>OX422213.1:447610775-448264525 GCA_949130495.1 Sambucus nigra
TATAGCCATACATGGAAAAACTTTATTTTATATCAAAACATTTACTTGTCTTGGTTAAATTGCATTAACCACTTTTACACCCGTTCCATTAACATGCACACAACATCTTTGAATTCTATTAACCCAACTGGATTAATTTAAGAAAATACATTCCTCATCACCTTCTTAGAATATAATTTTTAATCCATAAAAATCACTAAATCATCTAATTATCATTTCGACACACCCAATCGGTTTTCTAGGATAACTATTCACACTTCTTAATCTTTTTATCCTTAAAGTATACCTTTTAAGAATACATTACCGTGTAAACTTGGGTTTATGCAATGTAGGCCACATAAGTACCAGTCTTTTATCATTCACTAGATACTTTTAATTAACACTCTCATGGACTTTATTGAATTTACATTAAATTTCCTTTATTATCCATTTTAAACGTTTACCTAGAATTACATACGTATCCATTTAATTTCATTTATCATTTCTAGAATTTTAACCAATTCCAATTATTCCCTTATCCCAGAGTGAACCGTAATCCCATCTATGTTTAAGGACTTTCACTGCCTGCCATAAATGACGTGTCCCATGATTTACTGGTAAGTTATTTTGGGTCCTTAACCCTAGGGCTCCGGGCCCTCCTTAATTATTTTCTGGTACTCCTTTGTGAGAACTCTTTCATTTTTCATTAATTCCATTTACTTGGAACCTAACTGCCATTTATCAAAACACTCGACATATCACCGAACTTTATTTGCAATAAAGTGTACCTTTTAGTCCCTTAATATTATTTCAACCGTTCCATCCAAGGTAAATACCACTTTTTCTTCCTTGTTCTACACTTGAATACATTTTATCATTTATTCCTTCTCATATGACTTAGATATATTACCAACATCTTTAATTTTTAAAGTCTTATTCATTTAAAGTCTTTTATAACAAGTCCCTTTAAAAATGTTTAACAATATTTTTATATGTTCTTTCTATTTAAAGTCACAATAGTTGGTCTAACATTATCTTGAAATTACTAACAAAATAATTTCACCTTAAAAATCATCTCGATAAATTACTAGGTAGCCCAAAATGATAACAAGTGACTTATATGATACTTTTGCAGATAAAATAATAGTTTTGGTGTCTTAAAATCCCTAAATGTAACCTGGCATTTATTAACATGAAATAACACAAAATTTATAGAATAGCATCACTCAAGTGTGATTTCTTTACATAATAACTTTGAACTGCAAAATTTATTTTAACTTGGAAACCCATTTAAAATTTAAAATTTTTAACATATTTTCTCAATTTGTTAAAAATGTTAACATACCCATTACTTTTTTGGGCAAAAAATTTATGTTTACTAACATTAAAGTTCACTTTACAAAGTTACTAATTTCACCCATTACTTTGAGTTCTACTCATTTTAATGCCCAAATACCAACATTCATCATGCCAACTTTTGCTTATTTTTAACAACCTTTATTTTAAGGAAATTAAACCATGCCATAACATAATCTATGTCAAAAAATTTAGAAAATTATAAAAGTTATAATTTCATATCAAAAACCCATTTAACATACTTTTCTTCCACATTTTCATGTGAAACATGTTTATTTTGAACACAAAAATCCACAAATAAATACCAACGCATTTTTTTACTTGAAAACACTTTGGCTAACCTCAAATGGAAACCTTCCAAACATTTTTATTTCATAAAAATGTCCAATATATATTTTGAAATTTGACAACTTTTCTTTAAACCCATTTGAACCCATATTGACATATAAAATTCTACTATATTCAACTACTATGGTAGCAAGTTTGTATCGTGCGTATATATATATATATATATATATATATATATATAAATATAATTGTTTAGGTTATTTTCATTGGCTTGATAGTTAATTTGTACTGCGAGTGTGCAAGGCAAGATTTGTGGTCTTGCCAACCAAAGATTTTAGCCTAGTGACAATGATCAAGCGATTGTGTTACATTCGATGCCTTAATTAAGAGGACCTATGCTTCCACTAGGGAAAACTTTGAAGTGAGTGCCAAGTTGTTGTAATTAACTAGGACAAAAAAAGTAGATTACAGAATTGAAAAAAAAAGTAAAGCTTTGTAAATAAGAAAAAAGAAAATGTGATGAAAGTAAAGAATTTCAGGAAAATAAATTGCGAGTAAAGTAAAGAATTACAACAAAGTAAACAATGAAAAATGCAAAGGCAAAAAACTTTAAATAATCTTTGAAAGAAAATAGTACAACTACCTTACTATATACTTGCGAAATTGAAATAAATACTTTAAATAAAGAATGAAAAAGAAAAGAAAAGGAAAAGAGGATAAATGTAGTGTCAATTAGTTTTTGGTGAGGAATTCATCTATTCTTTGATAGGTTCATTTATGATTTTACACTGTTTCTTGCCCATGCAACGTAACAACTATGATAACTGTTGGGTGGTTACTCACCCATTTGAGTTTTTCCCACTTTGGTGCCCTCATGCCCCAATTTAAATTTGAGGAAGTTTCCACTTTGGATACACGTCCCAACTTAGGCCAAGTGTCACACATAGATATTGCCCACTATTGTATTTTTATAATATTACTCGACTATTTTTTTCGATTTAATTATAATGTGGCAACACCTCATTGGTCCGTGTTAATATGATGCAAACACACCCCCTGCATTAATTAATTTTTGATTAATATTAATTAGTGGACTGTTGACTTTCTCGAAGTCATAATCCCAAATTGATCACCATTACGCTCTTCATAAATACACGTGTTGTGGGTGAGAGGTTGTCATTGCTCTAATCAATTACCATTTCACCCACTAGTCTATTGTCTTCTTCGTTTCCTTCTTTTCTCTTTCTTCTTTTTTCATCCATGGATCCTCAAAGTAGAGACAAAATTAGCTTTAAATTCCCCCGTGCACCCTTTACAAGATCCAGTAGTGAAGATGTGTATGCGCTTGACTATTACGAAGATGAATTTTTATTTTCTACAGGGAGAGGCCATGGTGGGATCACTTTGAATATTCTTCCCCATCTGGTTGTGGTGGTTCTGATCTCTATATCATCCAATATGGTGCTCAAGTTTCACTAGCTGAAGAAGAGGATCAAATGCCTGGGGACATAATCGACCTTGACCTTGGTGCCCCAGTTAAGAGGTTTAAGTATGAACCAAAATATATTATCTTCCATTCCTCCAATAAAAGTGGTACTATTCTTATTGAAGTTTATTGTAGTCCTTTATCAAGCATGACTTTTGGTTGTGCATGGGGAGTTCCTATGAAGAGAAAATTTAATGGGATATGTTGTGGCTTTGAACTGTGTGTTGGTTGTCCCTAGTTTTCACTTGATATTCATGCTTAAGTAGTGTTTCCCACTTTTACCAGCACATCCTTGTAGTTCTTATGCTTAGTTAAGGCCTACTCATCCTTGCAATGTTTTTGATAAGGATAGGAACGTCCATTTAAACCTCTTGGTTGGTTGGGACCATTCTCCCCCATTTGAGAAGGCCCTTTGCCCCCATCATTATGTTATGCATGGAACTTATTACCACTTCTACAATGAGCTTCATTCTTCCTCTATTTTAGTTCGTTTGTCATTTTAACACTTTGGAGTTTGAAAAGTGTATTGCGGAGACATGGTTCTCTAATGTTGTCCTTTCACAAATGGTTTCTTTTTATTACACCCTATCAAGGAATCCCTTTAGGGATTTAGAGAGACTTATTTAAAATGGTTTGGATGTTGGCTATAATTCCTCCTGCTAGTGAAGTTGGCAGAGCTTTAGACCTGCTCCAATCTTTCTCTCACTTTACCCCTTGGATTTTCGTGATGGGTCATCTTTTGGATAATTTTTTTGATCCACTTTGACCATACAATACTTCGAAGACGTTCTCCCAATCCTTCAGTCCCAAATTTTCTTTTTTCTCAATATCTATCGCTCTTTTTTTAAGAGGTTGAGGAAATATAATTCTAATTTTGAAGATCATTATCATAGGATGGGCATCCAAGTTGAATTTTTCCAAACTCCATTTGTGATTTTGAGTATTGGAATGAGTTCTCCTTTTTTTACATTATGCAAGAGGTTACTACCAAAGACCATAAACTAAATGATCTTTCTTGTGGGGAAACAATCCTTCATTATGATGTACATTATAAGGATGTAGATGACCTTATTCGAAGGTTAATAGTGGTGCATCCATTCTTCTTTAAAGTTGCAAGAGAGCTTTCATATTTGGATGCAGATCTGGAAGAAATTCTCTGCCTATGGAGTAGCTTCCACAAGAATATCAATCATTCATATCCTTATTATTTTACATTCAAATAGGCTTATATCCCCTCTTTGTTTTGTTATTTTATCTTTTGTAAATTTCTCTTTTAGCTATTAACGGAAGAAAGTCTTTTGTTTCAAATGCATGTGTATGGGTTCTTTTTTACTGAACCAATTGCATTATTAATATATGATTTGGACTGGTATTATTATGGGATTTAACTAATTTTGATTAATTATGGCCTAATAATAATTTCAGCCACTCCAAAATTGAACCAAACATGGAACATTAATTTGAGGCTTTAGAAACATTTGAACTGTTCAAATTTAAGGTTTATTCGACTGTATGAATTTTATTGGTAGTGGACCCACCAAATATCATAGCATATGTAGAACCATCCAAATGATGAATTTTAGTTGCCAAAATGGATAATTGATTTAAATAGGGAGAGTTTTTTTATATTTTGTTTTATCCAATGCATTTGTGTTGTCTTGGGACAATCACCATATGATTTCTGGGTTTTTTTTTGTCAATATTGCATAAAAACCAATCATGAGAAAATTTTAGGATTATATGGCCACCAAATGAGTTGAATATCTACCCACTTGCCCATAACTTTAATTTTTAGAGGGAAGCTTTTACAAAGCCACATGTTGAGGCCCGATTAACTCAATTTTGCATTTCGAATGGTGTCAAGATATAAAGCTTATTTCTTGTCATATTTTCTTTTCACCATTCACTTTTCTCTTAGCAAGCCCTTAACCTTTTAATATACTCATAATTTTTTCACAAATCTTCCACCAAAAATGGTTCCAGCTATGCAAAAGTCAATAAGTATCTTTCATTTGATAAAACCTGTGGCTATCCGAGATTTTTCGACACGAGTTCGCCCCAGAAGAGAGATTTTGTGCGTGGGGGTGAAGGAAGGAAATACTCTTTCCTCCACTAGTGCGATCTTTATAGGCTCCCACGGACACAAATTGGACATCATCAAAGGGGTGATAATATAGAAATATGGAGTCTCCGTCCTATTTTGCTCAAGACAGGAAAAATATGCAACCGTCCTTGAAGAAACGATACCAAAGACAAATCGATGCATACGAAACCAAATAGATCACGGGTCCGGGGACTAAGTTATGGAATGTGAAGGTATTAGTGTAAGAGAAAAATTATGATTACTCATATTTTTATTTATTATGGTTTAGCGTATCTCCTTACACAAACATGACACCTAAACACATCTACATCACTACTTATTGGTCGTTGAAGACTATGTTGAAGACCATCAAAGAATACAAGATTGTTCATCTCAAAAATCTTGGCAGAAGTACGTGTTTTCAGTGGTAAAAAGGTTCTTAGTGTTTACTGGGGTTTACTTCTTTTTTAAGGCAATCTTTTATATAACAGAAGTCAAAATTTTTATAAGATTTTTTTTTGAAATTTAGACGCTTCGTTTGAACCTAGCTGTCCCTCGTTCGAACGAGATTTGTTTGGCTCATTTTGACATCTCGTTAGAATTCCTTATTCAAACAAAATTTTAAATGAGATCCTTTTTGGTTCACATAGACATCTTGTTAGAAGCATATGTTCAAAGTGTCATTCGAACGAGATGCAGTGTCGTTCAAACGATCTGACCTTTTATTGGAGTGACCTGACCCAAAATTTGTTTTTTAAAGAATATCTACTCAATATATTTTGTGTTTATCCCTTATATTTTTCCTTCTTATAAAAAGGTTAAACGAGATCAGATATTCCAAGAACGTTTTTTCAAAAAAGAAAAACGCTTTTGAGTTCTCTTTTGCTATCAAAACACCTCATATAATATTCCTCACCGCGGTATATATTCAAGAACACTTTTACCAACATTAATAAGGTTTCTTGTGATATGCTCTTGTAGAGACTTGTTCCTACGACTAACTTTGTGAAAAAATGTGTCACTACTGAAGAAGGAAGAAGGCTGAATCGGTGGATATCGAGGGTAGACTGCTACCTGTGGACTACTCTGAAGCTGGGCCATATCAGTTGGAATTTTTTGGAGTTCTATGCATCTAACTTAGTTTAGCTAAGTTTTTTGTGATTCGTTTGTTTTCATAAACTTCCATTAGTGCTGAATAAAAAGTTTTTGCCATGACAAGGGATTTTTCCTCATCTCGTGAATTTTTGCATGTCTAGTCTGAAAATTACAAATCTATATTTGAACACAATTATCATGCACACCATTATTAATTGTATATTAAAATTTGATTAAAATTTGGATGTGTGTGTTGGGTCATCTAATTAAATAATTTGATCCTTTAATTCGTGCGCACTCTCAAATTGGTATCAGAGCAAGTTACACCAAAATATTTTGTGATCCTTTTTCGGTAATTTTTTTATATCATTTAAAAAAAAAAAAAATTCTTGTTGATATTTAAAAGGCTAGAATTTAATATATAAGGTGTTATTTATAAGGAGAGAAAGTGGTTCTATTTTGGTTGCCTAAGTCTATGTGGAAGACATACTCTTTGGATCCATGTGCTCCTACCATGCTCACACCTTTGAGGAGGAAATGAAGATTGAGTTTAATATGAGTATGGTAGGTGAGCTTATGTTCTTCCTAAGTCTCCAAGTTCATCAGCTTAGGGATAAGATTGTAACACCCCGCGCATTCTGGCATTGACCGTCCCTAAATTACATCGGTCGTTACTAAATAAAGTACAATTTTCAGCATGTGACATAAATATGAGACATTTAAAACTTTAATCCACTAGATATATAATGCAATTAAATCCAAAGAGTATATAAAAACATCCAATCAATAATATCCAACGCCATGCTAATTTACAAAATAAGTCCAAATGAATTTATAAAATAATATCCAATAAATAATCCCATTACAAATCTTGAACTGAAATCCATAAATAACTGTGGAACCGATTGGCCCACCAAATCCATTAATTAAAGTCTCATAATATAAATGGAGAAATGGAAAGTAAATCTAAAGTAATAAAGCAAGTAAAATAAATCTCAAGCTGCACTCCCAAAAATATCTCCAATCAGTCATGTTCAGCTACTTTAACACTATACTTTAAATGTTAGTAAACACAATGGGTCAGATCCCACCACATGAATACTATCCACTCCTCCCAATCAGGGTTCGTGAACCTAGACAATAATATAATACATGATAAACATCATAATAGAGTATTTAATTAGACTAGATATATATAACCATGCGAGTAAAAGATAAATACCACTATCTACCCACAACTAAGCCACCTTACCAGCTTAAGTCCAATTATTCCGTTAGCAATATAATTTAAATGTGGGATCTTATCCTTACTTAATTTGGTTATCTAATTAGTTTTATTTGTGCGATACCATTATGGCCAATCGACCCCTTATCGGTCTTGCACACACTCTTGGCGCACTTAGAGTTCTACACATCACACCTATTTCCCTCACTATAGCAAGTCAACCCAATTTCTATTAGCTCTGCACATACTCGTGAGGTTCCATGCACGACACACCACCATACCTAGTCGACCCGTATTCTGTCAGCCTTGCAAGTACTCGTGACACCAACACACACTCACATCGCTCTGTCCAGTCGGCCCATATTTTTTCAACCCTTCATATACTCATGTCGCAAATTAATTTTAATACTAGTTTATTATCTTAGGCATTAGTTCTCAATTTCTCAAGTTCCCATTATTTTCTATTAGCACCACCCTTTTATCGAGCATAAATTCTCAAACCACCCCTAGTCTTATAACTAGAGGTCTCCAAAACACAAATATATCCTAACCTATCATTTAGGAAGAATACTTACCAAATAACTACCTAGCCTCGCACCTAGACTAACGATCCAACGAAAATAACGTAAAAATCATCCTCACACCGGAGTCGTCCTTCCTTAAAAATATACACTAACTAGTGCCATACCTAGAAAGTCTTACCAATAACTAAGGCCTACCTACTAGTCTCATACCTAACAAGTATCCAAAATTAAAGTGATAACCCTAACTATCTCAACAATCCGGTCATCCCCGCGGTGTCAAATATTCATACAATTTACGAATCTCACATAACATATTTTCAACTTGCCGCAACGATTCTTTAAATTAATCGCAATATTACTATATATCCCAATTATGTACATTTAATTATAATATTAATTAAAAAATTTGTTTTCCTATAACTAAAATGATTTCTAACATGTGCTTAATTTCGGGGCATAAACAATAAATTTCTATTCTACAAGTAACACATAATTAACATAATTTTTACATGTCGAAATAAATTTATAACATCACTAAAATTTATTCTACATGCGAATGTCATAACTTATAACAGAATCCCAATCTCCAACCTAAGCATGCCAGGGTTTTAAGTCTAAATTCGTTTTAAAGATTTGAGTAAAAAATGTCCCAAAATTTGTCTCACTTTCCTTACTTAGTCTCTACGGTTATTTTAAGAAAACATGATAATTAGAGTTTAGGAAACTTTTAAAACGCATAATACTAAAGGAGAACCATAGAAGTATTCCATCCTATAAAGATATCTTTTGTAGAATCCAATTGCACGGTTGCATTCCTCTCGAGAAAACAATAAATACGTACTCTTGGATGATCCTGAGAAAATTTGATTTAGATCATCAAAACTTGGGTTAAAAGTTGCGCTCAATCGGATTTAGATTTTGTAGATGAGAGAGAGTGAAATTATGGGATGCTACTAATTTTTGAGAAGGCTAAAATGTGTTTTAAAATTCCTAAACTCGTCACTTTATGTTTATATACCAAAAAGAATTTGAGCCCTAATCAAACACAAACACTAAAAAAAACACTACGGACGATCGGACCTTTGGAATTGGCTGAAATTTTATTATGTTGTAGCTAGAGACGAAACAAAGCTATGAAAAAAAATTAAGCTCGATCGGACGGTCGAATATTTTTACTATTTATTTTCTCCTTAGGTTGTATTCTCCCCCGATTTTTATACAAAAAGTTATTAATTCCAAAATTTTAATCCCGATTTAAATTCCACTTAAAACCTTATTTTTACATATAAATACCAATCTTTTTACATACCAAAATTAAATAGACTCCAAAAATTATTTTTTTAGAAATTTGAATTTAACAAATATTTTTATGGCTAAAAAATCACGGGGTGTTACAAGGATATTCATATATGAATTTAACAAGTTTTACATCACACACAATCTCGTCACTATATCCAGTTCGCCTATATTCTATCAGCCCTGCCCATAATGGTGAGGTTCCACACACAACACATCACTATAGCCAGTTCGCCCGTATTCGATCAACCATGCACATATTGGTGCTGCCAACACACACCCATGTCGCTATATTTAGTTCTCCCCTTATTGTTAGCCCTGTACATACTCATGTCACAAATTCATTTTAATACTAGTTTATTATCTTAGGCATTAGTTCTCAATTTCTGAAGTTCGCATTATTTTCTATTAGCCACACCCTTTTATCGAGCATAAATTCTTAAACCACCCCTAGTCCTATACCTAGAGGTCTCCAAAACACAAATATATCCAAACCTATCATTCAGGAAGAATGCTTACCAAATAACTACCTAGCCTCGCACCTAGACTAACGATCCAACGAAAATAACGTAAAATTATGCCCTACACCGGAGTCGTCCTTCCTTAAAAATCTACACTAACTAGTCCCATACCTAGAAAGTCTTACCAATAACTAAGGCCTACCTACTAGTCTCATACCTAACAAGTATCCAAAATTAAAGTGATAACCCTAACTATCCCAACAATCCGCTCATCCCCGCGGTGTCAAATATTCATACAATTTACGAATCACACATAACATATTTTCAACTTGCCATAACGATTCTTTACATTAATTGCAATATTACTATTTATCCCAATTATGTATGTTTAATTATAATATTAATTGAACATTTTTTTTTCAACAATTGAAATGATTTCTAACACATTCATACTTTCGAGGCATAAACAATAAATTTATATTCTACTAGTAACACATAATTAACATAATTTTTATATGCCAAAATTAATTTATAACATCCCTACAATTTACTCTGCATGCGAACGTCATAACTTCTAATGGAATCCCAACCTCCAACCTAAGCATGCAACGGTTTTGAGTCTTAATTCGTGTTAAAGATTTGAGTAAAAATCATCCCAAAATTTGCTTCACTTTCCCTACTTAGTCTCTACGTTTATTGTAAGAAAACATGATAATTAGTGTTTAGGCAACATTTAAAATGCATAATACTAAAGAGAAACAATAGAAGTATTCATTCCTATAAATAAGCATTTTGAAGAATCCAACTGCACGGTTGTGTTCCTCTGGAGAAAATAATAAGACGCATTCTTGGACGATCTTGAGAAAACTTGATTTAGATCTTCAAAGCTTGGGTTGAAAGTTAAGTTCAATGGAATTTAGGTTTTGTAGATGAGGGATAATTAAATTATGGGAGGCTACTGATTTTTGAGAAGGCTAAAATGTGTTTTAAAAGTGATAAACCCGCCACCTTATGTTTATATACCAAAAATAATTTGATTCCTAATAGAATGCAAAAACTCAAAAAAACATTACGGACGATCGGGCCGTTGGAGTTTGTTGTAATTTTATTATATTGTAGCTAAAGGTGAGATGAAGTTGCTCAAAAAATTCGGCTCGATCGGGGGCTCAAATTGTTTTTTCCTCCTTAGTTCGGATCCTCCCCCGATTTTTATACAAAAAGTTATGATTCCCAAATTTGAATCCAGATTTACATTTAACTTAAAACCTTGTTTTTACATATAAATACCAATATTTTTACATACCAAAATTATATAGATTCCAAAAATTATTTTTTTAAAAATTTGAATTTAACAAATATTTTTATGGCTAAAAAATCACGGGGTGTTACAAGGATATTCATATCTCAATCCAAAGAGACCTTGTGAAGAAGTTCGGTCGATACTCCGCTAAGAACTCGCGCACCCCTATGAGTACATCAAAAAATCTTAGCAAAGACACTTTAGGCAAGGACGTAGAGCAAACCCTTTGTCGTAGTATGATAGGTAGTCCCCTCTACTTGATCGGTACTATCCCGATATTGTCTTTAGTGCTGGAGTCTGTGCGTGGTACCAAGCGTCCTCAAAAGATTCACACTTACATGCACTTAAACGTATCATCAAATACATGAGTGGAACTCTTTCATTTGGTCTTTGGTATTCCTTTAATACCGATTATCGATTGTTCGCCTATTCGGATGTCAATTGGGTCGGGGATGTTGATGGTTATACGAGCACTTAGGGTGTGTGTTTCTATTTTGGGAGTGCTATTGTCTCTTGGATTAGCAAGAAGAAAAACTCCTTGTCTTTGGCCGTGATGGAAATTGAGTACATATCTTCCGGGAGTTGTTGCAAGTAACTCTTATGGATGAAGAAAATGATGGAGGATTATGGTATTTCACAAGGCACAATGACTATTTCTTGTGATACTATGAGTGCAATCCATATTGCCCGTAATTCGTTCTAACATTCGGCATGATGCGCATTAGGATACACGAGCATTTTATACGTGACCTAGTTTAGGAGAAGGTCATGTCCTTAAGCTTTGTAAGCACCGATTGTCATTTAGCCGATATATTCACGAAATCTTTAGATGCACTTCAATTTGACAATTTTAGGAAATCTTTAAGAATTTGTGCTATTGATTGAGTTATAATATTTTATCTAGTGTAAGAATATTATCATGCTTATATTTCATATTCCAATTTCTATAAATCATTATCATTGTGATATTATTATTATAGATTTTTCATTTTGATATTTTTCTTAGAAAAATCCAAAAAGAGTTTTGTTTTTTAAATTTTTTGAAAAATACAAAAAACGTTTTTTATGAAAAAGGCAAAAAGATTTTATTTTTGAATTTTTTTTTGAAATAGACAAAAAGAGTTTTGTATTTTTTTGTTACCATATATGGATGAACACTTAAGATGTTCGGATCACGCATTCATTCCATATTTTCACGTGACTTTTTCGTAGTGTTTTGACACATGACGTCATTTCTGATGTGTGCTGAATAATGTGTGGGGTCATTACGTTAAAATTTGATGATTACTTTCTAAATGTTTGACCCCTAGTCACCTTTAATGTACTCGTTCATGAACTTGTTTGAACATTGCACTTACCTGTCACTTGTGAAAGATAATGTTTTCATCTCAATTTTGCTTTATAACAAACCAAATGTACAAAGAGATAAAATTGTGCATGTAAGAACCATTGTGTGAATTACATCTATTTACAGTAAATATTGTTAAATGTTGACTAATAGGAGGGGCTACAAAAGATAAAAATATTATTTGCGTGATAATCCCCCATTCGCATAAAAGAACCTAAAAAGATTAGAGGCACATAAAAACAGAAGTGCCAGGACAATTTTTAATACATTGATGCTTTTGCTACATATGAGCATTAATTTCTTCAAAAATCATCGAGAGCTTATCATCATATATGTGAGATTTTGAGGGAGCTGGAGTTGAAGATCAATGGGTTTGCACAACTAATGTCTTGGAAAAACATTACATAGTTTGGCATCATTGGTGTGAGAATCATTTTTGTTCATGACTTATTAATTAAGTTAAGTCAATCTCACTTGAGTTCACAATTTTTACACCAAAGGTATACTTTGAGATCCTTCGTTAGAAGTATCTCTATACATCGTGCACACATGTTATGACTATATATGCTGATTTACCTCACACCCCTACATTTCGTTTTGACGGTTTGGATATTTTAGTGTTACTCCATGGTGTGTTGTATTTGTTCCTTTTATACTTTGTATTTACAAAAAATTAAAAAATTGAAAAATTGAAAAAATAGAGGCATCTTTCAACTGGGTTTCCGTTATGATTGCCTTTGAGATTATCATCACGTATGCTTACTTGATTACACTCTTGTTGACATCTTACTTATTCATGTTATGTTGATATTTCATGCGTAGTTTCGACTTCTTTGTCTATTACGGACAATAAGGGGGAGAACAAATTAAGGTGGATTTTTTTTTTATTTTCTTATAAAAATCTATGCATCACTGTATCTTTGTTTATCTCATGTGTGTAGGCCGTTCTGCTTGGATGATGATGATTTGGACCCACACAAGATGAAGATAATATTTGCCAAATGAATAATCCAGTTTCATGATTGAAGACATTAAAAAATTCTGCTCCATTTTCATTTATATATTGGGAGTGTAGATTATTTTATTAAATCATAGGATTCAACTTGGCTTAGGATGGTGTTTTGTAATGGAATAACCAATGGGGGAGATTTGTAAGAGAAAAATTTATGTTTTCTCACATTTTTATTTATTTTGGTTTGGTGTATCCTATTACACAAATAAGACACCTAAACACATCCACGTCACTACTTATCGGTCCTTGAAGATAATGTTGAAGACCGTCAAAGAATGAAGATGTTGTCATCACAAAAATCATGGTTAAAGTATGCGTTTGGAGTGGTCAAAAAGTTGTGAGTATTTTCTAGGTTTTTCTTTTTTTACGAGGCAATCTTTTATATAAAGTAACTCAAAATTTTTATAATAAAAATTTTCAAAATTTTGACACTTTTTTTGAACGAAATTGTCCCCCGTTCAAACGAGATTGGTTTGCCTCATTTTGACATCTTGTTAGAAGTCCTGGTTTGAATGAAATTTCAAATGAGATCCATTATGGTTCACGCTAAAATATCGGTAGAAGCATACGTTCGAACAAGATGCAGTGTTGTTCGAACGACCAGTGCTATTTTATTTTTAATGAATATCTTCCCTACATCTTTTGTGCTTATCCTTTTTATCTTCCCTTATTATAAAAAGGCTGAACGAGATCAGATATTCCAAGAAATATTTTTCAAAAAGAAAAACACATTTTGAGTTTTCTTTTGTGATCAAAACACCTCATATCATATTCCTCACCCCTGGGACATATTCAAGATCACTTTTACAAACATTAAGAAGGTTTCTTATAATATACTATTATAGAGAATTTTCTTTGTGGTTGACTTTGTGAAATAAGGTTTCACTACTAAAGAAGGAAGAAGGTCGAATTAGTAGATACCGAGGGTGGACTACTACCTGTGGATGACTTTGGATTTGGGTCGTATTTATTGGATTTTTTTAGAGTTCTACGCATCTAACTTAGTTTAGCTAAGTGGTTTTTAAGTGGTCTGTATTCATAAACTTCTAATAGTGATGAATAAATGGTTTGCCATGTAAAGGGATTTTTTCTCATCTTGTGTGTTTTTGCATCTTTGGTCTGGAAATTGCAAATCTATATTTGAACACAATTCGCAACACACCATAACTAATTGAAGATTAAAATTTTAATTTATGTGTGGGGAATTTAGTTGAATAAATTGATTCATTAGTTTGTGCGCACTCTCAGCTAGGCACCCATTCGGCCTTTCGGTCTCTCATCGACTATGATAATATTCTCCTTTTTAACTAAAACACAATTTGTGTGTATAATGTGTGCAAAGTAAAATAAATGGGAAAAAAAGAAAGCGTCATACTCACATCATAGAAATGATGGATATTAGTCATTCTGAGGAGTATAAATTAAAAAGAAAGAAGATAATCTAAAGGTTAGCTCAAATATGGGCAGTGCACCGAATCATAATCCATCGCATAGAATGGAATATGCATGCCTGAAGGGGATGATAACAATAAGGAGGATAGGCTACGCTATATGAAATATGCCGGATCATAATCCACTATGAGGAAGTTAATATACATGTCTAATGGCATTGCAAAAATGAAAGAGAATAAAAAATATGAAAATATAATGTAATGTGAGCAACACACCGGATCATGATTAACTATAAATAAGTGAATACGCATGTCTGATGGGGGTGATAGGCACATATAAACTAGTAAATTCATATATACATACAATACTAATAATTGTGAGGATAAATAAAATGACTAAATAAGAAAATAGGACTCGAATCCCAAGGAAGACTCGTGACACCTATGTAACCAAAAATGGTATCGAAGTCCACCTAGTTCGATAACACGCTAGGGTGGGATTATCCCATGAACCTAGAAATAGAATTCCTTTAGTTTTTTTGGAAAGCATGTACAAGTGTAGAAATGTAACACCCCACACATTCTGGCAAGCGAGGTGGCCAACCACCACCGCTAAACTATGTCGGGCATTACTAAATAAGTTATCATTTTCAGCATATGATAAATATATAAGATATTTAAAAAATTTCCACAAGAGATAATAAAATCTATCCAAAAAATATAACCATGCATGCAATATTAAAATCTACCACCATTCTATTTCCAAAATAAATCCAACTCCAAATAAATATAAAATCCAAATGAAATAATCAAACTATAAATATCTGAAGAAAATCGTAAATAACTGTGGAACCGATTGGCCCATAAAATCTATCCATAAAAATATCATAATAAATATGATGAAATGGAATGTAAATTTAAACTACTAAAGTAAATAATATAAATCTCCAGCTGCACTCCCAAACATATCTCCAATCACTGCTGTGCATCTACTGCGGCACTATACCTGAAATGTTAGTCATTGCAATGGGCCAGAGACCATCACATGAATACTAGCTACTCCTCCCAATTTGGGTCCTTAAACCCAGACAATAGCATTATACATGATAAACATCATGATGGAGTATTTTAATTTAAGTGAGATATATTAACATGCGATTAAAAATAAACTACCACTATCTATCCACATATTAAGCCATCCCAATGTTCAAGTCCAAATTATTTCATTTCGACCATTTAATTTAAACCTTAGCTCTTATTCTTACTAAATTTAATTATCCAATTATTTAAATTCATGCGATACCACTATGGCCAGTCGACCCCTTATCGGTCTTGCACACACTTTTGGAGAATTTAAGTCCCAACACATCACACCCATTACCCTCACTATAGTCAGTCAACCCGATATATGTCAGCCCTGCACATACTCGTGAGGTTCCATGCAAGACACATAAATATATCTATTCGGCCTGTATTCTGTTAGCTCCATACATACTCGTGACGCCAACACACACCCACTCCACTATAGCTAGTCGGCCCGTATTCTGTTTGCCCTACATGTACTCGCAATGCAAATTTCATTTTAATACCCGTTCTAAGTCTTAGGCATTAATTATCAATTATCTCTAGTTCTCATTATTTTCTATTAGCCCCACCCTTTAATTGATCATAAATCCTCAAAACCATCCCTATTCCTATACCTAGAGGTTTCCAAAACACAAATATATCCTAACCTATCATTTAGGAAGAATACCTACCAAAATCACTACTTACCCTCGCACCTAGGCTAACGGTCAAATGGAAAGAACGTAAAAATTCGCCCCACCCCAGAGTCGTCCCTCCTTAAAAATCTAAACTACCTAGTACCATAACTAGAAAGCATTACTGACAACTAAGGCCTACCTACTAGTCCCATACCTAGCAAGAAAACTAAAATAAGGTGAGAGCAACAACTATCTCAACAATCCTGTCATCCCCGCGGTGTCAATTATTAATACAATTAACGTCTCATATATGACATATTTTTAACTTATCACAACAATTCTTTAAATTAATTACAAGATCACTATTTATCCGAATTATGTCCATTTAAGTATAACATTAATCAAACAATTCATTATCTCATCAATTTATAAAATATCTATTCACATTCATATTTTTGGGAGCAATACAATAATAAATCTCTACTCTAAAAGATGAACCTAATTAACGTGGTTACACATGTCGAAATCAATTTGTAACATCTTTATAATTTATTCTACATGCGAATATCTTAAATTATAATGAAATCTAATCAAATCATGCAAGAGTTTTGATTCTTTATTCATATTAAATATTTGAATAAAAATAGTCTTGAGTTTAGTGTCACTTTCCCTAATTCATCTATCTAATTTATTTAAAAAAAATAATGATCATTAGTGTTTAGGCAATATTTAAAATACATAATATTAAAGAGGAACAATAGAAGTATTCATCCCTGTGAAAATCGTATGAAGAATTTGATTGGATGGGTGCGTTCCTCTGGAGAATACAACAAAAACATGTTCTTGGACGATCTTGAGAAAACCCGTTTTAACTCTCCGAATCTTGGGCTGAAATGATTTAAATGGGGTTTAGGTTTTGAAGAAAGAAAATGAAATTATGGGAGGCTAATGATTTTTGAGAAGGACAAAATGTGTTTTAAAAGTCCTAAACCTGTCACTTTGTGTTTATATACCAAAAAGAATTTGAGTCATAATCAAATACAAAGAATCAAAATTACATTACAGAAGATCGAATCATCGAAATCAGCCGAAATTTTGATATGTTATAGCTAACGGTGAGACGAAGCTACTGTAAAAAACTCAGCTCGATCGGATGGAAACAATTTTATTTTCCCCCTTAGGCTAGATCTTCCCCCAATTTTTAGATAAAAAGTTACAATTTCCAAATTTTAATCCCAATTCAAATTCCACTTAAAGCCTTGTTTTTAAATATAAAACCAACATTTTTACATACCATAATAAAATAGATTCCAAAAAATTATGTTTCCAAAATTTGTAATTTAACAAAGATTTTTACGGCTAAAAAATCACGGGATGTTACATACTCCCCCACTAATACAGGAATTTTGTTCTCAAAATTTGATGAAGCGTAAACGTCAGACATAAAGTAGCGCAAATAAAATAAGGCTTACATATGCCTACCCGTTGAATGCTACGATTGGGCACCCATACACCCAATCCGACATACACATACCCCATTAACAAAGATACAATATATATCCTAACTATATATACGCATAACTATGAAAATAAGGGTGCATCATTATCCCCCACAAATCACCACTTGATTATGTCTCCAAAAGTCATTGTAACGCTAAGATCCTCAAATCAAATTACATCACTGCATCGATATTAAATATATCCAAAATTTATACTAACGATTTACCAAATAAACATCTTCTCTAAAATCAACTCTTAAGGATCCTCACTTCAAGATTACTACTTCTAACCTCAACACCTACGACATCCTTCTCATAAAAATCCCTATCTCCAAGAAGAACAACAAACATGTATGCTAGACCCAATACCTTAAGGATTACAAATCAACAAAGGGGATGAAAGATGGGTAAGGAAAAAGCTAAATGGACTCACAACCTACGACATCTAAGACCATACTCTGATACCATCTGTAACACCCCGTGCATTCCGGAAAGCGAGGTGGCCAGTCGTCACCACCAAACTACGTTGGGCATCACTAAATAAGTTATCATTCTCAACATGTGACAAATATATGTTCCATTTAAAAATTTTCCACAAGAGATAATCAAATATATCCAATAAATATAACCATGCATGCAATATTAAAATTCATCACAATGCTATCTCCAAAATAAATCCAACTCCAAACAAATATAAAACCCAAACGAAATAATCCAACTATAAATATGTAACAGAAATCATAAACAACTGTGGAACTGATTGTCCCACAAAATCCATTAATAAAAGTCCTATAATAAATATGACATAATGGAATGTATATATAAACTACTAAAGTAAATAACATAAATATCCAGTTGCACTCCTAAACATATCTCCAATCACTCCTGTGCATCTACTCTAGCACTATACCTGAAATGTTAGTCAACGCAATGGGTCAGAGCCCACCAAATGAATACTAGTTACTCCCCCCCAATTAGGGTCCTTAAACCCAGAAAATAGCATTATACATGATAAACATCATGATAGAGAATTTTAATTTAAACGAGATATATTAACATGCGAATAAAATTAAACTACCACTATCTATCCACATACTAAGCCACCCTAATGTTCAAGTCCAAATTATTTCATTTCAAACATTTAATTTAAACCTTAGCTATTAATCTTACTAAATTTAATTATCTAATTATTTATATTTGTGCGACACCACTATGTCCAGTCGACCCCTTATCGGTCTTGCACATACTCTTGGTGCGGTTAAGTTTAAGCACATCACACCTATTCCCCTAACTAAAGTCATTTAACACGATATTTGTCAGCTCTGCGCATACTCGTGAGGTTCCACACAAGACATCTCACTATAGCCCGCCAACCTATATTTTGTAAGCTTTGCACATACTCGTGACGCCAACATATACCCACACCGCTATAGCCAGTCGGCCCATATTTTGTCATCCCTGCACATACTCACAATCCAAATTTCATTTTAATTCCCATTCTAAGTTCTAGGCATTAATTATCAATTATCTCCAATTATCATTATTTTCTATTAGCCCCACCCTTTAATTGAGCATAGGTCCCCCAAACCACCCCTAGTCCCATACATAGAGGTCTCCAAAATACAAATATATCAGAACCTATTATTTAAGAAGAATACCTATCAAAATCACTATCTAGCCTTGCTCCTAGGCTAACGATCCAACGAAAACAACATAAAAATCAGCCTCACCTCGGAGTCGTCCCTCCTTAAAAACCTACACTAACTAGTCCCATACCTAGAAAGCGTTACCAATAACTAAGGACTACTTACTAGTCCCATACCTACCATGTAACCTGAAATAAGGTGAGAGCAATAACTACCCCAACAATCCCATCATCCCTGTGGTGCGAATTATTAATACCATTAACGTATCATACATGGCATACATTTTACTTTTCATAACACTTATTTAAATTAATCGCATGATCACTATTTATCCAAATTATTTTTATATAAGTATATCATTAATCAAACAATTCATTTTCTCATCAACTTATAGAATATCTATTCACTTGTATATTTCTGGGAACAATACAATAATACATCCTTACTCTGAAAGATGCACATAATTAACGTGGTTACACATGCGGAAATAAATTTATAACATCCCTATAATTTATTCTACATGCGAACGTCATACATTGTAACGAATTCTCAACCGTTAAACTAATCATGCAAAAGTTTTAAGTTTTAATTCGTATTAAAGATTTGAATAAAAATAGTTCCAAATTTAGTTTCACTTTCCCTAATCAATCTCTATAATTTATTTTAAGAAAACTAATGATCATTAGTATTTAGGCAGCATTTAAAATGCATAATACTAAAGGGGAATAATAGAAGTATTCATACCTATGAAAATAGTTAGAAGAATCTGATTGGATGGTTGAGTTCCTCTCGAGAATACAACAAAAACACGTTTTAGAACGATCTTGAGAAAACCCGATTTAGATCTCTGAATCTTGGGTTGAAAATTGATTTAAATGGGTTTTAGATTTTGTAGAAGAGAGAATGAAATTATGGGAGGATAATTATTTTTTAGAAGACTAAAATCTGTTTTAAAAGTCCTAAACCCGTCACTTTATGTTTATATACCAAAAAGAATTTGAGTCCAAATGAAACACAAGCACTCAAAAATACATTACCAACGAATGGACCGTCAGAATTGGATGAAATTTTGATATCTTGTAGCTGACGGCGAGACAACGCTTCTATAAAAATTCAACTCAATCCAACAGTCAAATTTTTATTTTTCCTCCTTAGGCGAGATTCTCCCCCAATTTTTATATAAAAAGTTACAATTTCTAAATTTTAATCCCGATTTAAATTCCACTTAAAACCTTATTTTTATATATAAAAACTAACATTTTTACATTCCAAAATGAAATAAATTCCAAAAAAATATTTTGTCAAAATTTTTAATTTAACAAAGATTTTTACGACTAAAAAATCACGAGATGTTATAAAAAAGTGTCGAAGAAGGGGAGGAAAATTCTAATTTGGGGTTGAAGGATTAAACATCGTTTTGGATTTGTTTAGACTTTTGAAAATATATTTTGTATATATAAGTAATAAAAAGGGATTATTTTGGGTGATAATGAAAAAATAAAGCAAAAGATATGTTAAGAGTAAAGAAAGTGTGATAAATGACACTAATTAAATGAGTTACAAAAAGGTAGAAATTGACCTTTTATAAAACTTTGCTTCTAATTTCTGAGGTGAAGTGGGATGTTCTTTATGCTGATAGAATGGTGGTGAAGTAATGGTGAAATGGGTAGCAATGGTGGGGGAAATTGATGGACGGAAAGGTGGCGAGAATGTTTAGAAAATGATGTCTTTGGATAGATGGCTCACTGATTTCGAGGCAGGGGCTCTTAAGATCTTGGTAAAGGGGTACTTGGGAATGAGGTCGTGGCCTCCTTAAATAGAATTTTTTATGGTTAGGGAATTTTCCAATTGACATAGACCTAGGCCTTCCTATTGGCATAGCATATATCTTATTGGATAAGTAAATCACCCCTCTGCCAATAAGCCGAGGTTCAGAGGTGGCAGGTCTAAAGATACTTTCAAAAAAAGGGGAAAAAATACAAACCGTAAGTCCGAATTGTGCACAGTCTGGACCATTGGAAAGGGTATTCAGAGATTTATTATAATGAATTGATCTATTCTCAGGTCCAAGAGTTGACCAAAGTTAAACATATCTCAGAAGCACCCAGTGGCCTCTAGGATGGGGTTTTGGAGTAAAAAGGCAAGTACGCGCGAACCATAAGGCCGATTCGTGCACGGTATAGACCGTTGAAAAGGTTATTCCTAGACTTATAAAAGTACATGAGGCACTATAAGGTTCGATAGTTGACCAAAGTCAAATGGAGTTCAGAAATGCCCGTTGGTTTATGAGTTAGGATTTGGCATAAAAAGGCAAGTACGAACCAATCGTAAGGAAGATTCGCGCACGGTATGAACCGTTGGAAAGTGTATTCAGAGCCCTAAAAATGTGCATCGAACTACTCCCATGTACAAGAGTTGACCAAAGTAAAACATATATCGAAAGAACCTGGTGGCCTCTGCATTAGGTTTTGAAGTAAGACCTAGAGTTAGAGGGTGAAAGGTATCTAAGGAGATGTTTTAGGGGTATTAGGATGGGGTGTCTATATAGACCTCTGGTGGGAGGTCTTGGAAAAATAAGAGGTCATCAAAAGGTAGACACCTATATGGAAAGTTAAGAGTGTTAAGGGTATAAGTTGAATTCTGATGACCTAAGGAGCGTAAGCAGCCAATTCAGTGGGTCCATGCCTATACTGGGGACTTTAGGGTAAGATCGTGGACCTAAGGAGTGAAAGAGACCTAATTAAGAGGTTAGAGGATGATTATAAGGACCTTAAGAGTGAAGAAGACCTAATTAAGAGGTTCGAGGCTAATTCTGCGGACCTAAAGACGAATTGGCGACCTAATTTAGAGGGTCGAGGCCAATTCTGCAGACCTAAAGAGTTAGAGACGTAATCCAGAGGGTCGAGGCCAATTCTGCTAACCTAAAGCATGGCAATGACTTAATTCAGAGGGTTGAGTTCAATTCTATAGACCTAAAGAGTGATCGCATCCTAATTTAGAGGGTAGAGACCAATTCTATGGAACTAAAGAGTGATGGAGACCTCGTTTCGATGGTCGAGGCCAATTTTGTGGACCTAAAGAGTGAAGGATACCTATTTCAGATGGTCGAGGCCAATTTTACGGACCTAAAGAGTGAAAGGGACATGATTCAGAGGGTACATACCAACTCTATGGGCCTAAAGAGTGAAAGTGACCTAATTCAGAGGACGTGGCCAATTTTGTGGACCTAAAGAGTGATGGAGACCTAATTCAGAGAGTTGAGGTTAATTCTATGGATTTAAAGAGTTATAGGGACCTAATTCGTAGGGTTGAGGCTAATTTCGCAGACTTAAAGAGTGAAAGCAACCTAATTCTGAGGGACCATGCCAATTCTACTTACCTAAAGAGTGATGGTGACCTAATGTAGAGGGTCAAGGCCAATTCTGTAGACCTCAAGAGATAGAAGGTTTGATAAATGCAACCGATGATCAATGGTTGTGACATGATATACATTTTTTATTCCATTTTTACTGAGAAGTATGAATTCTAATGTTTCCTCATTTTGATTAGAGATTTTTCTAGATTTATTTGAAATCTTTGAATGACTTTGCATTCTTGAACTTTATAAAAGAGAGTATTCTTGATGAATTTTGAGGTTTTTTTTTACCTATGGGAATTTTTTGTAAATTTCTGGGCAAATTTGGGAATTTTTGTGAAAAAAATTAAGGGGTTTGGCGATCAGCATAGATAGGGTGTACTTATCGGCACAGGGCATAGAATCTTGGGCTCCTCGGGGAAGGTGAAAGGTTACTGCCATGGGAATGACCAGGGCACTGGCGATCAACAAACCCCCTGGTCCTTTATAAAAAGAGGGTGTGGGCTCCACACTTCTTACACCTTTAAAAAGTCAAATATCTTCTCTCTCTCTCTCTAGCAATCAGTTGGCATTTTTGATTCAAAAGAAATCATGAAAGGCATGGAGAACAACCCTTTTATGTCCACTAATAACTGTTCCAACTTAGAGTGGCGTGATGCTGAGGCAGTGGTGCTTGGGAGTGAGAATATATATGATAACTTTGAGACCGTTCTTGACGAGAGGGGCTTTATGATAGAGCTTGGGAATCATCGTTCTTCGAGGGTGAAGAATTTAAATGGCTAAGTGTTTTCAGTTTATTTTTGAGATTATTATTTACTTGATATATTTTTTATTTTTATTTGGATTTTGAAGCATTGTCTCGTATGTGAAGGTAAACATTTCTTCGTCAGTCATCCTCTCACAAGGCTCGATGGGGATTAGAAAGGTGTGGGAGAAGCTACCTGAGGCAGTGCAATTGATGGAAGAGGCTTCCAGTTTTGATCCTTTGGCGAGAGCCTTGGATGAGACACCATTCTCTTCAGCGGTGTTTTGTGCTTTGAGTGAGGTGATTAGAAATTACTCACATGATTCATTTTAGAATGGGAGAGATGATAGCCACCTCGATGGATGTGCATCAGTTTAAAAGGATTGAGTGTGCGGGTCAGTAGATCATCATGGATTGTACGCTATTGATTTCCGTGGTTGCAATTCAAGCTGCCTTGGGGGATATCAGGCGGATTTATTTAGGGAGTCGGTTAGGATATCGGTGTTGAATGACACTTTGATGGCCAAAAATATTGATGTAACCAATGGGAGGTAGGTGAGGTAGGCAACTCGCTTCTTTATTTTGCTATTGTTGAGGGGGGTGTCAACGAGAGATTACATTGTGCATTTATGGTTTCTTCTTTTTCTGCAGGTTATTTTCGCGTTTCATCTATATGACTAGGAGAGATTTATGCTCGCATGACTTTATAGTTCTCTGGATGCCTTCAGTCAATGCTATCGACAGACTTTTATAGGTCCCGTATACCTTCTGGAGGTAACCTTTAGATACCACTTCTTTATTTTATTATTTTTCTTCCTGTTGTTTGACATTGTGTTGCCTTCTACAAACTTGGTTTTATGAGGTGATTGCGCACAACGTCAGGTTGGTTTCCCTAAAGGTGAGTGTGTGTGTGTGTGTGGGGGGGGGGGGGGGGGGGGAGTTCCTGAGGATGTACTGATGGATAAGGTAAAATAGGAAGTTGAAGGAGTTTGAAGATTTGAAGGATGTGAGGGAGGTATTGAATGCCTTGACGAGTGAGCAGTTTACACTATGATTTTATATTTGTATTTGGATTTTGTGTATTTTTTCATTTTTGGCCATCCGGAGGTTTAGGGGTCCTGGGTATCTCCAAAGGTTGCTCCATCCTTCCTTACCCTTTTTTTAGTATGAGCACAAGACTGCATCCTTTCTTAGGGTGCAGGGTCGTCGTCGATGTGGGGTGATGTGTAGAGATAGACTCACCAGCCTATTTTACAAAAAAAAAGGCAAAAGAAATGTTGCCTCCTCAAAAGAACGACATCAAGGACAATATTGATGCTTGCGAAACTAAGTAGTTCAAGGGTACATGGACTGAGTTACTGAATGATGATCAATTCTTAGGGTCGATCTCAGTTTTGAGCACCTTAAGTTCTGACAACTAGGGCTAAGGTGAATTATGAGGACCTTAAGTTGGGATGACCAATTTAGAGGTCCGAGGTCAATTCCGAGGACCTTGAGTTGGGATGATCAATTATTTGGGCTAAGGTCAATTTAGAGGACTTTAAGTGGTAATGCGGGAAATTTATCTCCTAGGGAATTTAAGTTACCTTAGGGGAGTAGGTGATCTTGTAGTTCCGTTGGGGATTGTGTTATTTTGAGACTCCATCGTGGGGATGTCTAGATGTGGAATTGTAGTAGACCGGGATACAGGCTCATAGTTGGTTCTACTTATGGAATATGGTGAGGATAGCTGTGTAGGATTAATCCTACTAGGGAGAATGTTGGGGATAGGAGCATAAGATTAATCCTATTAGGGATTTTGAGAGTTTGTAAAGGGCTTAGTGCTCCAAAAAAAATAATTTTCCTGAGGAATTTGAGGTTTTTTATTTTTAGGGCCTTACTACGAGGCTATTACTGGTGATTGGGATGTGACAATAATCCCCAGGTGGGTGTGATAACGTCTTGGATGTTTTACCGCCATAATCCTACATAAGTGGTGCTAGCTGAGACCCTAGACGGTCTGGATGCTTGGAAGGAGGATCATTCTAACTTTTTGATGGGGAGCCCAATAATGTTGTTCATGTGTCCTGTTAAGAGGTTTCGTTTGGCTGCCTCTCCTTAATATCCCTCGACGATTGTGCCAAAAATATTTTCCTGCCTTTTCTTAGCTTCGGCCCATTTTTAGATAGATGGGTTAACTATTTTTTAGAGCATGGGGACCCGTGTCTTCATTGGTTAGTGCCATGGTGGGGAGACTTAAAGCCTGTCTTATAGCTTAGCGAGTATCGGTATGTTCGATTGGTGGGACTTAGACAAACTTCCTTCTATTTCCCCTAGCGGCTTCTGCACCAAGTCGGGTGGGAATAAATTGTGCCGCCTCACTAAAAAACTTATTCTCGATGGAAGATTTGAATAAATCACTGAGGATGATGCTAGGCTCTTTATGGCAGCACCGTCGTCTGTTTATCCATCCGTTATAGTTTATAGGAGGGGACTGGCATGTGCTTTTGGACTACCTGAAGTGGTTATTGAAGCTGGTAGTAGAGAAAATTATGGTGGAAGGGATCGGTTTGAGGTGGTTTGTCGCCTTCAACACCATGGAAGATCGTGTTATGGTTTTGTCCAGGCTTGTCAAGGCGTGCCGCTATATGCAGCATATACGGAATGTCAACTAGAAGTGGGAAGCTTGGGGACCTCTAAGGGATGGTAAAGATAATGGAGCGGGGCCGTCCGACAGTTGAAAGCAATGTTTTGTGAATCTTGGGTGTTTTTTGTGAAGCTATGGTAATTTTGGTGTTTGGAATAATTTTTTTGTAGCTTAATAAAGTTTTGGCTTGTTTAGGAATGGTTTAAATAGCGTAAATGGGTGGCTAGTTTAACTCCCTTCACTAATACTTCAAATAACATCACTGAATTCCTTATTAGAAATAAAAATTAATTTTGATCATATTTTATTATGCCTCTGGATGAGTTTTTTATTTGAATTATCTATACCAATTGCTAAGGCATACATATTCCTTTTGTTTATATAAATGATAAAATAGATCGTCGTTCTCAGAGGTTAGAAAAGAATAGTATTTTGTGAAAAAGAAAGGGACTAGACCCATGTATGTCATATGGGCTGCCTATATACCTCTGGGGGTTTTGAAGATTTTCATGAGTTTGATTTTGAAAGGAAAAGGTTTTTAAGAGGATTAGGCCCCATGTAGTCCTGGGTAAGGAAGATGAAGATTTTTTAGAATAGAAGGGGGATGGTAAGAGTCGTTGCGTGTCGATATTTCAGATTAAGGGTTAAATTTCTTGAGATGGTCCAGGTTGACTGTACACGCCATCTTTTCTCCATCGAAGTCTGTGAGTATAGAGGAACCTCCTGAGAGAATTTTCCTCACGATGTAAGGGAAGATAAAATTTGGTTGGAATTTCCCTCTAGGGTCCCAGATGGGTTCCTTGATTTCTTTGAGGGCAAGGTCTCCTTATTGTACACTACGATCCTTAACCTTTTAGTTGAATGATCGTGTTATCTGGCTATGGTACCATTGTATATGATATAGAGCCTTTAGCCTCTTTTCATTCAAGAATGATAATTCATCAAAATTGATATGATTCCATTCTTCTTCATTAATTTTACTTTTGAGTAGGACGTGAAGGGATGGCATTTTCGGCTCAACAGGTGGGACTGCTTCCATGCTTCACACTAGAGTGCATTCTTATTTAAGTGTGGTAGCCTCCGAGGGTCTAAGGGATCCAATCGACCCAATCTATGCAACTTTCATCCATCTTACGGTTTATGGTTTTGAAGCTTTTATTGGAATCTTCAACATCACCATTGGTTTGGGGCTGGTAGGGAGAAGATTTGCATCTTTGAATCCCGTACTCGTTGACTAATACTGTGACCTCAGATTCGAAATGGAGCCCATTATCTGATACCAATTCTCGGGGAACTCCTTATAGGTAGATGTTTTTTTTATAAACTTGGCTACTTTCTTAGCATTCGACACCGCGTATGGTTTGACTTTGACCCATTTAGTGAAGTAATCAATGGAAACCAAGATGAATTCATAAAGGTTTGAAGCTTTGGGACTAATCTTCCCAATAGTCTCAATGCCCTAGGTGGATAAGGGCCAATAAGAGGTCAAATTGTATAGTTATCATGGAGGCAAGTGTTGGATATTGGCAAACTATTGGTATTTGAGGCATATTTGGACATAGGCGATGCAATCTTAAACCATGATGGTCCAATAGTATCCTTGAGGTATGATATTTTTTGAAAGAATGTGACCGTTCATGTGGGGCCTGCATTCCCCACTATGGATCATCTGCATCATTGTTTCCACATTAGCCCCTGTTATGCAGTGTGAATGGTTCCATATAAGTTTCTTTTGAATAGTACATAATCACAATGATGTATTGGGCAACCAATTTGTGAAGGGTCGCACGATCTTTCTTATTGGCGTCTTGAGGATACCTACCATGTTTGAGGAGGAACCAAATTTCATAGTACCATAACCTGGCCATATCAGAATCTTTCTTGGTAACGAGATTGTTATGGTAGCAATGGGAGGCTTAGCTTGTTTTTGAACTAGGAAAGGGTCATAATTATACCTTCAGGCATGTCGACCATCGAGTCTTGGGTTGCAAGGACTTCATATAGGTTGTTCTTTCCATGAGGGCAAGTAGTGGAAGGTAACATATGTATACTGGGAGTCCAGTTTTTATAGGTGGGAATGGAAGGGTAAGAGCTTCTCGTCTTTGAATTTCCATTTTATGAGGATTTGGCTGACGATAAGGGTAGAGTCTCCATAGACGTCTTGGTGATAAATTCCTTTCTTGAGTGTGATCTTGAGGCCTACAGTGTATGCCTCATACTTAGTCATGTTGTTGGTGTAAGGAAGTCCAGTTTGATGGCAATGGGGGTGTGAGAGCCATCGGGGGAGATTAGGAGTATCCCAATTCCATATCATTTCTTGTTGGCAGATCCATCAAAGAACAATTTCCATCTGAGGTTCTCTTGAGAGGTGCAGAGAATATCTTCAACCAGGAATTCAGAGACCCAAACATCGGCTTCTTGCATGGGGTAATCATCAAGCTAGTCGAAGATGGCTCTCCTATTCACAGCTTTCTACGTGACGTACACAAGATCGAATTCAACTAGCAACATCAACTAATGGGCCATTTGACTGGATAAAATAGGCTTTTCTAGTAGGTACTTGATGTGATCTATACGGGATACTAGTCTGATAGAAAAGGCAAACATGTAGTGCCATAACTTTTGCGTTTCCCAGACTAGGGTGACACATGCTTTCTCCAAACTAGTGTAGTTGACTTCGTATCCGGCCAATTTTCGACTGGTATAATAAATGGCTCTTTACTTATATGAATATTCAATGTATTAGGCTAGCAATGCCCCACCTTCACTGTCTGTTACGGTTAAGTACATGAGGAGGGGGAGACCTGGCTGCGGATGCATAAGCACTAGAGGTCGAGTGAAGTATTCCTTGATTCGGTCCAAGGCTTCTTGGAAGGCCTCATTTCAAACTTTAGTGGAATCCTTCCCGAGAAGTTTGATAATAGGTTTGCAGATAGAATTCAACTGGCTGATGAAATGACTGATGTACTGCATTTTACCCTCGAATCATCGGACTTCCTTCTGTGTCTGTGGTGGTGGCATCTCAAGTATGGATTTCAACTTGGCAGGGTCTGCTTTGATTCCCTTCTCGCTGACCAAGAATCCAAAGTGTTTTCCCTTTGTAATGCTGAAAACAAATTTATTTGGATTTATCCACATCTGGTATTGTTGTAGTCGCTCGAAAAACTTTCGAAGGGCGAGAATATGACCTTCCTGAGTCTTAGATTTGACGATCATGTCGTCTATATAGACTTTGAACTCCTTATGAATAAGGTCATGTAGGATGGTTGTAGAAACCCTTTGGTAGGTAGGCCCTTCATTCTCGAGTTTGAATGGCATGACAGTATAGTAAAAGGTTCCCCATGGGGTGATGAGGGTTGTTTTATCCTGATGGTCAAGGTGCATCTTGATCTGTCTGTATCCGATAAATCCATCAATAAATGACTTGAGGGCATGGCTAGCTGTATTGTCTATGATTATGTCGATGTTGGGTAATAAGTAATCATCCTTTAGGGATGCTTATCAAATCTCGGTAGTCAATGCACATGCAAGCTTTTTCTCTTGATTTCAGCATGGGGACAATATTGGCGAGCCATGCAGGGTATTCGACTATGCGAATAAAACCCATGTTCAATTTATTGACCACTTCCTCTTTAACTTTGAGCCACCATTCAGTGTAAAGCTTCATTAGCTTCTGTTTGACCGACTTGCATTATGGGAATGTTGGGATCTCATGTTGAGCTAATTTTGGGTCAATAATACGCATTTCATTATAAGACCATGCGAAGATGTCTATGAATTCTTTCAGTAGTTCTTCAAATAACACACGCTCATACTCGTTAAGGGTGGTCCCTATCCTAATCTCGTGCTGATGGCTACTAGAATCGAGATTAATTAAAATAGTCTCATCATCATTAATTTGAACGTGGTAATGTTGTTTGTTATTCTCCTTATTGAGATCAGTTAAGAATTCTTCATTTGAAAAACCATAACCATCAAAGGTTTGATTAGAATCAAGACAATTAAAGTAAGGCAATCAAGATACTCGAAATCTTAGTTTATTTCTTTTTCGAGAAAAATAAAATTGAGAACCTCATCAAAAGAGGTCTCAGTTACATTGATATCAGAAAAAGGAACAACATGATCAGGTGAAGAAATTTGGATTGGGTAGAAAGAAAGGTCAGGTTGAATCTGAGCAGGTTAGAAAGACATGAAATTATAGTTGAGGAGAAGCATGTCAGCATCTTTGATTTGAGTAAATGGGTCCAGTGACGTGGCATTTGAGAGGATCATGCAAAGACTTAACCCTAGTGTCTTCAGGTTGAATGAGTCCTCAAAATCACTTTCCTTTGAATCCTCGGTAACTATCACGACTTTCTCGGTGAGAAGTTTCATTTCATGTTGGTAGTCTTAGTCCCAAGAATTATTGTCTTAAAAGAATATTTCCACCCCCGATTTCATTTTCTTTTCGACATGGTCATACCATGGTTGAGGGAAGTCATAGAAAGGTAAGTCTTAACCCTTCTTGATAAACCTTTCCTTCATAGAGTTTCTCAAAATTGTATTTTCTTTTTCTAAGTTTCTTTTCCATCGTGATTTCCGAAATGCTTTGAGTTCTTATGGTGAGGGTTAGTAACCCAAGACACATGAGGAAAAAGCCTCCTTTAGGACTATGGGCTCAAGGATCACTTGCTAATATCTCCCTAGTTCCATTTCGGGCATGAAGTGAATGCTTTTGAACATCTAAATCTCATTGACATTGCCATGCGGGTTATGTTCTGGACGTACTCGATCTTTGAAATTTTCTCCTGTTGGAAGGGGAAGTGGATAAGCTCTGAAGATAGAGAGGAGCATGTCATTCATCCTTTGCTGGAGTTGTAATATTGGGTTGCTAGCATTAGTATTTTGAATACTGTTATAATTTACTAAGATGGTGATAACCTAGCCCTTGGTGAAGAATTTTAGTTTCTGATAAAGAGAAGAATATACCCCTCGAATGTTGTGGAGCCATGTATGGACAAGGAGTAGATTGAAACATGCAGGTATGCCAATGACTTGGAACTCATTGACAGGATTGATAGGGCCAACCCCTACTGTGATTTGTATAGACCCCATTACCTATCGACATGTATTATTGTAAGCATGCACGACAGTGGAAGTGGGAATGAGATCGATGACTTTCAATTGTAAGCAATTACAGGTTCTGAGAGGACACCCATTAAGAGAAAATCTGTTATCAATAAGTGAGAGTGGGGTTATCTTTTCCAAGACTTGAACGGAGACGTTGAGGGCATAATTGTGATGAGGATCGATCTTCAGTATCTCTTCTTAAGGATAGGAGTCTGAAAGAGGTCAAGGACACAACAATGTTTACGACTTCTTCGAGAGTGGTGGAAGGAGGGACCATGGGCCCAGTGAGGTGCTTTATTAGAGCATTTCGGTGCATCTGGGAGGACATGAAAATCCCCATAAGGTGATTTTATCTTTGTTCTCTTTATACTGGTCAAGGACTTTACTCTCTTTAATGGTTATTTCTGGCATGAGAAGTTCTTCGACAACTCCTTTTCCCTTATCTGTCTCGGTCATGTGGGGAATCAGATCTTTGTAGTGTCTCCCTAACTTGGTTATATCATTTACCGAGGAAGGGAAGAAAAAGAACCCCAAGTCTTCATCTACCTTTAGCTAAATGGATACCTTCTTGATTTCCCCTAATAATTCTTCGAAGGATATTATTTCGCACAAACTGGATGCTAGACTAGATTATTCCCGATTGGGTTCATCATTTGAACTATCAAATTCATCCAACCATCCAGTGGCAACTATGTACTATTCTTAAGAGAAATCATTACATTCAACAACCTTGATGGCTTTATCGTACAAATCTTCCCACTCAGCGAGGTGGTGCAAGGGTAAGGGACCAACCGTCCCTTAAGCTTTAATGCGGTGAGTAGCTCATCAATGCTGTAAATTTCATTTTCCTGTCGAAATACATCAGCCATTATGTATACTACATCATCTAGAATAACTTCTAAAACCTGTACCACCCATTTATCTGATTCTCGAGCCCACTTTCGGGCTTTCAGAACAAGCCATTGAATTTTTAAGCCATCTCGACGGGAAATTTCAGCCTAAACTCCAAGCGTTGGTTTAATAAAATTGTTAACTCCATATATTTACCTTCATACCGGGTATGGATGATGATCCATACCCTTTTAAGGAGTGATAAAAATTGGTCGATGAAGTAGGTAGGGTGTAGGATAAAAATACGGGCAAACCTTGAGCGGTTTGGGTGAGATTATGGGTATGATAGGTGCTTTTCTGGGCATGATCTGAGAAAAATGGATCAAATTCTGGTCCAGTCTCTAAAAAGATGGCATTTGTATTGTTGTGGGTTGTGAGTGGTATTGGGTTTAGTATTGGATGGTAGGGTGATAATACCAATTAGGACTTGGATCACATTCCTAAGGTGGAAGAATTGGTCGGTAGTATGGCCAGCACACTGGTGGAAATCATAGTGAGCATCGACTTTGATGTTTTTAGGGAGTGGATTTGGTAATGGACAAGGGTCCAAGGGTTTAATGAGGTTTTGGCTCAACAGGGACTGGTAGACTTTGGACATGGGAGCATGGATCTTAGTTCACTATTTCTTGGTAGGATTGGGGCGACATTCTGGTGCCCACAAGGTAGTAGGTTGGGAAATGTTGTTAATGGTTAAGACTATAACACTGGAGGGATTCTCATACTTTCGGGGAGTGAATATTCCGATTAGTTTATTTGTCTCAAATTTGACTTTGATAATGCCTTCCTCAATTTCCACACCAACCTCTTGAAGTGCTTGAAAGTGCGGGTAGTACTATCCTCCCACAGATGCTTTAATATGAGGCAAGACTTTCTTCTTAATGATATAGACTTGTTCCTCCTCAGAGGTTCTGTTGGTCATGGTAGTATCTTTATATAGCCCCCTTCGTATGAAGCTATTGATTATTTCCAGAGGGCTCTTCTTAAGAAGCATATGAAACCATCTAATGCACCACAACATGGAGCTTCTCTCAAACCTCCTTCAGCCTCATTGTCTCCCGAGGGTTGTACTTAAGAAGCATATGAAATCATCCAATGCACCACAGCATGGATCTTATCCCAAACCTCCTTCAACCCCGTCATCCACTGAGACCAAATGCTCGAAGGAGCAATGTCAGTCTGAAGAAGAAGAAAAAGAAGAACCCTTCATTAGCAAAAAGAAGAAAAAGAAAAATGAAATGGAATACCAAAGGTCACTATACTTACGTAACCATTAGGGTTCCTCACCCTAAATGAATGATAGTATGTCAACTCGCATAGTTAGATACACTCATTAGCTACATGCTCGGACAAATCAAAGGCATTTTCATTGCCTAAAGAAAAAGGCACCCTAGACAGCCACTTCAGGCCAACTAGTCCTCAATGGCCACCCACTCAGTGTTGTAGCCCTCATTTGAAGAACCAACCCTATGAAGTCTATAAGGAAAAACCAGTAATTAATGGTCGAGCCGCTGAAGGATAAATGCGAAGTAACTTCGCCCGAGAAGAATGGGAAAATCAGGCATAGTCGTCACTACACTGGGGCTGACCCACGACATGGCCAAGAATTCTTCACAGGTGGGATAGACCATGTCCAGTCCAAAACGAAAGACATGGTCCTCAGGGTACCATCACCAGTACAGTATTTTTGTCACACCATAACCCAACAAAGGCGTCAAACTTCACTTTACAATAAGATTTCTTTCTCCTCATCCATATACCAACCAAGCCCCTAAGGCTTTCCTCTATCCAAAAATTTCCAAAAATACATTTCTCCTACTTTTTCCCCAAATAAGTCCCTTTAAAAAGAATCTTTTTGCAACCAAACTTCCAAGGCCTTCCTCTACGCAAAAAAAAATCCAAAAAATGCAATTTTCTTACTTTCTCTAAAAAAAAAACCTCAAAACCAAATTAAAGTGCATGTAAATTAATCCACTAAACAAAAATAATCAAACAAACGATGCATCTCTTTTTCCTCCTTGAGTCTCTCTTTTCAGGTACAAAACCGCTAAATCAATCATACATCATGGGCAATACCAAGCTCCTCCAGCCATAACAATGGATCTTCATCCGCAAGCCCCGTTAACATAGACACAACCTCATGCGCCAGCAACCTCGTTATCTACACATGCATGCCTATAGCCCTTGTGGCTCCCGAAAGAAAAAACTAAGGGTAGACGGTCATCTACAAAACGAACAAAGATTTAGTAATTTACTGAGAAGTAAAGTTCTGAAGACCTTTGACCATACCGATCGACATTCGCATTTTCCTCTTTCCAAGGATGACCAGGAGTTCGTGCCCTTATCGATTGGCACCCCTACCAACACTGCTTATCGGCACCCCCTTCTAAATTTTGTACAAAAAATGCCAAAAGATTCTAGAAAATCCAATTTTTTTAAGGAAAAGGGATGGTACGCCCACAAATTTTATTAAAATGATAAGAGAAAGAGCCTCTCTTGTGGCGTTGACATTTGATAATAAAGCAAAAGAAAGAATTTGGGGGATTTATAATTTATCCCTATTACAAAAGCTAAAGCAAATTATTTGGGGATTTATAAGAACCCCCATTACAATGGCAACTATCTACATTTATTACCTTTAAGATACCTTATTGATGGGATTCCCTATTTATCCAATTTTATGAGGCCTTTGGTGATTCTTTGGAGGTCTTGAAAATTACTGAAGAATGAATTGAATCTTGATTTTACCCCTTGATTAGCTAGGGAGCCAAAAACTTTGTTGGCCTCTCTATAAAAATGCGTAACTTTTACATCTATATCTTGAATTATGATTTTTATTTTTAAAATTATTTAAAAGATCTTCCATGGAGTTTTCTTATTGTGAGTTAAAAGTTACACTAATAGAATGGAATTTGTTTCAACATCTATGTTAGAAATATTGCTCTGAAAATTCCTAAAAATCCTTGAAAAACATGAAACCTCAATTTTCTTAGGAAAACTATTTTTTTGTTGAACTAATCCCTTTTCAAACTCTCGATATCCCCAGTAAGATTAATATTATGATCCTATCCCCAACAGGATTAATCTTACATGCCTATCATCAGCATATTCCACAAGTAGAACCAACGATGCTCCTACATTCAAGTCTACTACAATTCCCCAGCTAGACATCCCCCCAATGGATTCTCAAAACAACACAATCCATAGCGGAACCACAAGAGCACCTGCACCCCCCAAGGTAACTTAAATTCCCTAGGAGGGAAATTCATCGCATTACTTCTTAAGGTCCTCAGAATTGACCTCGGCCTACAGAATTGGTCGTCACAACTTAAGGTCCTTATAATTGACCTCAAGCCTAAAAATGGGTGATCACAACTCAAGGTCCTTAGAATTATCATCGACCCCCTTGGCCTTCAGAAAGAATCGATCACTACAAGAAATGTCTCAAACTATTCTCAATTAACAAAAACAACCTAAATATGCATGGACTGAAGATATTAATACCACATACAATGCACTACATATAGTATCTATTTGAAATATCATCACCAAAACCCCATATGAAATATGGAAGTGAAAGAAACCTAGCATTGTGTATTTCAAAGTATTTGGATGTAAATGTTTTATTTTAAATGATCGAGAAAATTTAAGTAAATATGATCTAAAAATTGATGAAGGAATCTTTCTAGGATACGCCATTAATAGCAAAGCGTATAGGATTTTGAACAAGCAAACCCTAGTCATTCAAAAATCTATGCATGTCACTTTTCACGAATTCAATCCCCTTCTACCTCACCATATAAATGATGATGAAGACATCTACAAAATTCTACAAAATAAAATATAATCTCTTTTTATTGACATCCTTCAAGATCCTTTGAAATACACTTATGATCAATAAAATGAAACACATCACAATATACCAAAAATATGGAAATTCATCGCCAATCCCCCTGAAGACCAAATCACTAAGGAACCCTCCCAATGTATAGTCACTCGCTCTAAATTCAAAAATTCATCCAATAAATTTTCTTTCGTCTCATAAATGGAACCTAAAACTATAACTGAAGAAGAACAAAATGAATAATGGATGCTATCGATGTAAGAAGAATCACTTCAATATGAACGAAACCATGTGTGGACACTTGTACCCCCACCTAAAAATTACAACATCATAGGCAAAAAATGGATTTATAAAAATAAAAGAGATGAATTTGGTTCTATCATTCATGACAAATCAAGTATACTTGCTCAAGTTTACAAATAAGAAGGTATTGATTTCGAATAAAATTTTGCCTTCGTAGCCCGACCTAAAGCCATACGTGTGTTACTTGCTTTTGCTAATTTTTCATATTTTAAACTGATTCAAGTGGATTTAAAAGTTAATTTTAAACGGTTATATTGATTAAGAAGTATATCTAAAACAACCTCCCAATTTTGAAAACCACAAATTCCCTAACCATATCTTCCTATTTATAGAAGCACTTTGTGGTTTAAAACAAGTCCTAAGAGTATGGTACCAAAGTATACGAAACTTCCTTATCTCACATGGTTTTAGAGTCTTAGTTGATACTACCTTATTTACTAAAATATAAAAACATGATTTTATCCTCATTGAAGTCTACATTGATGATATTACATTCGAATCCATGAATAATAAAAGGTGTGAAGATTTTGCCTCATTTATGCATAAATAATTTGAAATGAGCCTAATGGGTGAACTGACCTTTTTCCTAAGTATACAAGTCAAATTAACCAACAAAATGTTTTTCATAAGCCAATCTGAATACGTCAAAGACCTACCAAAAAATTTAGGCTTAATCTTGCAAAACCCCTTAACACACAAATGAGTACTTCTGCTAAGATAGCTAGTGATGAATCTGGAAAATATGTTGTTTAGAAACTATTTCGAGGCATGATTGGAAGCTTATTTTATTTAATTGCATACTGTCCTAACATAATATTTAGCCTTTTCATATGATTTCATTTCCAAGCACAAGAATCTCATTTTATTGATGATAAAAGAATATTTTGTTCACTCCTCGGAACCTCTAACTTATGACTTTGGTATCCTAAACATACTTTTCTTGATGCAATAAGTTATTCAGATGCTAGCTGGGTTGGTTGTCAAGTAAGATGGAAAAGTACAAGTGGATCGTGTCACTTTATCGGGCATTCCCTTGTATCTTGGGCAAGTAAGAAATAAATAAAAGTTTCTTTATCCATGGCAGAAGTCGAATACGCTGTCATTGGTTATTATTGTGCTTAAAGTTTGTTCATTAAACAATAATTAAGGGGATTTAAAATTAATTTTTCCAAAGTACCAATACTTTGTGATAACAAAAGTGAAATCTCTATCCCCCAAAACCCTGCTCAAAATGCAATAACCAAACACATTATTATGAAACATCACTTTTTACGACATGATGTTCAGAAGAGGGTTGTGAAACTTCAATTTATTTATACCAAAAAATAACTTGTGGATGGTTTTACAAAACCACTTTCCGAAGATAAATTTTTCACCATCCGCGGTGAACTTAAAATAACTAGCCTTGAAGATATAAGATGACAATATTTTTTACTTAAGGAACTCTTCTTGTGAACTTTATTCCTTCCTCTTCCCCTCTATATTCATGTTTCCTCATCCCATTCTCTTGGTAATTCTTAATATATTCCAAGACATGTCAGATTCAAGCATTACATATCCTCTTGAAACCCCCACCATTTTCGATAATGACAAGGGGTAATATGATATGAGAAAAAGAGATGCTACAATAAAGGGGGAGACAAATAATTTTTCTAAAAATTAAGTCTTAAAGAAAGGGGGAGGCTTTCAAACGTTTTTTCAAACTATATCAATTGTATTATCATTATAAAAAGCGGATATTGTGAAACCAAATACATTTCAACCAAAAAGATATTATATGATGATGAAACAATGGATATAAGATCACACTTTATTATCTTAAATATTTATTATCTTAAATATAATGTACTTGAGATTAAAACAAGTACTCAATACACTATGAGATATGTTACAAGGTACACATAGTCCATGACATCATGCAATCATATTCATGGAAGACCGTAAAGATTATAAACGAGACAATGAAGATCACAAGCAGTATAATGTTGACTCAAAGCTTGCATCAAACCCTAGAAAATAATATCTCTCAAGCCTTAAGTGTAGTTCAACATAAAATATTCAACTAATAAAGCACATTACCACACCCCTTGATATATGGGGATCAAGCTCAATCAAGCATCATATAATAGGCCAGCATTGAATGACTCAATCATGTCAAGAAAATGCTCTAAAACACAGTTGATTATTAATCTATATCATATGGTACTTTGGATCTATTATATAAAAGTAAAGTCACATGTTTTAACTTGTATATGCTCAAAACCGACTCACCTAAACCTACCCTAAAGTGCCCTAAATCGTCCCTAAAGTTTAGATAAAAACCTAATATCATAAAGCCTAAAATATGGGAGTTTTAGTCGACTAAACTTTTGTTTAGTCGAACAAAAGTCAAGTTTCGTCAGCTAAGTCTTTTGAGATATCCCATTAAAACATGCATAGATATAACCAGACGAGTTTTAGGCAACTAAACTTTGATGTTTAGTCAATTAAATTTCTATTATTTCAAATTTGTATTTGGCAAAACATCCCAATCTTCTGTCATAATATCCTAACCTTTACTAACCTTATTACCAGATTTTTATCAATTTTTGACTGCCTTCTAACATGATGAATAGAGCATCACACTTCCATTCCAAAACACGTAAGAATACAACATCAAACCCATTGAGAAAGTTACAATCATAACTTGTGTAAATTCCTGACATTATTTCTCCTAATCAGAGTGGTTTTATAAAAAGGAGAGATATTCCAGAAAATATTCTTTTGGCTCAAGAAATGTTCCACAAGATCAATTTTAAAAACTATGGAGGCAATGTTGGTATGAAGTTGGATATGGCCAAAGCGTTTGATAGAGTGTCTTGGTTGTTTCTTAGCAAGGTGATGAGGAAATTTAGTTTCTCTGAGAGATGGATAGACATGGTTTGGAGGGTTATATCTAATAATTGGTTCTCCATTCTCATAAATGGTAACCAAAAAGGCTTCTTTAAGTCTGAAAGAGGGCTTAAACAGGGTGATCCTCTATCTCCTGGTCTCTTTGTCATAATGGAAGAGGCTCTTTCATTAAATTTATATGGTATTAATGCTCAAACTTCATTGAAACAATTCAAGTTCCCTATTGGAGGCCCTCAAATAAATCACCTATCTTTTGCTGATGATATCACTATATTCTCTTCAGGTGATATGAAATCTATTAATAAAGTGTTATTAGTGATTGAAAAATATGAACAGGTCTCAGGTCAAAAGGTGAATAAGAAAAAGATCTCCTTTATTGTGTCTAATAAAATTAATCCATCTACTAAGAAGAAGATTGTAGACATTACTGGTTTTAATTTGAAACAAATTCCCATTACTTATTTGGGTGCCTATGTACTCAGGTAGAAAAAGAAACATATATTTTGAGCCTATTCTTTCCAAGATCAGGTACAAGATTTCTAGTTGGAAAGATAAATTGTTATCTACTGGAGCCAAAATAGTTTTGATTAAGCATGTGATATCCTCCTTTACTTTGTATACTCTATCAGCTTTGATGCCAACCAGAAAAATCATAAGTTCCATTGAAAATATGTTTGCCAACTTCTTTTAGAGCTCAAATATGGGTGGTAGGAGACATCATTGATGTAAATGGAGTGATATTTCCAGACCTGTTCATGAAGGAGGGGTGGGGATTGGAAATCTATGGGAGATAAGTAAAAACTTTTCCAACAAATTATGGTGGAAATTTAGAAGTAAAAAGTCCCTATGCAAATTTTTTATGTTAGCAAAGTATTGTAGAAAAGTTCATCCTTGTTCAGTAAATGGGAGAGTAAGGTCTCAAAATTGGAGAAGAATGTGTCTTGTTAGATCAAATTCTGAAGAAAACATGTTTTGGAGGTTAGGAGATGGTAATTGTAGTGCTATGTGGGATAATTGGTGCTCAATAGGCTCTCTATTTAATTATGCTTATGAAAAATCTCAGCTTAAAGTTAAAGATCTTTGGACAACTGATAAGAAATGGGATTTTCATAAACTTTCTATTTTTATTTCCTCTAGATATTAGTTTCACAATAATGGGAACTCATATATCTGAAGGAGATAAAGAGGATGAGCTCATTTGGACTGATTCAATGGATGGTAATTTTACTTTAAAATCTTCTTGGGAGATGATGAGAACCAAATCTATAGTTTCATAGTCTGCAATTTTCTTGTGGCAAAGGTTTATTGCTATAAAATTGTCAACATTTATATGGAAATTATTGCAGAGTTTATTGCCATTAGATGAAAAGCTATACTCTATAAGGTGGTGTGGTCCATCAAAGTGTCAATGTTGTGCCTCTTCTGAAATAGAATCCTATGATCATGTGTTTATTTCTAGTGATATAACAGACAAAACGTGACTTCATTTTGGAAGAATATTTGGGATTCCTAATAATAGAACTGACATTAGAAGTAGATGTCTTTAATGGTGGATATCAGTTCCTAACTCTTTTGCAAGGCAATGTCAAAAGGTGATGCTAATTATCATTTGTTGGTCTTTGTGGTGCCAAAGAAATACAAGTAAGTATAATGGTGCAGCTCCTAATTTGTCTAGTCATCTATTGACAACTGAAGCTCATTGTAAATCCATATGTCAAATATTACCTCACTCTCCTAGTAACTTTTCTATACATCATTTGGAAGATGTCAAAATCCAAAAGGAATATACTTTTGTTCAATGGAAACGTCCTCATGAACAGGTGTTAAAGCTCAACACAGATGGGAGTTCTATAGGTAATCCAAGCAATAGTGGTGGAGGTAGGATTTTGAGAAATGCTAAGGGAGACATGATATGGGATTTTCTTCCACTTCTTTGGTGTTAAAACCAATATTGAAGCAGAGGCGATGGCTATTTTAGAAGGATTAAGATTTTATCAAGATTTAAAGGTTTATGAGTTGATTGTTGAATCAGATTCAAAAATTTTGATTGTTGTGCTTAACAAAGGGATAAAATGTCCATGGAGAATTAGAGATATAGTTGAAGATATTCAGGACTTATCTACACATTTCAATATATATTTTGTTCATATTTTTCGAGAAGGTAACCAGCCAACTGATATTTTAGCTAATTTGGGAAGTAAATCTCAATGTTCCAAGTGGTCCCTTGATATTGGATCATTTTCAAGTCATCTCAGAGGAGCTATCAAAGTGGATAAATGGGGTCTTCCTGCTGTTAGAATTAAAAATGTTCATGATTAATTTTTTGTATAGATCCTTTAGTGCTAGATGACACTTTAATTTAGATTATTTTATTGGTATTCTTGTAAGGGCTTTATCTATAAAAAGCCTCATTTATGATTTCAGTCTCCCATATAATCTTGTAAGTTTTCGAAAAGAGTTTTTCTATTCTAATTTTAATAATATGTGTGGGGGTCCCATCCCTCTTCGATAAAAAAAATAACTTCTGTAAATATCCTAAAACCCATTAGGCAGTTTTAGTCACAAAACCTCCATTAGAGCTCAAACTTCGAGAAACCCGCTTAAACCAAAGTTACCATTCCAATCCCTATTTAGAAAAGTTATAAAACCAATAATCACTTGTGCTAAAGCCGTAACCAAAATCCCATTTGAGCATCATACTTGTGAATCTTGATTGTTTACTTTTTAGAGAGAGAAAGTAAACCCACTTTATTTGAAAATATAGGGCTATATAGAATCACTTATATCTTAGGTTATACAGACAAAGATCAATCTTTTAACCAAATTTGACCATGATTATATTTAAGTGTGCCTAAAACATAGAGTCCAAATTAAATATTCAAAACCATATAATCAAACCAAAACAAACAGAAGAAGTTTTGAGGAAAAATCCCTTTCGGGAAAAATCTATATTTCAACACTGTTTAAGTGTTTGACAGACTCAATGAATTATAGACTACTCAGAGATCAACTAATTATAATGCACAAGTATTCAAATCTTTGGCTAAAAGTGATGCAATCCATCACTACCCAATGTAAAAATATCTTCCCTCGGTATCCACCGATCAACCTCAGGATGCAAAATCATACCTTATTTAGCAGTAGAATCATAATTCTATAATCAACCACAGTGAAACCTGTACAATGATTCGATATAGTGTATGGATATTGGTTTTAATAAAACTCAAAAAATCATATTTAGGAATGTATGATTTTTAAAGTAAAAGTGTTTCAATGAAACAAAAGGAAGAAAACTTTTAGTGCAGGTATAACAATAGATTTTTGCTAAAAGTGTTTAAGAATCTAAGTCTAACACGCCTATAAATAGTAAAATGCAAATTTCAAGGGGGTGAACTCATTCGAACGAGATTATAGGATTCATTCGAACAAGAAGGATTTTTTTTTTCTAACGAGAACTAAGTTCATTCGAATAAGATGGCTTTTTCCATTCTAACAAACTTCCAACAAGCTTCTAACGAGTTGTCAACTGTTTGATAATGAGTCCTCGTTTGATGCCCGTTCGATGCACGTTCCAACAAGGTGTGAATTTCCTTCTAACGAGATTGCACCTTCATTCTAACAAATCTATTTCTCGTTCTAACGAGATCCCAACTTCGTTCTAATGAAGTATCAGCTTCGTTCTAACGAGCTTCAAACTAAAAAAATATTTTTCTTCCAAAAACATTTTAAAAATAGTTCCAAATAATTTTATTCAAAAACAAAACACCCTTAAAAATATCTAAGGACCATATTCAAAATGAATCCATACCTTACAAGATCCTTGATAAATGTGAAGATAAAAACGACACGAAAACATGACACGATGTGCATCCAACATTGAGACTTAGCCATTATGCCTTCAACAAACATGTCATAGGTTTACGAGTTAGAAAATACAAAGTCTAACCTATGAATAAAATGTTTTTTTTCAGAATTAAGCCAATTACAAAAAAATTGACTCGATTGGAAATTTGTCCTTACACCATTACTGTTTTTAGTAAAAGTACTTCGCTTTACGTTTCAGTTAAAAATCTCATTGTTGTTACCAATGGTTAAATTTCATTATATATTCTCTACCGGTAGTGCCGTTGTTGCAGGTAGTTAAGGCATTTAAAGACCTTGGGCGATTATGTGGGTACCTCTTGGGTAAGGACGAGGTTATCATCTTGTTGGTTGCTAATTGCAAGGTAGTTTTCCTTACGAGGTTTGGTTTCCATCATAAGTGAGGCAGAGATAGTGAAGTTCTCAAGTACTGTCTCGCGTGTGGAAATATTGTTGATTAATTTCTTACTCACAAATTGATTTATCATATTGCAATTAATCTCTACAAAAAGTTAAAAGGATTGAAATTTTCCATTAAACCTATATACCCAATTCATAGCCCTATTATTAGGTATATTTCCAGCCAACAAAATTCATTGAAAACACCTAAAAAATAATAACACAACATAGTATAGTGAATAATTTTTTTATAACAAACAATTACACTTTGAAAACACTTTGAAAATTGGTTTCATATGGTATCGAGATATGTATAACTAAAATGAATTTGGTATGTATATAGGTTTTGAAAATTATATTGATTAGGTTATAAAATATATTCAAAACTAATTTGGTATGTATACGTGGCTTAGGGTTTCAACATTATAGTGTTTCAACGTTATTATTTAAACGTGATAGATTGCTGATTAGATTGTGCTTGTGTCTGAGTTAACTATTGATTTAACTACCCAACAAGGATAAACTAACTTGTAGAAACACCGTGAGTCACACAACTGCACCGATTGTTCCTACAAGTTAGTTTATTCTCATGGGTTTTATAACTATTCTCACCCAATTAGTTCACACGTGGGAGTAAATTCCTATAAACTGTTATGGGGTATCCTCTATACAAAGATTGGATGGGTGAGATAAATAAATTAGGGTATGTGTACCATAAAGGTGGTAACGAGTTTGTAAAATTCATAACGAGATTTCTTAATGATGAAGAGTTCTCATGTCCTTGTGCACATTATAGAAATGTTAAAGTGTTTGAGTGCTAAATAGTTGAATTTATTATGCGTAGATAGGGTATGCAAGACGATTACTATATGTGAGTGTTTCATGAGGAAATACATTGACCCTTTGTCCCCGAACAACCTCCACGAGAACCGTCAAGTAAGACAACAGTGAAAGGACATGAGGATCCCCCTAGATCATAATATGTTAGATGATCTCATAGATGATACTTATGGAGTTCATGTGGTGGATGATAATGATGATTGTGATACGGAAGAAAATGAATCTTGTGGTGGAGTTTCTAGTACTCACGATGGTGTTGGGATAAAACTTGATGATGACTGATAAGGTTTGAAAGTCAAATTAACCCAATCATTGTACCCTAACTACAACAGAGATCAAATAAATTTTCATGCCATGGCTGGTTTGCATAGTTTGAAGAGTTAATTTGGTTTTTTTGGCAATAGAATGACTAGAATTTTGAATTGGGTGAATGTTATGCTCCCCAAATAGAATACACCTCCAAATAACTATTGAACTATGAAGGATAGTTTGAAAAGTTTGGGAATAAAGTAAAAGTAAATTCATGCTTGCAAGTATGATTGCATACTATATAAGAAGGAGTACGAAAATCTTGATCATTTTTGGTATGCGGGGAACCTAGATATGTGCCAGAGCATAGATTTAATAATAAAATAGATGCAATTTTAAAAGTTCCTTAAAAGGTATGGAAATATTTCCCCATTAGTCCCAGGTTGAAGAGATTTTTCACAATATCATGGATAGCAGAGGCAATGACTTGGCACACTTGGGGATAAGTAGGGGATAATATGATACGTCATGCTATTGACTCAAACGTTTGGAAAAATATAAATTTTAATTGCCCTGATTTTGACAATGAACAATGTAATATTCATTTGGTAATATCAAAAGATAAGTTCAATCCATTTGGAAATTTAAGAACCAATCAAACTGTATGGTCGGTGATCTTAGCACCCTAAAATCCTCCTCCTTCATTGTCTTTTTTAATACCTAGACCAAAGGAACCAAGTGGCGAGATTGATGTCTGCATGGAACCATTGGTAGAATAATTGAATGAGTTGTGGGTAACAAGTGTGAAAGCTTTTGGCTCTAGAAAATAAGAAGAGGTCATGTTAAAAGCTATGCTAATCTGGGCAATTCGTGATTTTCAAGCTTAGAGGACTTTATCGGGCTGTAATGTTTGCGATTAAATTAGTTGTTCTATTTTTGGAGAGGAAACTGGATCTTAACATCTTAAGGATAGTGGAAAAATTATATATCATTCTTATTGGAGATTCTTGCCTATCGATCATAAGTTTTGATTTGATAATGGTTCTATCTTTTTCTGGTGGGGTCAGACATAAGCTACTTTTGAGAAAGATTTCAGGTTTAGAAATTCAAAGGCGGTCTGCCAAATGTGGAGTTAATGTGACAGGGAAGAATCCTAAATTAAAAAATGTCAAATATAAAAAATAACCCTATTGAGAAGGAAGCCGAGAAAACGAATACATGGTCTGGGAGGTCAATATTATTTGAGATGTCATATTGGAAGGGTAACCCAGTGTACCATGTGCTAGATATCATGCCGGGAAGAAAATCATTGAATATCTTATGATTACATGCCTAGATGGAAGTCATTTGAAGGATGGAAAAAAGGCACGGCTTGATCTTAAAGTGTTGAAAAGTAAGCTACGATTATAGTTGAAAGAAGTGAGTAACAGGAGGAATATAATTCTCCCTGGGGCATATACTTTGATGAGTGAAGAAAGAAAGGTGCTTTTAGAAACATTACATAATTTGAAAGTTCCCTCTAATTTTTCATCAAATTTGAAGAAGATTGTGAGCTTTGCCACACATGACCTATAAAAGTGCAAGCCTAACGATTGGCATGTGATTATGAAACTGGACCCTTTGTTGTTTAAGCGTTGTTTATCTAATCATAAGAATTTACGAAGGGACATTATGAAGATTAGCCTTTGCTTCACACTTTTATGTGAAAAAATATCCAATCAAAATCATCATGGCTGCAAAAGAAACTATAGCTAGTGCACTTATACGACGAGACACTTATTCATGATTACCATTTGATTTTATTCATTTTTTGGTGCACTTATGCTATGATGTGCTACTTTATGGCCCAGTAAAATATCAATGGATGTACCCGTTTAAAATATTGGTGAAATTTTTCAAAGATATGTTAAGAATACTAGGTATATTGAAGGATACATTGTGGAGGAATAGAACACTATGGAGATATCTGTGTTCGCTAGGTAATATATGCTCGACCCTAACATTATAGATGATGGTGATGAGTTTACGAATGAGGGTGGTCAAGTCATGGGCAAACGAGTTAAATTTTTAAGTTTATAATATGAGAAAGTGACTTGGCATGTGTTTGAAACCCATGAAGATGTCAACAAATTGAGAAAGTAAGTTCGTGTTGTTATCTTATATACTTGATTACCTTTTTGATAAATTTTGTCATTCAATGTAAAAAATATAGGGCCTCTGGGGAAAACAAAAAAAGAAGGATAGTTTCACATTCAAACAATGAATTTAGACCTTGGTTGTCACATGAGGTAATTATTATGTCAAACATCCATCATTAAACGATAAATAACTTCAAGCTCTAAAACTTATCGAATTAACTTATGCAATCCATAACTTCAATTGTTGAGGATGGGTAATGTCATGCCAAGGATTGCTCGTCTTGCCACTAGACCCATTTCATAGCACACGAGTATAATAATTATTGATCGAACGGTCATATATTTTCATCGAGGTTGTATGAGAAAAATACATTTTTTCAAAACACCGACATTTCATATAAGGATATTACGTATTTGAGGGCGAGTACCAAAGACAAAAAAACTCATTGAAGCATAAATGACTTAATGTGGTGTAATTCAAAACATTTTAGAAATAGATTATATGTTTTAAAGAGGTTGTGTTTTTCTGTGATTGGGTAAGAGTTGAGGATAAAAATGCTTGTAAAGTCGATTCGAGTACTACTTTGATAATGGTAAACTTGTCCAATATGAAGAGCAAGGAACATATGAATGATGAGCCATTCTTATGAGCATTTTAAAAGCTTAAGAAAGTGTCTTACTCAGAGTGTATCAACAATGAACCATTACCAGTCCCCTTACACGCTCCGAAGAATCTAACCAATAACATAGAAGACCTAAATGCTCCAACCGAATATCAATCCATTTTGGATGACAACATGAACTTGAAACAATTTCTATATACTTTACATGAGTAGAGTTATTTATGTGGTAAAATAAATAGAGGATTCCAATTTGTAATTTATCATATGTAGTTTGAAACAATATCAAACATTAATTTATTATTTGTTAACTCTAATGTTGGTTGTTATATTAAAACAGTCGTGTGAGTATTTCCATTTGATTCTTATATCCCGAACTTGAGTATTTCCATTTGATCTATGTTATATATTATTCTATTAAAGCCTATTCAAACTAAATATGTCTTTATCAGGCCATTGAACCTTGGTAAAAATTGGAGGTGATGAGGGATCGTCTAATAATAAGCCCATTAAGTTCGGCAAGTATGTGAGCATAGTTAAAAACAAGACTAGTCTACAAATGAGGGCGTTCGAGTTGTTAAATTCAGTAATTGATCCTAGGTGTAAGATTGGAAGGACATTCCCGTGGAGTTGAATATGGCCGTTTGGGGGCCCTTAGAGGTATGAAAATATTAATATTAATATTAAATATATGACTTTCATATAATATTTTATTATTATGTTTTTTAATGTTAAATTACAAACTTTCTTATATTATATGTTTGTTGGACAAAAATAATTCAACTTGCCCTCGGAAGCACACTATAGTTTATTTGGCGGGCATTGTAGGAAATTGAAGATATGGAAGAAGAACATGCATGCTCGCTATTTCGGGAAGGACCGAGAGTCCGTACTGTGGTGTCGGAACATTGTCCCAGAGAAGGATCCAATCACGTCAGCCAACTGACAGAGGCTTATGGATAACGAGGCTTCCGAGTGACATTTGTCGTCCTGTGGCTCATGGCGGACTAATCGGTCAAAGAGGGTGGATGTTCACCACTCCATGTGGATATTTTAATTAGGGGTGGAGCATAGGATGGTAAGTAAATTGATTTGAATTACATTTTGTTTAGTGGTAAGTAAATTACTATAATTTGTTCACATTTTTTTTAATTTGGTCGTATTTTGTAGGAGTTTGGGAGTGGCCCGAGAGGACATCAATATAGGATGAACTTATATGTAAAGATCCAGATGAAGAAGGGTGAGCCTGTAAATTTACAGGTCACCGAGACAATCATAAATTATAATTGAAGCTATATTGTCAATTTCTGACTGTTTATTAATATTATTTTGAAAGTTAATAAAATATTTTTATATTATTTCAGGAGAGGCTAAAAGTGATGCACAACACCCAGAGTGATGTCGACAAGGAATTTCTAAGAATGGATTCATTGTGCCAAGTGTTGGGTCGTACTCGGAGTGTTAGCCCATAGATAGGAAATTATAAGCTAATGGGCATTGCTTGTAGTAACAGGGGTATGTCCTCGAAGTTTGACACATACAAATCATACAGGGACTCAAATGAAACACATGTTCAAATGGGTCAAACAAACAATCACGGATAAAATGAAAAGGAAGGAAATGTCGAATTATAAAGGAAATGGCAATGAGAAGGTTGGGGAGGGGACCACTAATCCATTCCCCCGCCGAATCTATCCGACTCATTATCCCCATATGACATGTACTAAACCTTAACCTAACTACACCGACTCTATTTAAGCCAGCTGGGGAGAGAGTACATATCCTTTAGATGCTTGGAGGTGATAGAATTTCCAAGGGAGTGAAGGACATGATCATCACTCTGGGTGCCATAGTGACCATCTTATGACACCCCGCCTATTTTAATCTCGGCTCATCAATCCTTTACAAAATAAAACATGATTCTCATATGGATCATTCTCAGCATCACTGTCGAAAACAAAATTTATTACTAATAACCTATTTGGATCGATGTCAAATTTTAAAATTTCTAATATTCTTAACTTAAACACATAATAAATCCATCCACACAATTTATATACACATCAACTGAAATAAATAATCAATAACCGATAACTCTCGAAAAAACATTTATACAACCATATCAAAATAGGCGCAAATGAAAATGCAGCAAATAATATAAATGACAATAGTTGGGCAACATGCCCAAATATTTTAACAGTACCTCCTATCTAGATCACAAGGATAGAAGCATCTAAAAAATCACTGCTAGCATCCATAACTTCTACACCATCGTCTGACTCGAAGGAATAATATCATCCACGCATCCCTGTGTCTCTGGAGACCTAAAAGGTTTTTGAAAATATTTGAAAGTGGGTCAGAGTCCAAAGCGTTTTGAAAATATTTAGCAAGTGTTTAAAATAGTTTAACATTTAGAATATGATATTCTCCATGTTTAAACTAGTGTCACACTCCCATGAGATACCCCACACCTCTCATCTAACATTGCACACGTAACACATGTATTTTAAACACCCGAATTACGCTACCGAGCCTGACTAGCCTCTCAAAATATCTAAGTCACCTTATACTATTTCATTCCCCGTGTATATAACATTCTAAGCTTTTGGTCAAGCTTTTGAATTATAAATTCTCACTTATATCCGTTCATTATGAATAACTTTCACCAATTATAATACACTATTCACGTTTTATTGGTATTAGTCTCGTATATAATATTCTCATCTTTATATACTCATCTCACACTTTATCAAGTATTTTATTCTCCTGGATGAACAAAAAATCATTTCGCATCTCATTCTTTATTTTGTCCGTCTATATATATATATATATATATATCTTTTCACATCTTCATATATATATAAATATACTATACACATCAAGTATATCCATACTTATATATCACACACTATATAAGTATAATAACCATCCCTCAGAGCTATAACTCAATGGGTGCAGTCTTTACAATGCTATCATCTTCCAGGTATTTCTCACATATCATCTTGGGTACCACCGATTGGGGTCTCACACCGACCGGATAAAAACATAGCACAAACGTGGGGGGAAGAAGTCATAGTTCCTCACCTAAAAGTGAGACCGAATCATACCTAAGACGTCTCACCCAAGATAAAGATCCACACTGCATAAATAACTGGACGCTATGACCTAGGGACTATACTCACCCTGCTCCTAAAGCTAGGAGATTCACCCACATTGTGCAACTTCCCATGATAGCACTAGAGGTGTATGCTTCACATAAATATACTATTTACACACAAATATACATACATATATATATATATATATATATATATATATATAGAGAGAGAGAGAGAGAGAGAGAGAGAGAGAGAGAGAGAAAACGGTTCTCATGCATACCCCAGTTTGCATACCGCTGGCACAGACCATTTTTGATAAAATAGTAAAAAAATATTTTTGAGCTAATTTTTTTATGGTTTTTAAACATTTCACTAGGACCATAAAAAAATTGAGGTCAAAATGATTTTTTTTGCTATTTAAAAAAAATTGGTCAAACTTTATCAGTTTTTAACAACTAAAAAACTGATAAACTTTGACCGATTTTTTTAAAATAGCAAAACAATTCATTTTGAGCTGATTTTTTTATGGTCCTACTGAAATGTTTAAAAACCATAAAAAAAATCAACCCAAAATTATTTTTTTACTAATTTTAAAAGATGGTCCGCACGGAGGGTATGCGAACTGGGTATGCATGAGATCCTTTATATATATACCTGCCGAAATAATTTTTTAGAGTGTCGTTTGTCCCAAACACTCATAAAATTATTTTAACCTGGATCTTATTCCCTCTAACCCGAGAGTTATAAATCACTCATTTAATCTTTTAGAGGCCCTCACACTCTATTTAGGATCCCTTAATATTTATCTCCAAAAATAATTCTTCTCCAATCCTTTATGTCAAATTTTTTTTTTCTCAATTTAACCTGTTATATGCGAACCGAACTGTTGACTCCATAAACGAACCGATCCGGTTCTTAAACAAACAAACCGAATCGATGACCAAATAAACGAACCGGTCCAGTGACCAAACCGAATCACAATTTACCAGTTTGACGTGATGATTTTGGGAGTTCGTTATATTCTCTAACTCCAAAATTTATGGTTTCTAACATCACCAACCATCACTATAAACATCTACACACTTATTTTTACCCAACACAACAATTTATTCATGGGATTCAACAATCTAATTAAGAATTTAAACCCTAACTTAATTAGACTCACTATTTCTCATTTCCCCAAATTTCTCACCAAAAATTACACCATTAACATATATTTGAGCTCAGATTTCATATGTAGTTGTTATCACCTCAATTTATATGAAATTGTTTCCAAAAAACCCATTTTGATTCAAGAATACCAACCCAAAATTCATATAGTTTTCACCAACTATAATATGAATTATAAACACATAAATAATTAAAGAAAGTTAAACACTTGCCTCGTTGGATAAATCCGACGACCTCGTGCTGGGATCTGTCAGAGCTTGGCCGGAGTTCTCATTTTCTTCTCCCTTTTTATTTCCTTCTTTCCTTTCTCTCGTGGCTTATAATTGGGGTAATAAGGGTTCTTCCCTTATTAAACCCCAAATTGACTCATATACTCAATTGCGAGTCCCTACTAGTCCAAAAATTCCCCGAAATCCAAACACTACCCCTAGGTACTTCATTTTGCCTATTTCGACCCATTCAGGATCAACCATGCACTCGAAATCCCCATCTAAGTCACTTATAAAAAAATTACCTTTTTAAAGGCAATATAACTCTACACGTGTTTTTCGAATAAAATATTATTACTTGTCGCTTTGCCCAACTGCAGCATGATATAAAAATAATCTTACTCATTTACTTATTCCTGTAAGTAAATATAACACACATCAATATTACTCCGATACTTGCCAACTAATATTTAACCCACACTTCAAATTCTATTTCACTTAAAATTCTCAAATTATTAAATTACACCCACTTATATAATTTAAATATCCATAAAAGTACGGGGTATTACATACTCCCCCTCTTACAAGGAAATTTTTTCCTCGAAATTCAGATGCAACCGTTAATAAGAATCAGGATTGTTAATAACAAAACATCCTCTAGTACTCGAAATAATCTCAAAGTAACATAAAGGTTACTATACTATACACCTGCTAGTGGTAGCCACCTGTCTAAAGGCATAATCACTATAGCCCCAACTTCACGTCAAGTTTTTTCAATTCTCTTCATATTGATATACCTCGTCATCCATAATCACTCACCTCAATAATAACACGTCACACATTGTGCTTCTACCAATGCCATCCGAATAATACGAGCCTATACATCACTGACTCAATCGCCTTAATACTATTGGAAGGCCGTACTTCACTATGTGCCAGTTTCCCATATCCATCCCATCACAAAACTCCCATCTTGAGAGAAACCATAAGAACATATGACCACTCCTGTCAGTCCTTCAAATCTCAGTTCATGGTGACATAACTCTTACGACCCTCAAAAGTCACCCCAAAATAGTTTGTGGTTAATGCCATTATCGACAATGGACTCTAAATCATGTCCGATCCAAAAGTCTAGTCATTAGCTCACCTCTAAATAACCAAAGGGGGAAATGAGAAGGATTTCCACGTAAAACCTCAAATGTGACCTTGTCCATAATAAATCTGTACGATTTATTACACCCAACTTTAGCAATCGATAATTTCCATTCCTAATTACCGTACAGTTTATAATGCTCACCACTTGCATTATCCAACATTCTAAATCACCTCCTGTATACTCATTAGTTATAGGTGACACAACTTTCCCAAAACAAAACTTCATCCCCATCACTTCCAGATAATCCCTATCGGAGGTGGGGCTCAAGGATCTCATCATCACACAAAATAATATTCGGCTGCACTTTGCACCAATGCAATCCTTCTTTTTGAAGAAAGGTTTGGGCATACCTTCTAATGGGTGGCTCATCCCAAAAGAATAAAAATTACTTTATCTCGGTCAATTATTCCACACATTCGAAGTAAGTCGTGACCTTATCCTGATGTTGGTAACCCATCAATGAAATTTACCGGCCCATCTTCCCATTCCGTCTCTAGAATCGTCGTATTGATACAAAATTTCTGGTTGATTATCTTGAACCAACTGGTTTCCATCTATGAGTGGTGCACCCGGAGACAATCTCACTATGTCTCACCTACCACCGTTTCCCACTTATGATATCTCACATTAAGTGGTACTTTATAATCCCCTTCTTTCCCCGGGGTATACCAAAAATCATGGCTCATGCACTTTTTTCCACAATGCGCACTTTTAAGCCCTTTTCCCTTATATACATTGACATTCTATTTACGCGCAAGCTACTCTCAACATTCGACTGAGTATGATTCCGCTATACTTTTCCACAATAGTTGGATTTTCCTCTTCTCAAGAGATATCCTTTTAAATGGCTTCCCACCGCCTTTCAACCCATCTCGAATGTGGTACTCTCTTTGCAAATATATATTTGGATCATCGTATTTCTCACACGATGTTTAATCCCTCCTACCATTCCATCTTTGTTTATAACTTCCCCACAGACATATATTCCGCACATTTATTCCCATGTCCATTTAACTCCGACGATTTTGAAATCAACTAACCAGAGTACCCATACACCCTATAATCCATGCATATTTGCACAACACTGGAAACGTCACGCACTTAACACACTTTTCTCAAAATTGGCCTTGCCTTCTCGACGTGGCTATAACTCATGGGTAGGCTCAATCACCCCATAAATCAAAATTTAATTCCCCTTAACATCGTTCCACCCTTCAACTCATGGTGAGAAGAAAAAATTTCAGTGATCTCTCACGGCACTACCGACTCCACTGGCCTTATACTATATAATAGTTCTCAGCTCAAAGTGTTTTCTCCACACATTCATTGATTAACATTCAAAACTGATATCCTAGAATCCATCAACATCTCTCTACTCACGACGTTTATCAAGGTCCATGTGTATCTCATCCCGCAATAACATTCAAACAAAGAACTTTCCCCAATGCACTATCACTCAACATTTGCAAAAATCAAATTCCATAAACTTCAAACACATAACCGGGACTCTAAAAAATCCTATTCCCGGACATATAATTATAAATCTCAACTCCCACATCTCTAAAGGAGTGATACAAAAATGCATTCTCCCTATGACCAAGTCATGAGTGCTAAACGTAGTAACGAGCTCAATCTCTCTGCTCAACAATAAGCCCAATATACCCCAAGTGATATCAATAAAGTCCTTACACACCTGGATCAACCATAATGAGAAAACTATACTCTCTGAAGTCTCCATCATAATATAATATAAATGTGAACTCGACCCTGTTTCAGGTGAGGCATAGCCAAAACAACACATCCTTCCCTGGAATAGCAAAGACGATAGCCTTGCAATATCAGCCCACTATCGTTTTAACTAGTCTATACTCAGGATAATATTTTACTCGTATAACACATCACTAAACCGAGTAATTTTAATAAAATATATTCTCATTGACTACACCCGCTACCCTGTGGAATGAAACCAAAGATAACCCGGCTACATAGTGGAAAATATAAAAACATAATAATGTTATTGATAAAATCACTAAAATCATCTCACACACGAATCTAGTGTTAATCAAAATATCGTGACTCGCTCGTGCCACATAAAGCATACCCCATTCACCCGAGGTTAAAACTCATATTTTCGACCTTTCCAATCACCCTGGTTGCTCAAATGGTTCCCAGACATGACATGTTTATCTGAATCGAACCAAACTATCTTAATCATTTCCCCTGATAGGCACCATGCTCTTGTTAATCTCTTTGGGCAAAATCAATTTATGTGGTCCTATTCCCCACATAAAAATATCTCTATATAATTCCATATTCCTGGCCGTACTGACCATATTAGGGTTGTCCTTCTCTCGAACCTTGGTAGCCCCGACTGAATCCACCTTCACTCGGTAGAAATTGAACTATCTGAATCATTTAAATGGGTCCCCTGATGGGTCTCCCCCCTGCGATGTTTCATTAACACTGTTACATTCAGTTTTACTCCCCGACTAAATTCTTTTTTTCCACAAATGAGCCTCTGTCCTTCCCTCCTATGACCAATTTAGAATTTCATTCACATATCTTCTTGAATAATAGATGAAGGAACTTACTATCAAACCATACCTAGGATCCTTACATTGGCATAATATTTCATTTTTCAAATGTGGTGATTAACTACCACCATTACAACACTGCTCCCACGAGCAAAAAAAAAAAATTTACCCCAAATTTTCACTTTCGGGTATACTACACTCTGCTCTATGCCAAAGCCTCTGGGTATCTTACGTCCATTGGCTAACACACACAATCTCCACATTTTCTAAAATTCCAACGGATAGTTCTCTTCAAAGACCCATATGACTCTCTCCTATTTTAACCACGCTTGGTGAGTCTAATTTGGCATGACTTTCTAGTACAGTGGTACTTGCAAAATATATGTTATAACCTAGGAGTCCTTACAGACCCAACTTCCAGAGCAATGATAGGGGTGACCTCAACTACGGTCATCATCCCCAAAATATTCTATAACTCAAACTGAGATCCGCCTCCTACTGTCCTTCTAATAGCCCTCACTAGTCATCCTTCGTTGTTCGGCATACGAAGCATACCCAAACGCATATAATATTCACTATAATTTTACATTATAGTAGGAGAAAAAAATCTCACCATAGGAATCAACAATCCTAAGCATAGGGTTCTATATCAAATTAAAAGCAATGCTGAAAATGTAGTACATCTGCACAGATTCCTAAGGACACTAGAATCTGATGCTCTGATACCACCTGTGACACCCAACCTATTTTAATCTCGACTAATCAATCCTTTATCAAAATAAAACAATATTCTCATATGGATCATTCTCAGCATCACTATCGAAAACCATTTTAATTACTAATAACCTATTTAACCCGGTCTCAAATTTTAAACTTTCTAATCTTTTTAACTTAAATGCACAATAAATCCATCCATACAATTTATATACACACCAACTAAAGTAAATAAACAATAACCGATAACACTCGGTAAAACATTAATACATCCATATCAAAATAGGCGCAAACGAAAATGCAGCAAATAATATAAATGACAACAGTTGGGTGACATGCCCGAATATTTTAACAGTACCTCCTATCTAGGTCACAAGGATAGAAGTCTCTAAACAATCCCTGGTAACATCCACAGCTGCTGCAGCATTGTCTGACTCGAAGGAATAATATCATCTAGGCGCCCCTTTTTTGGAGACCTAAAAGGTTTTTGAAAATATTTGAAAGTGGGTCAAAACCCAAAGCATCTTACAAATATTTAGCAAGTGTTTAAAATAATTTAACATTTATAATCTGATATTCTCCATATTTAAACCGATGTCGCACTCCTATGAGATACCCCTCACCCCTCATCTAACAATGCACACCAAACACATGTATTTTAAACACCCTACTTATGCTACCCAGCCTAACTAGCCTTTAAAAATCTCTAAGTCACCTTACGCTATTTCATGCCCCACGCATATAACATTCTAGGCTTTCATACGAGCTTATGCATCATAAATTCTCACTTATAAGGACACAAATTTCCAATTGAGTCCTTTATAGTTTTGGATCAATCCCGGACAAAAACATTTGAGTCATAGGATATAGTTCATGTGTATCCATCCAAGCTTATGACGTGTTTGTTGAAGATGTAGCGACCATATTTATAAAGCTTCATCATTGTCGAGTTTTGAGTGCCATGTTTCTATGTCAACAAGTCTCCAAAAGGAACGAAAGCATTTTTATATATATAGGGAGACTTGGAATACTTTTATAATGGGTGTAATTTTATTTTCAGAAGGTTAGTTTAGAACTTTGAATAAAAAGTTTTTGGGCTTAAAATGAAATTTAAACTTTCTGGCGTTTCGTTCGAAATTTTCATTCGAACGAGAATTTCGTTAAACGAGTTTTCCAACGATTTTTCCCATTTTGTCCACTGGAACATCATTAGATGATCATTCAAATGAGATTTCATTCTAACGAAAATCTTGTTCGAACGAGATTTATGGAGGGAATTTTTTTGGCAGTTTCTCCATGTTTCCACTATTTTTTTCCCTAACTTTTCCCCAGATTTTATATGTGTGGGAACCAACCTTTTTCAGATAACTTTTGACACATTTTGATAGATAAATATTGAGAGAGAATTTCCAAAATCAAAAGTTCATGTTTTCTTGTTTTCCAGCCTTCATGATTTAGTTTCTACCAAAACACCTACACCCACCAGTTTATGTTTATTCCAAGTTCTTAAATATATATATATATACATATATATCTTGCTTGGAGTTTGTTTGGCACCGGGTTCTACTCTATCATTTGAAGAGTTGTTTGGGTTTACTTCTACATCCCTCAAAGAAGAAGAAGTTTTTGTTTTTCTATGGCATTCTCACATGGTGAAAGTCACCATGTGTGGTTGATGGTTGCTTGGTATCAATTGTTGGACTCCAAGGTTCCGGTAGACTCCAGGATTATTCTCTATGCGGAGGTGTTTACAAGAAGGAGCGTCAAGGCTTAGACGGACTCAAGTTTGTGGTGTAAGTCTACCTATCTTGTAATTTGTAATACCATACTTAGTGAATTTGTTAGGCCAAGGCCGTCCAAGGTTTTTCCCGTTGTGGGTTTTTCTTGTACATCGCCGTGTAGTGGTTTGTTTATTTTTTCTTTTGCAAAATTCACCTTAGATGCATGCTTAAGTAAAGAGATAAAATTTGGTTTATATAACTACTTGTTTAATTTGGTGCTAAAATAATTTGGGTGAAATTGAACTTAATTTGATCGAGTCATATGTTTAATTTGATAATTTGGTTTGGCCTAATTTGCAAAATTGAATTAATTATTGTTAGGAAAATTTTCTAGGACTTGGTTTGAATTAATTTGGTTTAAGTGAAAAATCCATTTGTTGTATAATATTTAATTTCACTTTGTGTTTAGTTTAATTTTAATTTGAAAATAAATTAAAATTTTTCATTTTTGTGTGTTGTGTTGAACCATCTTCATTCCACACTTTAAAGGAAATTATATTTAATTTTAAAAGAATATTTAAAATTGGGGGTCCTTGCACTTTCATCACTTATAATTTATCTATTCATTATGAATAACTTTCATTAGTTATAATACACTATTAACATTCAAGTGTTATTACTCTCGTATATAATATTCTCATCTTTATATACGTATCTCACACTTTATCCTGGATTTTATTCTCCCGGATGAACCAAAAATCATTTCGCATCTCATTCTTTATTTTGTATGTATATATATATATATATATATATATATATATATATATATATATATATATATATCTTTTCACATCTTCTTATATATATATATATACAATATACTATACACATAAAGTATATCCATACTTATATATCACACACTATATAAGTATAATAACCATCCCTCAGAGAGCTATAACTTAATGGATGCAGTCTCTACAATGCTATCATCTTCCAGAGATTCCTCACACGTTATCCTAGGTACCACCGATCAGGGTCTCACACCGTCCTGATAAAAACATATCACAAACGTAGGAAAAGCGGTCATAGTTCCTCACATGAAAGTGAGACAGAATCATAACTAAGACGTCTCACTCATGATAAATAGCCACACTGCATAAATAACTAGATGCTATGACCTGGGGACTATACTCACCCTGCTCCTCAACCCAGGGGATTCACCCACATCGTGCAACTCCCCACTAACCCGAGATTTATATATCACTAATTTAGTCTTTTAGAGGTACTCACACTCTATTTAGGATCCCCTAATATATATCTCCAAAAATAATTCTTCTCTAATTCTTTAAGTCCAAGAAAATTTCTCAATTTGAACTGTTATATGCGAACCGAACCGATGATTACATAAACGAACCGATTCGGTTCTCAAACAAACGAATCGAACCGATGACCAAATAAACAAACCGGTCTGGTGATCAAACTGAACCGCAACTTATTGGTTCGACATGATCAGTTTGGGAGTTCATCATCTTATCCAACTTTAAAATTTATGGTTTCTAACATCACCAATCATCACTATAAACATCTAAAAACTTATTTTTACCCACCACAACAATTTATTCATGGGATTCAACAATCTAATTAATAATTTAAACCCTAAATTTATTAGACTCACTATTTCTCATTTTTCTAAATTTCTCACCAAAAATTACACCATTAACATGGATTCGAGCTCAGATTTCATATGGAGTTGTTATCACCTCAATTTATATGAAATTATTTTTGGAAAACCCATTTTGATTCAAGAATCCCTACCCAGAATTCATATAGTTTTCACCAACTATAATATGAATTATAAACAAACATAAATAATTTAAGCAAGTTAAAAACTTAGTCACACCCCACTTAATTCTGGCATCGGCCGCCACCAAAACTAACTCGGGCGTGAGTTAATAAAAGACTATTCTTAGCACGAGATAGATATGCTACATATAAAATTAATCCACAAGATAAATGATAAACAATTCCAAAAGATAAACCATCCAACTAAGAGATAAAAGATCCATCTCCATGCTAAACTCAAAGTATATCCAATCTCCAAAATTATTTAATTAAAAACAGAATAATAATCAACTGTGAATAATCCAATTGAAATCCAACAACAACTTTGGAACCGAATGGCCCAATGAAACCATAAACTGTGTCTCAAAGTAAATACGAAGGAATGGAAAACTAAACTAAATCACTAGGCATAAGGTAGAGCAACTCCAACTTCACCTCCAAGCAAAACTCCAATTAATTATATGCATATTCTATAAACCTATCCTGAAAATGTTAGTCAATGCACGAGGTCAGAGCCCCGAGCGTGAATATACACTACTCCCCTCAAATAGGATATTTGAACCTAGACAGTAGCATTATACGCAATAAATATCACAATAGAATATTTTTATTAAACGAGATAATTAAACGCGATAAATATAAATGACTAACTACCCACAGAGATCCTCATTTAAAAAGGCACACCAATATGATTTTAAATTCCCAAGTCACACGATGTTAATTTAATTAAATTAACTAAATTTCTCAATTATTTATGTTCTTACTTCAATAATTATTAGGTATGGCAGTCCTCCCGCCTTGGGTAATAATTCACCAAAATTCATTATAGCGGTCCTGCCACCACGGGTGATAATTCACGAATGTGTCACACTTCCCCTTGGCAAAACGCCAACTGAATCCGTTTAAACTGTCGATCCCCACAATTTGACAAGGTACCACACACGACACGACATAAATCGTCCACTGACCCGGTTAAACTGTCGGTCCCTGACACATTATGTCACCAGCAATTTTAATACCCATTTTTATCTTAGGCATTAATTCTCAATTTCTCAATTTCATAATTTATAAATTACCCCACCCTTATATACGATGTGAGATCCACAAAATACCCCCTAGTCCCATACCTAAGGGTGCCAAAATTATCAATACGTCCTACCCTAGGTATAGGATGAATTTCTAACTTAAATCTCTACCTAGTCTCATGCCTAGGCTAGCATAACGACGATGAACTAACAAAAATCATCCCACCCCCGACATAATAAAGTCGTAATAATCTACCCTCACTAGTCCCATACCTAGAAGGAGTAAATCATACTGAGGCCTGCCCCACTATTCTCATACCTAGAGGGAATCCTAAAAAATAGGGAGAGCATAAATAACCAACACCCGTCGTCACAATGATAATATAATAATACCAACAAGTTACATAATCACACAGAAATAAATCAACATGTAAAACTACGCATGATAGTCCGATTTAATTAAATCTAAATTTAATTAGCACAACGTCAAAAATACCCAATTAATCTCATTAAATTATTTTATATTAAATACACTGAGATTTCATCATTAATACAACAAAATTCCAATTTCATCATCGTTACAGAAATTACGTGAGTTTTACGCCCCCAAATTCATTTATTTCAAAACTAGAGTTTTTCTACATGTAAAGTACACCAACAAAAGCCAAAGGCCGCTCATGAATCCTACGTACCCAATGGTTATGCATATTATCCATATTAAAAGATTTCATAAAAACAACCCTATGATTTAGTTTCCACTTTCTCTAATGAGGTTGCTAATCGTTTTTAAGAAAAATATGTAAGGATTTAGGCAACACTTAAAACGCATAATACTAAAGGAAATGAATAGAGTATTCATGCCTAAAATTAGTTTGATCAAAATCTGAATAGAAAATTGAACTCCTCTTGAGAAAACACCAATTGAATCTTCAAAACTTGTGAAAAGTAGGGGCTAGGGGTTGAAGATGAGAGGAAATATTCTTTGCGAACCTTACTAGAGAAAGTTTGAGAGAAAAAGTATTTTTCGAAGTCCCAGCCCCGTATCAGTTTGGTATATAAAGGGTTTAAGAGTTAAAACCAGATTAGGACTCTTTAATCCATCCGCCTCCTCTGTCGTTCGAATGACAGACGATGTCGTTTGAACGATCCCGGCATAAAAAATGCAATCTTTTAAAATTTAACTTTTTAATCTGATAAATATTCTTAAAAATGCACTTGCTAGTTAAATGATAAAAGAATGCCTTATAACCTCTGTTATAAACCCGAATTAATTTTCGATTGAAAGATTTACTAATAAACCAAGTTAAATTCTTAAAGGCCATTAAATCCAAAATTTTATTTTTCTCCAAATTAATTAAAGTCAATTAATCAAAACACGGGGTGTTACACACTGCCTCATTGGATAAATATGACGACCTCGTGCCGGGATTCGCCGGAGCTTGCCCGGAGTTCTCCTTTTCTTCTCCCTTTCTCTGTTCCTTTCTTTTCTTCTTTTCTTTCCTCCTTCCCTTTCTCTCGTGGCTTATAATTGGGAGAAAGAAGGCTTCTCCCCTTATTAAATCCAAAATTGACTAGCATACTCAATTGCGAGTCGGTGCTAGTCCAAAAAGTTCCCGGAACCCAAACACTACCCTCGGATACTTCATTTTGACTATTTAGACCCATTCGGATCTACCGTGCACTCAAAATCCCCATTTGAGACACTTATAAAAAATTTACCTTTTTAAATCCAATGTAACTCCACACGTGTTTTTTGAATAAAATATTATTGCTTATCACTTTGACCAACTATGACATGATATAAAAATAATTCAACTTATTTACTTATTCCTGTAAGTAAATATAACACACATCAATATTACTCCGATACTCGCCAATTAATATTTAACCCACACTTCAAATTCTCTTTTGCTTAAAATTCTCAAATTATTAAATTACACCCACTTATGTTATTTAAATATCTATAAAAGTACGGTGTATTAGACATCTGTCAACTATAGAATTTTGAGCCCCGAGTCTCGATTACTAGTATTTCGATGGGGAAAGAGGACAAGGTATTATGGATGAACTGTAACAACCCGTCCTTTTGGAGACAATTATATTCCATACTTGGATATAAATTGACAATTTGGAGACTTTCTCGAAATAGTGATTTTGGGTATTCTCGAGGATTTAATGATTTTCGATGAGGGTTGTGATTATTTTTGGGACTAAATAGGTCGAAGTATTTTAATTATATGTCGGCGTGGAGTAAAGCGACAAAAGAGGTAATATTTTAATTAGAAAACCCGCATTAAGTTATATGGGTTAGAATAGTGATTTGCGGTCAAGAACCTCAGTTGGAAATTTCGACTGCGCCATGAGTCTCGCAATGTCTGAGATAGTCGAAAAAGAGTGTCCGATTGTCAAAATTGAGTTTCAGGGAATTTTGGAGTTAAACGGGCTCGTAATTGAGTAAACGAGTCATTTTGGGGTTTTAAGGGGTATAACCCTTTTCTCACTATATAAACAGGGGTATAGGGATAAAAGAGAAAGAAAGAAAGAGAAGAGAGAGAGGAGGAGAGAAAAGAGGAGAAAAGGGGAGGTTCCGGCCAAACTCCGCGGGATTCGGCTCGAGGTCGTCGGATTATATCCACGAGGCAAGTGTTTACTTGGTTTATTTACTTTTGAGCATAAATCTCATATCTTAGTTTGGTATAAACAAACCCTAAAGATTTTGGGTTGGGTTTTCGTGAATAAAACGGGGTTTCGAGAGTTAAAACGAATAAACCCCTAAAATTTCGTAATTGGAGAAACTTAGAAATTAATTGAAATAAATTGGTGGTTTAGGGTTATAGGATGTTTAGGACCCTAAATATATGTGTATTTGTAGTTGGTTGAGGTTCTATGACGTTGGGTGAGGCGACAAAAGCTTGGGAGAGGCTTTAATGGCTGAAACCGTCTAGGAGAAGATGATAAATAGTGACCAGCGACTTTCCGCATCAATTCAGCCTTGTTACGAATCGATTCGGCTCCTGGTGAAAAAATAAAAATTGTATATCTTTTCGATATGGTCGCGTGGTTCTGACCGTGTATTTTTTTTGATTTTTTTTGGATTTATAGTGATTTTTCTACGAAAAGCTGTCCGAGATCGAAATCGATCGTCAGAAATTATTGGAGATAACTATTAGGGGTTCTCAAACGGAGTGTTAGGACCTATAAAGAATTTGAGGAGATATTAGAACCTTGGGTTTGTAGTAATAAATACGAGTTATAATTTAAATGGAGGTTGGATTGATATTTGGGGTATTTTGGAAATTGAAAAAAAATCGCCCAAACAGTGCACCTCAAACAGGCCGAATCGATTCGGGTCTTGGCCGAATAAATTTTCCTAAGGGGATTTGTAATTATGCAGTGGGCCGAATCGATTCCGATATAGACCAAATCGATTCACCATTAAGGACCTGTTTGTAGAACACTTTCCGAATCGATTCGGATTTGGGGCCGAATCAATTCGCCCACCCGAACTGATTCGCAATTTGGGCGAATCGATTCGCTTTGGTAAGAATGTCAGTTTTCTTCCCTTAAGAGTTTGGGGAGTTAAATTTTGATTTGGTAATATAGGTATATATTCACTTAGTGAGAAATGGTATAATTGGAGATATCCAATAAAATCCGTAGATGGGATTTAGGTATGTATTGATTATCAAAGTAAGGAAATACTTTGGGTTTAGTATCATGCGAATATGAATTCATGATTATGATTATTTGAGAGAATATTTGGGATTATTGGTCATCGCTAGATATATTTGGCAAAAATGGCCATTTGTATATATTCGAGGAGGAATATATATATATACTATGTGATTAAAGTATATATATAATTTGAGAAAAATGATTTTGAAAATAAAATATGAATGATTTCAAAATGGAAAAGAAATGATTTTCATAATTAATAAATTATAGTCACCACCCTCTCTAAATGACATCATCAGGGAAGTTCGCGCGCTGAGGCGAAGCCCCTGGCTAGCGAATGCAAGGTGGATATAGTCCTATAGGCCATATGAGCGTTTATGTTATGTTATGTTATGTTTTCTATGATGGTTAGGTAACTTGGGGTGTGGTTATGACTAGCTCGCATGCATATGACCGCTTCCCGACGTTGTACGTATAGCTGCCCAGGTGTCGTAATTTATAGGCACTGAAAGATGATGGTCATTTAGGGGCGTGCCCGACGGGCGGTCTTAGAACGCGTTAGGTGATATACATATATATATATATATATGTATATGGCTTCAATAAAGTTGGACATTATTGGTATTAAAGAAATTTGTGATAATAAATTGGCTTCAATTACATTTCCTGGATGGAAGAAGTGAAGTGGAAGCATATGATATGGTAAAAGCATTTTTATGATAATAAAAATTGGCTTTTAAATACATTTCCTGGATATAGGAAGGGAAATGGGATGTTTTGAAACGGAAAAGCATTTTTATGATAATAAAACTGACTTTTGAAAAGTTATATGATTTGTTAAAGAAATTCATGATAATGAATTGGCTTTTAAATACATTTCCTAGATATGAGAAGGGAAATGGAAAGTTTTGAGAGAAAAATGAAAAGTATTGATAAATACTTTGTATATGAATCCTCAGTCCGGTAGATAGATCCGGATGTATATTGTAATGCGAATATGTATATATGGATGAATTGAGTACCGAGGGTCTAATGGATCTCGACGATCGACCTTGCCGCGTAGTAGTGTATCGAGGGGGTTCCTTGTTTGGATTTCGCTTTGCGAGACACCTCATGCACGAATATGCCAAAGTGTTGAGACTGGGGAGAAGTTTAATACTTAGTTCTCTCATATTTAGATTTATTATATGGTGTATATGTATATATATTTATATATATATATTATGTACTGAGGGACTGGCGGATCTCGACGATCGACCTTGCCGCATAGTGGTGTATCGGGGGGGGGGGTTCCTTGTTTGTATTTCGCTTTGCGAGACACCCCATGCACGCACATGGCTTAGTGTTGAGACTGGGGAGAAGTTTAGTCCTTATTACATTACTTGTACTATTTAGGGTTGATAGTAGTTGGGTGATAGACTAGTGTAGCAGGGTAGCTTGACTAAGAGGTTTAGAGGGATGCGCTAGGCATGCACTGTTAGTGGAGAGGTCAGGGGTATCTCATGGGAGTGCGATACCAAATTTAAATATGAGATAAAATCTTTTTCTAAAAATAAGGCATTTATGCACTTGCTAAATATTTTCAAAACTTGGGCTTTGACCCGTTTATCTACTTTTCCTTTCTTGATATATTATATATTATATAGGTGTCCAGACACAGGGACACATGGATGGCCAATCCTTCGAGTCAGACGTCAGCGGCAGCAGCTGTGGATGCGTGCAGGTTCTCGATAGATGCTTCTACCTTTGTATTCTAGATAGGAGGTACTGTATAAATATTCGGTTCAATGGTTCAATTGTATTTATTTATTGCTTTTTGCACGGCATTCGATATGGTTGTATATTTTGACCAAGTGCTCAGTTATTTGTGACAACCCACTATCCGAAATAAAGGGTGGACGACCCTATACCCCGATGAAACAGGAATCATGGATAGATATCATTCTCAGCATCACAATAAACATACAGAGTATCAGGAATAACCACGCAATATTCCAGAAAACGGGTTATCAAAAATTTTAGTTTGTAATTTAAAGAAAACACTTTCAACAACCCATAATAGAAAAAAGGGTGGAAACTCCCACAAACATATATATGAAATCCAATAGATAAGAAAGGACCGAATAAAGCGCCGGTCGATACAAACCATACAACATACAATAAGTTTCATGTTACATAATACATCATTATACAATTACAGCCATTTGGGCCACACGCCCGATTAAAGACTGATCTTAACTAGAAAACAATAATAGAGGCGTCTACACAAGATATCCCGTGATACCCGCAAAATGTCACAGCTCCTCAAAAGACTCAGAGAAAAGAAAGTCATTACGGGCGACCTTGCGGCGGAATACCTGAACAAATATAGAGGATACATACACAACAAGAAAACGAAGAACCGGTTAGAGGCCGGTTTTATATGATCACTAGATAAATGACAAGTATGACAATAATTTACAAGTAAGCATGGATGATATGGATGATATTATACCATGGTAACATCATATAAAGAACTAAAACAGTTAACTGATTATAAAAATGAAAATTCAATTGTACAAAGAAATAAAAGTACTCATAAGCCTTTATCATCTTTCATCATTTTCAATTCCATCTTCTTTCCATTCCTTATCAGGAATGCATTTATTACCATGTGCACTTTATGGCACTTATCTCAATAGTATGCTCTTTGTGGCATATTCTTTACCCTTTATGGAATTAATGTTCCATCGAGTCCAACTCGATAATAGAATAGTTATAAATATATATATAACGATTCTACGACCGCCCGTCCGGGTTTCCCCACTGTGCGCGTCCCTAAATAACCATCATCTTCCAAGGCCTAACATAAGACAACCTGGGATCCTATCGCAAACGTCGGGAAGCGGCCATATGCCTGCGGGGTAGTCAAGACCACACAGAGAATCTCCTAACCATCGCAAAAAAATATAAAACAAGCGCTCATATGGCCTAGGACTATATCCACCCTGCATTCATTAGCCAGGGGGATTCACCTCACGCACGGACTTCCCTTAAGATGGTATTTAGAGAGGTGTGTATCATCCATTTCATTAATTTCCATCACCTGAATTAGTAAATTATCATTTGCTTTGCCCATTTTACATTTTATCAAATGCATTACGGTTATTCAGAACTATACGTATTTCGTATCAGCATAACAACCTTGATAAATAGTTAGACTCCCCAAATTATTTTTCAAAGCCTCATTTTTGGCTTCATAATAGACCATCAAGTCAAACCTAACTCATAATGACTTCTAAAGTCTTCAAATTTGACTCTAAGATCTCCTAGTCTATTATAAAACTATACGAGAGAAGTAATGCCTGAACATTACTTTAAACCTCCCACCCTGAAATGAACCCTAGATAAACCCCTTCGAGTCTAGGGTGTCAACCAAACTCAACTAATACTCTAAGACCCTATATTTACTTCATTTAAGAAGGTCCCTAATTACTAGTCCTAAAGAAAAAGGTTAAAATTGAAAAAGAAAAGAAATTGAAAAAGTGCAGGGTTTCCGAATCGATTCGACCTAGCCGAATCGATTCGGCCAGAAAATATGGGATTCTGCATAATTGTCGAATCAATTCGGACCATCCGAATCGATTCAGTCGGGAAGATTAGGTTTCTGCATAATTGCCGAATCGATTCGGACCAAGCCGAATCGATTCAGTTCACCCAACCCTCGAAACTGTCTAGCAACGAATCGATTCGGCCAGGCCGAATCGATTCGGTTCTGCAGAAATTCCTAATTTTTCTTATGGAGTCTTGGACTCCAAATTCATCCCAAACTCTAATCCATTCAAACCAACTCATTTATTGCCACCAACACAACATAAATGCTACTAACTACCATCACAACTATCCATAATCATCCAAATTCTTCTTCAATGGTCCAAAACCAACAAATACACAAAAACCCTAATCTAGTAAACCATAATCAAATACATCATTCTCACACAAATCATTTATCTTAAACCATAAATAGCAAGTAGTAAACTTGCCTCAATGAAGAGAATGCATATTTTCTTGGTTTGGGAGCAAGAATCCTTCTTAAATCTTCACTTTTCTTTCTTCTCTCTACTCTTTCTTTTTCTCTCCTTAGTTCTCTAGGTTTAGGAAAGACAATTAGGTGAATAGTGATTCCCACAAGACATAAGTCGCGCCTTTAGCCAAAATTCCAACTCAATTGATAAATTATTGCGATAAAATAATACGCAATTTCATATTTAAGGGATAATCAGTCAAAAATGCCCAAAATCTCAAAACACATAATGACACAATATCTGACTATCTCGCACGTTCCGGAATCAACTAAGGCCTCCAAATTATCATTTGGACATTTTATAATTTAATTTAAGTTCCGGTCTCATTATTAAGCCAAATATCATTTTAAATTCATATGATATTAATAAGTATAACATAGCAATATTCACCCACAGTTATGGTATATATGCAAACTCTTAGTGAATATTAACTTTTCTTCATTAAATTAGCACTCAAATCATAACCCAACACTTATATCTAATTACCATACTTAGTAATTAATATAAAATACATTCTCATAAGCGAGGGTTATTACATACTCCCCCCTTATGAGCAAATTTTGTCCCCAAAATTCAGGCATACCTTGTAAGGAAAGATGTGGATATTTCTCCCGCATCTCGTCCTCACGTTCCCACGTTGATTCGTTCGCATTGTGATGACTCCATTGAACTCTCACTAAGGGCACCACACGAGACCTTAACTTGCGCTCCCCATACTCAAGAATAGCAACCGGTTGTTCTTCATATGAAACATCGGGTTGCAAGTCGATATCTTCAAAAGGGATGTGCCAAAGGGTACCCTCACATCTTCTATACTTATTCAAAGAGGAGACATGGAATACATCGTGGATTTATTGTAAAGGTTCTGGTAAAGCAAGTTGGTTTTGCCACGGGACCAACCTTTGCAATAGCTGGGAAAGGTCCAACAAAACGCGGTGCAAGCTTTCCTTTCTTCTCGAAACGTTTAATGCCCTTCATTGGAGACACTCACACCAATACTCGGTCTCCAACCTCTAACTCCATGTGTCTCCTACCCGCATCGGCATAGCTCTTTTGACGATATTGGGCTATCCGAATGCGATTTTGAATAAGTTCTATCCTTGAAGAAGTGTCTTGGATCATTTCAGGTCCAAGGAATTTATTATCACCCACTTCCAACCAACAAGCGGGCGATCTACATGGTCGGCCATACAAAGCTTCATAAGGTGCCATTCCAGTAGTAAATTGGTATGAGTTGTTATAAGAAAACTCAACCAATGGAAGGTATTGTTCCCAATCGCCCTTAAAATCAAGTATGCACATACGAAGCATATCCTCCAACATCTGGTTTACCCTTTCAGTTTGACCATCTGTTTGAGGATGATAGGAAGAGCTTAACTTCAACTCGGTCCCCATGGCTTCTTGAAAACTTTGCCAAAAGTGGGACACAAATATTTTATCTCGGTCAAAAACAATATTTACAGGTACCCCATGAAGTCTAACGATCTCCTCGATGAACAATTGGGCGTAGCGAGTGGTATCATAATCTGTACGCACAGGCAAGAAGTGTGCCGACTTAGTCAAACGGTCGACAATCACCCAGATCAAATCATGACCTCTCTGTGATCTAGGTAAGCCCGTAATGAAGTCCATCGAAATGCTTTCCCATTTCCATACGGGAATCTCCAGCAGTTGTAACAAACTTGTCGGTCGTTGGTGGTCAATCTTAACCAACTGATAAGTAGTGCATTGGGATACAAACTCCGAGATATCCTTCTTCATACCAGCCCACTAATACTGACGATGCATATCTTGGTACATCTTGTCCCCACCTGAATGAACCGTAAACTTTGACCCATGAGATTTCGCCATCACAGCTCGTCTCAAGTCCCCATCTTCGGGAATAATAAGTCTTCCATGGAAGCATAGTCCTCCCTCAGAACCAATCGAGTACGACTCCGCTCCCTCGTACAATAGTCGGTTTATATGGTCTTGACAACCTTTATCTCTTCCCTGGGCTTCCACAATTCTCGCTATAATCGTAGGAGTAACGGTCATCATAGAAATGAATGCTCTTACCCCTTCATCCTCCTGACTGAGCTCTCTCCACTTAGCTTTCCACACATTAGCTAAGTCTCCCTCGGGCCTCCTACTCAAGGCATCCGCTACTACGTTCGCCATTCCACGATGATAATGGATGTCAAATTGGTAGTCTTTCACAAACTCCAACCAACGACGCTGGCGCATATTCAAGTCCTTTTGGTAAAATAAATATTGTAGCAATTTATGGTCGGTGAAAAGACTAAACTTTCCCCCCAAGAGATAATGCCTCCATATCTTCAAGGCAAAGACAACTGCGGCAAACTCTAAGTCATGCACCGGATACTTCCTTTCGTGAGGCTTCAACTTATGAGAAGCGTAGGCAATAGCTTGTCTTTCTTGCTTAAGAACACCTCCTAACCCTTGAAGAGATGCATCAGTGAAGACTAGATATTCTAATCTCGGTTTTGTCAACGCAAGGATTGGAGCCGAAGTTAATCTCTCTTTGAGCTCATCAAATGCAGCTTGACATGAACTGTCCCAAACAAATCTCAGTCCTTTTTGGGTTAAATTAGTCAACGGGCTAGCGATCACCTTGCTAGGATCCGCAGATACACCTTAAGATGACACCACATGACCCAGAAATTGAACTTCCTTCAACCAAAAGCCACATTTCTCAAACTTTGCATACAGTTTGTGATCCCTCAATCTCTGCAGGACCAACCGTAAGTGAGTAGCATGATTAGACTCTGTCTGAGAATAGACTAGGATGTCATCGATGAATACAATAACAAGCTGGTCAAGGAAATCCCAAAACACCCTGTTCATAAGATCCATAAACACAGCAGGAGCATTGGTTAGCCCAAAGGGCATAACCAAGAATTCATAGGATCCGTAACGGGTCAAAAATGCAGTCTTGGATACATCTTGCGCCCGTATCCTCAATTGATGATACCTCATCCTCAAATCGATTTTGGAGAAGTATGATGCTCCCCTAAGTTGGTCAAACAAATCATCGATGCGAGATAAAGGGTATTTATTCCGGATGGTGACTTTATTCAACTCCCTATAGTCCATGCATAACCGGAGAGAACCGTCTCTCTTCTTCACAAACAATATCGGAGAACCCCATGGTGATGTACTATGCCTAATAAACCCCTGCTCCAATAGCTGTTGAATTTGATCTCTCAACTCCCTCTTCTCCACAGGAGCCATTCGATACAGAGCTTTAGCAATTGGTCGAGTTCCCGACATTAAATCAATTACATACTCTATCTCCGGACTTGGAGGTAATCCCGGTATCTCCCAAAAAAATATCTTCAAAATCTCTAATGATCGGAAGAGAATTTAGAAGAACCAAAACATCCCTAGATGCATCTTCCACAATACAATATAAATAAACACTCGTACTCCCTTCCATACAAGGCATAACAACCAGGAACATTTCTTGTCCCGAAACTTCAAAAACTATGTTTTTCCCGTAACAATTTACTATCGCGTGGTATTTCACTAGCCAATCCATACCAAATATTACATCGTACCCGACCATATCAAGAACGAGCAATTCGTCCTCAAAACACAAGTTACCAAGATTAATCCCTACGTTTTTACAAACAAAGAAAATCAATGAACCATCGCCCATAGAGGATTCAACGCTAGTGAAGGTACTTTCAGTAGATTTTATCAAACCCGTGGTCTGGGAAAAACTCCTAGAAATAAAGGAGTGTGTAGCACCCGTATTAAATAGTACTCGACCCATATGCCCCTAAATTAAAAACTTACCCTCGATCGCTGGCGGTGCCGGAGGAGTTGGAGGAAGCATAGCCTCCTGAATATGGTAAACCCGTCCATACTGCAATTGCCCCTGCTGAGGAGGAGCAATTAGATTAGGCGCCAGGGGCGGAAACTCTACATATGGCTGTTGTGGGGCCCTAGGAAGATGCCCTCCAACCAACTGAGGACAAGCCCTTTTATAATGGACCAACTCCCCACACTGAAAACATTTATTAGCCAAATTCTCCTGATTCCTACCTTGATTGTTTCAAAATTACCCCACACCCCTGCCCTGCTGGCCCCTACCTCCATTTCCACCTCTACCTCCCTGTTGTTGTTGTTGTTGTTGTCCGCCTTGACCCGACCTGTTATTATTATTATTGTTGCCACCAGCATTAAACCCACCGAAACATTGACGCTTGGACAAATCCCCTTGCTGAGGATCCCTCTCCTTCTGCTTGTTCCCCAAGGATTGGGACGAAGAAGATGTTCCCCCTCCGCTCCCATTTCCTCCCAGTTTCACCACTTGCCCCATTGCTGCAGCCTTCTTATTGTTTTGAACAAATAATCTATGCTCTTGACAGTGAAGTAAAGCAGCATTCATCACATCCCCAAAGGTTACCAAAGATAGATTTCCAAGAAAATGTTGTTTTATTCACCAGTGCAAACCTCCTACAAATTTGGAGATCCTCTTCGCTTCCGGAGTCACTTCTTTCGGTATAAAGCTTGCTAACCGGGTAAATTCCTCTTCGTACTCGGCAACCGATCTCTCCCCTTGTACTAAATCTTGAAGCTTCCTCTGCATCTCCCTATGAACTGTAGGAGGGAAATACTTTCCATCAAACAAAGCCCAAAAATTGGTGATTGACATTGTATCCCTTTGTTCGGGTGTCGTTATTGACTCCCACCAGTGTAAGGCGGATCCGACAAGCTTAAAGGTAACGAGGATTTTCTTTTTCTCCTCACTACATTCCACCATCCTAAGATGGCGCTGCATGTCCTTCTTCCACTGGTTTGCCTTTATAACGTCAGAACCTCCCTCAAATTCTGGGGGATGACCCTTTAGGAAAGACTCTCTTACCCGTTCCCATTGAGAAGATCCCGTAAGAACTAGTACTTCTTGTCCTCTCGCTTGATCTTGTGGCATTTGTCGTGCCACTGCAGTCATTGTTGCATTAACAGCTTGGGCCACGATATTTGCCACATCAGCGGCACTGATATTCCCCGGTGGCGGCAGTGGAGGACCAACCTCATCCTCGATAACCCTATTGCATCTAGCGGGACGTCCTCTCTTTGGCGGCATCTGAGATAGAGAAGAGATAGAGTTAGAATATTATATAAAACAATCTATCCAGCAGAAGATTGCATACATAAACAACAAGACAATCCTAACATCAAGCTCTATATCAAAGAACGCTACGATAGAACGTGACAAGTACGCATAGATCCTAAAGACTCTAAAACCTGATGCTCTGATACCATCTGTGACAACCCGCTATCCGAAATAAAGGGTGGACGACCCTATACCCCGATGAAACAGGAATCATGGATAGATATCATTCTCAGCATCACAATAAACATACAGAGTATCAGGAATAACCACACAATATTCCAGAAAACGGGTTATCAAAAATTTTAGTTTGTAATTTAAAAAAAACACTTTCAACAACCCATAATAGAAAAGATGGTGGAAACTCCCACAAACATATATATGAAATACAATAGATAAGAAAGGAAAGAATAAAGCGTCGGTCGATACAAACCATACAACATACAATAAGTTTCATGTTACATAATACATCATTATACAATTACAACCATTTGGGCCACACGCCCGATTAAAGACTGATCTTAAGTAGTAAAAAATAATATAGGCGTCTACACAAGATATCCCGTGATACCCGCAAAATGTCACGGCTCCTCAAAAGACTCAGAGAAAAGAAAGTCATTACGGGCAACCTTGCGGCGGAACACCTGAACGAATATAGAAGATACATACACAACAAGAAAACGAAGAACCAGTCAGAGGACGGTTTTATATGATCACTAGATAAATGACTAGTATGACAATAATGTACAAGTAAGCATGGATGATATGGATGATATTCTAGCATGGTGACATCATATAAAGAACTAATACAGTTAACTGATTATAAAAATGAAAATTCAATTGTACAAAGAAATAAAAGTACTCATAATCCTTTATCATCTTTCATCATTTTCAATTCCATCTTCTTTCCATTCCTTATCAGGAATGCATTTATAACCATGTGCACTTTATGGCACTTATCTCAATAGTATGATCTTTGTGGCATATCCTATGCTCTTTATGGCATTAATGTTCCATCGAGTCCAACTCGATAATAGAATAGTTATAAATATATATATAACGATTCTAAGACCGCCCGTCCGGGTTTCCCCACTGTGCGCGTCCCTAAATAACCATCATCTTCCAGGGCCTAACATAAGACAACCTGGGATCCTATTGCAAACGTCGGGAAGCGGCCATATGCCTGCGGGGTAGTCAAGACCACACCCAGAATCTCCTACCCATCGTAGAAAAATATAAAATAAGCGCTCATATGGCCTAGGACTATATCCTCCCTGCATTCATTAGCCAGGGGGCTTCACCTCACGCACAGACTTCCCTTAAGATGGTATTTAGAGAGGTGTGTATCATCCATTTTATTAATTTCCATCAACTGGTTTAGTAAATTATCATTTTCTTTGCCCATTTTACATTTTATCTAATGCATTAAGGTTATCCGGAACTATACGTATTTCGTATTAGCATAACAACCTCGATAAATAGTTAGACTCCCCAAATTATTTTTCAAAGCCTCCTTTTTGGCTTCATAATAGACCATCAAGTCAAACCTAGCTCACAATGACTCCTAAAGTCTCCAAATTTGACTCTAAGATCTCCTAGGCTATTATAAAACTATACGAGAGAAGTAATGCCTGAACATTACTTTAAACCTCCCACCCTGAAATGAACCCTAGATAAACCCCTTCGAGTCTAGGGTGTCAACCAAACTCAACTAATACTCTAAGACCCTATATTTACTTCATTTAAGAAGGTCCCTAATTACTAGTCTTAAAGAAAAGGGTTAAAATTGAAAAAGAAAAGAAATTGAAAAAGTGCAGGGTTTCCGAATCGATTCGACCTAGCCGAATCGATTCGGCCAGAAAATATGGGATTCTGCATAATTTCTGAATTGATTTGGACCATCCGAATCGATTCGGTCAGGAAGATTAGGTTTCTGCATAATTGCCGAATCGATTCGGACCAAGCCGAATTGGTTCGGTTCACCCAACCCTCGAAACTGTCTAGCAACGAATCGATTCGGCCAGGACGAATCGATTTGGTTCTGCAGAAATTCCTAATTTTGCTTATGGAGTCTTGGACTCCAAATTCATCCCAAACTCTAATCCATTCAAACCAACTCATTTATTTCCACCAACACAACATAAATGCTACTAACTACCATCACAACTATCCATAATCATCCAAATTCTTCTTCAATGGTCCAAAACCAACAAATACCCAAAAACCCTAAACTAGTAAACCATAATCAAATACATCATTCTCACACAAATCATTTATCTTAAACCATAAATAGCAAGTAGTAAACTTGCCTCAATGAAGAGAATGCAAATTTTCTTGGTTTGGGAGCAAGAATCCTTCTTAAATCTTCACTTTTCTTTCTTTTCTCTATTCTTTCTTTTTCTCTCCTTAGTTCTCTAGGTTTAGGAAAGACAATTAGGTGAATAGTGATTCCCACAAGACATAAGTCGTGCCTTTAGCCAAAATTCCAACTCAATTGATAAACTATTGTGATAAAATAATACGCAATTGCATATTTAAGGGATAATGAGTCAAAAATGCCCAAAATCTCAAAACACATAATGGCACTATATCTGACTATCTCGCACGTTCCGGAATCAACTGCGGCCTCCAAATTATCATTTGGACATTTTATAATTCAATTTACGTTCCGGTCTCATTATTAAGCCAAATATCATTTTAAATTCATATGATATTAATAAGTATAACATAGCAATATTCACCCACAGTTATGGTATATATGCAAACTCTTAGTGAATATTAACTTTTCTTCATTAAATTAGCACTCAAATCATAACCCAACACTTATATCTAATTACCATACTTAGTAATTAATATAAAATACGTTCTCATAAGCGAGGGTTACTACATTATTTTATTTCATTTCAGCTTCATTTACGCATAAACCATGTGGATGTTTTAATTGTAGTTGTTTAAAAAGAGTAGTTAAGTAAAAATTTTGACACCGGCCTAATAGGTTAATAGTAATTAAATGGATTTTCGACAGTGATGCTAAGAATGATCCATATGAGACTCCTATATAAATTTGATATAGGAGTGATCGCCCGGTATTTTATTAGGCGGGGTGTCACATGAACCAGCAAGTCGATGTCTACCATATTGACGATACGTTAGAGGCATATATCGTTTGGCCAACTTTTCTCCTCAAGCCTTATTAAGTTTTCGTATGATGTTACATTTGATAAAACTTGTTTGATGTAATTAAACTTGCAATGTTTTGATGTAATTAACTTGAAACATATTTAATTTGGTTTGATATATGGAATTTGTGTACTTTGATTTTGATTTTATTGCTATGTCATATTATATTATTGATCGTGTGGATGTTGGTGTGAACAAAAACTGGACATTTTTAAAACAACTTTACAGTTGGGAAGTAGCTACTGCCTTGCTAAATTATTTTCATGTCCAAAGTTTTTCCATGGTCAAGAACCATGACAAAACCGTGATTAAAATGAGGTCCATGTACACGACCTTAATTTTGATCCATGCGCACTAATACTCTCACATTTCTCCTCGAAGGAAATCATGCGCATAACAAAAGTGACTTCTTGCGCACAAACAAGTATTCCCCTTGTCACAGTCCTATACCAAGACAATACTATGACAGAGGAAACATTGTAACGATTTATGATCATGACAAATCAATTATTGTCATCGTCAAGTACCGTGACAAGGCTAGGGAACCCCACTTATTTCCTGATTCCTTAGTGTAAAAGAAATAGTGACAAAGGGATGTTTTCATGGTCCTTGACCATGACACCATTTGTTGTCTCGCCAAGAGTTGTCGCACGACTTGATCGTGACAACTCTCATTTGTCACGGTCCTTGAACGTGACAATCTGGGTGAAAGGGTATATTGATGTTATTGATTCATCATGTTAGTATTTGTCTTTCCTCCCATTCGGAGGGAATTAATCATGAAATCATGGTAATTCTTTTAAATAAAGTGTTATATATGTTCGGTCCCCCCATCAAGGAAGTTCTATATTAACATTATAACTTTAAAGAATTGACCGATAGGAATCTATAAATACAAATGTTAGTTGATGACGCTCAAGTAAGAGTCATGTTCTTAAAATGATCTTCATCATTTATTGTACAAGGGATTTTTTGGCTTAGAAACGGTGGGGAAACCCGGATCCATTTCGTAATTTTGGAATGAATATCATGGGTATCTAATGAATGGCTTTAGTTATTTAGAAAATCTTTTCTTCTTTCTCGAAAGGGAGGTGGAAGGATAAGGATAAGTCTCAAATGAAATGGTTTGGGTTTAAGAATGTTCATATTCCTCAATAGTAGTGAAAAAGCCAAAAGTTGAGTATTTTCATTGCAACTAGTTAGAAAATAGTTAACAACGTGTTCGGTTTTTCCTTGCTTCATATGGAAAAGGACGTGATAATAATTTTTCCCATAAAAGTAGATTAATGATTTACGATCTAATCTATAGGAACCTAGTATTTAGTCTCGGGAACCAAATTTGGATTGTAACTCTTTGCATAGGTTCCAGGTAACCGAGTAATTACTTAAATAGAGATGTTCCTCGTAATAGACAATAATAATAAGGCAACAACAGTAATAATAGGATATCTTTTCGTATTATAGTTTAGACATAAATATAATGTTGGTAAATTATTTAATGTACCTATTTTTAGAAATTTTGGTTTTAAACAGACATTTTATTATTTTAATAAATTATTTTTAATAAAAAATTAGGATATCTTTTATCTATTATTGTACATCGAAAAATAATTTATATATTATAATTTGTGTCTCACCATTACAGCTAAATACTAAAATGGATAATGTAATGGAAAAATTATTAAAGAAAAAGTTTCCTTTTTAGTTGAACCAAACATAATTTTAGTACTTATGCTTAGGCTATTTGTTCTTAAAATGAATTCAAAGATTTATTTAAAATGGATGATTGAGTTCATTGAAAGTTGAGGAACCTCTAGTGTGCAAATTCCATTTAGAAGGTAAAAATCTATAAATTCAAAGATGTGTTGAAAATGGTTCATTTCGATTTCTGTGATCCTATTGAAGCCCTTATACTTTTGACTCATTTGAGTCTAGACTGTATAAGAGCTCATTTAGTTTGGAAATTGTGACAAAATTGTGTCCATCCTAGAAACCAAAGAGCCTCAGAGATTGGTTTGCTTCTTCTCCTATTCATCTTGTAATGATCCTGAGACTATAGGCATCACTCACACACTTAGAACTTATTTTTTGCATTTCATATTGCACCTTTATGTGTGTTAATGTGGTGAGTGTGTTTAAATCCCTCAATTTGATTTTTATTAATTTTTTGGGAATTTTAAACATCTTTTAATTATGGTTTTATTAAATTAAAACTTGATTTAAAAAGTTTTGGGGTTAATATCTAAATATGTCTTGTTGTGATTTTTGGCCTTAAGTTACTCTGGGTAGAAACCAAAAGCGCCAGAGACTCCAGGGTTGGCTTTGTAATTAGTTTTGGATGCGCGTTTGTATTCTTTCTATGGCCAACACTTGCTGCTCTCTGATTGGCCAGAGTTGTGTTTCTTTACAGAGACAAAACTTCGCATGTTTACAGCCCTTGGATCAACCCTTATCAATGGCCTGCATGTCGCCTGAGTGAATCCCCGTGTAAACCCTTAAGACAATCACAGCCTATTTAATCCACCGCCTGTTGTGAGCCCTTGGATTGAAGTCAAAGAAGCTTGACTCAATCTCAGCCGTTGTTTTTGAACGATAGTCTGGAACCTTCTCCTCTTGATATTTAAAGGACTCTCATCTCAGCCTTCGAAAGCTTTTGCCACTTTGAAAATTCTCAGAGAAAGAATAGAGAGAGAGAGAGAAGAAAGAGAAGAGAGAGAGAGAAACCATAGAGTCAAGTTAGAAACCCTAACTTCGTCTAAAACTTCTCCAACCTAAACCACTTACCTCTCCAAAAAACACCATAACCAAATAAACACCATCTTTAGTGTTTCTTGAGTTTATGAGAGTTCGAGTTGAGTGATCTTGGGTTGTTGTAACCTTGTGTTCATAAAATCTTATTTCCAACTTAGACACCTACTCAGATCTTGTTTCCGATTCAATAGAAATCATAGATATGAAGTTTTTCATGTCATAATACACTTAGTTGCATTTTATTTCTCATCTTGAGAAGTACATTGTTGATTGTTTTTTGTTAAAACATTTTATTACTTTAGAATCAACAATAAATGTTTTATAGTTTCTGTTTTTACAAAACTTAACCTGACCTAGTTGGATTCGCACTTGGAGGGTTTTCAATCTCCTAAATATTTTCAAAAGAGATTGAGAAAGGTCTTGACCGATTTCTTAAGCAAGATCTCCGTGGAATCTGGGTTATTTTGAAAGGTCAAAAGGGTTTTGGTTTTGTAAGAAAGAAAAATAACAAACTCACTGCATATAGACTTTATATGTAATTTGTTAGGATTGTTTGTAACTAATAAGTGTGTGTGAGTTCTTGCATGTGCTATAGATCACTTTTCACAAACATCTTCACACTACATACACTGAAAGTGTTGGCTATAAGATTTGGTGAACATAAGTCGACGTATACTGCTGAAACAAAGGAAGAGTTGACAAACTGAGAAGACTACATCAACAATCAAGATCTGCAGAAAAGTTTAAGGACGCCAGAGGGTACAATCCTGAACTTGTATAGACTTGTTATTGTGTGCATGTTAGTTAAATAGATTGTAACTCACATATTTATTTTAGTGATATTTTCTTGTTTTAGTCCGTAGAGGGAGTCGTGGATGTTTCCTCAAGGGTGAGGTTTTACCACATTAAAAATCCTGAGTATTAATATTCCTACATCTTCTCATCACATTATGATGTGTGCTGAGTTTAAAATATTTTAAACTGTTTACTAAAACTTGTTATCAAATCTTGTCCATATCTCGTACATAATTTTGTTAACACATCTTGTGTTCAAAATTAGTTTGATTTAAGTAAAGAGTTTCTTCAACAAACTTTTCGGAGTTGCTTAAATAGTTTATTTTCAATAAACGTCTTTAGCAACGCTATTTCAATTGGTATCAGAGCTTTTGGTGAACTTATTTCAAAAAGATCCTGAGTTTCTGAAACTGTTTTCTCAAAATCAATCATGGACGAGAAAAATGAAAGATATGGTAACTTGACCAGACCTCCAGTCTTTGATGGAACCAATTTCTCTTACTGGAAAGTAAGGATGATTACTTTCATTCAAGGAACTCTGGGAGATGATGTCTGGGACATTATTGAAAATGGATACTCTTATCCTACTAAACCAGCCACTGAAGGAAGTAATGAGAGGGTTAAGAAAATATTAAGTGAGTTTACTCAAGAAGAGAAACAAGTTTCTCGCAATAATAATAAAGGAAAGAATGCTATATTTATGTCTATAAATGAACATGAGTTCAAGAGAATCTCATCTTGTACCACTTCTAAGGAAGCATGGGATACCTTGATTACTGCCCATGAAGGAGACTCTAGGGTTAAGGCTACTAATACTCAGATGTTAATTCAACAGTATAATTATTTAATCATGTCTGAATCTGAGTTTTTGATGACTTCTATATGAACCTGACTGATATTGTCACTAAACTGCATGCTAATGGTATAACTTATGATAGACAAGAAATTGTGTCTAAAATTCTGAGATCATTACCACAGAAATTTGACAATAAAAGATATTCTATTGAGGAAATGTGTGATATAAATCTCACTCCTGAATTACTCAGTAGTAAATTAAGAACTGTGGAAATGGAATTAGAGTTTAAGAAACAATTGACCCACACTCATAGGAAACATACCAATTCCAATCTTAGCTTTACTTCTAAGATGATTAAGCCTGACTTAAACACTCCTAGTAATGATTCTGATGAGGACTGTGACTTAGAAAGTCTAGATAATCAGATTGACCTAATGTCAAAACAATTTAAGAAAATTGTTAAATTTAGAAACATTATTGCAAATAGACAGGGCAAGTCTAATTATTCAACTCCTTCAAATCACAAGTCCCATGAGAAACCTCATGACAAACAGAACAAGGACAACACAAGACCTCATAGAGACCTCAAGAAGACTGAATGCTATAGATGTGGTAAACTAGGACACATTGCTCAAGACTGTAGAGTTAATTTACATACCCAAAACAAACACTCTAGAGCCAACATCTGCAAAACATGGGATGACTCAAGTGACTATGAAAATGAGGAACCTGAGACATCTGATGGTTTTGATCCTTGTTTATCCTTCTTTGCCAGAATCATATATAATGATGATATGCCTGTGCTTGATAGTGAGGATGAGTCTAGTAATTCTAGCTCTGTTGCTTTGAATCACACTTTAACTGGTTTAGATGCTTTACTTACTGAGAACATTAATACTTCTTCCTCGGGGTGTGTGAGTCAAAGGGGAATCGATACTGCTGATGTCAATGGGTGCGTGAGTTTAAGAAATAAAACCTTAGGGGTCACTTAACACACCTCACTTAGTGACTCAGACAATGAAGATCTCCCAGATATACACACTCTGTATTCTAAAACTCTAAAGAAAAGCACTAGACTAGAAAAGATTGTGAAAGATCTTACCAAAAAGCTAGAGGATCTAAGTCTGATGGTAAAACTGAATGCTGAAGCGTATACTACTCAATGCATGTCTCATGAAAGTGAAGTCAAAGTGTTTGATGAAAAACTGAAAACTTTGACTGAAGCTAATGAAATTCTGGAGAAAAAATACAAAGGGACATTATTAGAATTGGAACAAACCAAAGAAAAGACAGCAACTGTTTTCAAAAAATTTACAAAATTTGAAAATAATTCAAACTGTTTTGATGGATTTGTTGCTGAATCTAAAACCAATTCTGATGATAGAACTGGTATATGGTTTTTCCCCAAGTTGAAGACACAAACAAAACCTGTTGAACCTATCAAATTTGTGTCAGGAGGCAAAAGACCTATTGAAACATGTCCAGACTTTCATTCACTAAAAACTGAGTTTGATCATCAAAACACTAACACTGGAGTTACAAGTTGCTCTAAGCATGAAAGTTTACCAAAGGGAAAATATGTCTGCCCCCCAATTAGGAAAAGTGAACCTGCTTTCATACTTGTGCTACCTAGGAATAAAATTCAGCCTCAAAATTTCTCAAAACCTTTGTTTAGAGACTTTCCTAAGTTAAACCCCATTCTGAGCAATCTTTATTGCTCCTATTGTGATATATACGGACATTCTTTCGATGATTGCTATGCTAGGAGACTGATTAAGCCTATCTACAATACTTCCATGTATCAAAACTTTAACTATTCTAGGAGGAGTCGAAACAATTATGTCCTTCCCAGGCCACCAGACAAAAACTCCAACTATAGGAATATAAAGACTAAACCTAAAAGGACATTTACTAGAAGGAATCCCTGAAACTTTTCTAAATCAAATGCTCAGGTGTTTAAATTTACTCAAAATCATGCGCAAAATGTTTTTCAACAAAAATCTAATGCTCGCAAATTTTATCAAATGAGAGCAAACAAGCACAAACAGAAAACCAGAGCAATTTGGGTTAGAAAAGATGATCTAGTACCCCAGATGAAGTGTAATATTGTTATTTCTGCCTTAAAAGCTGAACTTACATCTACTGGTTGGTATTTGGATTCTGGATGTTCCAAGCATATGACAGGTGATGATACAAAACTTTTAAATAAAACCCACTTTGATGGTGGAAAAGTTGTTTTTGGTGATGGAGTATCATCCCAGATCATAGGCAAAGGAACTATTAAAGAAAAAGGACTTCCAGTACTTGAAAATGTTCTCTTAGTTAAAGGTCTTAAGGCTAATTTACTCAGCATTTCGCAATTTTGTGACTTAAACCATACTGTTACCTTTTCAAAGAACAATTGCAAGATTTTAAATGAAAAGGGAGAATGCGTAATTACAGGATTCAGGACTCCTGACAATTGTTATACTGTCATGACTACTTCTGAAATCTGTAATGTTGCTAGAATGGATGACAATGAGATATGGCATAACAGAATGGGTCACATTAATTACGAAAATTTGAGTAAATTGTCCTCTCAACAAATAGTTAGAGGAATACCAAAAATTAAACCTATTCATAACATTGTCTGTGGTCCTTGTCAAGAAGGAAAAAATGTTAAAGCACCTCATAAAAGGGTTAAAGATATCCTTACCTCTAATCCCTTAGAACTCATCCATATGGACCTAATGGGTCCTTCTCAAACTGTTACTCTCTGTGGACACAGTTATATTCTAGTTATGGTTGATGACTTCACCAGATTCACTTGGGTAGCTTTCTTAACATAGAAATCCAATACTTTCCAAACTTTTTTAAAGATTCTTTTACGGATTGAAAATGAGAAAGACACTCAAGTCAATAGAATCCGAAGCGATAGAGGTGGTGAATTCAAAGATACTGGTATTCTAGTATACTGTGACTATAATGGTTACAAACATGAGTTCAGTGCTCCTAAGACCCCTCAACAAAATGGTATAGCTGAGAGAAAGAATCGTACCCTTCAAGAGATGGCACGTGTCATGCTCCATGCCAAGAACTTACCTAAGTATTTTTGGGTAGAATCTATTCGTACAACATGCCATCTTATTAATAGGGTCTATCTTAGAAAGAATTCCAAACAAACTCCTTATGAACTTTGGAACAATAAAAAGCCTAATCTTAAGTACCTTAGAACCTTTGGTAGTACCTGCTATGTGTGCAAAGATAGGGAACACTTATCTAAATTTGAGAGCCGGGGAGATAAAGCCATATTCTTAGGATATTCACCTAACAGTATAGCTTATCGGGTGTATAATCTTCTCACTAAAACCTTAATGGAATCCATAAATGTAATTGTTAGTGACACTACTATAGAAAGCAAGACTAGTGAATTAACTATAGAAGAAGAATCATCAAATATTTTAGAAAATGACTCTTCTGAAATAGATAATTCATTACCTATTGAGTCACCTGAAGTACCTAACTGGGTTTCTAAAGATCATCCCATAAACAACATAGTTGGTAACCCTAGTGAACTAGTACGTACAAGATCCCAACTTAGAAATTATGCACTTTATGCATGCTTTGTTTCTCTTGTGGAACCAAAGAATGTAAATGAGTCATTGAATGACTCTCACTAGATTTCTACAATGCAGGATGAACTTTTACAATTTGTCATTCATGATGTATGGTATCTTGTTCCACGTCCTGATCACAAAAAGGTTATTGGTACTCGTTGGATTTTCAAAAATAAAACTGATGAAAATGGGATTACAATTAGAAATAAAGCTAGACTAGTTGCTCAAGGTTATTCCCAAATAGAAGGAATTGATTTTAACGAGACGTTTGCTCCTGCTACTCATTTATAATCAGTTCGTCTGCTTCTTGCTATAGCTTGTCACATGCATTTTACATTATATCAAATGGATGTTAAATCTGCGTTCCTTAATGGAATACTTGCCGAGGAAACCTATGTAGAACAACCTAAAGGGTTCATTGACCCTAATTATCCTAATCAGGTATTTCGGTTGAAAAAGGCTTTATATGGTCTTAAGCAAGCTCCTAGATCTTGGTATGAGCGCCTGTCCAGTTTTCTACTGGATAAAGGTTTCAAAAGAGGTGGAAATGACCAAACCTTATTTGTCAAACATTTTGGCAAACACATTACTATCGCTCAAGTCTATGTAGACGATATCATATTTGGATCCACTTCTACCTCAGAAGTAAAATCTTTTGCTGAAATTATGAGTAAGGAATTTCAGATGTCCCTTATGGGAGAGTTACAGTTCTTCCTAGGTCTCCAAGTCAAACAACAACCAGATGGATTTTTTCTTTTGCAGACTAAGTACGCATTAGAGATAGTTAAGAAATTTGGCCTCGAGAGTGCTAAAAGTGCTAAAACGCCTATGAGTACTACATAAAAATTGTCAAAAGATGAAAATGGAAAATCTGTAGATCCTACATTATATCGTAGTATGATTGGCACATTACTCTATCTGACTGCCTCGCATCCTGATATCATGTATGCTGTGTGTGTTTGTGCGCGCTATCAAAACAACCCCAAAGAGAGCCATTTAAACTCTGTTAAACGGATAATTAAATATGTTAAAGGCACTCTAAATTTAGGAATTTGGTACACGAATGACACACCGAGCACTATTATTGGGTACACTGATGCTGATTGGGCTGGTTGTACTGATGATAGTAAAAGCACTTCAGGCGCATGTTGTTATATTGGTAATAACTTGGTAGGATGGAGTAGTAAAAAACAGAACTGCACATCTCTCTCGACTGCTGAATCTGAATACATTGCCGCTGGTAGCTGTTGTGCCCAATTATTGTGGCTTAAACAAATTCTAAGTGATTATGGTATTCTATAACCCACACTTCATCTCTATTGTGATAATCAAAGCGCGATTAATATTTCTAAGAACCCGGTTCAACACTCGCGAACTAAGCACATTAAAATAAGACATCACTTTATTCGTGAATTAGTTGAAACCAAGGAATTAGAAATCAATTATCTTCCTACTGATCTATAACTTGCAGATTTGTTTACCAAACCTCTTGATTATAATAGATTCATTTCTTTACGTAAATCTATTGGTATGGTTTGTGTCGAGTAAATACCTGTTATATTTTCCAAGTTCCTTCCCTTTGTCCATTTGAGACAAAATGGGGGAGAAATTTGAGTCTATCTCTGCATATACTAAACAGCTTGATCTTAGTAATTCTTTGCAGGTATTCTTCTTGTCCAGTCATTCTCTATTGTAATAATAGGATGTTAAACTGTATATAGTTGAGTTATGTAATTTTTGCTTTCTAGGATTTGGGTAGATAGAACTTTTATAGGAATAGGTTTTTCTTATTTGTTGTCTCCCTACGAGTTCTAGATGACTCAAAGGAGATTTTGTCTCATATTTCCAAAGGGGGAGATTGAAGCCCTTATACTTTTGACTCATTTGAGTCTAGATTGTATAAGAGCTCATCTAGTTTGGAAATTGTAACAAAATTGTGTCCATCCTAGAAACCAAAGAGCCTCAGAGATTGGTTTGTTTCTTCTCCTATTCATCTTGTAATGATCCTGAGACTATAGCCATCACTCACACACTTAGAACTTAATTTTTGCATTTCATATTGCACCTTTATGTGAGTTAATGCGGTGAGTGTGTTTAAATCCCTCAATTTGATTTTTATTAATTTTTTGGGAATTTTAAACATCTTTTAATTAAGGTTTTATTAAATTAAAACTTTATTTAAAAAGTTTTGGGGTTAATATCTAAATATGTATTGTTGTGATTTTTGGCCTTAAGTTACTCCGGGTAGAAACCAAAAGCGCCAGAGACTCCAGGGTTGGCTTTGTAATTAGTTTTGGACGCGCATTTGTATTCGTTCAATGGCCAACACTTGCTGCTCTCTGATTGGACAGAGTTGTGTTTCTTTACAGAGACAAAACTTCGCATGTTTACAGCCCTTGGATCAACCCTTATCAATGGCCTGCATGTCGCCTGAGTGAATCCCCGTGTAAACCTTTAAGCCAATCACAGCCTGTTTAATCCACCGCCTGTCCTGAGCCCTTGGATTGAATTCAAAGAAGCTTGACTCAATCTCAGCCGTTGTTTTTGAACGATAGTCTGGAACCTTCTCCTCTTGCTATTTAAAGGACTCTCATCTCAGCCTTCGAAAGCTTTTGCCACTTTGAAAATTCTCAGAGAAAGAATAAAGAGAGAGAGAGAAGAAAGAGAAGAGAGAGAGAGAAACCAGAGAGTCAAGTTAGAAACCCTAACTTCGTCTAAAACTTCTCCAACCTAAACCACTTACCTCTCCAAAAAACACCATAACCAAATAAACACTATCTTTAGTGTTTCTTGAGTTTATGAGAGTTCGAGTTGAGTGATCTTGGGTTGCTGTAACCTTGTGTTGATAAAATCTTATTTTCAACTTAGACACCTACTCAGATCTTGTTTCTGATTCAATAGAAATCATAGATCTGAAGTTTTTCATGTCATAATACACTTAGTTGCATTTTATTTCTCATCTTGAGAAGTACGTTGTTGATTGTTTTTTGTTAAAACATTTTATTACTTTAGAATCAATAATAAATGTTTTATAGTTTCTATTTTTACAAAACTTAACCTGACCTAGTTGGATTCGCACTTGGAGGGTTTTCAATCTCCTAAATATTTTCAAAAGAGATTGAGAAAGGTCTTGACCGATTTCTTAAGCAAGATCTCCGTGGAATCTGGGTTATTTTGAAAGGTCAAAAGGGTTTTGGTTTTGTAAGAAAGAAAAATAACAAACTCACTGCATATAGACTTTATATGTAATTTCTTAGGATTGTTTGTAACTAATAAGTGTGTGTGAGTTCATGCATGTGTTATAGATCACTTTTCACAAACATCTTCACACTACATACACTGAAAGTGTTGGCTATAAGATTTGGTGAACATAAGTCGATGTATACTGCTGAAACAAAGGAAGAGTTAACAAACTGAGAAGACTACATCAACAATCAAGATCTGCAGAAAAGTTTAAGGACGCCAGAGGGTACAATCCTGAACTTGTATAGACTTGTTATTGTGTGCATGTTAGTTAAATAGATTGTAACTCACATATTTGTTTTAGTGATATTTTCTTGTTTTACTCCGTAGAGGGAGTCGTGGATATTTCCTCAAGGGTGAGGTTTTACCACGTTAAAAATCCTGAGTATTAATATTCCTACATCTTCTCATCCCATTCTGATGTGAGCTGAGTTTAAAATATTTTAAACTGTTTACTAAAACTTGTTATCAAATCTTGTCCATATCTCGTACATAATTTTGTTAACACATCTTGTGTTCAAAATCAGTTTGATTTAAGTAAAGAGTTTCTTCAACAAACTTTTCTGAGTTGCTTAAATAGTTTATTTTCAATAAACGGCTTTTGCATCGCTATTTCACCTATGACTATCGGGTCAAAGAGGTGGGTTTGAGTAATTCATTGATTTCATTGATGATTGATCAAAATATGGATATGTTTACCTTATGCACCATAAATCGGAAGTTTTTCATTAGTCCAAAGTGCATAAGACTAGGGTGGAGTATATGTGAGGTAAACTAATTAAAATTCTGTAATTTGGTCGTAACGATGAGTACCTCTTGGGAGAGTTAAGGAACCATTTATCGGATGTGTGGGATTATATCCCAATTATCTACATCGGGTATTCCACTTCAGAATGTATAGGAAAGGAAGGAATAAGACCCATTTAGATATGATAAAGTCCATGGTTTGTTATTCATGACTACAACATTCATATTGAAATTTTACATAAGAGATGTCAATATAAATTCTGAATTTAGTTCCATCTAAATCAGTCCCTTCAAACTCCACTATAACTATTGAGTGGGCACAAGCTCATTCAAAGATATGTTCGAATCTTAGGGAACCCGACACTCATGTTGTGGAAGGAGCCAAGGTAGTTGAAATTTAGGACAAAAATATGTCTCTTTATTGACTATCCCAAAGGTTACATAGGTAACTGAGATATAATTTATTTTAATAATTGTGTTTGTGATTGGAACAACAAAACAAAAACGAAGACGAGTTTTATTCTTACATAAAAAAAATCGTTTATTAAAAAATGTTCAATAAAAGTTTTTTTTATAGAAAACCGTTTTTTAACTTCTTATAATAATCTTTTTTTTCGTCTTTTAAATCTTTATAAATGTTTTACACATTCATTACAAAAACTGTTGTGACCTAAATAAATTATTTTTCATATAAAAAATATTAAAAGAAATTATTTCGAAATTGATTTGTTTCATAAAAAAATATTTTTAAAATCAGAAAATTGATTTTTATATAAAAACTATCGTTTATTTTAAAAATTGTATATTTTTAAAAATGGATTCTTTAATTAAAAATATTTCTTACAGTTTGTTATAATAAAATGGCCCTTTAATTTTTTATAATCATTATAAAAAGAATTAGAAGAAGTTTATTTTTACTATAGTTCAAACAATTTTTTAATTTGTAAAACTATTAAAAACGTTTTTCAAAATAGTTTTCTATTTTTTAAAATAATTTAATTTAATTATAGTTATAATAATATTCTATTTTTATAACAGTTAAAATGTTCAAAATAATTTCTAAATTGTTATAAACATTTTCTTAATGAAAAATAATTTTTATACAAAAAATTATTTATTACGGACCGTTATGTTGTAAAAATAAGGGATATAGAGAATTTAGAGAGAGAGAGTGTTTTCTATTTCTCAAGTATGTATATGTGTAGTACAAACTTATATGGGGATCACCTTATTTATAGGACATGGTGAGGTGTCCTAACAGACATAGAAGATGAGTGGACATCCACCCCAAAGGTCACATTATTTAACACGTCCCCTCTGATGTACACCACATCCACCATTCAATTATTGTTACTCCATTAAAACCTTACTAAGAAAAAACCCATTGGAAAAAAAACAAAGTGAAGGGAAAAGAGTACAATTTTTGTTATAATTGAATTAGTGTTGGACGTGCTTAATGCTGGCTCGTTAAAATCTTTAGTAGAAAAATCTAATGGGAAAAATCTATTTAAAGAAAAAAGAGTACAACACAGTTATATCCCAAAAGAGCATAATTATTTATCCTCCCTCAAGAAAAGGAGCTCCCATGGTTTGCATATCTCAAACTGACTGTTAGTGAAGTCTCTGCATTTCAATCCCATGTACAAGTTTCTGGAATGTTCGGAAGTGACTTGGCGAAAAGATCTGCTAGGTTTTTTGTTGAACGCATTTGCTTGACTTCAATTTCAATTTTCTTTTGAAGCTTGTGAGTGAAGAATGTTTTTGGTAAAATGTGCTTAGTTCGGTCTCCTTTGGTGAAGCCTTCCTGAATTTTTGGTATGCATGTTGCATTATCTTTATTTATGATATAGGGAACATCTGTAATGGGAGATAATTGACATGAACTACAAACATACCAAAATAAATATCTCAGCAATACAAATTCACGAACTACTTCATGAAGTTCAAATATTTCAGAGTTGTTAGAGGAACTAACAACTAAAGTTTCTTTAATCGAACGCCAATAAATAACAATATTACCACTAAAAAATACATAATCCGTCTGGGATCGACCCTTGTGAGGATCAGAGAGGTGTCCAGAATCTACATAACCTATTGACTCATAACCATTATAATGACTAGAATAATATAAGCCCATGTCAATGGTTCCTCGTAGATATCTTAGTATATGCTTGATCCTAATCCAATGCCTTTTTTTTGGGTTCAGAACGATATCTGGAAAGCAAGTTGACAGAGAATGAAATAGTGCATTGTTCCAAGTATAATAACGCACCAATTACACTTAAACAGGGTACTTTTGGACCAAAATATTTCATCGTCATCTTCTTTTGGATGCTATGAATCTTTCTTAATATCTAAAAACTGAACGACCATGGGTGTACTTAATAGATGAGCTGTGTGCACACCAAATATTTTTAAGACTTTTTTAGTATAATTAGACTGATGGACAAAAATTCCACTAGAATTTCTCTTGATTTGAAGCCCAGGAAAAAAATTAATTTTCCTAAGCTCTTTTATCTCAAATTCGTTCTTCAAATAGTTAGAAGTTTCTCGAGATCTTCATGAAACTTTTTTATTTTCAAAAACCTTATTTATCCAGATTGATTAACTCTAATCTTGTAAAAGACTTCCTCTTTCTCATTTTGACATTCATCCCTTTATTTAACACACACGGGTAACTATTTGAAATAACTCCACTTGGATAATCCAAAAATCATTTCTTTATCGAAATTACCCTTTTCATTTTAATCAATACACATGAGTATTTTCATTGAAAATCATCCTTTCAACACACACGAACACCATGTTAGAAAATACTTACTTAATCTTTGAAAACCTTTTATAACACATTCTTATTTTAATTATGGGTTGAACCATTTAGGTTTCTTAACCACCCATTTACCCAGTTACTTTACCTTTGATTTACCTTATGGACATCAATTAATATACATATTCCTTGTCCATTTTATCATTTATCAGAACATTCATTAATTCATTCAAGTTAGGCTGTCTTAACACATTATCACCACACAATCCATTTCTTGACATGTTCCTTATTCGTTTATCTTTTTCTTGGAATCTTCCAATAACTGTGTACTTCAATTGGCTCCACATTGCCGGCTATGCGCGACATATGCTCCAGCCAGGTGTTTTGGGTCTTTCACCCCAGTGCTTTGGGCCCTCCTTAATTATTTCAGTTTTATCCGAGAAATGTGTTTTAAAATTTTACAAATGTCCACATTATCACATCTTTCTTGTTTACACGGTCAAAGCCAAAACCCGAGGTTACACCCAAATTTGTGTTACACTTTGATTTTGATTTTATTTCATAAAATCATGTTCATTAGGATTAATTCGTGTAACAACTTTTTTAACTTTTTTATTTCATAAAATGTTTCACTATAAGTAAAATTACCATTTTACACTTTTGGAAACTCACCTTTTACTCCATTTTACGAGTGTTAGTTTTCCCGCAAAACACCATTGAGTTACAAGCACTAACTCTTCAAGTGTATTTAACTTATTAACACATTTTTTAACTTTGAAGTATCATTCTTCTCAAGATGAAGACCTTTTTATTCCATTATTCCATTTTAAATCCATAAGTATTAATCACTCAAACATTATTAAGTTTCACACACCAACTTTCCAATGTTTAACCATTAGCACTTATCCAACACCTTTACCAACCATATTTCTAATTTTATTTTAACTAACGTTTCACTTTTTTAGCATGCAATCCCAATTTTAACTTCAAACTACATGAGGGATACATGGGGAGCATCCCGAAGTCCAAGCATACATAGCTACTAACATAATACAAAAGAAAGTACTTACCTGTATAGCGATCTCAAAATACAAAACTGCACCCAACCTGCCGTAACAAAGTGAGGAAGTGAGCCGATTGCTTAGTGGGAAATATAAAATTGAAATAAAGAATCTAACGAGAGAAATAAGACTCTAATACGTTATTCCTACATGCACATGCAACTACCTTATATGTATATACATAGACATATGCATACTTCTGCATGAAACTGTTTTATTTTTGAAAACCTTATTTATCCACATTGATTAACTCTAATATTGTAAAAGACTTCATCTTTCTCGTTTTGACATTCATCCATTCATTTAACACAGAAGGTTAACTATTTGAAATAACTCCACTTGGATAATCCGAAAACCATTTCTTTATCGAAATTACCCTTTTCATTTTAATCAATCCACATGAGTAATTTCGTTGAAAATGATCCGTTCAACACACGCAAACACCATGTTAAAAAATACTTACTTAATCTTTGAAAGCCTTTTAAAACACATTCTTGTGTTAATTATGGGTTGAACCACTTAGGTTGCCTAGTCACCCATTTTTCCAGTTACTTTACCTTTCGTTTACCTTATGGACATTAAACAATTTACACATTCCTTGTCCACTTTATGATTTACCAGAACATTCATTAATTCATTAAAGTTAGGTTCTTTTAACACAATATCACCACACAATCCATTTATTGACACGTTCCTTATTCATTTATCATTTTCTCGAAATCTTTCAATAACCGTATACTTCAACTAGCTCCACACCGTCGGTTATGCTCGCCATATGCTCTGGCCAGTTGTTTCGGGTCTTTCACCCCAAGACTTAGGGCCCTCTTTAATTATCCTAGTGTCATCCAGTTCATTTTAATGTGTTTTAACATTTTATAAATGTTCACATTATCCCATCTTTCCTTTTTCCCGGTCGAAGCCAAATCCCGATGTTACACCTAAATCAATGTTACACTTTGATTTTGATTTTATTTCATAAAGTCAAATTCATTAGGATTAATTTGTGTAACACCTTTTCCAATATTTTTATTTCATAAAAATGTTCAACTTTAAGTAAAATTATCATTTGACCCATTTGTTTCCAAACTGACCTTTTACTCCATTTCACAAGTGTTAATTTTCCCGTAAAACACCATTGAGTTACGCACACTAACTCTTTAAGTGCACTTAAATTCTTAACCCGTCTTTTAACTTTGGAGTATCATTATGTAACACCCCGCCCGCCCGGGGAGAGCGAATGGAGCGCTAATGCGATAAAATAAATCCGAATCCACAAGTAACAAGGTATAGAGCATCTAAATAAACCCACAATAATATAAATCCACTAATCTCAATCTCTTCAATTACAACAAGTCTCTCGAATTAAAATTACAACTATCTAACTCGAATAAAAATACAAATCTCCAAAGTTCTATACATCAAAATAATACAAATCTTTCTCAAACAATCCTCACTAAAATCAATCTCCATAGCGCCCCAAAATCCGCGCTAACCTGCCACTAAAAGAAAATATTGGGAAGTACACAATATGACAAGAAAGATGCTCAACAAATATATGTTAGCGATGAATAAAACGTAACAATACGAGTACGAATATTCAAATCAAATGTAAATCTCAACAGAATTTCATCATTATAATTTCTCAACAACACTTTAACCGGGTAACCAGGCCTCACCACATCCGTATATGCTTTATCAATCCATAGCCCGGGAAACAGGAATTTTGGCGGGTGCCCAACCTCCGTGCCATATTAAAATCTCATGACAACGTGCTCAACAACATATAATGATACCACATGAATCAAAATAATTTCAACAATTATTTTCCAGATTTCAATGAATTTATCAATTCAAATATGAGTTCAATTAACAAGAATTCAAAGAGAATGACACTCGCGAGATTTAAGGAGCATATTGTGTAAAACCCCATACCTCAAACCATGATGAGAAACCAATGATCACATTCTCAAGATCAACTCAAAATATCTACAAAATGTCCTCCAAGAACCTCTAACAAAATAGCCCCAAGAACACCTCTAATCTAAGGATGGAACTCACAAATCTCATGTGCCAATGTGTATATAAAAAGAAGAGGAATATAAAATATATTTGCTGCCAAAGTTTTTTCCAAAATTAGTTTAAAAGGGTTGCCCACGACTCCCTTTTATAATGCAAAGAAATGAAGAGTTGGAATCCAAAAGACTCCATTAAATAAGGCCAAGAAATGAAGAGTTGTAAGTCAAAACAACTCCAAGAGTTAAAAACATTTAAAACTCATTTAAAAACCCGTTTTAACTCCGTTTTTGAAACCGTTTGAAATTCTCGCCTTTAAAAATAAGAACCAACATATTTGAGCAATAAAAATAATTTTATCAAAAACTTAATTCTCCTCCATTTTCCAAAAATTAATTAAAATAGCCCAAAATTACGCGGGTTGTTACACTTCCTTTGTAACACCCCGCCCGCCGGGGAGAGCGAACGGAGCACTAATGCGATAAAATAAATCCAAATCTACAAGTATAGAGCATCTAAATAAACCCATAATAATATAAATCCACTAATCTCAGTCTCTTCAATTACAACAAGTCTCTTGAATTAAAATTACAACTATCTAACTCGAAAATAAAATACAAATCTCCAAAGCTCTATACATCAAAATAATACAAATCTTTTCCGAACAATCCTCGCTAAAATCAATCTCCATAGCGCCCCAAAATCCATGCTAACCTGCCACTAAAAGAAAATATGGGGAAGTACACAATACGACAGGAAAGATGCTCAACAAATATATTAACGATGAATAAAGCGTAACAACACGAGTACGGATATTCAAATCAAAATGCAAATCTCAAAGCATTTATCAATATAATTTCTCAATAACACTTTAACCGGGTCACCAGGCCTCACCACATCCGTATATGCTTTATCAAGCCATAGCCCGGGAAACAGGAATTTTGGCGGGTGCCCAACATCCGTGCCATATTAAAATCTCATGACAACGTGCTCAACAACAATATAATGATACCACATGAATAAAAATAATTTCAACAATTATTTTCCAGATTTCAATGAATTTATCAATTCAAATTAACAAGAATTCAAAGAGAATGACACTCGCGAGATTTAAGGAGCATATTGTGTAAAACCCCATACCTCAAACCATGATGAGAAACCAATGATCACATCCTCAAGATCAACTCAAAAGATATAAAAAATCTCCTCCAAGAACCTCTAACAAAATAGCCCCAAGAACACCTCTAATCTAAGGTTGGAACTCACAAATCTCATGTGCCAATGTGTATATAAAAAGCAGAGGAATATAAAATATATTTGCTGCCAAAATTTGTGTCAAAAGTAGTTTAAAAGGGTTTCCCACGACTCCCTTTTATAATGAAAAGAAATGAAGAGTTGGAATCCAAAAGACTCCTTTAAATAAGGCAAAGAAATGAAGAGTTGGAAGTCAAAACAACTCCAAGAGTTAAAAACATTTAAAACTCATTTAAAAACCCGTTTTAACTCTGTTTTTGAAACCGTTTGAAATTCTCGCCTTTAAAAATAAGAACCAACATATTTGAGCAATAAAAATAATTTTATCAAAAACTTTATTCTCCTCCATTTTCCAAAAATTAATTAAAATAGCCCAAAATTACGCGGGTTGTTACACTTCCTTTGTAACACCCCGCCCGCCCGGGGAGAGCGAACGGAGCACTAATGCGATAAAATAAATCCAAATCCACAAGTATAGAGCATATAAATAAACCCACAATAATATAATCCACTAATCTCAATCTCTTCAATTACAACAAGTCTCTTGAATTAAAATTACAACTATCTAACTCGAAAATAAAATACAAATCTCTAAAGCTCTATACATCAAAATAATACAAATCTTTTCCGAACAATCCTCGCTAAAATCAATCTCCATAGCGCCCCAAAATCCACGCTAACCTACCAGTAAAAGAAAATATGGGGAAGTACACAATACGACAAGAAAGATGCTCAACAAATATATTAACGATGAATAAAGCGTAACAACACGAGTACGGATATTCAAATCAAAATGTAAATCTCAAATAATTTATCAATATAATTTCTCAATAACACTTTAACCGGGTCACCAGGCCTCACCACATCCGTATATGCTTTATCAAGCCATAGCCCGGGAAACAGGAATTTTGGCGGGTGCCCAACATCCGTGCCATATTAAAATCTCATGACAACGTGCTCAACAATAATATAATGATACCACATGAATAAAAATAATTTCAACAATTATTTTCCAGATTTCAATGAATTTATCAATTCAAATATGAGTTCAATTAACAACAATTCAAAGAGAATGACACTCGCGAGATTTAAGGAGCATATTGTGTAAAACCCCATACCTCAAACCATGATGAGAAACCAATGATTACATCCTCAAGATCAACTCAAAAGATCTACAAAATCTCCTCCAAGAACCTCTAACAAAATAGCCCCAAGAACACCTCTAATCTAAGGTTGAAACTCACAAATCTCATGTGCCAATGTGTATATAAAAAGAAGAGGAATATAAAATATATTTGCTGCCAAAATTTGTGCCAAAAGTAGTTTAAAAGGGTTGCCCACGACTCCCTTTTATAATGCAAAGAAATGAAGAGTTGGAATCCAAAAGAGTCCTTTAAATAAGGCAAAGAAATGAAGAGTTGGAAGTCAAAACAACTCCAAGAGTTAAAAACATTTAAAAATCGTTTAAAAACCCGTTTTAACTCCGTTTTTGAAACCGTTTGAAATTCTCGCCTTTAAAAATAAGAACCAACATATTTGAGCAATAAAAATAATTTTATCAAAAACTTGATTTTCCTCCATTTTCCAAAAATTAATTAAAATTGCCCAAAATTACGCGGGTTGTTACACTTCCCCACTAACAATGGAATTTCGCCCTTGAAATTCGTCGAATGCCTAACTCTCAAAATCAGGCCACTACACTAACTCCAAAAATAAATCACGTCTCCCAAAAATAAATTCCTCACATCTAATTCCAAAACTTATCACGAATATCATCTAAAATTTTCTATCTCCAAAAATTGCTAACCACGCAATGAACCCAAAACTCAAGCCCCGAGGGTTGCCGTATACTTAAGCTCTGATACCATTTGTAACACCCCGCACGCCCGGGGAGAGTGAACGGAGCGCTAATGCGATAAAATAAATCCAAATCCACAAGTATAGAGCATCTAAATAAACCCACAATACTATAAATCCACTAATCTCAATCTCTTCAATTACAACAAGTCTTTTGAATTAAAATTACAACTATCTAACTCGAAAATAAAATACAAATCTCCAAAGCTCTATACATCAAAATAATACAAATCTTTCCCAAACAATCCTCGCAAAAATCAATCTCCATAGCGCCCCAAAATCCACGCTAACCTGCCACTAAAAGAAAATCTGGGGAAGTACACAATACGACTGGAAAGATGCTCAACAAATATATTAACGATGAATAAAGCGTAACAACACGAGTACGGATATTCAAATCAAAATGCAAATCTCAAAGACTTTATCAATATAATTTCTCAACAACACTTTAACCGGGTCACCAGGCCTCACCACATCCATATATGCTTTATCAAGCCATATCCCGAGAAACAGGAATTTTGGCGGGTGCCCAACATCCGTGCCATATTAAAATCTCATGACAACGTGCTCAACAACAATATAATGATAACACATGAATAAAAATAATTTCAACAATTATTTTCCAGATTTCAATGAATTTATCAATTCAAATATGAGTTCAATTAACAACAATTCAAAGAGAATGACACTTGCGAGATTTAAGGAGCATATTGTGTAAAACCCCATACGTCAAACCATTATGAGAAACCAATGATCACATCCTCAAGATCAACTCAAAAGATCTACAAAATCTCCTCCAAGAACCTCTAACAAAATAGCCCCAAGAACACCTCTAATCTAAGGTTGGAACTCACAAATCTCATGTGCCAATGTGTATATAAAAAGAAGAGGAATATAAAATATATTTGCTGCCAAAATTTGTGCCAAAATTAGTTTAAAAGGGTTGCCCACGACTCCCTTTTATAATGCAAAGAAATGAAGAGTTGGAATCCAAAAGACTCCTTTAAATAAGGCAAAGAAATGAAGAGTTGGAAGTCAAAACAACTCCAAGAGTTAAAAACATTTAAAAATCATGATCAGAATCCAAAATTCCCATGGTTACCAACCTACTATGCCTAGTGATGACATTACCAACCTACAATGCCTAGGTTACCATTTTCCTTATCACATCATGATCAGAATCCAAAATTCCAATAGGCATTACTTAGTTCGAGATAGGTACCACATCCTTTGATCAGATGAGATTTCCACTAAGCTTACTTTCGGTATCTACCCACATAGAATATATGTGGCAATCGATGGCATTCGTAGGGTAGTAAGTATCACACAGGGATACATCTACTAATTCGTACCATCTTGGAAGGACATGCGTAGAACTAGTCCTTACCTTGTCAAGGTTACCCAAGAATATACTCTCAACACACGCCAACATTCTATCGTACTTATATATCACCCCACCTTGGTTTCCATTTTAAATCTCCACATGACGTCATCAACCTATGTCTCAAATACATTGCCCAATATTTCTTAAAATCAGTGTCAGCCTACCACCACTAGTCATTCTACAACACCCGACCATTACGCCCCATAAAAGACACGAGTTCTTAATTCCTCCTTAGAGGATACACTACCCGTCTGTGCCAATTCAGGAAACCGCACCTGACACGTAGACTATACGACTCTTCTAAACCTTAATCAGTAATTTAAGATCATCACCTGATCCTCAACACAATCACTACCAGGACACTAATGCTTCTTTTACAAGACTCAACTGGTCTCCCAAGGACACCAAACACATTCCATGTAAAAGTCCCAAACTCGACAAGATTTCATCACCCATACCTTTACTATTGTAGGTGCGCTCTACAACCCTTTTCATACCCACTTCCCGATTACATGGTGCTCGTAAAGACACTAGTCTACAAGCTTCTACTTATAATGCACCTTAACCATCAAACACCTCAAGGCGTCACAACATTCGATCTCTATCCCCAATGATGCAACATACAATTAGTCCTACGGGCATTCCAGTATACCTTTAAACAAAAGTTACACAAAGATCACCTCGCACCTAGCCATCACTTTAGTGGTTAAAATGAGTCCTTACTCTTGGATACTAATTTTATCTTTCTCGCAAATGGTTGTGACCATAAGCCATGTACCAAACCATAACTAATGCTACTAAGGATTATAAAAGGATACATGATGTCGCTCACAACCTTTAAACATCAAAATCTACCTCATTTAATCCTCAATGAATGTTTAGTCATGACAACTAAATTGCCTCACTATGTAAACATCATAATAAGTGTTAATCTACAAGTTAACACAACTATATATATCTTGGCAGGATACGGGACGTCGGGTAATGCCTATAAATACCAAGGTCTACACCACAGACGCCATACGGTATCCTATTCCTCAACGCTACATTATAATCAAGATACACTAGACCCCAATCCTCAACCAAGGGACCCAGTATGTTCTCTCCGTAGAATCAATACTTATGGGTGCCACTTAGTTATCTAACCTCCATATATGAAATATACAACCTTTACAGGTAGGTCGCAATGAACACTACTCATTATTGCCACTACCAAGGCTACTCTCATCATCAAAGTTACCACACCATAAATCTCACGCAACGAATCACAGTGTTATTCTTATTGGACTACACAACTTCATATGTTCACCAAACTACCATCAATCGTGATATCACCCCAAGGATTGAATCTTCCAAATCATATTATTGGCGTTAACTACCCATAAGTGCCTCAACTAAGGTTTATATACCTTTTAATCACCGATCATCAGTGCTTAGTCACGACACCCTAATTAATGACCCATACCGTTGATCGTGCGTAATTTGTGCCACTTGCCGGATGGGCATCATCTCGTTCTATTGACATCTCAAAGGATTCCATGATATCAATGCTTAAACATAAGAACCTTACACTAATAACCACGGTGTCACAACTATTTGCTTGCAAGTCATAACAAAGCGAGGGAGTGAGCCGAAGGTTCTGTGGAAAATATACAAATGCAATATAGAATCTAACAACAAAAATAAAACTCTAAAACGTTATTCCTATGTGCACATAGGGGTGGCAAAACGGGTCGTATTTTCACACAACCCGACATGACCCGATAAGAATTAAATGGATCCAAACACGACACGACACGAAACGGTAGCGTGTTTTTTTGCTTTAACCCGAACACGACACGTTAAAAATATTACATGACACAGTAACATGATAAGTAAATACAAATTGATTGGACACGATTAGATCCGACCCACCATGACACGATTGAACACGATTAGACCAGTTACGGGGGAATTAAAAAAAATAATGGGTCTAAATAGTGGGTTATAAACGGGTCTAAATTGGGGTCAATAGTGGGTCTATATAGGATTTATATCGTGTCCTTAATTGGGTCACTATCCTGTCCTTATGAGTCAATTTTGTGGCAGAAATTGAACACGAACACAACACGACCATTAACGGGTCCAAAAACACAGACTCGAACACGAAAGACCGTGTCAATTTCATTTTGTTTCGTGTCGTGTTATCATTTCATTCCCAAAATTTCCACCCATACGTGCACACGCAACTACCTTATATGAATATACATACACGTACACATACTTATGCATGAAACTATTTTATTTCCGAAAACCTTGTTTATCCAAATTGATTCACTTTAATCTTGTAAAAGATTTCCTTTATCTCATTTTGACATTGATACCTTTATTTAACACATATAGTTAAATATTTGGAACAACTCCACTTGAATTAGCCAAAAACCATTTTGGTATCGAAATTACCCTTTTCATTTTCACTAATCCATATTAGTATTTAAAAAAAAATTACCCTTCAACACACGCGAACACAGTGTTAGAAAATATTAATCTTTGAAAACCTTTTGTAACACATTCTTGTGTTAATTATGGGTTGAACCACTTAGGTTTATTAACCACTCACTTAACCCAATTACTTTACCTTTAGTTTAGCTTATGGACATCAATTAATTTACACATTTCTTGTCCACTTTACCACGTACCGTAACATTCATTAGTTCATTCAAGTTAGGTTGTCTTAGAACATTATCATCACACAATTCATTTTTGACATGTTCCTTATTCTTTTATCATTTTTTTTGGAATCTTCCAATAACCACATACTTCAACTAGATCCACACTGTCAGCTATACGCACCATGTGCTCTAGCCAGTTGTTTTAGGTCTTTCACCCCAGAGCTCCGGGCCCTCCTTAATTATTCTGGTGTCACCCGAACAATGTGTTTTAACATTTTACAAATCTCCACATTATCCCATCTTTCTTTTTTACACAGTCGAAGCCAAAACCCGGGGTTACACCCAAATTTGTGTTACACTTTGATTTGATACTATTTCATAAAATCATGTTCATCAGGATTAATTTGTGTAACACATTTTTCATATTTTTTATTTCATAAAAAATGTTTCACGATAAGTAAAATTACCATTTTACATGTTTGTTTCCAAACTCATCTTTTCCTCCATTTCATGAGTGTTAATTTTCCTGCAAAACACCATTGAGTTATGCACACTAAGTCTTTAAGTGTATTTAAGTTCTTGACACCTTTTTTAACTTTGGAGTATCATTCTTCTCAAGTTGAAAACCTATTTATTCCATTATTTCTTTTTAAATCCATAAGTATTAATCACTCAAACATTATTAAGTTACACACACCAACTTCCCAATGTTTAACCATCAACACTAATCCAACACCTTTACTAACCAGATTTCCAAATTAGACATTTCTTTACTTTCTTTATTCAACAAACCAAATTACACTTAAAGACTACTTTTATAGGAAAATACCATTTCCTTTTATTATCACATGTAGTCTTGGAACTTTGTACTTATCACACTTTTAACACCTTTTTCATGCCATTTGAAGACAAGAATTTCTACTTTTCTTATTCGATATTTAAACCCAACAAAATCTTGTTTAAACTTGTTTATACATTTGTTGCCAAAATACTACAAGTTTATATGCGTTAGAAGATGTATTTTAAATACTAAAATCCTATAAAAGGGTTAAACACACATTTCCTTTTAAAAATTCCTAATGGTTGCAACAATTTTTAATTTCAAGGCGTAAAAGATATTTTTATTTATTCAATCTCAACAAATGTTCATTTTTCATAAAATCTCAATATTTTCCGGAAACTTTGGAAATTTATTTCACAAACATTATATCAAAGTCAACATCACTTTTCAAACATTTTATTCCATAAAATGTCTAACATCAAATTTTTAGAAAATACAACATTTTCATAAAAGATCAATTTAAATATTTCCAAACTTTGAAATATTTATTCATTCTTTATTTCCAACAAAATAAAATTTTACCAACATTTTTATTCCCTAAAAATGTTTAATATTACCCTACTATAAACCATCATTTATTCATGTGCATTCTACTCATGTAATCAAGCATCAAGACTACTAATAATGCAAATAGAGTCTTAAACATTGAGGATATATTTTACCACCTCTAATGGAGCTCTAACAATGGTAGGTATGAAAGGTCTAAGAAGATGGCTGGTGCATTATACGCGGGTACATAAGACTTAGTCACTTTTGTAGCATCATTAAATGCATCGCGTAATTGATTTTCAATTCCCTAAATATATATTATCCTTTGCACTTCATGCTCACATTGATTAGTACGGGGTTCTAGATGAGAAAAGGTGAAAGTATCCCACGTTAATTCTCACTATTTTTAGGAATGGACTATACTTTAGGTACGTTCTTCCCTCCCCCTAACGATGGGAAGTTGGATATCATCAAAGTGGCAATCCACAAATCTAGTGGGAAATACATCACCTATCAGTGGCTCAATATAACGAATGATTAATGGAGAATTATAACCAAGATATATTCCCAAATGACATTGGATCCCCATTTTGTACATTGTGGCGGTGAGATAGGCACGTATACGACACAACTAAATTTACGCATGTGTGAGATGTTTAGCTGACATCTTACCATGATTTGTTAAGGGTAAAGATAATGGTAAGCATGTGGTCGACGTTAAATTAACGTGGCAGCGTGTAGGATAGCATGACCCCAAGCTGAGATTGGGAGTTTAAATTGCATAAGCAAAGGTCGTTCTATCAGTTGTAAACATTTAATTAACGACTCAAATAAACCATTTTAGGTACGAACATGAGGAACTGGGTGATATAGAACTAAATTTTCCTTCATTATCTAAGCGAATGGATTTGATGTATTGATCAGGAAAATGTGCTTTGAGTTTAATAATTTGATCAAGTAATTTTGTGAAAGTCAAATTGCGAGTGGATAGTAAACAAACATGTGACCATCTTGTGGAAGCATCAATTAAAATCGTAAATATATAAAAGTTCCACTAAAAGGGCACGACCACAAATATCCCCTCGAATTCGTAGTAAAGAAATGGTGACTCAGAGGCTATTTTGATAAAAGCTGGTTTAGTGATTAATTTTCTGTATGGTGAGATGTTAATTTGTTAAAAAGTTTCCATTCGAGTTATTGATGATCTTTTGAAACATGTTGGATCTCGGTTGGACTAAACGATCATGCCGTAATATCAAAACATTAGGATCATTGATTTTCCAACTCATGATATAGTGTGATTCAATAATACTAAGTGTTATGTCGTATAACCCCGTTGATAATGCATGGAGTTTTTCTAGTATGAGCTATTGGCTTACGACTCTAGAAGTAATGCAAAGGAACTCTTTGTTACTTTCATTACATGCTTCCATATGATGCCCGTTCATTCTAATGTCTTTAAAACATAGAAAATGCTTGAGTATAGTGCATTTTATATCAATAAGTGGGTACCATTAGGTAGCACCACATGTGATCTTCCGGAGCCATCAATAATCTTAGAAAGATTGACTATTGTGGAAACATTTGCCATATCATACACCAAGTTGGAGACAAAATTTTGGGTTTTCAAAATAGTATTAGTTGTTCCACCATCAAACAAGACAAGTATCATCGCTTGCTTGTATTTATGGATCCATACCTTTTATACGTGTAACACAATTAAAAGTTACCAATAATGTAACTGTTGATGTAAAAACTAGACTAAGACTAATTAATTGATCACATATAAATTAAGTAAAATAAACAAGACACCAGAAACTTTTTAAAGTGGTTTGGCTAAATGGAATAACCTACGTCCGCTGTTTTGTATTAACTTCCTTGAGTTGTTTTTTGATCCCTTGCAATGAGGGTGATATAATGTATTTATAGCCCACGGGGGGGACTTTATCCTTATCATGTGAAAAGATGGAATGCCTTTATTTGTTAGGCATTTACATCAATACATATTGAGAATTAGTTATATGAATGTCGTCGCTTCACAAGCAATACATACAGTAAGACTGCTGGCACTTGGTTGCTGTATAGAATGACTTTTTAGTCGTTGTTCGGGATTCCCAGTTGGTTGGGTTACTATGTTGGTCAGGCTTCCTTGTTGGTCGGTCTTTTCTATCATACTGACGTGGATTTGTGCCACATAGGATGATACGTACTGGCTTGTAATTGGTCCATGTAGGATGGTAAATTTTGGTATCAACAGAAGCCCCCAATATTTCATACTTGAAGTTTATGCGAAAGTGTGGAATATTATGCTTTGGAAGTAGCTCGGGCTATTTGGTTGGCTGTAGATCTTCCATACTTGTGAAATTTATTCACTTAATTGACAGTTTTTGAGCTTGAATGGCAATTTTGTAAGTATTTTAAATTTTAGCGAATACTTTTGGGGTATGTTTGTCTTTCCATCTGTTAGCCATCGTAAATCCAACCATAATTCTCTTTAATCATTATATGGCCCAGTTTTTTATTCATCTTATAAAAATGGGGGTAAAAACTTCGATCATTTTTTACCTCTTACTTTTGATTTTGCTACTGTGTTCTTTGCTTTCGTGCAATCATTTTATTTTCTGTCTTCAGTTCTTTTTGAATATTTAAATCTTTGTAAGAATCTTTATTCTCTTCTTCTTTGTTTTCTTCATCCTGGTTTACTCTATTGAGTCACTTGATAAGTTCAGAACCGATTTTAACATTCCATCTCAGGTTGTATTAAAACATCCCACTTTTCCTTTTGATTTTCTCTCTCTTGCTGAGGGTAATTGGCTCCCCTCTATCTTTGTTGTTGAATGTGTTTTCATATTTCCTCCCAATCCGTCGTGTTTGGATTTTTGTTAATATTTTGACATTGTACCTGCAAGAGTGGCTCCTAACACATGGAGAGTTGTTAATGAATTTTATGAGTTAAATTAAATTTATGGAACCCATCTAGGGATTTCATAAATTATGTTTAGTTATAAGTGGGTAACTAGTGATACCACTTTTTATTTAAAAACTAGGGTTGTTAGTAAAGCTTTGGTAGTTAATCTTCGTGATTCTAATAGGGATTGTTGATGTAAAAAACTAGATTTTATCTAATTAACTAATCACACATAAAAATGAGTAAAAAAATAAGACAAGAGATTTTTAAAGTGGTTCAGCCTAAAGGAAATGGCCTACATCCACGAGTTTGTATTACTGGGTGTCTTGCCTTGGTTTCGATTATGTTCGCTTGCCCTACCAAAATGGTAATACAATGTATTTATAGCCTTTGGTTGACAATGTAAATAGATAGTGTGCCTTTATCGAATAGGCGTATACATCTGTACATGGTGAGGAATGACTGTAATACAATAAACATTGAATCTGTCTAGTCGCCTGTCCTTCCCAATAAGTTGCTTGGGATGCTAGTAGCTTGGTACGCTGAGTAGCTCGATACAGTGAGTAGATCGTTACTTGAACTAATGCCATGTTGGATGACGCATGTCTTCATATAATTGGTCTACGTCAGCTGACTAATTTTTGTAACAACAGAAGCCCCCAATGTTTCACACTTAATGTTGGATGTGAGAGTATGGAATATTTTACCCTAAAAGTTATTCGGTCACATTTCCCATGTCTTGGTTAATTACAAACCTTCAACACTTGTAAAAATTTTCCACTTTGCGAAACAGTTTTGAGCATGAAATGGTAAATTTGTAAATATTTTGAGTTTTGGTGAACACTTGGGTATTTGCCTCTTTTTTCTATGATTAGCTGTCGAGAACGCAACCGTCGTCACTTTTCTCATTTTCCGAGGTGGCATATATAAAGACGATAAAATTCGATTGTCTTCTACCTTTTGCCATCTTGTTTCCAGAGTCCTTGTTTTCTCATTTTTCTCTTTATGAACATTCTTTCTATCATCTTTGTTAACTGATTCCTCAATCTTCTATAAAAATTTCTTCCTTCCTTCTTCTTTCTTTTCTTTAGTCAACATGGTTTACCTTATCGAGTCATTAGATAAGTTTAGAATCGATTTTGCGATTCCTTCTTGGGTTGATTTGGAAGAACCTGCTTGTCCCAATGATTTATTTTCTTTAGCTGAGGGACACTGGTTTCCCACTATTTTTGTAGCGAAATGCAGTTTTTCTTTCCCGCCTAACCCCCTATGTTTGGAATTTTGCCAATATTTCGATATTGTACCTGCCAAAGTAGTTCCAAATACATGGAGGGTAGTTGATGGCGTACACAGGCTGAATCAAATACTTGGAACTCATCTAGGGATTCCTGAAATTATGTTTTGTTATAAATGGGTCACTAGTGACACCACTTTTTATTCAAAAACTAGGTTTGTTAACAGAGCCTTAGTGGTCAATCTCCCTGATTCTAATATGGATTATTTTGAATATGGGGTTGTGATGAAAAATTAGAAACACCCCCCATTAAATGGAAATGACGTGTACCAAGGTCCCAGATCTCCACCTTATGGAAATGTGATAGGTTGTTCTTTAATTTTAAACTAGCTCTCTTTTTGTTCGACAAAATGTTTCACTGATTTCTTCTTTCTTTAATTTTAATTTACAGTTGACAGTAAAAGAGAACCCCCAAAAGAGAGTGATATTAATTTAAAAGAGTTGAAGTTTATCTAGGGTCTTCATCAATCAGTTGTTGGGGACCACGTGGGATCTTCTTCCTATTTGTTGAAATATAGGAACATCACTTCCTCCTTTATTGCTCAGCCTACTGATCCTCCTTCTTTAGTGATTGATCTTGAGCAGGATCCAACATATTCTTCAGTTGTTGAAGAATATTCCTATGATTTGGCTACTGCTATTACTGATCTGATGATGAAGAAGAGGAAAATAACTGATCTCTTTGCCAAGATTGTCCCAGGTGCTCATGGGGAAAAAAGAACAAAAAAGATATCCCAACTGAAGAGATTAAGATAAAGGATATTGCTCCATCTAAGGGGGTAGGTACATCTATTAAGTAGGTTACCAAGAAGCCCCATACTGCTAAAAAAGAGGCAGCACCTTTGATTGAAGTGGCTGCACCTTTGAGAAGACTGAGAAGGGGTCTTGCTGAAATGTCCATTGATGTCGCTGCTCAACCTGCTGGGGTTGAATTACCTTCCTTGAGTGCTAGTCCTCCAGCATTCATTACTCCTACTTTGGCCAGAAAATTGATCTGGTCTTCAAATCTTCCTGATCACAGAGCGGCTGAGACCTCTACTCCTCGGGGAAAAGTCTCTGATTTGGCATCCCAATACCTTGCATCAGTAAATGTTATTTTACCTTCACATTTTAATTTTGCTTCTAATTTTCATGTACTAACTTGAGTTTCTCTTTGTCTTGCAACCTTTGGTCTATATCAATAATATTTTGGAAAAGGATAAAGCTATCAAGGTTGTTCCTCTTCCAGTGAAGTAGAATAAGTCCTTGTTGGGTTATCAAAATCTTTGGAGGACTCCCGATAAAAATATGAAAAAGACAAAACTTCATGGGAGGATAAAATCGAGGTTGCTGAGACAGCTCAGTAAAAAGATATGGATGCTACAAAGGAGACATAGGAGAAACTGAAAGTCGCTATTACTAACAACGAACAAACTTAAAGGTAGCTTGAAGAGGTTGGACGCTGTAAGAAATATCTTGAACAAAGGGTTAAAATCTGTTGAAGATCTTCTTAGGGATAAGGCTTTCTTGGAGAGGATGAAGAGGAAATCTGCTGTGAAAAATACCTTTAGCTCTAGCTGGGACAAAGGGTGGCATAAGGCCTTAACTGCTTCCACTGCTCAAATTGAGTATGCATGTTTGAAATTCTTCAGGGATGGATTGGTTGTAGATCTGAAAGTGTTGAACATTACTGAAGACTCTGAATTATTTCAGAAACATGTTCACGACCCTCCTCCTACCATTGGATAAGAAGAAGAAGATGAAGCTGAATCTAATGAATCTTCTTTGATGGTGGTAGAACAAACACATGCTGCCACTATCCCTTAGTCTTTCGAGCAAGCCTAGCAAATAGAGACTTCCTCCGAACAACATCTGCTACCTTTCTTCAAAATCATATGAGAATGTAGCGGGGAATAAGGAGAATGTGTAAAGTTGTTCAATAGTTTATCTTTTATTTTCCTCTATTTTTCTTTTATTTTTTTACCTCTGGTTGTACCCACATCTATTATGATCAACAAAATTGACTCGTTAATTATCTGAACTTCTCCTCTATGTTTCAATATATCTGTAGTTAATCTATTTTTACTTTTCCTTGCTAGTTTATTACTAGGATGGAACTATTATCAGCTCATGATACAGAGTTGATGAAGAAATGTACAAACAACTTCAAGGCTGGTCGTGGAGATTTTACTGAGATACAAATAATTGACATTCTTGGTCCTGATGCCTCTAAACAAGAAATTAAGCCTTACCAGTATTTGAAATCCTTACTTGATCATTCAGTAGAGAATAACGTAGCTTACTATGAAATGATTGAAGATCTTAAAGGAATGACTGAAGAACTTACACTTCAACACGAGGAAGCCACTGCTCTTCTTCATTAAGGTTGTGAGAAGAAATACCAACAATTGGGCGCTGATCGGGGTTATTATAAGTTCAGTTCTGCCCATAATTAACGAGAGAGTGTGCTAAAATTTAAAATTGAGGACCATAAAAACATCGCCAAACTAATGGAGGAGGAAAATAACACTTTAAGAGAAGAATTAAGATAGTTAAAATCAGCTTCTTCCTTTGGAGATATAGCCCCAGCTAATGATGAAGGTATTTCCTTTTTGGATAATGAAAATGCTTCATTAAGAGAAGAGTTGTAAACTTTGAAAAAACTTAGACCTGCATCCACTTCCTGGGTTAGAACAAGAGCAGGTTGGAGTAGCATTGAATATACTAGAACTTAGCATGTCTTAGAAAATCAAGTTGCTCAATTGAAGGCAAAAAATCAAGCTTTGTCAAAGATGTCCCAAAAGATTCAAATTCTTACAGAGCAATTATCCACTCAGAGTTCTTCATTGCAGAATAAAGAAAGTGTGCTAAAAAGACTACACCAACATGTTGAAAGACTAACCTATCAGTTTCACAAGCAGCCCAGAGAGTTCTGGATGGAGGGATACAATGAGGATTTATATCATCTTGATGCCAGATTCAAAACAATCAAACAATTAAGGGTACAAACAGGGATGAATGAACGTTTTAACTGTAATGAAAGTTGAGAAAGGAACTGAACCGTGGGATTGCTATGAGCCTGGATTACTTGATCTACCCAAACCACCGTTCCAGCTAGTTGTTAATTGGATTCCAGTTAGCTCCATACCTAATTTTTTAATTTCCATGTACATAGGTGATTACGACCTTTATGAAGATTTTGAGATATCCCGACCTCCTCATTTGCTAGACCGACCAAGTTGAAGTAACTCGAGAATGCTTCAAGACTTGAATTTTATCAATTCTTCTTTAGCTCTTGATGACCCTTCAGCTAGAATGGATCCTGTACCAAAATCTGAAGGAAAGAAACAAATAGAATAGGCTTTTTATATTTTGTTTGTAATTGTTATTGTAAATGAAGAAAATTATCTTTTTATAATTTTGTTTCCTTAGAAATAAAATAATTGCATGATGTTTATTCTGTCAATCTGTGTTCATAACATTAAATCAACGATATTAGTATTGTACTACTAATAATAATGGGTTACTTTTCAGTCGTTGAATATATATATATATATATATATATATATATATATATATATATATATATATTTGAATGGACATTTTGCCCTTTTTGATTTGATTGCCTAGATAATGGAACTTTTACCCCATGTGTTTGTTTAGTTGTAGTGATTTTTTTATCACCCATAAGTGCCTAAGCAATGGAATGTTTATCCCTTGTTCTTAATTATTTGTACAAATCATTTAGATAAATAATTGCCTTGGTTCCCAGCCAGTGGATATTTTACCCAACTTCTTGCCCAGTTTAGATGCCTCTTAAGTCACCCATAATCAAAAAAGACTTTCTTTGCTCGATTGTTTTACCAACATTGTTGGTGTCTTTGTTGATGCTGACCAACAATTAGCTGGTGGTTGTTGATGCCGAACAACTTTTAGTTGTTGATTGTTGATGCCGACTACCTTTTAGTTGGTGATTTTTTATGCCGACCAATGTTTAGTTGGTAGTTGTTGAATTTTAAATGCTACAAGTTGTTGAATGTAGCGTGTAGCACTAGCACTTCAAAAAAATGAAAATAAAACAAACGATTGGGGAAATCATATTTTTCATTCATATTGAAAGAATTGATTACATTGCCTGTTACATCACTGGTAGTACTTTCGCAGGGGCTCTGCATTCCAGGATTTCTTGAATTCTTCCCCTCAAGAGTTTCTATTCTGTAAGTGCCAGGTCGGACAACTATAGTGATGGTATAGGGACCATTCCAATTTGCCTCTAACTTATTGTGATTTTGAATTACCTTCGTGAGCATGTAATCGCCTTCTTTTAGATCACATTTCTTTACCCTTTTATTATAGAACATAACAGTCCTCTGCTGATAGGCTGCATTTCGGATCGTTGCATCTTCTTCAACTTCTTCGAGCATGTCCAAATCCAACTTCTCATCAAATCACTCATCGAAGAATTAAAATTTATCACCCTATGAGTTGGTAATCCTAGTTCAACAGGTATCATTGCTTCACTCCCAAAAGCCAACATGTAAGGGGTTTCTCCGGTTGTTGTTCGGGGAGTTGTTCAGTAAGCCCATAACACTAATTGTAACTCATTGATCCAATTACCTTTAGAATCATCTAGTCTCTTCTTAAACCCATTTAATAGAGTTTTGTTCATGACCTCTGTTTTCCCATTACTTTGTGGATGACCTGGGGCTGAATGGACTTTTTGAATGTTGTACTGTAGACAGTATGCTGCAAATTCATCATTGTCAAACTGGTTATCATGATCAATGATAAAAGCATGGGGCAGAATATATCTTTAAATGATATTTTTCCAAATGAATTGATAGACCCTTTCATAGGCCATATTGACGAGAGGTTCATTTTCCACCCACTTTGTGAAGTAATCAACAGCTACCACCAAATATTTAAATCGTCCTCTTGTAGTTGCTAGAGGCCCAACTAAATCTATTCCCCACACAGCAAATGGCTAAGGTGAAATGATTGGTGTTAACAACGCTTAAGGAGTTCTTCGTATAGTATAAAATCGTTGACACTTGTCACATTTTTTATCATATGCTGTACAATCAGCGCACATTGTTGGCCAGTAGTATCCTTGCGTTGTCATTCTCTGTAGTAGAGTTCTTTATGCTACGTGAGCCCCATAAGATTATTCATGAATTTCCTCTATTAGGTCCTTGACTTATTCTAGATTAACACACCTCTGCAAACCAGCTATCAAACCTCTCCTGCACAAAACTCCATTATTCAAAACATATCTGGCAGCTTTGTACTTCAACCTTTTGGCTGCAAGTAGGTCGGCTGGTAAAATACCTTCTTCAATATAAGCCCTGATGGGATCCTTCCAGTATTGGCCCATATCCAAGGCGATAAAATTAACCATCAGGTCTTCATTAATATTTATGCTCGTAATTACTTCAATGGGGATTGTTCTTCGTAGCTTGGTGCTAGTAGCTGAAGCTAACCGAGTAAGTTCATCTTCCCTTGCATTCTCTAGTCTAGGTATTCTAACCACCTGAAGAGTTGTCAAATTTTCTATAATCTCCAAAGCCTTGGCTAAGTATCTTGACATGAACTCCCCTTTTGATGCATAATTCACCACTAATTGTGAATCACTGAACACCATAACTTGCTCTGCATTAAATGATTTAGCTAAGTTGAGTCCCACAATCATGAATTTATACTCAGCTTCATTATTAGAAGCTTAGAATTGGAAATGCAGAGCATATTCAATGTTTATCCCATCTGGACTATTGAGAATAATTCCAGCTCTGCAACCTGTTTCACATGAAGAACCGTCAACATATAAATTACATATAGGAATATTATCATCAAACCCTTGATCTGATAGAATCCCTTGATGGAATAACTTGTCCTTACTTTCTTCATACTTTTTTTTCAACTCTTGTACTTTACCATAGGATTCTGGTTTATCGGTTGCCATCCTTTCTGGCAATTCTGCTGTTGGGAGTTGATCGAGGGTATTTTCTGTTGATCCTCTGGCATCCTTGAGTTACTCTGCATTGGCCCCTTATTAATCGGAGACATCTAGGTAGGTAAACTCAGTAATGAAATCTGCCACTGCCTGTCCTCTGAGAGAGGACCTTGGCTCATAGATAATGTCATATTCCCCTAACTCCACTACCCAATACATGAATATTCCAGACTTTTCTGGCTTATGTAAAGCCTGTTTCAGTGGCACGTTAGTATATACCACTATTGTATGGGCTTGAAAATATGGTTTCATTCTACTTCTTGCTTCAATTAATGCCAGCGCTAACTTCTATAGTTTAGGATACCTGATTTCTGCTCCCCTGAATGCCTTGCTAGTATAGTAAACCAGTTTTTTCACTCCATCTTCAATCTTATCAAGGCTGAACTGACTGTACTTTCTAAGATAGCTAAGTACAAATATATCTTTTCTCCAGCTACTGGCCTGGATAATAAAGGAGGGGTCCCCAATTATCTCTTTAATTCTAAGAACACCTTCTCTCATTTGTCGCTCCACTCAAAGGTCTTTCTGAGTACCTTGAAGAATGGAAGACATCTATCAGTTTCTCGAGAAATAAATCTATTGAGAGCTGCAACACGCCCCGTATGTCTCTGCACTTCCTTCTTCGTGCTTGGATATTATAACTCCAGCAAGGCTTTTATCTTGTCAAGGTTTACTTCAATACCTCTTTGATTCATAATGTATCCGAGGAACATGCTTCCTGGACGCCAAAAATGCACTTGGTTGGGTTCAACTTCATCTGGTACTTCTCCAGTTGATCAAATTTTTAGCTCAAATCAGTTATATGGTCAGTAAATTTCTTTATTTTAGTCAACATATCATCAACATATACTTCCATATTTTTGCCAATATGCTCTGTAAATACCTTGTTTACCAGCCGCTGATATGTCGCACCTACATTTTTAAGACCAAAAGGCATAACATTGTAACAATATGTTCCTCAGGGGGTAATGAAAGAGGTACTTTCGTTATCTTCTGGCTAAATTTGATTATATCCAGAATAGGCATCCATGAATCTTAGCATCTTATGCCCTAAAGTTGTGTCCACTAGTTGATCTATTCTGGGCAGAGGAAAATGATATTTCGGGAAAGCTTTATTTAGATCTATGAAGTCCACACACATTCTCCACTTATTCTTCTTCTTTTTGATTATCACAACATTAGCGAACCAATCTAGATATTTCACGTCTTTAACAAAAGAAGCTTTTTGCAGCTTTTCTCTTCTTCTTGAATAGCCTGGTTCTTCTTCAGAATAAAGACTCTTCTCCTTTGCTTCACTGGTTTGATCTCCTTATTAACATTGAGATCATGGAATATGAAAGATAGGTCTATCCCCGATATATCCTCGTGACTCCATGTAAATACCTATTTTCTTTGCTTAAAAAATGCTACCAACTCTTAATTCAGTACTAGATCAAGTGAAGCATCGATCTAAGTTATTCTTTCTGGTTGCTCATCATCCACAATAATACTTTATGTTGCCTCTATGACTTGGACTTTAAAAAATTATGTTTCATCTCTTGGGTGTAAGGTTTCAATCTCAGACTCATCAAATTCATCCACTTGATAAGTGGTTGTTTTCTTCCCAGCATCCTCCAATTCTTCTTGCTCGGCAGATGAGTAGTAGCATTCTTGATTTACTTTTTGATCTCCCTTTACAACTCCAACCCCAAATTTGGTCAGGAAATTTAAACACTGATGTACTATGGATGAATCTACTTCAAATTTTTTTAGGCCTACTCTTCCCATGATTATATTATGAGCTGACTGGACATTCTTGTCTATCACAAAGAAATGCACCTTCTCTGTTATGCTAACTGGACAGGTACTAATCAACATGTCTATCTTGATCGTTCCAAGTGAAAAAACTTTTTCTCTAGAAAATCCAATGAGGGGCTTGTTATACGGCTCCAACTGATCAAGTTTCAACTTCAAAATATCAAAATAAGGGTAAAACATGATGTCTATCGAGCTACCATTATCCACCAGCACTCTTAAAATGGTTACATCCTTCATTCTCATTTTGAGCACCATAGGATCATCATAAGGATAAAAGACTCATTCCAAATCATTTTTAGAAAATCCAATGACCAACTTATCTTTGCTAACTTTCCTTGGGTGATCTTCTTCTTCCAAATTTATTCTCTATATATAGGAACAAGCTTGAACCTAATTGAGGTAATCTTTCCTTTGAGCAGTATGATCACCCCCTCCTGCGTATCCACCCGTAATCATGTTACAATCAAATGAATCGAAAACACCTCACGCTCAGGTTGTCTTTGCCTTTTTGGGAGATCGGGGTCATCTTCAGGATCATCTTGATGGTCCTTTTTTTTTATCTTCTCTTGGTCGGCAAGGAGATTTGGATCTCTATCGAGCTCTGTTGTTAGTCTTCCCACCATTCTGATGATCAACAAACTTGTTCAGCGTTCCTCGTCTAATGAGTGATTCTATCTCATTTTGGAGGGCTACACACTTCTTGGTCGTATGGCCATGATCTTTATGTAACTCACAATATATGGATCTATCCCTCCTTTCAGGAGTTGTCCTTAGTTTTTTTTAATCGAATTTAGTTCCTCGTTGTTCTTGAATTCCTCCAGAATGTGGTTTATCTTTAGCTAAGGTGTAATACAACTTATCTAGCAAAAGACCACTCATGAGAGCTGTGATGGCTATGTTCTCCTCATAGTCTATAACCTCCAGTTTCTTGTTATTAAAATGAGTGATGTAATCTCTGGTACTTTCACTTGCTTTCTGCCTCACACTCAAGAAATACGCCACCCTTTTAATTGGCTTTGAATAAAAATATAAATTTCCTATAAAGAACTCTTCCAGTTGGTGGAAGGTTGCAATCTTCCCCCGAGGAAGTCTGTTGTACCATATCTGAGGAGATCCGGTAATGGTCCCTGAGAACGCCCTACACCTCATTTCATCTGGGACCGCATAAATATCTGTTGCAGCCTCGTATTGCTCTATATGAAGAACATGATTGGTTTTTCCATCGTACTTTGGTGTGACCACAGTATCCTTGAACTTTGTTATTGTGGTAAAATCCACAATCGCTTGTACAAATGGAGATCCCTTAATAAAGTTTCTTTAGAGAGGGTTCTTGGACTTGTCCATCTTGCCTAACCTATCTTCCAACCTCTGAATATATCCTTTCCACGCATCATTTCCATCCCCTGATTTATTTGTAATAACCTGAGCAACAGATCACGCAGAATTCTCCTCTTGGGATCTTTATTTTTGAAATGCAGGTCTCGAGTTTGGATGTGATTGGGCTGAGCCTTCCCTTAAATCATTTGGTCATTGAGAATTTCTTGATGTATACTGAGGAGGATTTATGTTCCCCTTGCGGTCCAAATGGTCGAAGGGAGAGGATTTGCTCTACCTTTCCACAGCACTTGGTCTCTCTGGAGTTAAAGTGATGCCTTCCTAATAATCCAAAATTCTTATAGGGGAAGTTACACTGGGGAGATAGGATGGATCACTTGAATTCCTAGAATAATTGAATTCAGTATGTTTGGATCATGACATAGATCGTGGCTATCATGAAGATGGCAGATGCATTCTTCTCTGGAATCTTTTTTGGCCTATCTGGGCATATGCTCCATTTTGAATAGTCTAAATGAACTGTCGCATAGTTTTCTGCATAGCCTCTTGTCCCCTAGATAAGCTTGTCAAGATTCCTGTTATATCGTTTGCATTTAGAGGGGCACAAGGGTTAGGAGTATTCCTTTCATTATTCCTATTTCTAGATTATGAGATTTCAACTATTTATGATGAGTTTTTTTGTAAAAAATGCTATTTGTAGTCGTTTCCCACAGACGATACGAATCTGTTGATGTAAAAAATTAGATATGATGTAAATAATTAATTACATATAAAAATGACTAAAGAAATAAGACAAGAGAATTTTAAAGTGGTTGAGACTTAAGGAAATGGCCTACGTCCATTGGTTTGTATTATTGTGTGTCTTGCCTTGGTTTCAATTATATTCGCTTGCCCTGCCAAGAGGGTATTACAATGTATTTATAGCGTTATGGCTATCAACGTGAATAGATAGTGTTCCTTTATCGAATAGGAATATACACCTGTACATGGTAAGGAATGATTGTAATACAATAAACATTAAATCTGTTTGGTCGTTTGGCCTTCCCAATAAGTTTTTCAGTACCCTAGGTAGCTCGGTACGCTGAGTAGCTCGATACAATCAGTAGCTCGGTACTTGAACTTGTGCCATATTGGATAACACGTGTCTTCATATAATTGGTCCACATCAACTGACTAATTTTTGTATCAACTTGTTGATGTAAAAAACTAGATTTGATCTAATTAATTAATCATAGATGAAAATGAGTAAAGAAATAAGACAAGAGATTTTTAAAGTTGTTTAGCCTTATATAAATGGACTACGTCCACTGGTTTGTATTACTGGGTATCTTGCCTTGGTTTGGATTATGTTCGCTTGCCCTACCAAGAGGGTATTGCATTGTATTTATATTCTTTGGGCTGTCAATGTTAATAGTTAGTGTGCCTTTATCGAATAGGCGTATACATTTGTACATGATAAGGAATGACTGTAATACAATAAGCATTGAATCTATCTGGTCATTTGGCCTTCCCAATAAGTTAATTGGTATGCTAGGTAGCTCGGTACGCTGAGTAGCTTGGTACAATGAGTAGCTCGGTAGTATAACTTATGCAATGTTATATAACGCATGTCTTCATATAATTAGTTCATGCCAGCTGACTAATTTTTGTATCAACCCATTGATTTAAAAAAACTAGATTTGATCTAATTAATTAATTACAGATAAAAATGAGTAAAGAAATAAGACAAGAGATTTTTAAAGTGGTTCAGCCTTAAGGAAATGGCTTACGTCCACTGGTTTGTATTAATGGGTGTCTTGCTTTGGTTTCGATTATGTTCACTTTCCCTACCAAGAGGGTAGTATAATGTATTTATAGCCTTTGGGATGTCAATATGAATAGATAGTGTGCCTTTATCGAATAGGTGTATACATTTGTACATGGTAAGGAATGCCTATAATATAAGAAACATTGAATTTGTCTGGTCGTTTGGCCTTCCCAATAAGTTACTCTGTACGCTAGGTAGCTCAGTATGTTGAGTAGCTCGGTACTTGAACTTGTGCCATGTTGGATGATGCGTGTCTTCATATAATTGGTTCACGTCAGCTGACCAATTTTTATATTAACAGAAGCCACCAATATTTCACAGTTGATGTTGGATGTGAGAGTGTGGAATATTTTACCCAAAAAGTTGTTCGGGAACATTTCCTATGTCTTGGTTAATTACAGACAATCAACACTTGTAAAAATTTTCCACTTTGCGTAACAGTTTTGAGCGCGAAATGGTAAATTTATAAATATTTTGAGTTCTGGTGAACACTTGGGTATTTGCGTCTTTTTACTCTAATTAGCCGTCAAGAACGTAACCGTCGTCACTTTTCTCATTTTTTGAGGCGGCATATATGAAGCTGATAAAATTTGATTGTCTTCTACCTTTTTCCATCTTGTTTCCAAAGTCCTTGTTTTCTCATTTTTCTCCTTACGAACATTCTGTATGTCGTCTATCTTAGATGATTCCTTAATCTTCTGTAAGAATTTCTTCCTTCCTTCTTCTTTCTTTGCTTTAGTCACCATGGTTTACCTTATCGAGTCATTAGATAAGTTTAGAATCGATTTTGCGATTCCTTCCTGCGTTGATTTAGAAGAACCTTCTTGTCCTTAGATTTATTTTCTTTAGCTTAGGGACACTGGTTTCCCTTTATTTTTGTAGCGGAATGTGGTTTTTCCTTCCCACCTAATCCACTATGTTTGGAATTTTGCCAATATTTTGATATTTTACTTTCAAAAGTAGTTCCTAATACATGGAGGGTAGTTAATGGCGTACATAAGATGAATCAAATCATGAAACTCAACTCGGGATTCCTGAAATTATGTTTTGTTATAAATGGGTCACTAGTGACACCACTTTTTATTTAAAAACTAGGTTTGTTAATAGAGCGTTAGTGGTCAATCTCCCTGATTCTAATAGGGATTATTTTGAACATGGGGTTGTGATGAAAAATTGGCAACACCCCCCATTTAATGGAAATGATGTGTACCAAGGTCCTAAATGTCCAACTTATGACAATGGATATTAATATAAGAGTTGGCAGTAAAAGAAAACCCCTAAAAGAGAGTGATATTAATATAAAAGAGTTGAAGTTTATCTCGGGTCTTCATCAATCTATTGTTGGGGACCACGTGAGATCTTCTTCCTATTTATTGAAATATAGGAACACCACTTCATCCTTTATTGCTCAGCCTACTGCTCCTCCTTCTTTAGTTATTGATCTTGAGCAGGATCCAACATATTCTTCAGTTGTTGAAGAATCTTCCTCTGATTTGGCTATTGCAATTACTAATTTGATGACGAAGAAGAGGAAAATACCTAATCTCTTTGCCAAGATTGTCCCTGGTACTCTGGGGAGAAAAAGAACAAAAAAGATATCCTAACTAAAGAGATTAAGATAAAGGATGTTGCTCCATCTGAGGGGGTAACTACATCTGTTAAGTAGGTTACCAAGAAGCCCCCTACGACTAAAAAAGAGGCAGCACCTTTGATTGAAGAGGCTGCACCTTTGAGAAGACTGAGAAGGGGTCTTGCTAAAATGTCCATTGATGTTGCTGCTCAACTTACTGGGGTTGAATTACCTTCCTTGAGTGCTAGTCCTCCAACATTCATTACTCCTGGTTTGGCCAAAAAATTGATCTGATCTTGAACTCTTCCTGATCACAAAGATGCTGAGACCTTTTCTCCTATGGGAAAAGTCTCTGATTTGGCATCCCAATAGCTTGCATCAGTAAATGTTATTTTACCTTCACATTTTAATTTTGCTTCTAATTTTCATGTACTAACTTGAGTTTCTCTTTGTCTTGCAACCTTTGGTCTATATCAATAATATTTTAGAAAAGGATAAAGATATCAAATCTGCTTCCTCTTCCAGTGAAGTAGAAGAATCCCTTGCTGGTTTATCAAAATGTTTGGGGGACTCCTGATAAAAATATGAAAAAGACAAAACTTCATGGGAGAATAAAATCAAAGATGCTTAGATAGCTCATCAAAAAGCTATGGATGGTCCAAAGGAGACAGGGGAGAAACAAAAAATCGCTATTACTAGCAAGGAAAAAACTGAGAGCATGCTTGAAGAGGCGAAACGACATAAGAAAGATCTTGATCATAAGGTAAAATATGTTGAATATCTTCTTAAGGAGAAGGCTTCCTTGGAGAGGACGAAGAGGAAATCTTATGTGAAAAATACCTTTAGCTCTGGCTGGGACAAAGGGTATAATAAGGCCCTAACTTCTGCCACTTCTCAAATTGAGTATGCATGTTTGAAATTCTTCATGGATGGATGGGTTATAGAGCTGAAAGAGTTGAACATTGCTGAAGACTCTGAATTATTTCAGAAACATGTTCACGACCCTCCTCCTACCATTGGAGAATAAGAAGAAGATGAAGATGTATCTCATGAATCTTCTTTGATGGTGCTGGAACAGACACCTGTTGCCACTATCCCTAAGTCTTTTGAGCAAGCCCAACAGACAGCGACTTCCTCCGAACAATATCTTCTACCTTCCGAGCAACTTCAGCAACTAACTCCTTCTTTAAAATCAAATGAGAATGTAGTGGGGAATAAGGAGAAGGTATAAAGTTATTCAGTAGTTTTTCTTTTCTTTCCTCTATTTTTCTTTTATTTTATACCTCTGGTTGTACTCTCATCTGTTATGATCAATAAAATTGACTTGCTAATTATCTGAACTTCTCCTCTACTGTTCAATATATCTGTTGTTGACCTGTTTTTACTTTTCCTTAATAGTTTATTGCCACGATGGAACTATTGTTAGCTGATGATATATAGTTGATGAAGAAATGTACAAACCACTTCAAGGTTGGTCGTGGAGATTTTGCTGAGATACAAGTAATTGACATTCTTGGTACTGATTCCTCCAAATGAAAAATTGAGGCTTACTAGTATTTGAAATACTTACTTGATCATGTAGTAGCGAGTAACATAGCTTACTATGAAATGATTGAAGAAATTGAAGGAATGATTGAAGAACTTATACTTCAACACAAGGAAGCCACTACTCTTCTTCATGAAGGTCATGAGAAGAAATACCAATAATTGGGCGCTGATCGGGGTTATTATAAGTTCATTTCTTCCCATAATAAAAGAGAGAGTGTGCTGAAAGTTTAAATTAAGGAGCATAGAAACATTGCCAAACTGCTGGAGGAGGAAAATAATGCTTTGAGAGAAGAATTGAGGCAGTTAAAATTAGCTTCTTCCTCTGGAGATATAGTCCCAGTTAGTGATGAAGGTATTTCCTTTTTAGAGACTTAAAATGCTTCATTAAGAGAAGAGTTGGAAACTTTGAAAAGTGTTAGACCTGCATCCACTTCCCGGGGTAGAATAAGAGCATGCCGGAGTAGCATTGAAGATACTAGAACTCAACAAGTCTTAGAAAACCAAGTTGCTCAATTGAAGGAAAAAAATCAATCTCTGTCAGATATGTCCTAGAAGATTCAAATTCTTATAGAGAAATTATACACTCAGAGTTCTTCATTATAGAATAAAGAAAGTGTGGTGAAAAGACTACACCAACATGTTGAACGACTGACTTATCAGTTTCACAAGAAGACCAAAGAGTTGTGAATGGAGGGATATAATGAGTCTTTATATCATCTTGATGCCAGATTGAAATAATCAAACAATTAAGGGTACAAATAGGGATGGATGAACGTTTTAACTGTAATGAAAGTTGAGCAAGGAACTGAACTGTGGGATTGGTATGCCCCTGGATTTCTTGACCTACCCAAACCACCATTCCAGCTAGATGTTAATTGGATTCCAGTTAGCTTCATTCCTCATTATTTTATTTCCATGTACATAGGTGATTATGACATTCATAAAGATTTTGAGATATCCTGACCTCCTCATTTAGTAGACCGACCAAGTTCAAGTAACTCCAGAATGCTTCAAGACTTAAATTTTGTCAATTCTTCTTTAGCTTTAGATGACCCTCCAGTTGGAATGGATCCTGTATTAAAATCTGAAGGGAAGAAAACAATAGAATAGGCTTTTTATATTTTGTTAGTAATTGTTATTGTAAATGAAGAAAAATCATCTTCTTATAATTTTGTTTCCTTGGAAATAAAATAATTACATGATGTTTGTTCTGTCAATATGTGTTCATAACAAGATATCAATGATATTAGTGCTATACTAATAACAATAATGGCTTACTTTTCAGTCGTTGTATATTTATATATATATATATATATATATATATATATATGAATGGACATTTTGACCTTTTTAATTTGATTGCCTAGACAATGGAACTTTTGCCCCATGTGTTTATCTAGTTGTAGTGATTTTTTTATCACCTATAAGTGCCTAAGCAACGAAATGTTTATCCCATGTTCTTGCTTAGTTGTAGCAATCATTTAGATAAATAATTGCCTTGGTTCCTAGGAAGTGGATATTTTATCCAACTTCTTACCCAGTTTAGATACCTCTTGGTCACCCATAATCAAACAGGACTTGCTTTCCTCGATTGTTTTACCAACATTGTTGGTGTCTTTTTTTATGCCGACCAACATTTAGCTGGTGGTTGCTTATGCCGCCCAACTTTTAGTTGGTGATTGTTGATGTCGCCCAACTTTTAGTTGGTGATTTTTTATGCCAACCAACATTTAGTTGGTTATTGTGCGTTTTTAAATGCTGCAAGCTATTGAATGTAGTGTGTAGAACTAGTACTTTGAAAAAAATAAAAATAAAACAAACGAATGGGGAAATCATATTTTTCATTCATATTGAAAGAATTGAGTACATTAACTATTACATCACTAGTAGTACTTTCACGGGTGCTCTGCATTCCAGGCATTCTTGAATTCTTCCCCTTTAAAATTTTTTATTCTGTAAGTGCCCGGTTGGGCAACTGTCGTGATGCGATAGGGCCCATGCCAATTGGTCTCCAAATTATTGTTCTTTTGAATTACCTTATTGAGAACGTAATCACCTTCCTTTAGATTACATTTCTTTACCCTTTATTATAGAACATAATAGTCCTTTGCTAATAGGATGCATTTCGAATCGTTGCATCTTCTTTGACTTCTTTAACCATGTCCAAATCCAAGCGTCTCATCAAATCACTCACCGGAGAATTGAAATTGATTACCGTATGAGTTGGTAATCCCAGTTCAATAGGTATCACTGCTTCACTCCTAAAAGCCAACATGTAAGGGGTTTCTCCAGTTGCTGTTCGGGGTGTTATTCGGTAAGCCCATAACACTGATTGTAACTCTTTGATCCAATTCCCTTTAGCATCATCTAGTCTCTTCTTCAACCCATTCAGTAGACTTTTGTTCATCACCTATGTTTGCCCATTATTTGGGTATAACCTTGGGTCGAATGAACTTTTTGAATGTTGGACTGTAGACAGTATGCTGTAAATTCATCATTGTCAAACTAGTTATCGTGATCGGTGATAAAAGCATGGTGCATGCCATATCTACAAATGATATTCTTCCAAATGAATTGATAGACCCGTTCATAGGTCATATCGATGAGAGGTTCATCTTCCACCTACTTTGTGAAGTAATCAACAACCACCACCAAATATTTTAATCGTCCTCTTGTAATTGGTATAGGACCAACTAAATCTATTCCCCATATAGTAAATGGCCAAGGTAAAGTGATTGGTGTTAACAGATCTTGAGGAGTTCTTCGTATAGTATAAAATTGTTGAAACTTGTCATATTTTTTAGTATAAGTCTTACAATCAGCGAGCATTATTGGCCAGTAGTATCCTTGCATTGTCATTCTTTGTAGTAGAGTTCTTCCTGCTACATGATCCCCACAAGATCCTTCATGAATTTTCTCTATTGGTTCCTTGACTTCTGCTGGATGAACACACCTCTGCAAACTAGAAATCAAACCTATCATGTACACCTCTGCATTGAGTATGTGAAGCAAAAATGTTGTAGAGATGGTTAGGTTGTTGCTCTTCAAGAGTTGAATACGAATGGAGACTCTAAAATTTTTGAGAGGTATATTCATGGGCCTCCTCCCGTCATTGAGGAAGGGATTGAAGATGAATTTTCTTCGGATGAGTCTTCAGTTATGATTGAGTCTACTACCCAATGACCTGAAGTCCATGAGTCTTCTACTCCTCCAGCTGAGCAAACCGAGCAACTCCAGCCTGCAACCCCTTTTTTTTGAGAAGATCAATAAGGTTGAAAGTGATAGGGAGAAGGTGTAATGATGTTTGACATTTTTTTCGTTTACTTTTGTTGTTTTTTTTCCCTTTGTTTTGACTCTACTTTAAATCTATGTTATCAATAAAAGAACCCTTTGTTGTTCCTTTCTATCTTTTTTTAATTATACATGATCTCCATTCTTGTTGTTAATTGGTGATTATTTCTTCTTGCTAGTTTATTATGAATATGGAACAACTATCTGTAATACCCCGCATTTTTATCGATATTTATTTATGGGATTAATTTAATTAAATGTGAATTAATTGAGAATTAATCCGGATAAAATATTAACGAGATGTGAGTTAGTATTTGATTATAATGTGTATATATGGTAATATACGAATATTGAAACTATTGAAATTGTCGCGAGATTGAAATACGGAATGTTGTTGAGACGCGTGTGACAGTCGCATCAGAAAAGTAATTATTTAATTAAAAAGTAAATTTTATTTCTATTAACCGTAGGGTCATTTTGAGTGCGTCAACGTGTTCGAAAGGGTCGAAATAGTCAGAAAACACTAGCCGGGGGTTAAGTTTGGGTCCCGGGGCATTATTGGGCCATACCGGTAACTTAAAAGGGCATTTTGGTAATTTCAGAAATTTGGGAATTAAAACCCACGAAAATTATAAATAAAAATCTGACTTATTCTTTATCCACTAAACCCACTAACTACACTAAGGGACTTAATGGGCTACTGGAAAAGTTAAGAAATAGTTCTAACTTGCCAAAAACCAAACCCCACCTTCATTGTCATCATCCTTAGAGAAGAACTTGTAGAGAGAGAGAGAGAAGAGAATTCTGCAGAGAGAGAGAGAGAGAACAACTCAGCCTTAAAGATTCAACATCAAATTCAGAGAAAGATTAGAGGCAAGTGGTTTAATTATAATTGATTCAATGCTATGCTTTTCCATGTTTAGGATAATTATCAAATTTGTCTTGGAAGATTGATTAGACCCATGAATTTGAGGATTAAAACTATGGACTATGATAGGAATTGCATGTAGAAACATTCTGGACGAATTATGAATTCAAAATTTTAACCATTGATGATCTAAAAAAGGATTTTAGAAGAAGTTTATTAATGTTCTTGAAAGAAATAGAAAACTGGAATTCTTGATGAAGTTTTGATCCAAACAAAGCCCTTGAATGATGAATTATTGGTTTTAGAACGTTAACACTGTTGTAGGATGGTTGTATGATGATATTATAACGTTATCTTAGAGTTTCATGCTTGTTAATGGTGTTTTGAGATGATTTGAAAACTGCAAAACGAAGCAGTCCGTAGCCTACCTGGTGCGTTCGATCGATTGACATTCATCAGTCGATCGATCGACCACCGTCGATCGATCGAAGGTCAAGGTCGATCGATCGACCTTCCCAGAAAGAGTAAAATTTCTCCTAGTAAATTTTAATTGATGTTAATCCTTGGAAAATATTATTGGAGACCTTATGAATATCCTTAGACTTAAGGAAGACCAGTATGTATGGTTATAAAGTTTGGACCTTAATTAGAATTTAATTTGAGGAATTATTCTAAAAGCTAACGAAGCCCGATGAGTGAGATAATATTATGGTTAAAAGAGTAATTTTGAATAAATTGATGAATTGAGGTTTGGGGCAAAAGTAAGGACCTTAATAATAATGATGTAATATGTGGGAATAATAGGAAACTTAATAACCCCTTTGAGATAGGTTTTAAATATAAGAATCTATGATGTGAGATGTATCGACAGTCTACATTATATATTATCGAGAGACTTAAAATGTATACAATTGGAATAATGGTATAAGGATGTAGAAAATACCTTTATTAATATTGAGATATCTAAGATGTGTGCATGCTTAGTATATGATCTTATGTGTATGACATACCTACCATGCTTGCTATCACGGAAGGTTTACGTTCGCTTAGGGCCTTCTAATCCTTGTGTGCCCGGATTTAGTTTGGTACCTAGAAGACATAGTTCAAGGACATGACTTAATTGTGAGTTATTAAGTCAGCTGACTATGAAGCGTAGGCATGTACGTGACCCATGGATATGTTGAGTTATGTTCGCCTCCATTTTTGTGTGTTGTGCTTATTCTAACAATTCCTGAGAGATTCGGAATTTGTAATCCTTATGTACGTGATGTACCGGGATGGATAGCAGAGTATGGGTGCACCGTAGCTTAGCCTCGGGGTGCTTATATTATATATTTATGATGTGAATAATATACGGTTGAATGAAAAGGAATTGTGATGTTTATTTATGAGAATCATTTATAGTAACCCCTTGAGAAGATAAATAAGGGGATAACATCTAGTAAACAGTAATGCTAATAATTGAGAATCCGAGTTCAAGTAAAGCTATTTATTTAAGTAATAACACTGGGAATTCATATTGTGAATCGAGTAGTTGGGTTAGAACTTATGATGGTTTAGTTAGATAAATAACACATGAATGGGTACAGGAACGTTAGGAGTGCACAGTTAGACGAGAGGTGAGTATTTCATGTGAGAGCACGTCCTAACCTGTATCTTGCATTCATTGTTTTAATTGTTATTAAAGCACTTGCTGTTTTTAAAATACTCTCCACATTCGGGCTCTGACCCGTTTGCTTTCAAATATATCTTTTTGTAAAAACCATTTTTATGTGCCCAGCCACAAGGACACCATGCATAGTGTTTCCAGTCAGGTGACGAACTGTAGCTGTTGTGGAAGTTACAGGGCCTTGCTAGTAGACGCTTCATTTGCCTTGACTCTATATTCAGATTTCATCAGTTGTAGGGCATGTCGCCCATTTCTTTTAGAGACATTTCATTTTATATTTCAGTTATTCAGACTTTGGTTTGTAATTAATTCAGGATGCAGACTTGTTTTATTTCTTTTCATATTGGGATTGTTGTGAGGAGTATTTCCTCTAGACTCATCTTTATTTGTTGATTCATTATAGTTGGACTTTATCGTGAATGGTTGTGTTACATTTCTATATTTCATTTATTGCATGTTAATCAGATTTAATTTAAAATTTGACAACTCACGTTTTAAATACTAGGTGGTTAGTAGTCATAAAAAAATAATGTTTTCGACAGTGATGCTATTAACTGGACCAACTTGGCATTTTGTATTGATTAAATAAAGGAGTAGCTACCCGGTATTTAATTAGTCGAGGTGTCACAGGTGGTATCAGAGCATCAGGTTCTAGTGTCCTTTAGGATCTGTACGGCTTATTATGTTTCCGCTGAGCTTTCTTTGATATAAAGCCCTATATTTTAGGACTGTTGTATTCTTTTATGTATGCTTCGCTCTTCAGCTATTTTAAGTTTATAACTGCGAACTTATAAACTCTATTCTCATTTCAGATGCCTCCACGACGTGCGCAACGAGTTCCTAGGGATGCACAGCCTGAGGCACAGCCAGCTCCAATACAAGGCACCATGAATGCCGTCGAGGTTGCAGCCATTGTAGCCCAAGCGGTAAATGCCGCTCTCGCTGTTGTACAATAGGCACCACCGCAGGCGCCGGTAGCCGTGCCAGTTCAGGCATATGCATTCCCATCTACTTCGGAACGCGTTCGTGATGCTTTTTAGAAAGCACACCCTCCGGAGTTCGCAGGTAGCTCCGATGTTGTGGTATCTAGTCAGTGGAGGAAGAATATTCAGAGGCACTTGAGGAGGTATGAGTGCACCGATGTTCAGAAGAAGATACTAGCTACTTTCAAGCTAGTGGGAACTGCATTGCAGTGGTGGGAGTCTATTACCACCGCAGAGGAGATAGATACTCTCACTATACAGGAGTTCTGGGTACGGTTCGATCGCAAATATTTTCCGTCAGCTGTTCACACGGAAATGAGGAGGGAGTTGATGAGACTTAGACAGGAGGGTAAGACTGTGGCCGAGTATGAGGCCGAATTCACAAATTTGCTGAACATTGTACCGGATGAGATACCGACGAAAGAGAAGAAAATTCATAAATTCATAGATGGATTGACTTGGAGGATCCGCATCATTTATTGGGGAACCTCCCGTTGGCCACTTATTCTGATGTTTTTAACGCTGCATTGCTCCATTGTCAGGACCACCGCTTTCACTTGACAGAGGGGAAGCGATCAGGAGAGTCCAGCCATCAGGGCAGGACAGGGGGAAATGGTGCCAGCGGGCACAATCAGCTCAGGGTCAGTATAGACAGAGTGATCAGGGTCCCTTCAAGGGGATCATAAGAGATTCCGATCAGGGGGTTTCAGGAACAGTTAGGGAGGATTTCGGAATGGCCAGCAGGGTCGTAACGACCATCAGGGCCAGTAGGGTCAAAATGGTCAACAACAGCAGTTTCACCAAGGCCAGGGCAGAAATGGTAATGGCCACCAGGGCCGAGGCCAGCAGGGACATTGAGGGGGAAACTTCCAGGGGAAGTGTTTCATTTGTGGTAAGATTGGCCACAAATGTCAGGATTGTCCTGATAAGGGCAGGGCCCCACAGCAGCAGCAGCAGGGTGCTCGACACGAGCCACAGAGGCCTATGTTTCCCGCCGCCCTCCCAGCACCACCGCAGATGGCAGCATTACCTCCCATTCCAGCGGTCCCAGTTCAGCAGGGACAACTTCAGTATGGGAGAGTGTATCAGCTTCAGTAGGCCGCAGCCCCATAGAATCCGCTAGCTATTGAGGGTATGTTCTCTATTCAGGGGACTCTGGGGCGCATTTTATTTGACACGGGGGCTACACACTATTTTATTGCTATGAGATTTGCATGCACCATTGGGTTGTTAGATACCGTAGAGAGCACCGCTACTTATGTAGACTCACCGTTGAGTAGGGGTTCCATGATTTCGCTTATGTGTAGAGTTGTGGGTATAGAGATCGGGAGGTTTACTTAACCCGTCGATATGTTAGTGTTAGAGATGACCGAGTATGATGCCATTATTGGTATGGATTCGCTAGTAGAGTACCGAGCCATAATTGACTGTTTTAGTAGGATTATTATCTTTGCCATTCCCAGGCAGGAGATGTTTTTAGTGGCGATGCCTCGTCCTGAGGGAGGATCGTCCACTCATTTGTACTACATAGAGGAGGAGACCTCTAAGGAAGTGGTGAAACCACTTGATTCGATTCCGGTTGTTCGAGAGTTTGCCGATGTATTTCAGGATATACCTGGATTACCTTCGAGTAGAGAGATAGATTTCGTGATTGATTTGACGCCGGGCACTCGGCTTATTGCCCGCGCACCTTACCGTATGGCTCCAGCTGAGATGAGAGAGTTACGGGATCAGATTGAGCAGTTGTTGGGTCAGGGGTTCATCCAGAGGAGTACTTCGCCGTGGGGTGCCCCTGTGTTGTTCGTTAAGAAGAGGGATGGATAGTTGAGGTTGTGTGTGGATTACCGGGAGTTGAATAAGGTCACGATACAGAATAAGTATCCGTTGCCCCGAATCGATGACTTATTCGACCAGTTGAGAGGATCTTCTTTCTTCTCGAAGATTGATTTGCGATCTGGTTACCATCAGTTGCGTATCAGGGAGGAGGACGTCTCGAAGACTTCTTTCTTAATGAGATATGGTTCCTACAAGTTTCGGGTTATGCCTTTTGGTTTGACCAACGCTCCAGCCGTGTTTATGGACTTGATGAATAGGGTGTTCAGAGAGTTCCTAGATCACTTCGTCATTGTCGTCATTGATGATATTCTAGTTTACTCCTAGACAGAGGAGGAGCACGCCGAGCATTTGAGGCAGGTTTTGCAGACGCTATGTCAGAACGAGCTGTATGCAAAGTATGAGAAGTGCGGGTTTTGGCTGAAGGTGGTTCAGTTTTTGGGGCATATTATTTCCGGCCGGGGGATATCTGTAGATCCGGGGAAGGTATCCGCGGTGAGGGAGTGGGGACAGCCCACGACACCGATTGAGATCCATAGTTTCTTGGGCTTAGCAGGATACTACAAGAGGTTTATTCGGGGTTTCTCCAAAATAGCGGGTCCCATGACACATCTGACTCGTAAATGTGTGTCGTTCATTTGGAGAGATGCCTGTCAGTGGGCATTCGATGAGTTGAAGGACAAGTTAACCTTAGCACCTGTGTTAGCATTGCTGAGACTGGGAGTTGAGTATCTTGTTTACACCGATGCGTCCTTACAAGGACTTGGAGGTGTACTGCAGCAGGAGAGTCAGGCCATAGCTTATGCTTCCCGTAAGCTTAAGCCTCACGAGAAGAATTACCCTACCCATGACTTGGAGTTAGCGGCAGTGGTATTTACCCTTCGGATTTGGAGACATTATCTTTTGGGGGAGAAGTTTCGATTGTTCACAGACCACAAGTCCCTACAGTACCTATTCAGGCAGAAGGAGCTGAATATGCAGCAGCGAAGGTGGCTTGAGTTTGTGAAGGACTATCAGTTTGATATCCAATATCACCCGGGGAAGGCTAACGTGGTAGCAGACGCGTTGAGCCGTAGGCCAGTAGATGAGGTGGCAGGGGTGTGGAAGGCAAAGTGGAAGGAGTTGGGACACCAGGATGTAGTGGCCCGATCATTCATGTCGGTGATGACTGTTACACCACAGATTGTCACGAGAGTGGTAAAGGCACAAGCAGATGACTCGTTCTGTCAAGAGCAGATAGTTCAATTATTAACAGAGGGAACCGAGTCCTATATCATTAGCTCAGACGGGGGATTATGCTTCAGTGGGAGGCTGGTAGTTCCGGAAGGGGAGGAATTGCGACACGAGGTGATGGCAGAGTCGCATGGCTCACGGTTCGTGGTACATCCCGGTGGGGACAAAATGTACCAGGACATGAGACGTCAGTATTGGTGGAGCGGGATGAAGAGAGATATTGTCATGTTTGTTTCTAAATACGCCACTTGTCAGCTGGTAAAAGTGGACCATAAGAGACCGACAGGACATCTACAGCCATTAGAGGTCCCGATGTGGATGTGGGAGAGCATCTCCATGGACTTTATCACGGGGTTGCCTACGTCACAGAGAGGTCACGACTCCATTTGGGTAATTATGGACAGGTTGACCAAAGTCGCTCATTTTCTACCCGTAAGGACAGACTACACTACGGGACAGTATGCCCAACTCTTTATTGCAGAGATAGTGAGACTTCACGGTGTGCCCCTAAATATCGTGTCTGACCGAGACAAGATATTTCTTTCATGGTTTTGGGAAAGTTTTCAGGAGGCCATGGGCACGGAATTGCGGTTGAGTACGGCTTATCATCCGCAGACCGATGGGCAAATCGAGCGTACAAATCAGATGTTGGAAGACATGTTGCGGATGTGCATCATTGACTTCGGGGGTGGATGGGAGCAGTATCTTCCACTGGTGGAGCTTGCTTACAACAACTCCTACCAGTTCAACATTGGTATGGCTCCATTTGAGGCATTTTACGGTAGACCTTGTCGTTCCCCAACATGTTTTTTGGAGGTGGGGGACAACAAACTACTTGGGCCGGAAGTGATTCAGGATACTTCGGCGAGGATAGAATTGATACGGAGTCGCATTCGGGTAGCTCAGGATCGGCAGAAGTGCTATGCTGATGCGAAGAGGTTCTTCAGGGAGTTCCAAGTGGGGGACCAGGTTTTACTTAGAGTATCTCCTATGAAGGGGATTATGAGATTTGGGAAGAAGGGAAAGTTGGCACCGAGATATGTGGGACCATTTCCTATCATCGAGCGGATTGGGTCTATTGCGTATAGACTTGGGTTACCGGAGCATTTGCATCAGATTCATGATGTGTTTCATATTTCCTCGCTAAGGAAATATCTTAGAGATGATTTGGCTCATTCTCACATTGCTTTGGAGGACATCGATCACCCGCCCGATAGCTCCTACGAGGAGGGGCCTGTTGCTATTTTGGACCGAAGTGAGCGGAAACTGCGGTCAAAGATAGTCCCGTTAGTGCGTGTTCAGTGGCGACATCATAATGTTGAGGAGTCCACATGGGAGAGAGAGGATGATATGCGCGAACGTTATCCAGAGTTGTTTTTACCAGGTACTTTTTAGTTCTGAATTTCGGGACGAAATTCTGTTATTAGGGGGGAAGTATGTAATACCCCGTATTTTTATCGATATTTATTTATAGGAATAATTGAATTAAATGTGAATTAATTGAGAATTAATCCGGATAAAATATTAACGAGATGTGAGTTAGTATTTGATTATAATGTGTATATATGGGAATATACGAATATTGAAACTATTGAAATTGTCGTGAGATTGAAATACGACAATTTGAGAAATTTTGTTGAGACGCGTGTGACAGTCGCGTCAGGAAAGTAATTATTTAATTAAAAAGTAAATTTTATTTTTATTAATCATATGGTCATTTTGAGTGCGCCAACGTGTCCGAAAGGGTCGAAATAGTCAGAAAACCCTAGCCAAAGGTTAAGTTTGGGTCCCGGGGCATTATTGGGCCATACCAGAACTTAAAAGGGCATTTTGATAATTTCAGAAATTTGGGAATTAAAACCCACGAAAATTAGAAATAAAAATATTACTTATTCTTTATCCACTAAAACCACTAACTACACTAAGGGACTTAATGGGATACGGGAGAAGTTAAGAAATAGTTCTAACTTGCCAAAAAACAACCCCCACCTCCATTGTCATCATCCTTAGAGAAGAACTTGTAGAGAGAGAGAGAGAGAAGAGAATTCTACAGAGAGAGAGAGAGAGAACAACTCAGTCTTGAAGATTCAACATCAAATTCAGAGAAAGATTGGAGGCAAGTGGTTTAATTATAATTGATTCAATGCTATGCTTTTCCATGTTTAGGATAATTATCAAATTTGTTTTGGAAGATTGATTAGACCCATGAATTTGAGGATTAAAACTATGGACTATGTTAGGAATTGCATGTAGAAACATTCTGGATGAATTATGAATTCAAAATTTTAACCATTGATGATCTAAAAACGGATTTTAGAAGAAGTTTATTAATGTTCTTGAAAGAAATAGAAAACTGGAATTCTTGATGAAGTTTTGATCCAAACAAAGCCCTTGAATGATGAATTATTGGTTTTAGAACGTTAACGCTGTTGTAGGATGGTTGTATGATGATATTATAACGTTATCTTAGAGTTTCATTCTTGTTAATGGTGTTTTAAGATGATTTGAAAAGTGCAAAACGAAGTAGTCCGTAGCCTACCTGGTGCGTTCGATCGATCGACATTCATCAGTCGATCGATCGAAGGTCAAGGTCGATCGATCGACCTTCCCAGAAAGAGTAAAATTTCCCCTAGTAAATTTTTAATGATGTTAATCCTTGGAAAATATTATTGGAGACCTTATGATTATCCTTAGAGTTAAGGAAGATCAGTATGTATGGTTATAAAGTTTGGACCTTAATTAGAATTTTATTTGAGGAATTATTCTAAAAGCTAACAAAGCTCGATGAGTGAGATAATATTAGGGTTAAAAGAGTAATTTTGAATAAATTGATGAATTGAAGTTTGGGGCAGAAGTAAGGACCTTAAGAATAATGATGTAATATGTGGGAATAATAGGAAACTTAATAACCCCTTTGAGATAGGTTTTAAGTATAAAAATGTATGACGTGAGATGTATCGACAGTCTACATTATATATTATCGGAAGACTTAAAATGTATACAATTGGAATAATGGTATAAGGATGTAGAAAATTCCTTTATTAATATTGAGATATCTAAGATGTGTGCATGCTTAGTATATGATCTTATGTGTATGACATACCTACACGGAAGGTTTACGTTCTCTTAGGGCCTTCTAATCCTTGTGTGCCCGGATTTAGTTTGGTACCTAGAGGACATAGTTCAAGGGAATGACTTAATTGTGAGTTATTAAGTCAGCTAACTATGGAGCGTAGGTATGTACGTGACCCATGGATATGTTGAATTATGTTCGCCTCCATTTTTGTGTGTTGTGCTTATTCTAACAATTCCTGAGAGATTCAGAATTTGCGATCCTTATGTACGTGACGTACCGGGATGGATAGCAGAGTATAGGTGCACCTCTGATTAGCCTCGGGGTGCTTATATTGTATATTTATGATGTGAATAATATACGGTTGAATGAAAAGGAATTGTGATGTTTATTTATGAGAATCATTTATAGTAACTCCTTGAGAAGATAAATAAGGGGATAACCTCCAGTAAACGGTAATGCTAATAATTGAGAATCCGAGTTCAAGTAAAGCTATCTATTTAAGTAATAACATTGGGAATTCATATTGTGAATCGAGTAGTTGGGTTAGAACTTATGATGGTTTAGTTAGATAAATAACACATGAATGGGTACAGGAACGTTAGGAGTGCACAGTTAGACGAGAGGTGAGTATTTCATGTGAGAGCACGTCCTAACATGTATCTTGTATTCATTGTTTTAATTGTTATTAAAGCACTTGCTATTTTTAAAATACTCTCCACATTCGGGCTCTGACCCGTTTGCTTTCAAATCTATCTTTTTGTAAAAACCATTTTTAGGTTCCCAGCCACAAGGACACCATGCATAGTGTTTCCAGTCAGGTGACGAACTGTAGCTATTGTGGAAGTTACAGGGCCTTGCTAGTAGACGCTTCATTTGCCTTGACTCTATATTCTGATTTCATCAGTTGTAGGGCATGTCGCCCATTTCTTTTAGAGACATTTCATTTTATATTTCAGTTATTCAGACTTTGGCTTATAATTAATTCAGGATGCAGACTTGTTTTATTTCTTTTCATATTGGGATTGTTGTGAGGAGTATTTCCTCTAGACTCATCTTTATTTGTTGATTCATTATAGTTGGACTTTATCGTGAATGGTTGTGTTACATTTCTATATTTCATTTATTGCATGTTAATCATATTTAATTTAAAATTTGACAACTCACGTTTTAAATACTAGGTGGTTAGTAGTCATAAAAAAAATGTTTTCGACAGTGATGCTATTAACTGGACCAACTTGGCATTTTGTATTTGTTTAATAAAGGAGTAGCTACCCGGTATTTAATTAGTTGGGGTGTCACACTGTCTTTCCATGATACCGAGCTACTAAGGAAGTGCAATGCTTTTTTCAAAGCTGGCCATATGTACTTGTCTGAGGAAAAAGTTACTCAGTTGCTCGGTGATGATGATTCAGAGAAAGTCAGAGAATCCTACAAATATTTGAAGTACTTACTTGATCGATCTGTTACAAATAATGTTTCCTATTATGAAATGATAGAAGAACTTCAAGAACAATATATGGAATCCACTGCGCTGCTGCATCAGAGCTATGAGCATAAGTATCAAAGTTTGAGTGTAGGTCGGGGCTTCAATAAATTTGTCTCTGTTAATAATAAAAAGGAAGCTTTACGTAAGCTTAAAATATAAGAAACTAGGACGATTACCAAACTACTGGAAGAGAAGAATAGTAATTTGAGGAGTGAATTGAATCTTCTGACGTCTTCCTCTGGAGCTATTATTACTATTACCAATGAAGATCATTCCTTTTTAGAAGCTGAGAATGCCATATTGAGAGATGAATTGGAGGCCTTGAAAAACATTAAGTCCGCTTATTCTTCCCGAGCTAGAAATAGGGTAGGCCAAGGAACTACATAGGAACTTAGGACCCAACAGGCCCTTGCCAACCAAGCTGCATAGTTAAAAGAAAAGGACCGAGCTATTACTCATATGTCTCAAAACATGCAAACTTTATACAAGAAGTTATCTAACCAATCCTCTCAATTGGAGGCTAAGGATGGGGTACTGAAGAAGAAACAATAGAAAGTTGATTGATTAACTTTCCAATTCCATAAGTAGCCCAGAGAATTTTGGATGGTTGGTTATAATGAAGCTTTGGGACATTATGATGATAGACTCCAACAGGCCAGAAAATGAGTCCTACAAATGGCGTTGGATTAACGCTTTAACTATGCTAAAGTTGATAGGAATAATTCTATATGGGATTGGTATGATCCAGGCTTACTGCATCTTGATAATCCTCCATTTAAATTGGTTTTTTAATTAGGTACCTGTTCACCGTGTTCCCCAATGCTTGATTTCCAAGTACTTGGGGGATTACGAACTGCATGACGAGCTTGAGATCATTCATCCTCCTTTTTTGCTTGATCGTCCTAGTAGCAATAATACCAGGATTCTTCGAGATCTTAACTTCATCAAATCTTTGTTTAATTTGGATGATCCTCTAGCTGGCATGGATCCTGTTTCTAAAGCTGAAGGAAAGCATCCTATAGAATAAATTTTCATATTTTGTTTCTCTATATTTGATAAATAATATATAATCATTTAAATTTAATGAAAAAGCTATTTTATGAATGGATCAACTTTTATTTAATCTTTGAATGTATGTGAATATTTTTCTAGTCTTTAACTATGAATGGATCAACTGTTTTAGTTAATCTCTATTTCTTCACCGATTCTATTGATATTCTTAGGATTATCCAAAGTTTTATACCAATTACCAATTATTCACTATGGTTCTACTAATGTACCTAAAATTTATGGTAATTGCACTAGTTACCTTGGCTCCCAGGGATGAGTGGAACATTTATCCAGCTTTTAACTTAGTTTAGATGAACATTTGTCATCCGAGTTTTATTAACCAAGCATTTGGGACTTACGATTTTGCCTTGCATGGTTTTATAAGTTTGATACCGACTAACTTTGTTGGTGGTTTTATTGATGCCGACCAACTTTATTAGTGGCCTTCATTGATGTCGACCAACTTTGTTGGTGGCTTTATAATGATACCGACCAACTTTGTTGGTGGCCTTTGTGGATACCGACCAACTTTGTTGGTTTATTTGTTGATGCAGACCAACTTTGTTGGTGTCTTCATAATGTTACCGACCAACTTTTTTGGTGGCCTTGGTGGGTACTAACCAACTTTATTGGTGGTATTTATTGATGCATACCCACTTTGTTGGTGTCTTTATAATTAGAACTACTATCATAATGTTACTAGTGCATATCACTACTACTCCCAAAAATAAAAAAACAAAATAACAATTTTTTAGAAAGTCATGCTCTCATTAATATTGAAGTGAACTGAGTACAACATGAATACATTTACTGATAGTATTTCTTCATGTGTTCTTCATTCCATGGGTTCTTGAATTCTTCCCCTTCCAAAGTCTCAATCCGATACCTGCCTGGTCAGATAACTACAATAATACGATAAGGCCCATGCTAATTGGCTTCCAGCTTATTATTCTTCTGAATTAACTTATTCAAAACATAATCTCCCTCCTTTAATTATGACCCTCTTATTGTAAAAACGTGTAGTCCTTTGTTGATAGTCTGCATTCCTTAAAGCTGCATCTTCATAGACTTCTTTTAACTTGTCTAAATCCAACCTTCTCATCAAATCGCTAGCTAGGGTATTGAAGCTAAGAACTCTATGTGTAGGTAAACCTAGCTCAACAGGGATTACGTCTTCAGTACCAAATGCCAATAGATAGGGAGTTTCTCTAGTAACTGTTATGGAAGTTGATCGTTAAGCCCACATGACTGAATACAACTCTTTAATCCAATTTCCTTTTGCATCTTCCAACTTTTTCTTTAGCCCATTAAGCAAAGTTCTATTAGTTACCTCTATTTTGGTCGTTGCTTTGAGGATGGCGAGGAGTAGAGTAGATTGTTTGGACATTGGATTGGGTGCAATAAGAAGCGAATTCATCATTGTCAAACTGTATACCATGATCAGTTATAAAGGTACAAGGTAAGCCATACCTACATATAATGCTTTTCAAGATGAATTGATAAACCTTTTCATAAGACATATTAACCAATGGTTCAGCTTCCACCCATTTTGTAAATAATCAATGGCTATAACTGGGTACTTGAACCTTCATCGGGTGGTTGGCAGGGGACCGACCAAATTAATTCCCCATATGGAAAAAGGCTAGGGTGAAGTGATTGGTGTTAAGAGAGCTTTTGGAGCCTTGCGCATACTGGAAAACCTCTGACACTTGTCACATTTCTTAGCAAAATCTGCATAATTTGCTCGCATGGTTGGCCAGTAGTACCCTTGCATATGTATTCTTTATAGCAACATTATTCCTGCTACATGGGCCCCACAAGATCCTTTATGGACTTCTTCAATTAAACACTTTACCTTATTTGGATGCACACACCATTGTAGACCAACATTTAATCTTCTTCTGTATAATATACCACCATCTAGCATGTATTTTACAGCTTTGTATTTCAGCCTCTTAACTTCAACTAGATCAGCTAGAAGAATCTCATCTTCAATATATGATCTTATGGGGCCCTTCCAAGATGGCCCCATATCAACTGTAATAAAGTTTACCATCAGATCTTCATCAATGCTCCTATTACCAAGTAGCTCAATAGGAATAGTTCTTCGTATTTCCGCTCTGGTTATTGAAGCTAACGGAGCAAGTGCATTTGCTCGGGCGTTCTCCAATCTTGGAATCCTGACCACCTGAACTGCTAGCAAGGTGGAAATTACTTCTAAAGTTTTTTCCAAATATCTAGTCATCAGTTCCCCTTTCACTGCATATAAACTCAACACTTTATTTACCACTAACTGCGAATCACTGTATACCACAACTTGCTCGGCGTTCAATAATTTAGCTAGATTTAGACCAACAATCACAACTTTATGCCCTGCTTCATTATTGGAGGATGGAAATTGGAAACGCAGAGCATACTCTATGTCTATCTCATCTCGAGTATTGAGAATGATTTTAGCTCCACATCTGGTTGCAAAAGATGACCCGTCAAAGTACAAGCTCCATATGGGGATAGTGTTGTTAAACGCTTGGTTTGTTAGAGTCCCTTGATGGAATATTTTATCTTTCACCTCCTCATATTTCTTCTTCATCTCCTTTACTCCACTAGACGGTTCCGGTTGGTCTTTTTCTATAATTTCCCCTGTTTGGAGTTGGTCGGGCGTATCTCCAGTTTGTCTACTGGCTCCTGTATATTGCTCAGCTAGAGTCCCTTGCTGCTCGGGGATGTCTGGATAAGTGAATTTTGTAATAAAATTATCCATAAATTAGCCTTTTCAAGCAGTCCTTAGTTCATACACAAGGTCATACTCCCCCAACTCCACGACCCAATACATCAGTCTTCTAGATTTCTCCCGCGTGTACAAAGCCTGCCTTAATGGCATATCAGTGTAGATCACTATAGTGTGGGCTTAAAAGTATGCCTTCATTCATCTACTAGCTTCAATTATAGCTACTGCCAATTTCTCCAGTCTGGGTTATCTTACTTCTGCTCCTTGGAAAGCTTTGCTGGTGTAATAAACTGGCTTTTGAACTCCATTTTCCTCCCTGATCAAAGTAGAGCTAACTGCGAACTCAGATACTGCTAGATACAAATACTAATTTCTCCCAACAATGGTCGAGAAAGTAATGGTGGTTCTCCCACATATTTCTTCAACTCTAGGAATTCCTTTTCACATTCATCGTTCCATTCAAAGGTTTTTCTGAGTACCTTAAATAATGACAAACATTTATTTGTTGTTCTTGACACAAACCTGTTGAGTGATCCTACGCACCCAGTTAGTCTTTGAACATCTTTTTTATAGGTCGGGGACTTCATTTCGATCAGAGATTTAATCTTATCTGGATTGGATTCAATTCCCCTTTGATTCACTATATACCCGGGGAACATTCCCTCCTATACTCCGAAGACGCAATTGGTGGGGTTCAACTTCATTTGGTGCTTTTCTAATTGATCAAACGTCTGCCTGAGGTCGACAATATGATCATTAATGTTTTTTTCTTTTAGTGAGCATATCATCAACATACACCTCCATATTCTTGCCATTATTCTCCTCAAATACTTTGTTCACCAGTCTCTGATAAGTTGCACCTGTATTTTTCAGACTAAACGACATAAAATTATAACAATAAGTTCCTCCGGGAGTAATAAATGAAGTACTTTCTTTGTCTTCTGGTTTCATTTTGATCTAGTTATAACCAGAATATGCATCTTTGAAACTCAGCAATTCATGCCCTGAACTAGCATCTACCAGTTGATCAATTCATGGCAAAGGAAAGTGATCATTCGGGCACGCTTTGTTCAAGTCAGTAAAATCCACACACATCCTCCACTCGTTGTTCTTCTTTTTGAACATAAATACATTGGTCAACCAATCAGGCCACTTCACATCTTCAATAAGGGAAGATTTTCGAAGCTTCTCCATTTCTTCCTGTATAGCCTATTTTTTTTAAGGCTGAAAACACTTCATCGCTGCTTCACATGTTTGACTTCCCTGTTAACATCAAGTTCATGACACAGAAAGTTTGGATATATGCCTGGCATATCTTCATTTAAAAAAAAAACTGTTTATTTATATACAACAAGAAAACTCTAGAACTTACAACCAATGAGAGGAAAATTAAATAAGGATCTTTATCTCAAAGCCCTTACAAATTAAAACTTAATTGAATTTGAATGAGGGAATATCTAATCTATCCATCTTGAGAGTTGAGTAAAACTCCTTAGGGAGATCTTCTATATGATGAGAGGAAAAAAAAAAATTTGAGCACTACCTCTCTTAGACAAAAAATCTGCAGCCTTGTTGGATTCCCTGAGTACATGACAGAATGGGCAATTAAGATAAGAGGATATTGACAAAATTTGATCAATAATACATTTTATCCTCCAAGGGAACTTATAATTGTTATTAATAACTTCTATGATAACCTTTAAGTCCGACTCCACTATCACTTGATACCCTCTCAAATCTAGCAAATGGGTTACTCCAGATAATAGAGCTCTAGATTCTGCTTCCAATCTTTGTATTTCACCAAAATGCGATTGAAAATACGAAATCAGCTGACCTTTATCAATTTTGAGAATTCCACCACCACCGCTTGAACCTGGATTACCTAAAGAGCTACCATCAGTATTGAGTTTCAGATAACCTTTAAAAGGAACCATCCATTGAACTAGCATAGGCTTAGACCTTTTTGTTAAAGTAAGAGTGAAAGCTAAATTGAAATTAGAGTGAACTTGTTTGATAATGTTCACATGCGATATTTTTATGTTTTCAAATTTTACTTTATTCCTTTTTAACTAAATTTTCCAGCAAATGAAGTTAGGAATGATCTTAAAACTTATTTGAGAGGCCTTTGTAGGAGCTAACCACCAAGAGATCATTCTTTGTCTAATACACCCAACATTTGAAAGCACCCCAAATAACTGATTAAAGTGACCCCAAACCTTATTAGATACATCACCAGAAGAAAACACATATTCTAAATCTTCTTCAGTACTAACCTTGTAGCATAGACATTTTGAAGGGGTAAAGAAACCTATTTTCTTTAATCTGTCATGTGACAACCCGAATATAATTATGATAAATCATGTTTAAATCATGATTATCTTATGTTATATGAATAATATGTTATTATTATATATATAATGTTAAGTAATTATGTTTAGTTTAATCCCACCTTCATAAATCTTGAAATATCGAATTAGTTACAAATGTGAAATTTTAAAGTTTTCGGTAGGAATTTTCCTGTTGGAGGCTAGTTTTGATCTTTATGATGTAATAATGAGCTTTAGGTGTAAACTATATATTTGTAGATATATGAGTTAGGTTTATAACAAAATAAACGGTTCATCGAACGGACATCCGAGTGGAAAGATATTGTCTTTTTACGAACAGGGGCTAAAGTAGTCATTTAGCCTTAAATGATATTTTATTTTATATGATGCCACATGAAATAAATTGATTGGTTGGAGGTGGAGGTTGTTTTGGCCGACTTAAACCCTTGAGATATCCTCCTTTCTTCAGCAAACTCAGTTTGGTAGGGTTTTAAGTTGAGGAAAAACAATTGTGAGGGTTAGGAAGAAGAAAGTGAGGAGAAACATTAAAAAAAAAATCATAAAAAATTACGTAAAATCCCCTAAGGTAATTCCAACCATGAATCTTGCTATTTTTCCTTCATTTATGATATATATGATATAAATCCTTGATTTTTTATTGACCTTTCATGCTTGGCTGCATATGTATGGATATATGCAAGTTTAAGTTAAGTTGAATGTACAAAACCCTAAAATTGCTTTGTTTAGAAACTTTGTTTATTCCAACTTCCATATATTTTTGTATACTTACTGGAATTGATTGATTCCAATTGGAGAATAATATGGACTCATATATGTATGAAATATCCGAAAATAATGTGAAAATACAAAGAAATGAGTCTTTGGTCAGAGTTTGAAATTCGGGTATGAAATCTTCCCCAAGGGTGAAAATATGTCCGCCATGTGTTCAGTGTTTTGCTTGACATAGCAAACGAACCTTAAAAATTATGAGACTTTAATTTTGTATTTTTCAATATGTTTACTGATGTCAGGTTAAATATCATATAAATTTATGATGTAGAAAAATTATGGAAATTCGTGGAAGTTGAATGAACGATAAGAGGGCCTATAGGGCAGATTTGCCATGTGGTAAATAAATGAGCATATCTTGCTCTACGAGACCTAAAATGATGTACCGTCTGTTGTATTGGAATAATAATATGACAAGGATTGAATTTCCAAGAATAAATGAATTTATATTTGGTCTATGATTTGGATATGTTAAATATACTAGCATGGATTTGGATGGAGCTTCACTTGTGATAAATGATTTGAATGGAATCATGTGATGCTTATGGATTGAATTAGGTTTAAATCGTTCTTTGGATTATTGATATTATTATGATGATACTAATATTTTAAGAATGATAGGAAGGGAAGAAGAGATGACTGAACAAGTACTGGATAAAGGCAAGGGCAAAGCCAGTTAAACTGCCAAGGTGAGTGTACTTATGATTTGTTTCATATATAAATATGAATATATCTCTAAGAGAGAATTTGTTTGAATGCTTCGGTATTCAGTATTTGTTTGGATATTAAAATATCTAGGATTTGTTTGGTTCTCATGATCCAGGATTGGTTTGAATACTTCATTATTAAGGATTTGTTTGGATATTAAAATATCAAGGATTTGTTTGGGTCTTATGATCCAGGATTGGAATTGGACAAAGATCCAATGATTTGTTGGAACTAATGTTCCAGGATTTGTTATTGCCAATGGGAAGAATTGTTTGGATCTTATGATCCAGTATTTGTTATTGCCAATGGGCAGAATTATTTGGATCTTATGATCCATGATTTGTTATTGCCAATGGGCAGGATTATTCAGATTTTATATCTACATATTCGATATAGAATTGTTATTCTATTGCAGGGAAGGAGTACCTCACAAAGCTCAATTCTTACGGTTTATATTTTAACAATTTCAGGTTCATACGCTGCCAGCTAGGATACCATATGACCGGTAGTTTTGAGAGTTGCACCGTTGGTGTGAGCTGGGGTTTAAAAATGGGATTTTATTGTTGTCACACTGAAGATTTTAATATACTCACACATTGTATATATTGATTTAGTATGGATTGAGTTGATTATAGTTAGTCACGGTATTGTATGTTCACTTAATTATGACTCGGATATTGAATTTTATGATATAAGAATAATATTATGTTCATTATGCACATTATGTAGGAAAATATTGATGAATGAATCATATTTCCAATGGGCTCAAGATTATGATCTAATTATTCCAATAACAAATGATTAGTATGGATATTGGGTTTTGGGGTGTGACAATTAGTGGTATCAGAGTGAGGTTATTAATTCTGGACGTGTGTGACGGTTAGATGGAAGTATTGAGCTGATTTGATATTTATGAATTGTTTATGTACTAACCAATAGTTTAGTAGTATAAACTTTTTATATTGGTTGTTAGAACTTTGTTGTATTATAGATAATTCTAGATGGAACCTGGGGATGGACAACATCGAGAAGAGGGAGTAGCTTCTCGTAAAGACAATACTGAAGAAGAGCTGAGTGTTGCTGGAAGGGCTAGAGAGAATGAAAAACCTACAAAGATTCAGATGATGATGCAGGAAATGATGAGGATGGCAGAGCAACAAGAAAGAAATATGATGCAAATGGCAGAACAACAGGCTAGATATATAGAATCAAAGACCGTGGCCAAGATTGAGAAAGAGGCAAGGAAGGAAATGAAAGATTCCATGCATGAGAAGTTTTTGAAGTTGAATCCTCTAGAATATTCAGGGTCAGTTGAACCTAAAGAAGCTGAGATGTGGGTCAGAGATCTAGAAACTATCTTTGCAGTTATGAAGGTTCTAGATAACGAGAAATTGAATCTAGCCGTGTTTAAGCTCAAAGGTGAGGCAAAATATTGGTGGGAAGCCAGCAACCATTTGGTGCCCAAGATGGAAGGTACTGATGTTATTACTTAGGCTGAATTTATTAAAGATTTGTATGTTAAGTATTTCCCTAAGGTTTATGGGAGGGAGAAGCTGAGGGAGTTTATAAATTTGACCCAAGGGAAAATGTCTGTAAGGGAGTATGATGCCAAATTTACTGCTTTGTCTATATTTTCTACAATGTATGTGCAAGATGAAGGACATAAATGTAAGATTCAAGATCGACTGATTTGGCCTATTCAAAATAGAGTGGCCACTTATGAGTCAGAAGATTATGCTTCTCTGGTAAACAAAGCCACGATCGCAGAAAGGCAAATGAACCAAGGGGTGGCGAGCAGAGAGAGTTTTAAGAAAAGTGGATTCGACGCATCTCACTCTAAGGGAGGTGAGGGTGGAACTTTTAAGATGGAACCTCATAAATTTTTTAGAGGTGGTGGAGATAGTGGTAGACGTCAGGGGAGATTTGGTAGAGATACCAGGTGTGGAGGAACTTTTGGTTCAGCCAGAAAGTCAGGGAGAGGTGAGGCCCTAATAGGAGGGTTACATGTTTCTTTTGTAAAGAGGAAGGGCATTATAAATCTGAGTGTCCTAAGCTTAAGGGATTGGAATGCTACCATTGTCATCATGTGGGTTATATTAAGAAGAATTGTCCGTAATTGGAACAGACTCCAGTAACACATAGTGAAGTAGCAAGCAAAATGTTATCTCCAAGAAGTGAAGTGAGAAGTGTGGGTAGAGGACAAGCTAGTGGTTCCAGGCCAGGTGGAGAAGTCTTTACTATGAAAGAAGCTCAGATTACTCCAGATGTGGTGACAGGTACACTTTCTGTTACTGATAGAAGTGCTTATGTTTTGATTGATCCTGGTTCCACACATTCTTTTGTCTCCTATGCTTTTGCTGTATACCTGAATATACCATGTACTCGTTTAGATGTGGGGTTGGGTATTTATATGCCTATGGGGGATATGGTTGTAGCTGAATATGCTTTTCGTGATTGTGTTTTGACTGTGGGGTCTAGAGATACATTTATAGACTTACTTCCATTGGATATTTCTGATTTTGATATAATTCTGGGAATGGATTGGTTATCTAAATATCATGCATCTACGGATTGTTTCTGTAAGGAAGTTGTTTTTAATATGCCTAGTGAGCCTGAATTTAAATTTGTGGGGGAAAGGAAAATTGTTCCCAGTTGCATCATTTTTGCTATTCAGACGAGGAAATTATTGAGTAAGGGTTGTGAGGGTTTTATTGCATATGTTCTTGACACTAGGAAGGGGTATTTACAATTAGTCGATGTTCCTATTGTACGGGATTTTCCTGAAGTGTTTCCTAGTGAGTTGCCAGGGTTACCTCCAGAAAGAGAAGTTGAATTTAGTATTGAATTAGCACTAGGGACAACACCTATTTCTATGTCACCGTATAGAATGGCACCCACTGAGTTGAAAGAACTCAAGATTCAGTTACATGATTTACTTGATAGGGGGTTCATACAACCTAGTGTATCTCCATGGGGTGCACCAGTTTTATTTGTGAAGAAGAAAGATGGTACCATGCGTTTGTGTATTGACTATAGGCAACTGAATAAGGCTACAATTAAGAATAAATACCCTTTACCTTATATAGATGATTTGTTTGATCAGTTACAGGGTGCTAAAGTGTTTTCAAAAATAGACTTACGATCGGGTTATCATCAGTTGAGGGTCAAGGAGAGTGACATTTCTAAAACTGCTTTTCGTACTCGGTATGGTCATTTTGAATTTCTGGTGATGCCTTTTGGGGTGACTAATGCTCCAGCTGTATTTATGGATCTTATGAACCGGGTACTGCATCCTTTTGTTGATTCATTTGTGATAGTTTTTATTGATGACATTCTGATTTATTCACATGATATGGTTGAACAAGAAAAGCATCTCCGAACTATTTTGAATGTGTTGAAAGATAAACAATTGTATGCTAAGTTTAGCAAATGTGAATTTTGGCTATCAAAAGTTGTATTTTTAGGCCATGTTATTTCTGGAGATGGTATATGTGTTGATCCTAAGAAGGTGGAAGCTATTATAAATTGGGAGAGGCCCAATAATGTGACTGAGGTGAGGAGTTTTCTGCGTTTAGCTGGGTATTATAGAAGGTTTATTAAGGGATTTTCTTCAATAGCCTTAACGATGACTAAATTAACCCGGAAAGATGTTAAGTTTGAATGGAATTCGGATTGCGAAAATAGTTTTGATGAATTAAAAAAGAGGTAGGTAACTGCACCTGTTCTTACTATTCCACATGGTGGAGATGGTTTTGTTATTTATACTGATGCTTCACACTAGGGGTTAGGCTGTGTTTTTATGCAGCATGGTAAAGTTATTGCTTATGCTTCTAGGCAGTTGCGTACTCATGAATGCAATTATCCTACACATGATTTGGAACTTGCTGCTATTGTGTTTGCTTTGAAATTATGGCGTCATTATCTATATGGTGAGGTATGTGAAATTTTTACTGACCATCAAAGCTTTAAGTATTTATTTACTCAAAAGGAGTTAAATTTGAGGCAGAGGCGATGGATGGAGTTAATTAAAGACTATGATTGTACAATTTTCTACCACCCAGGGAAGGCAAATGTAGTTGCAGATGCTCTGAGTAGAAAGGCTTCGGGCACGTTATCTTTTATTCGGTGTGCTAGAGTTTCCCACATCATGGAGTTGAGATTGATGGGAGTAGAATTTAAGCTAGACGATGGGGATAGGTTCTTTGCTCATGTAAGCGTGAGGCCTTTATTATCTACCCGTATTCGTGATTTTCAAAGTCAAGATCCTTTTCTTGAGAAGAAACGACAAGATCTCCGAGATGGTAAGTCTGAAGATTTTTGTATTGTGAATGATGTCACTTTATTGTATAAGCAGCGGTTATGTGTGCCTAATGTGTGTGGATTGAAAGAGGAAATTTTAGATGAGGCTCATAATTCCATTTATACTATGCATCCTGGTAGCACTAAAATGTATAGGGATTTAAAGGAGCATTATTGGTGGAATAATATGAAGGAAGAAATAGCTGATTTTGTTGCGAGGTGCCTTATACATCAGGAAGTGAAAGTGGAGCATCGGAAACCTACTGGTCTGCTTCATCCATTGCCAATACCAGAATGGAAATGGGATCATGTAACGATGGATTTTGTGGTTGGGCTTCCTCGATCTCAGAGGGGGTCAGATTCGATTTGGGTAGTGGTGGATAGATTGATGAAGTCCGCTCATTTTCTAGCAGTCAAGACTACGTATACAGTTGATAGGTATGCTAGATTGTATGTTAATGAAATTATTCGATTGCATGGAGCACCAGAATCTATTATTTCAGATAGGGACCCTACTTTTACATCCAGATTTTGGGATAGCTTGCAGTATGCTATGGGTACTAACTTGAAGTTTAGTACGAATTTTCATCCTCAGACAGATGGGCAGTCTGAAAGGACAATACATATTTTGGAAGATATGCTTAGATCTTGTGTTCTTTATTTTAAAGGAAATTGGGATAAATATTTGCCTTTGATTGAATTTGCATATAATAATAGTTTTCAGTCTACTATTGGTATGGCTCCATATCAAGAATTGTACGGTAGACGATGTCGTACACCAATATGTTGGGGTGAGGTTGGTGAAAGGAAGATAGAGAGTCCAGAATTGATTGAAGTGACCACTGAAAAAGTGAAAATTATTCAAGATAGAATGAGAATAGCTCAAAGCAGACAGAAAAGTTATGCGGATAAATGACGAAAAGATTTGGAATTCCAGAAAGGGGATTATGTGTTTCTTCAGATATCTCCATGGAAAGGAGTTATGAGGTTTGGAAAGAAAGGGAAATTAAGTCCACACTACATTTGACCTTATGAAATCCTTGAGAAAGTCGGGATGATTTCCTACAAGTTAGCATTACCACCAGAATTATCTCGATTACATGATGTTTTCCATGTTTCTATGTTAAGAAAGTATGTAGCAGATCCTTCACATGTGTTGGTGGAACAACCTATTGAGTTAAAGGAAGACTTGAGTTGTGTGGAAGAACCACTTACTATCGTGGATAGGAAGGAACAAATATTGAGATCAAAAGTAATTCCACTTGTGAAAGTTGTGTGGAGAAGGCATTCCATGGAAGAGTCTACATGGGAGAGCGAGGATACCATGAAGATTAATTATCCGTATTTTTTTGATTCGGACAACCAAGGTATGTCAATTTCAGGGACGAAATTTCCTAACGGGGGGAGAATTGTGACAACCTGAATATAATTATGATAAATCATGTTTAAATCATGATTATCTTATGTGATATGAATAATATGTTATTAGTATATATATAATGTTAAGTAATTATGTTTATTTTAATCCCACCATCATAAATCTTAAAATATCGAATTAGTTACAAATGTGAAATTTTAAAGTTTTTGGTAGGAATGTTCCTGTTGGAGGCTAGTTTTGATCTTTATGATGTAATAATGAACTTGAGTTTTAAACTAGATATTTGTATATATATGAGTTAGGTTTATAACAAAAGAAACGGTTCATCGAACGGACATCCGAGTGGAAAGATATTGTCTTTTTACGAACAGGGGCTAAAGTAGTCATTTAGCCTTAAATGATATTTTATTTTATATGATGCCACATGTTATAAATTGATTGGTTGGAGGTGGAGGTTGTTTTAGCCAACTTAAACCCTTGAGATATCCTCCTTTATTCAGCAAACTCAGTTTGGGAGGGTTTTAATTTGAGGAAAAACAATTGTGAGGGTTAGGAAGAAGAATGTGAGGAGAAACATTCAAAAAAAAAACATAGAAAATTACGTAAAATCCCCTAAGGTAATTCCAACCATGAATCTTGCTATTTTTCCTTCATTTATTATATATATGATATAAATACTTGATTTTTTATTGACCTTTCATGCTTGGGTGCATATGTATGGATATATGCAAGTTTAAGTTAAGTTGAATGTACAAAACCCTAAAATTGCTTTGTTTAGAAACTTTGTTTATTCAAACTTCCATATATTTTTGTATACTTACTGGAATTGATTGATTCCAATTGGATATTAACCAGGGCTCATATATGTATGACATATCCGAAACTAATGTGAAAATACCAAGAAATGAGTCTTTGGCGAGCGTTTGAAATTCGGGTATGAAAATATGCCAGCAATGTGTTCGGTGTTTTGCTTGACATAGCAAACGAACCTTGAAAATTATGAAACTTTAATTTTGTATTTTTCAATATGTTTACTGATGTTGGGTGAAATATAATATAAATTTATGATGTATAAAAATTATGGAAATTCATGGAAGTTGAATGAACAATAAGAGGGCCTATAGGGCAGATTTGCCATGTGGTAAAGAAATGAGCATATCTTGCTCTACGAGACCTAAAATGATGTACCGTCTTTTGTATTGGAATACTAATATGACAAGGATTGAATTTACAAGAATAAATGAATTTATATTTGGTCTATGATTTGGATATGTTAAATATACTAGCATGGATTTGGATGGAGCTTCACTTGTGATAAATGATTTGAATAGAATCATGTGATGCTTATGGATTGAATTATGTTTAAATAGTTCTTTGGATTATTGGTGTTATTATGATGATACTAATATTTTAATAATGATAGGAAGGCAAGAACAGCTGATTGAACAAGTACTGGATAAAGGCAAGGGCAAAGCCAGTTAAACTGCCAAGGTGAGTGTACTTATGATTTGTTTCATATATAAATATGAATATAGCTCTAAGAGCGGATTTGTTTGAATACTTCGGTATTCAGTATTTGTTTGGATATTAAAATATCGAGGATTTTTTTGGGTCTCATGATCCAGGATTGGTTTGAATACTTCGGTATTCAGGATTTGTTTGGATATTAAAATATCCAGGATTTGTTTGGGTCTTATGATCCAGGATTGGAATTGGACAAAGATCCAATGATTTGTTGGAACTAATGTTCCAGGATTTGTTATTGCCAATGGGCAGAATTATTTGGATCTTATGATCCAAGATTTGTTATTGCCAATGGGCAGAATTGTTTGGATCTTATGATCCATGATTTGTTATTGCCAATGACCAGGATTGTTCGGATTTTATATCTACATATTCGATATAGAATTGTTATTCTATTGTAGGTAAGGAGTACCTCACTAAGCTTAATGCTTACGGTTTGTATTTTAACAATTTCAGGTTCATATGTTGTCAGCTAGGATACCATATGACCGGTAGCTTTGAGGATTGCACCGTTGGAGACAGCTGGGGTTTAAAAATGGGATTTTATCATTGTCACACTGAAGATTTTAATATACTCAGACATTGTATATATTTATTTAGTATGGATTGAGTTGATTATTGTTAGTCACGGTATTGTAGGTTCGCTTAATTATGACTCTGATATTGAATTTTATGATATAAGAATAATATTATGTTCATTATGCACATTATGTAGGAAAATATTGATGAATGAATCATATTTCTAATGTGCTCAAGATTATGATCTAATTATTCCAATAACAAATGATTAGTATGGATATTGGGTTTTGGGGTGTGACATGTCATCTGTAGGAATTAATACTCTTAGGATTTTCCAATTAAAAATTGAAATTTTATATGGAATTATACCATCCCATAAGAAGTCTGCAGACCGGCATTTAGCTTCGAGCGATCTACTAATTTCCCAAGAAGATTTGAAAGAGAACTCACCTGATGTGGAAGTTGTCCAAACTCCTTCATCTTTCTTATGATACCGTCTCTCAGATTTTAGCACTTGTTGCAATATATAATCATGTATAACTATCAATGTCCCAACTGCCATATGGATTCGAAAATTCCTTAACGATACCTGATTGGTTTGAATCAATCAAGTCACCAATAGGACCTATATCCATCCACTTATCTTTGAAAAAATCTATCTTGCCTTTACCTAACCTCCAGCTGATATACTCCTCTGCTTTATTTCTGATTTGACACATTCATCCCCAAGCTTTGGATTTATTTCTAATCTTGGCTTCAGTTGGATGAATCTTCTTACAATACTTATCTTTGATGAGTGAAGACCATAAAGAATCTACACTTCTGAGCTTCCACCATTGTTTAACTGCCAAGGCCTTACTATTATCCTCCATCTTACAAATGCCCAAATCACCCTCTGGAGTAGGCTTTCTTATCTTGTCCCACTTGCACCAATGGTACTTTCTAACTTCATCATTGGAACCTCAAAAGAATCTAACAGAAAGGTTTTCAATTTTGTGTAAAATACACTTTGTTGGCGACATTCCTGCAATTGAATGAGTAAAGATAGAACCTAAGACATGCTTTATTAAGATTATCTTTCCCCCCATAGATAAGGATTTGTACTTCCAGCTGCCAAGTTGACCTCTGATCTTTAGAATCAAGTTTTTCTTTTATACCAGCAAAAAGAGGACATCCCAAATAGATTGAAGGAGCTTTTTTATTTTAATGTCAGTTAAAAATCTGATAGTATCATCTGACATTTTGTTGGATACGAAAAGTTGACATTTCTGCTTGTTGATCTTCTGGCCAGCTGCTCTTTCATACTCCTTAAGAACATCCATTATCACCTTGATGTCACTTTTGGATCCCGATGAAAAAAGAATTATATCATCTGCATAAGAAAGGTGATTAACTCTTGGACAACCCAATGGAGATTTGAAACCATTCATCTTCAAAATCACTTTATTTAAGTTTCTAGAGAAAGTTTTAACCATAAGAATAAAAAGGCTTGGTGATAAGGGATCCCCTTTCCTCAAACCTCTATAAGATTTAAAAAACCCTTTAGCTTGACCATTGATCACCACTGAAAACCAACAATTCGAGATATTTCTCCATATAAAGTCTATCAAATGTTTTGAGAAGCCAAATATTCTAAGCACGTGAATTAGAAATGGCAAAGAAACTCTATCATTGGCCTTAGTCAGATCCAGTTTAAAGACCACATTGCCTCCAAAATTCTTCTGATTTATCAAAGACACCATTTCTTAAGCCAATATCGCATTTTCTAGCATATTTCTCCCCTTGATGAAACCACTTTGGTTACGGGAAATTATTTTGGAAGAACCTCTCCTATTCTATTAGCCAAGATCTTGGAGATGATTTTATTAATAAAGTTTACCAAAATGATAGGCCTGAATTCAGAAAATCTTTTAGGAAAATTTGTTTTGGGAATAAAAGCTATTAATGAATAAGAGATACCTCTCGAGCATATTCATTCCAAGAAAAAAAACGTTGGAAAATGAATAACAAATAATTGAACAACCTCCCAACACTATTTAAAGAAGTATCCATCTAAGCAATCAGGGTCAGCACAACTCAAACTATCCATTTGCCATATCACTGCTTTAATTTTATCCATTTCAAGAGTACAAGATAATCTAAGGTTATCTTTAGAAGATATTGAATGATTAATCACTTGTAAGAAAACATCATCAGACTGAGTTACCTCTCCCTCTTCTGGAGTGAAAATGTTTTTAAAGAATTCCACAACAGCTTCTTGAACTTCTTGATCACCTTTCTTAAGATTTCCTTGAGAATCTAAAATCTCAGATATAAACAATCTCTTTCTCTTAGCCTTGACAGATTTATGAAAAAAAGATGAGTTTTTATCTCCATCTTTCATCCATTTTTCATGAGCTTTCTGCCTCCAAAAATTATCTTCAATAACCAATTTATTATTACAATTGGCTTGGGAAAAAGACAACTTTTCTCTATTATCTTCACTAGGATCTCTGTTAAAGTTTATTTCTTGAATTAAAAGGTCATCTTCTACTTTTCTAGCTTCTTGAAAAATGTCCCCATAAGTTTGCCTACTCCAACTAGTAAGGACTTTTCTTAAGTTTTTGAGTTTAAGAGAAATATCTAATAACTTATTATTATGAGTAACAGAATTCCAGTTAGCTGACACTACTTTGAGTAAATTTGGATTGTCACACCAGAAATGAAGAAATTTAAAAGGTTTGAACTAGCTCAACTCTGGATTTTGAATAGACATAAGAAGAGGACAATGGTCTGAGAAACTTCGATTTAAGTGTTGCACTTTCAAGATACCCATTGCAGCAGTAGCTTCATTCTCCAAGATCCTATCCAAACTACTCCAAATTCTATCTTCTCCATCTCTCTTATTCAACCAAGTGAAATTGGAACCAAGAAATACAAGATCCACCATATCAATATTTTCCATTCCTTCTAAAAACTCATAAGAAGAGCTTATGTCTATTTCATTACCTCCAGCCTTTTCATTATTACAAGCAACCACATTAAAATCTCCTCCTACCAACCAAGGCTCATCTGTCCTTGCTTCTAACAGAAAATGCCACAAATCTCTTCTCTCAAATTTAGTGTTTTTGGCATGCACAAAATATGATTGAATGCATTTATCTTCCACTATGAAAGCTAAGTTCAAACATTTATCCACTGAAGAAATAAAATTACATTGAATCCCTTCTTGAACAAAACACCATATTTTACTATTAGAGTTGGAAAAGACCAAACCAAAACCAAACTTTATTCTAAAAGACTACAATTTATTCACTTCTTATTTTTGTTTTAGAATTACCAAAATGGGAAAATGGTGAATTCTGACCAATCTTTTCAACCTTCTAATAGCTCCTTTCATCGAAATTTCTCTAATATTCCAAATTAATGAACTAATCATTGAGACTTTTGTGAAGGAAAATTTTTTGTACCAGACTTCAACTATCTAGTATTTGGGATATTTTTTGATTGAGTTGGATTTTTGAGAATATTATTGACCTTTAGATACCTCCCTTTGAAAATTGGATAAATAACTTTGCTTAGACCCTCTCTATTACCCTCAATTCCGGCATCTGCGCTATTTTTACTTCTTTCTAACATCCCTCCACTGCCATCTATTATGTCCGTGTTTCTAGCTCTATTCTTTTAAATTTATATCTGATTGGAGTTACCTCTCCTTCTTCTTGATTAACTTCCTCACTTTGATCCTCTTCATAATCTTACAATTGTTACATGGGAGACTCGACCCCTGGAACTTCCTGAGCACTTGTTAACACTTGAGACTTGAAAAATCTTATGATCTTGGATTGATTATTCTCTTCGATTAAGGATTGTCTTTTTAACTTATTCATCTCTTCTTCATTCACCATCACTACATTCTTATTAGGCTGACTTGAATTCTGTAGGGGATTCTCCTTCTGGAATTTCTTTAAGACCCATTCCTTTATTTCTTCTTTAATGTTTACCTCTTTATTTTGATCATTCTTGATGACATTACTACGCTTCACCTTCTTGTAACCTTCCTCTTTGAATAGACACTTGCTTTCTTCATGACCTCTTCTTTCACACTTACCACAATATTTAAGGATCTCCTCATATTCAAAGTATTGTCAAAAACCTTTATCTGTGTCCTTGTTTAAAATCCAAATCCTTTTAGGAAAATGTTTCTTTAAATCCAATTCAATGCATACATGAGCCAAGCTAAGTCTACCCAGAGATGATGCTACAGAATCCATTTTTAATGGTTAACCTACTGCTGAACATATAGAGAACATACTCTCTTTATTGTACAGATAAATAGGAAGCAATGGAAGACTCACCCAAATATGAGTAATGGAAGATTCAACATCAGGATGGAATTCATTAGTCCATTTAAAAACCCTCATTGGAAATATGTGAATATATCCAGTAGATCTAAGACAAATTCTATGAAAATCCTCTTCATGGAAAAGCCTTACCAATACATGTTTTTTTATCTATAAGACCAATGTTGAAAGAAACTTTGAGGCCCATTGATGTAAACATTTTCCTTATCTCTTCAATAGAAGGACTTCCATGAGTAAATTTACCCACGAGAGAGTGTTTAAAAGGTTCTGACACTTTCTCTAGATAAGAGTTATCCAGGAAGAGTGCAGGTTCACCTTTGTAGAAACTAATCTCATGCAACGTAGGGATTGCATGGGAAACTTTACCCACCACCTCAGCAAATGATTTCTTAAAGTTTAGGGTAGATGGATGAGTAAATGGAGGGTCTAGAGGAATCTTATCCACCTCTAGCGTGGAGGTGGAAGGCTGCACCATCATCAAACCCTAGGAAGGGCTAGAGATAGATAGATAGAGAGAGAGAGAAAAGAATGTATTTTTTCTGATTCACCCAGGAAATCTAAGGCATATCTATATGACTCCAAGAGAACACTTATTTTCTTTGACTCAAGAAAACTATCAACTCCTGTTTAAGAACTGGTTCCAATAATGCTCCTATTTTTGTTGTTCGTTATAGTTTATCATCATCCATAACAATGCTTTATGTTACCTCCGTCACTTAACCTTTTACATGCACAGATTTATCTCGTGGATCTAAGGTTTCAACCTCAGACTCGTTGTCTGGCTTAGTTGTATCCACTTGATAAGTGGTTGTTTTCCGTTTGGCCTCCAACATATCTTCTTCCTCGACAGAGGAATAGTAGCACTCCCGAGCTAGTTTGTGGACTCCTTTCACTACTCATACTCCAAAGTTGGTCGGGAATTTTAGGCATCGATGAAAAATTGAGGGTACAACTTTGAACTTTTTAGATCTACTCTCCCCATGATCATATTATAAACAGAACGAACATTTTTGTCCATTACAAAGAATCTTACCTTCTCTGTCCTGCACGTCGGCCAAGTCCCGATCAATACATCCATCTTGATAGTTTCCAGTGGAAACACCTTTTTACCCGAGAATCCAATGAGTGGCCTATGATATGGCTCCAGTTAACTGATTTTTAAACCCAAACTATTAAAACAGGGATAGAACATGATGTCTGCCAAACTTCCATTATCCACCAATGTTCTTGCTACCAATACTTCTTTCATCCTGACTTTGATCACTAAAGGATCATCATGAGGATACAAAACTCCTCATAAATCATTTAAAAAAAAGCCAATTACGAGCTTATCCTTGTTAACTTTTCTTGGTTGGTCCTCCTTGGCGAGGTTGATACACTGAATATATGAACAAGCTTGAGCCTCATTGAGGTAAGCCTTCCTTTTAGCTGTGTGATCTCCTCCTCCGGCATCTCCACCTGTAATCACGTGACAATCAAAAGATCCAAAAGGTAAGTGTGAATACCTCACGTTCCGGTTATTTAGGTTTATTGGGAATATCGGGATTATCTTTTGGATCATCATCGTGGTTCCTCTTATTGTCTTCGTTAGATTTAACTGGCGATTTAGATCTCTGTCTACCTCTTCCTCCATATCTTCCACTATTCTATCGATCAATAAATATATCCATCTTTCCTCTTTGGATGAGTGCTTTTATCTCATTCTGGAGGTCAATGCAATGGTTGTTAGTATGACCATGATCTTTGTGAAACTCACCATACTTGGACTTATCCCTCTTATCAGTAGGTTCCTTAACTTTTCAGGACAACTCAAATCATTATTATGCTTGATTTCTTCCAACACATGATGTATATCTACCTTTAAAGGAGTGTAATTGGTGAATTTCCTGAGCCGATCTAGTCCTTCCTTTCCCTTCGAACTCCTGCGCTTATTATGATTCTTGTGGTCCTTCTTATCTGACTTCCCCTCTGCTTTTGCTTCTGCTTTTTCATCAGAATTCTTTTTAGCAGCCATAGCTTCATCGACATTTATAATCTTTGCTACCCTAACCATCAATTTTGTCATCATATTTGGTGGATCTTTTGCCAGAGTATAATATAATTTATCAGGGAGCAAACCACTCATGAGAGCAGTGATTGTGGTCTTATCTTCATAACCAATTACTTCCAGTTTTTTGTTGTTGAAACGAGTGATGTAATCTCTAGTACTTTTTCCTTTCTTCTATCTTACACTGAGTAAATGAACTACTTGTTTCACTAGTTTTTCTCCAAAGAAAAAATTACCAAAGAATAGCTCTGATAGTTCTTGAAAGCACGAAATATACCCCTAAGGAAGGCCGTTTTACTAGATTTGAGCAAATCTAGTAATTGTTCCTGAGAACGCCCTACATCTCATCTCATCAGGAACATCATAGATATCAGTACCTGCTTGGTACTACTCTATATGGAGAATTGGATCAGTCTTCCCATCATATTTGGGAGTAACTATTGGAGCTTTAAACTTGGTTGGCATAGGGAAATCCACAATGTTTTGCACAAAGGGGGACCCCTTAATAAAACTTCTTTGAAGGTGATTCTTGGCTTTGGCCATTTCCCCTAATCTATCTTCCAAACATTGAATAGAACCTTTCCAAGCATCACTGCTAGCGCCATGGATGGAAGCTCTTTTATGTCCACCTCCAGATCTTGTTGAACTTTCTTCCTATGAACCTTCTCTCTTACTAAACTTTTAGTTCCTCAGGTATTTAATCTGGGTTGGGCTGAACCTTCCCTTAGATCGCTTCTTCTTCGAGTATTTCTCGACGCAACCCATATGGCATTTCCTTGGGGTACCAAACGATCGAAAGGAGAGACCCTATTTACCCTTTCTAAGGCACTCAATCTTTTTGGGATAAGGGATTATCCATCAGTGGAATTAGTGACCCTAATAGCTGAAGTTGCTCCAAATAGGTATGGAGGATCCTTAGAAGTTCTGTAACGGCTATGCCCGATACTCCTTATTGGCGGCAATGGCATACTTATTTGATTAACTTGTGCAGGCACTCTAGCTTAGAGGGTTTGAGCAAATTATCTTATAGTATCCTGCATAGCTTCTTGCCAAGTTAGCCAAAATTCCTATCAAATTATTGTTATTTAAAGGGACAGAGGGAGTAGGCAGGATTCCCTCCTTCTGGTACGGGATTCTAGAATTTTAGCCATGGATGATGAATGATGAATCAGTGAAAATGTTTAGTATTACGTTCCCATAGACGGTGACAATCTGTTAATGAAAAAAATTAGACTAATCCTAATTAATTGATCACAGATAAATTAAGTAAAACAATCAAGACACCAAAAACTTTTTTAAGTGGTTGGGCTCAATGGAATAGCCTACGTCCACTGTTCTGTATTAACTGCCCTAAGTTTCTTTTCGATCCCTTGCAATGAGGGTGATATCATGTATATATAGCCCAAGGGGGGTCTTGAACCTTGTCATGTGAAAAGATGGATCTCCTTTATTTGTTAGGCATTTACCTCAATACATAATGATAATTTGTTATATGAACGTTGTCGCTTCACATGCAATACATGTTGTAAGACTGATGGCACTTGGTTGGCTGTACAAAATGAATTTTAGGCCGTTGGTCAGGCTTCCCAGTTGTTCGGTCAATAACGTTGATCGAGCTTCCCAGTTGGTCAGGTTAACTATATTGGTCGGGATTTTCTATCATGCTGACTTTGATTTGTGCCACATAGGATGACATTTGTTGCCTTGTAATTGGTCCATGTAGGATGGCAAATTTTGGTATCAATAGTAATCATTGGAAAAATAAATATAAAATAATGCAATTTATTATAATAAGTATTTAAAGGAAAAACATAAGGATGGTTTAGGCATAATAAAAAAAACATTACTGTAGCGATATTAAGAAAATATATATTGTTCTGTATTTCGGGGTCTTAGGGGAGGGTTGCTATCATGGCATCAATTGTTTCATTATCAATGGGAATGCCATCCTCATCTTAAAAAAATCATCAACATTGAGCTAGGTATTATAAATTTTCAGCAGTCTTTAGGACCTTATATGATATTTGTCTCCACTATCCAACGATCTTCTAGACCTTCCATCACATTAGTCCCCACTCTTTTTTTCAAATCCTAGTATCTTTTCATAAATTTATTGGACAAATGACATTACGGGTCCAATCACCACGTCCACCACATTTATAATAAATCTTACTCGATTTTCACATGCTTGAATTCTGATTTAGTTTTCTTTTTTGGCCATTCCACTTCTAGTGGTTCTTGAAATTTTTACTTTTTCTAGGCTGTTGATTATGGTAGCCACCTTTTCTAGGGTCTTCATGTTGCCACCGTATATTTCCTTGGTCTCTTTCAAAATTTTGAGTTGAGTTAGCATTCACTTTAGGGATTCCTACAGATCCAGTGGGTATAAATGAATGATTATTCATCAGTAAATCATTATGTTGTTCAGCAACTAGGAGACATGAGATCATATCAGAATATCTTTTAAAACCTCGCTCTCGAGATTGCTACTACAGGAGCATGTTCAAGGCATGAAAAGTAGAGAAAGTTTTCTCTAACATATCTGCATCATCTATCTTTTCCCCGCATAGTTTTTGTTGCAAGGTGATTTTAATCATAACAAAATTATACTCTGACATTGAAATCCTAAAATTTCATGTTGAGCCATTTATGGCATGTACATGGAAGTATGATTGATTTTTTATGGTTATATCTCTCCTTCAGGGAGTTTCATATTTCTAACAGATCTTTCATAGTTAGGTATTCAATTTTTAAATCACTGTATATGTGATACCTGAGAAATATGAGGGCTCTATCCCTATCTTGTCGGGACATAATATTTTTAGTAGTAATGGCATCACTAAGATTTCTAGTTTGTAAGTGGAGTTCTGCAACTTGATACTAGTTTAGATAATTGTCCCCATTTATATCAAGCGCTTCAAATTCAAGTTTAGAGATATTTCACATTTTTTGAACTGTTCAATTAAGTAGTAACAATTATAAACATATAATGCAGAATGTAAACAATGGAATTAAATTATAATTGAAATTTTAAGTTCTTAATATTGGATTTTGAATCTTTGATTTGATAATCAAAATTTCATTTCTTCGCTATTTATTTGTGTATTTGGGTTCAACACATAAATTTATTGATTTTTGGGTTCAATTAATATGTTGGAATTTTAAAATCCACACAGATTTGGTCACAAACATATATTTGGAACTTCAGGTCCAAATTACAAGTTATTTGGGTACATTTAATGTCCCTTAGAAACTTTGAGTTATGATTTGGGGTATTGATTTAGAACTTCAGGTCTAAAAATTAAATAGTAATTCGGAGCTTTAGGTCCGAAATTTATATGTAAATTAGAAAATTTAGGCCCTAATTTTTAGTTAATTGTTGGAAACTTCTGGCCTCAAAAATTTAATGAATGTAAATTTGGAACTTCATGCCCTAATAATAAAATTTTAATTGTGTAACTAATTCGTATTGAACTTAAAAGAAAAAAATAAAATTATGATTGAAAAGAAAAAAATAAAATTATGATTGAAAAGAAAAAAATAAAATTATGTAACTAATTCGTATTGAACTTAAAACATTAAATTTTAACTTTATAAAAATGTCTCAACTATTTTATAAATCATATCTTATTAGTATATTTTTTGTTCTTTTTTGTTTTACTCAATATAGTCTGATGTCCATATATCATATAAATAAAGGATAAACGATTCGGAGATAGCAAAAAATATCAGTAACAAATTATGGATATTAAAATTAAGTCTAGATACATGGACTTCCTCTTTTTTTTTTGTCAATACATACATCTTTTCTTTCATCTTTAAGATTATCAATACTTTCTCTCTTGATTTAAATATTATGTACAATTTACTATCCTAGAGAGGGTTATTAAAACAAAAAAGTGGGGAATCTAATTTACTTTACAAAAAGTGGGATGTATATGTAATAACCGAATATGAGACATAGTCGAGGTAAGATATCCAATATTAATTTAATGAAATAGAATATCAATAAAATGAAAGAAATGAAAAACAAATTATAACTACATGGACGTAGTTAAAACAATTCAGTCGACTACAACCAAGCCAATATAATGTAAATTACATCATAGCCATAATCAATAAAGAAAATAATAGAGAGAAGCTAACTAGTATTCTAATTCTTAAAATATTCTATTGCTAAAATTTTTGAAATTGATGTATTAATGAAACTGAAGATAATTATAATTGAGATTAAAGTTTGAATCTTGAATATTTCAGTGTTTGCCATGCAAGTTAAAGAGAATGCTTGAAGTACTTTAACATAATATAAAACTCATACTCGATTTTCATTCATTTCTAACTTTAAAAACATTTTTAAGAGAAGTAGACACTCAATGTGATAGAAATATAAGTAGAAGAAGAGCTCAAAATAGAGATGGTGAGTAATTGTGCTCACAACGTGTTGTAAATATTAGGGATAGAGAGAATTCAGAGCAAGTGAGTTTTATTTCTCAAGTATGTATGTTTGTCGTACAAATTCACATGGGGATCACCATATTTATACGACATTGTGAGGTATCCCAATGGACAGAGAAGATGAGTGGACATCCACCCCAAAGGTCACATTATTTAACACATTACACATTTATACAAACATCAACATTTATATAATCAAGAATATCATTACACATTTATTTACATCATTACAAAAAATATATGTAAAGAATAATTTATAACAAATCATTACATATCCGCGCATAAGAAATATATATCAAAACCTCATAATAACATCAACATACACATACAACAACAATACATTAACAAAAATACAGGAATATATCAAAACCTATTATCACTACATTTTGGAATGAATTTAAAAAAATAATAGTTGTCAAAAGAGGATAAAGATGTGTATTTGAGTTTCTGATCGATGAAAGTCGAGAATAGAGGTTGAAAGTTGAGAACGAAGGTTGGAAGCTTGGAGTCATTGGACGTTTTTCTCCTGCGTTTTTTTTAAATGTTGAGAATGACACTGAAAAGATGAATGATCATCTTTGTTAGATTGAATCCGCAGTTGATAACTGCGTAATCAATTTAAAATTATTGAATGAATATGTGATTACTAACCGTGCATTCACTTTAAATTTTAATTGAATACATGCTTCATATATGTGGTTTCATCCCAATCGCGAATTCATGTAAAAAATACTGTTGCGGGAATTTAGAAAGTGCAATATTTTATAAATATGTTTAAAATAGCATTATTTTTAAGGGCGTTAGCTAATAAATACCTTAAAAGTCTATTTATACATGATCAGTTCAGGCGATAATCTTGTTGATATCTTAAACTCATAAACTTTTTAATTAATTAACGATAAGTCCAAATAATATAGTTACACTTATTAATTATAAGAACAAATATTTTAGCTTAGGCTTTAATTTGTATTTTGGCATATCCCGCTACAAACCGATCTTAAAACTGAAGTCAGACATATCCAAGAATGAAGACACCCCTACATATCAAGAAGGTATAAAACTTGGGGTATTCATAAATTTTCCTAATCGTATTTGGGATGCTATTTTTATAAAACCCTGGCTTCCGTTTGAAAAGGATTTAAAAATAAAAATTTATTTTTGATCCTCGTTCAAATGAGGTTCTATCTCGTTCGAATGAAAATGTGATATCATTAGAAGTCCTTTCTTAGGCACTTCGAACAAGGTTGGCTCTTCCTGGCAGAACTTTTTCATTAGAAGCACGTTTGATGTATGCCTTAAATGACATTGCCTTTTCGTTAGAACGAAATGCTTCCTCATTTGAATGAAAGCTTATTTTCATTTGAATGACCTTAATTCTTATTCGAACGAAATTCATTTCCTATAATTTTATGCCAGACCTATAAATACCTATTTTGATCTCATTTTTCATTGGACTTTGGAAAAACTGCAAACATCATATATGTACCAAAGTTTTTCATATTTTATATGACAAAACACCTTTTAATTGAGAATACTTTTTGTAAATCTTTATGAAATCCTAAAGTTTCAATACATTACATACGCCATGTGGAGAGAAATATTTACGGATGACTTATGACATGAGGGTTCACTATTAAAGAAGGAAGAAGGCCGATTGGTGGATACTGAGGGTAGACCGCTACCTGTAAATGACTGTTGACTGAGTCATATTCTTTTAGAAGTTTTGAAGATTCAGCCTGTCTCTCTTAGTTTATCTTAGTTTTGTAAGTCGTGTTTCTGTCAAATCTTACAGTAGGGCTGAATAAATATTTTTCCATATAAAGGGATTTTTCCTCATCTTGATTGTTTTTGCATGTTTAGATTGAAATTGCATATTGGAATTTGGTCATAACTTGCACACAAATGATAATTTAGTAAAGGTTAAATATTAATTAAATTTTGGATGTGTGTGTTGGGGAGTTTAATTAAATAAATTAATCCATTAGTTCGTGCACACCCTCAAATTGGTATCAGAGCATGCTACACTTAAATATTGTGTGATTTTTTTCGTAGAATTTTTTTATATGGATTTTTTGTTGATAAATTCTTGACTTCAAAAAGTCAAAATTTAATGGATAATATGTATAATCGAATGCCCATCGTTGATGGATCTAATTATGCTTACTGAAAAGCTAGGATGAGGTCTATATTAAAATCAATTGATAAATGTGTCTAGTTACTTTGTGAAAGAGGGTGGACACCACCCATTGTAACTGTTGATAATTTATTGGCCCTAAATTTATCTCTCAATGGACATAGGATGACTTCAAATGGAGAAATTTTAACTCGTGTGGTGTGAGTGGCATCTCCGGAGCCATCTCCCTTGATGAGTTCCGTAGCACTATGACGTGAACCACGTCTAAAGAAGCTTGGGATACCCTCCATATCATTCACAAGGGAACCAATGTTGTTAAAGCTTCTAAGATGCAAAATCTCACCACACAAATGCAAACAATAACTAAGCTTGAATTTGAGTCTTTTGACGAGTTTTACACATGAAAATTCGACATAGTAAACTCGATTTTCAATTTAGCTGAGAGAATACTTGAGACATGTGTCGTTAAGAAAATTTTAAGATCTCACCCTGCCCATTTTATTACTAAGGTTACCGTGTTAAATTTGTTAGGAATCCTAGATACTTTTAGGTTAGGAGAACTTATAGGATATCTTCAAACGTATGGAAAATATATGTTTCCTAAAACTATAAAGCCTCAAGAAAATGAAATTGAGCTAGAAAACATATCTAAAAGGAAAGAGGATGTGTCATCAGATTTTGAGTATGATTTTGATTTGGACGATTTAGTCCTTTTTGCTAAAAATTTCAAAAAGTTTCTCAAAATTAGAAAACAAAATACTTCCAAGGAAAAGAAAAGTTTTGAGAAAGATAAAAAAATATAAATCGAGCAAGAAAAATTTTGAAAAAATAAGAAAGATTTCCCAAAAAAGACGGGGAGAGATGTTGTGAGTGTGAGGAAAAGGGTCACAAAGCTCATGGGTGTCCGAATAAGTTAAAGAAATAAGGGAAAGGTAAAGTTTCCTTAAAAGTCACGCTTAGAAATAGTGAGGTCGAGTCATTGAGTTTGGGGGATGAATCACCGTATGGATGTGACTTCACCGCATTCATGGCCAGTCATGTTAGTACACTGAGTACACCTTACGCTGATAAGGAAGCTACTAAACATGGACACCTCGACAGTGAGTTTGTCATTTTAATGAGAGTGAGGAGAATAATGTTTTAAGTGAGAGTGAGAGTGTTCTACAGCAAGCCTATGCCTATCTTTATGATGAGTCCATTAAAACTAAGAAATAAGAGAAAGGTTTATCTTTGAGAGTTTTATCCTTAGAACAAAAAGTTAAGAGAGGTGAGAGGGAGTGAGCACTTGTTGAAAAAAGCTTTGGGAGAGATAATTTGTTCAGTTGAGAGAAAGAACGGGGACTTGACCAATAAAGTTGATAGTCTTACGAGAAATTTCCAAGCATTCGTGAAGACTCGTGAGAAACTTAAAGCCTTTGTATCCCAACTCGAGAAAGATCTCGAATGTTCTCAGGAGGTCAAGGTAACTATCGAGGATACATTGAAGAATGTAGGTAATATGTTCCTCGGGCTCACTTTAGGTTTTGGTGAGAGGAGTGGAATAGGTTATAACAGTGCATCCACTTCGCATACCGCACTAGAACCAGTTCCTAAATTTGTGGTTAATCCTTAAGGCCCTTAACCTAAGCCACAAAAGAGAGTTCAACCTACATAAGAGAACTATGGTAGACCCAAACCTATTTATGTTTGCACTTTTTGCAAAAAGAGAGGTCCCGTTAGAGAGTTTTACTATAAATTAGGTAGAAGTAGGTGTACACATACTTCCATGCACTGCTCTAGAAACTTTTCTAATCTTAGAGAGCAGTTTGAGTATCTATTCGTGACTTCTCAAGCTTAAACCAAGGATTTCAACAGATGTCGTTTCCATTGGATAACGCTTCCAATGCTCTGACTTGAGACAACAACGATAAGGTCAAATAAAAGGTTACCTCCACTTGGGTACCTAAGCAAGACATTAAACCCCTTGTTGTTCATGTTTCTCTCATGGTTCAAAATACTTCCTAATGGTATTTTGATAATGGGTGCTTTAGGCACATAACTGGTGACATTTCATTTTTTAGCCACTTGAGGATCACAAGAAAGGTGAAGTCACTTTTGGAGATGGAAGTAGGTCTAGTCATTTAGGGTATGGATGTATTGAGATACCCAAATTTCCTAAACTATATAGTGTGTTGTATGTGAAACAGTAGAAAGCGAACTTAATTAGCATAAGCTAATTGTGCGACACAAACTTTGCGATAAAGTTTGATCAGTTCGAATGTAATGTTTATGACCAATTTGTTGAACTTTCACAACAAGGTGTGAGGACCGAAGATAATTGTTATGGGATTGTACAGTGCCTCGATTTGTACTATAGACCTTTGGCATCAACGACTAGGTTATGCAAACTTTAGAGATCTTAACAGATTAGTGAAAAAGGACCTAGTTCGTGGCTTACCATCGCTTGAGAAACTAACTTCCTCGATTTGTGTCCTTAAAACCAAGTTTCATATCCAAAAAAACCAACACATTGTTACTATTAATAGGATGCATACTAATAACGACACTAAATTTAAAGAAGCTAAAGTGGATAGTTATTGTGATGGAGTGGGCATCAAACATGAATTTTTGGCCATTCGTACTCATCAATAAAATGGGATTATTGAGAATAAGACCCGAATGATCCAAGATATGTCTAGATCGATGCTTCTTTGGAGAAATATGCCTAGACATTTTTGGGCAGAGGTGGTAAGCACCGTATGCCATACGGTGAATTGGGTATATTTTCGTCCACACTCACTTCACATGACTTATGAGATATGGATAGGGAAGTATCCCAACCTATAATATTTCTATGTTTATGATAGTACTTACTACATCTTGAGAGATAGAGAGAACTTAGGAAAGTTCGACTCCCAAAGCGACGAGGGGATATTTTTAGGGCATTCATCGATGAGTAGGGTTTATCGAGTTTTTAACCTGGCTAGCTCTAAGGTTATGGAGTCAATAAATGTCACAATTAGAGATAACGATCCACTGATGTTTATTTCTTCTAGCCACCGGTATGAGGATGATTCACCCGTTGGTGATGATCCCATCCTTCCTTAAGCTACAAGGTGGATTACATTCCTTTTTTATGGGGGACACCATCTTGGGTTTGAAATAATTATGACCCTTCTTATATACTTGGTGATCCTACAATAGGTGTTAAACTCGTTCTTAACTCAAACATATGGTTAGCTATCTATACTACACCTCCCTAGTCGAGCCTAAGAATGTGAAAGAGGCACTCGAGGATGAGCATTGGATTTCTTCCATGCAAGATGAGTTACTTCAGTTTGTAAGAACGATGTCTGGGAGTTAGTCCCTAACCTAGTGAAATGTGATAGGTAGCAAGTGGATTTTCAAGAATAATGTTGATGGAAATGGTACCATAGTTCGTAATAAGGCTGGGTTGGTCGCTCAAGGATACACACAGATTGAGGGTGTAGACTTTGAGGAGACACTCGCTCGTGTTACTAGGGCTAATTTTTTCCGTTTACTACTCGTCATAGCATGTCATCTAAGCTTCAAGTTATATCAGATGGATGTCAAGAGTGCCTTTTTGAATGGAAATCTATAGGTGGAAGTTTGTGTGGAACACCCTAAGTACCTGGGACACGTCTACTATCTTACGAAAATCTTATATGGTTTGAAGCAAGCACCTCTTCGTTGGTATGAGAGGTTTACTTATTATCTCTTAACACGTGGATTCAAGATATGGGGAGTAGAAAAGATGTTGTTTGTGAGGAGAGAGAGAGAGTGCTGCAATTTTTGTTGCCCAAGTCTATGTGGACGACTAGTCTTTGGATCCACGTGCTCCCGCCATGCTCATACCTTTGAGGAGAACATGAAAAGTGAGTTTGAGATGAGCATGGTAGGTGAGCTTACGTTCTTCCTAGGTCTCCATGTTCATCAACTTGAGAATGGGATATTTATATCTCAATACAAATATACAATAGACCTTGTGAAGAAGTTTGGTATAGACTCCGTTAAGCACTCCCGTACCCCTATGACTACATCAAATAAGCTTAGCAAATATGCTTGAGGCAAGGACATAGAGTTAACCTTTTATCAGAGTATGATAGGTAGTCTCCTCTACTTGATCACAATTCGTCCCGATATTTCCTTTAGTGTTAGAGTCTGTGCGTGATACCAGGCATCCTCAAAAGAGTCACACTTACACGCACTTAAACGTATTATCAAATACGTGAGTGGAACTCTTTTATACATTATTTGGTATTCCTTTGATACCGATGATCGATTGTCCACCTATTCGGATGACTATTGGAATGACGATGTAGATTGTTGTAGGATCACTTCAGGTGGGTGATTCTTTTTTGGAAGTGCTCTTGTCGCATGGTTTAGTAAGAAGCAAAACTCCATATCTTTCTCCATGGTAGAGGCTGAGTATATTTCCACTGGGATTGTTGCTTGCAACTCTTATGGATGAAGAAAATGTTGGAGGATTATGGTATTTTATATGGCACAATGACTATTTTTTATGATAACACAAGTGCAATCCATATTTTTCGTAATGCAGTCCAACATTCACACACGAAGCAGATTAGGATACACGAGCACTTTATACTTGAACTACTTGAGGAAAAGGTTGTGTCCTTGAGCTTTGTGAGAACTGATCGTCAGTTGGCCAGTATATTCATGAAACTTTAGATGCACTTCGATTTGAGGAGCTTAGGAAGTCTTTAGGTTTTTGCACTCTTGACTGAGTTTGGATATTTTATCAAGGGTAGGATGTTTTTCATGATTATATCTCTAATTCCTATCGCTAGATAGTATTATCACTTTGATATCATTATATTTATATTTTTCATTTTGTTATGTCTAGAAGAATCCAAAAGGAGTATTTTTTGGAAATATAAAATGATTTTCGATTTTTATAAAAAAGGTGGAAAAGACAAAAAGATTTTTTTTGATAAATTTTTTGAAAAATCCAAACTGAGTTTTATATATTTTTTTTATCACCATATATGGATAAACATTTAATATGTCCAGATCACCCATTCATTCCATATTTTCACATGACTTTTTAGTAGTGTTTTGAGATATAAAGTAGTTTCATTATTGTGCTTAATAATGTGTGGAGTCATTACAATTGAACTTTGATGATTACTTACTACATTTTTAACTCCTTGTCACCTTTAATGCACACGAGCATGAACTTGTTTGAACATTGTACTTATTTTTCACTTGTCGAACACTGTGTTCTCATCTCAATTTTGCATAAAACAAACCAAATGTAAAAAAAAATGGTTGTGTATGTAAGAATATTGTCTGGATTTAAAATTTTTTTTTGAAAAATTTATTAAATGGTAAGCAATGGAAATGGGCTAAGAAAGATAAAATGTTTTTGCGTTAAAAGTCACCATATGCACAAAGGAGCCTAAAAAGATTATAGGCACATAAAAACATAAGTGTCAGACCAATTTTTGAATCATTGATACTTCGCTAAATATGAGCACTAACTTCTTCAAAAATAATTGAGAGTATTCTTAGTTCTGTAAGATTTTAAGGGAGTTAAGTTGAATATTAATGGGTTTGCACATACTATAAAATTCTCTAAAAACATTAAATAGTTTTGGCATCATTGGTATAAGAAACATTTTTTTCCTGATATGTTGATTAAGTTAAGTTAATTTAACATGAGTTCACAATAGTTACAACTAAGGTATACTTTGGAATCTTTCGTTAGTAGTATCTTAAACCTTCGTGAACATATGTTATGACCATCTATGTTGATTAACCTATGGAGGTTATAAATACTTTTTGTGACGCCATATATGTCTTAAAAGAGTTTTTTGAGACAGGAACACATCCCTCTCAAAATGTCCTTATTTTATATTACCCTTTTGAGACAGCACGAGAGTTGTTACAAAAGAGTGCTTTTGAGATGAGAATTAATCTGTGTCAAAAGTTTATAATTTTAGAAGACCTTTTTTAAGACAGAAACATAGCCATATTTAATATATTTTTGGGATAGTTTTAACCATCCCAAAAGAGGTGAAGGGATCTTAAAATTTTAGCACCAATATTTTGGGGACAATAAAATCTATCGCTAAAGTTTAATATAGAATTGAATTACATTTGAGACAATACAAACAACCAATAACCATAAAATGTTATACAAAAGATGATATTTAACTAACACCTTGAATCATTTTCATCCAACAATAGTTAGAGTTCTTACAACCATCTCCAAATATTCATCAAAATAAAAAATTATAATACTAAGTTCAAATCAACAAAAATACATTAATTTCTTATACTCCTAAATAAGAAATGATTTTATCAAAGTAATTCCACAACACTAAAGTGTATGACCTCCAAAACTAGGAAGTAACATTTACATGTTTTATAAAAATTGTCACTTGCACGAAAAAAATATAGTGTCAATTATCCCTACAAAAAAAATGACAATTAAGGACCCTGGTATTAGGGACAACTTTAAAACCGGCCTTTAAAAAAATATATGAGGGACAACAAATTATAACTGTCCTTTTGGATATATTATAAAGGAAAACTAATTATTTAAGCATCATTTATAATAATTTTAAGGACATCAAATATTTATTCTCCTTTATAAATCCTCTAATAGGACAACAAATAGTTGTCCTTTATAACTTTCATTTCCCTCTTTTTTTCACTCCATTCCCCAAATTATTTTTTCATTTATTTTTTCATTTCCTATACTATCAAATAACGGACTCACCTGCTTCTCTCTTCTCTCATCACCCGATCAAAGACAAACCTTCGGACTCACGATATCGTGAGACAGCTTCTTTGTTCTCTCACTCTCTCTATCGCTCTCCCTCTCTCTCATAAAACACGTGAAACTTTTGAACGGTTTTGTGAAACCTTTGGACTCACCCACTTCTCTGTTCTCTCACTCTCTCTCTCTCTCTCTCTCTCTCTCTCTCGTAAAACTCGTACGAATCTCTCCTGAAGAATAACTCTTGAACAATAAAGGTATGTGGGCTTACTCATATAGAACTGATTTTTTATTTGATTTTGTGATTGATTATAGAACTGATTTAGTTTTTTTATTATATAACTAATTTTGTGTTTGATTATAGATTGATTTTGTGTGCAAAGATTTTGTGTTTGATTATAGACTAATTTTGTGTGCAAAATCTTTCAACTTCATAACTTATGAACTACATTACAAATCATTTATGAATCATACATTGAAAGTTTTGTGTGACAAGCCCTTTCTCTTTCAAGATATTTCGGGAATCGATGTTTATAAGTGTGAGCCTTGAGAGTTTGCAGGTTTCTTTTTTACGATGTAGTTTTAGATTTATAAATATGTATGTCTGAAAATGTGATGATGAAGATAACATTTTTTAGAATGAGAAAATATAGGATCGTGGAATGATTTAAAACTACATCGTAATTAATACATCTATGCTTGCTGTTGACGATTGTGAGGATGATATGGACGAAGAATGAGAGCTGATAAGTTGTAAATTTATATGTAATCATTATAACATATGTTTCTCTTATTTTTATCATACGATTTGTTATGTTTTATCCTATTTTTATTAATACGATAACTAATCATATATATTATTTTGTCGTAACAGATTCAGTATGATTAGATCCTCGTCTACTAACGGAGCGACACATGCATCACCCCCATCTCAGATTCAGGTATATAAATTTTTACTTCTCGAGAAGTTCAAAACTGCACTTGAAAATAAGACTAATTCCTATATACATTTCCCCCCATCTTACTATGAGGAAATAAGATGGAAGGATAGAAAGCTATGCTGCTAAATTTTGCAGGTAAGATCACTTTGAGCAAGGCAGTATTAACTGTAATGCTCATTTACATTATTTATGCGATAAGTTTTCCCAAAACAATTCTAGATTCTTTTGCTTCACTTTATGAAAATTTTCTTTTGATATCTTATGGAAAAAGACATCATCATTGGATCAATTATGATACCACATGTAAACATTTAGATGAGGGGTGTTTAGGTATTAGGTTTCTTACTTAAGCTATGGATGCTCTACACATAAAATTGGATTGGTCTAACATTAAAGTTGACTCATTTTGGGATAAATTAATAAGAACAATATATATCAATCATAATGTTGATCTTCATTTCGAAAATTCCTACTATGGATATAATGTATGGAAGGTTATTAATGGATTAATCTTGCTCCATGTAGCTGGGGAGGTTGTTAGAACTCCTAGTGTTTAAAAATGTGTCTCGATGATCCGTACCTACACATGATGATACAATTTCAATATAGATGGTTCATCTATCAAATGAAAGGTTGGTAAGGGTAGTTTGGTTAGAGGAGAAGAGATAAAGTTTGTACCAGAGAAGGTACTAATACCTAGGCAGAGTCTTATACTCTTGTCATGGGGATGCAATTAGTGCCAGAGAAGTACTAATACCTCCCCCCCTCCAAATATAGTTTAAGGTTTGAAAAATTCCACGAGCGTGCCACTGTGAAAATGAGAAAGATCATGGGGATCTAGTTTTGGAGCCTCATGCGTCCAATGATGTCAAGCTGTAGGTTGAAATTGAAATAAGCGAATCGGATTTCACTAAGTTGATGGAATCTAGTGGAGTGTCAAATGCTATTGTTAAGCAGATTAAAATTAATCAAAAACCTACTAGCAAACATTGTGATGCAGAAATTGATGAAACTTTTGGGGAAAATAAATATGTAGAGGAAGATATAGGTAGGATTGATCCTGTACAAGGACATTTGGATTCTGATACTGTGCGCTCGATTGGAACTTTTCCCGGAAAAGGCTAAAAACACCAAAAGGATTCGTGGGAATGTAAATGTCCGATATGCTTGGCTTCCTTCATCTAAAGTAGCGTTGTTTGGAGTCATGATGTATAGCCTAGGCAATTGTGGAACATATAAAAATAAGTCCACATATGGCATTGGTGTTCATCTCACAGCCACATATGTACTCAGATCGGTTTAGTTTTCTTTGCCTTTCATAATTTTTTGAGATTTTAAATGTTTCATGAAAATAATATGATGATAGTATTTACACTTTCCCTCAAGAATAGTCACGTCTTCAAAGAGACCTGGATTCTGAGAATTAAAAAAAATACAGTAACATGTAGTGTTCGAAGTGGGAGTGATGTCGGAGGCCCTTGGTGCACTTGAAGTGGGGTGAAATATTTGTGAAGATTATTTCACATTCTCCCGACGAAAATAAACATCCATTGTGATAGAAAACTCAATAGTCATATGCAATGTAGGGATGCCCCTCAACCCGAGCTCATGGCATATGCACAACTGTAACATATAAGCCCTATATGTTGATCCTCACTCTCCTGCAATGAGGCTCTCATGAAGATTCTTAGACTACTCCCACACCAAAGACAGATTGTGGGAGACCTTTGACCCAAACGAATAGGTCTCACCCATATGATGGTGGGAGAAAGAAATCTTGAAAATGATTCTTCTTCTTAAGCCATCACCATACGGCCATCGTTCCACTATCGGTTGGATCCCAAAAAATTTCATTCCACCACATTTTTTCTAACCTTTGAAGCTTTATCTCAACTAACTTGACACACTTAGATCCCGAAATTATCTTATATTGGAACATCTTTTTAATAGTGTCAAGCCAGTTAATATAAAAGTCAAGATCCATATAACCGATGGAAGTGGGAACATTAACACATATATCTCCATGGAAAGTTTTCTTAAGAAGCCTCAAGACACTACCCAAATGATCGAGGTCACCCAAAAGACCATAGGTCTCATAAACGTCATCAACATCATCCAATTAGATATCAATTGCACCCAAAGCGCGTTGCTGTAGAATTCAGCCACCCCATGGCTGGCTATGCCTCTCTGGAATCATCTCAGCCTCATTCCCCTTCAATGGTGGAATGTCGAGATAAATCAAGTGCCATTTGTTGAAGCAAATTAAGTGCGATGCTCAAAGGATACATCATGTCTTACCTTAAGTGATGAAATCTCAAGCAATCTCAGTAAAAATCTCCATTGGTAACTGGCCAATGGGAGAGATAAGTTACATGTTGCTTGTATATTTTGGGATGAGTTGTCATTTCTTAGTCAGAACATATATATTTCTCCACTTATAATGGCTATTATCCTGTTTCTTCGGGAACATTTTTAATTAATTAAATTTTACTATGTGAACATTTAAGAAAATGGAACCTCTTATTACAAAAAGGCTACTATATTGTATGCAATTTAATTTTTACCTTGAAATTCATCGCCTGAATCTCGATGCAATAGAAGAAACATTGATCGGTGTAATTAATTTACAGATGGGAATTATTTGTAACACTTTAAGAATATGTAGGATTTTCTTAAAATACCTTGTAAACAACTAAAAGTTGTAACTACCTTTCAGAATGAACCAAGGGTCTCAACTACTACATTTCATGTCATGCATCAGTGAGAAAATAATATTGATTCATTTGTAAAGGGGTTATCAAAAGGGTGCTTTCCAACCACGATTTTTGGTGCTAAAGTATAGTTCTAATTGGTGTGCAACATTTTAAATATTTTTCTTATATGTTGTAATGGGAGTTTTTAGCTTTGTATTATCAACATATTTTCTCTATTTACTCTTTCCTTCTACATGAGAGTAAGTTTTTCTAAGATATATTTTGTTACCACAGTAATGCTATATTAACTTCTATGATGAAAAAATATATAATTCTTAAATATTATTCATAATATAAATACAATCTTCAGTAAAATTATTACAGTAGATTACTCCTCTAATGTACGTCCAAATTTATTAGAATACCTATAACTCATGGCAGCAGTCTCTCCATATATGGGGGTAAGTCCATTCGACATTCGCCTCTCCCAGACCTTGTAGTTAAGTGGGATCTTTGTGCATTGGGTACGACTTATCACTCATGGATCTCGTTTGGTAAATCTAGTCAAGAGAATTCCAAATATATAAATTGTTCTCCCTGAATTTCATAATAAAACACACACACACTAGGGTATGCGCATGCCTAAAGGTATGACGTTAATTTTCGTAAGTGTACGTCATTGATAGTACCATACGTCATTTTTAGTTCACAACAAAAAAGCTATTTTTTAAATAAAATATGGTACGAACCTATTAGTTGAAAAAAAATTGGAAATTTTTTTAAATTTTTTTACATGCATGCATACACCGTGGTACGAACATATTAAGTCAAAATGATTTTTAGAAAACATAATTGTAAACAATTTAAAAATTTTGGGAAAATTTTCATATGTTTATATTACTATTTACCGTGTTTGATCCATTATGGATCTCGTAATAATTTTTAACTATTTTATAACACAAATATTTGTAAACAAATTAAAAATATTAGAAAGTTTTTTTTGTTTATATGATCATCCACCCTGTTTATGAAATATAAAATATCCACAACAAAACTAATAGTTCCATCTTGGACCTCGTATTAACAACATCATATCCATTAAATCTAATTTAAGTCCTAAAGTTTTTTTACTACACCATGTAAACATTTTCGAAATTTTGGGCAACGTCTCATTTGTTTATAGGACTATCCCTTATTTAAAAATAAAAAATACTCCCAAAAACAACAATAGTGACTATTTACTCATGAATTACATGATTATACACAATGTACTATGTACAAAAATGAGTGACAACTACCAAATTACAACGGGAAACAGTAGAGTCATTATCCCTGTACTGGGCATAATTCAATGAAACCCCAAAGAGAGAATATCACATCCCGTAAGCCCCAACACCCCTATAATGTAAAAGCATGTCATGCATGATTTCCTCATCCATCTTATAGATCCCACAGATATTGATAATGTTCCTAGCCCTCTTCAAACTGTCCGAAATCGCCCCAAATTGTTGTCCAGACAAAGAAAGCCACATTGATTGGGGGCTTAGTCCTCCACATTTGTCTCCATGGATACTACTAAAAACAAATAATAAAAATAATTTAATCTTTACTTACTACACTAGTGAAGTTGATCAAATATCTAGGAAATAGGAAAAGACTACTAAAAATTCAAGAACCAAGCAGAGTGGAATGTGAGCATTATCAATTATCCTTCCTGCTTCCCGCTGAGTATAAATCTGAAAACCAAATGAAACCACATGAGTTCAAATACATTTCCATATCAAATCTACATTTCCATACCAAATGATTCTTAATACTTAAAAAGTGAGGGTGTTTGAGATCAAGATGTATATGAATACATCCCAGAGAATGCAAGAAAAACAGACCTATAAAAGATAATTAAGAATACAAAAATCTTACATGCCTAACAAATTAGGAGAAAATTGTAAATGATCTCAACTTTCAGAAAATTATAATGAAAGAGGGAGACCTTTCAGTTAAGTAGGTACCCGTCTGCAGTGTTATCTACCTAGTTGAAGTAATTACATAGCATAAGTGTGTAAAGCACTGAGTATACCAAGGTGAGAGAGAAAATGATGGTCGACACCTTTTAAAGATTCCTTAACTTAATTGCCCTGCATAAAGAAGATGGTTTAGATGCCTTATATGTCCCTTGTGTCTCTAAATGTCTCTTGCTTACCCTTGGAGGTGAGTTTCTCGGCCCATGAGCGCTTAGTTTCTCGGTATCCCAACATGAGAACCCCTCGACTTAACCGTGATGTACCCCTTGACAATCTTCCCAACCAACTCATTCAGGCTCCAAGGTTGGTTAAGTATAGGATTGGGGCCTTTTTCAGCTGATGAGTTTCATCCAGACGTATTCTCAAATTTGACAGAGTTCTTTTCAGGCTGCAAAAAACCCAAGGGCCTATCTTGTTTTTGGGATGTGGTTCCAGCATACCTTCCAGTATTCAATTCAATCTATTTCGAGATCACTTAATTTAATTTAAGCTATATAGCTATAGATGGACACCAAAAACATCAAACCTCACATACCAATTGGAAAAGAAGTGGAACATGAGGAGCATGGTAAATGAGAAAATCAATGTAATCTGAAAAAATTAGAAAGTGAAAAGAAGAAAAAAAGTAACAACCCATCCACTTCCTTTGACCTTTGACCACCATTATCAGACTCATTCTAATAAAATAGATCCACCATCGTTCAACAATGCTCCACATGTGCTGCTGAGAGCTTTATATTTTGACACATCTCAACTAATATCACAGTTGAAGTTAGATATATGTTAGGTTAGTAGGGATTTTAACAGAGTTGTCAACTATGTAGATATAGATACCTCCAACTAATATCAATTGAATATTTTCCTTATATCAGTTAAATATATAAACAAAGAAATAGAAAGAAATAAAATATACTTATCTGCTTCCTAGACCATTTTCTAGATATCACAAATTAAGAGTCTTACCTTATCTTTGGTGATGGTGGTCTTGTTCTTTTGTCTGGTGGTCGTGTGTTCAGTGGAGATATTTAGGATACCATTCACATCAATGTCTAAGCAAGTTGTTGTCCCCGGTCTAGAATGACCTCAAATTTCACCCTCGTATGCCTGAATGAGCAAGCTTGGATAGTTATCTGAGTATTTAAAGAAGACCGGCTCTTTATTTGTGGGGATGGTTGTTTTCCTAGGGATCAATATAGTCATTACACCACCATCAGTAGTTTCAAGATCAAGGGAAATATGGTTCACATTCAAAAGAAGCATGTCCTAGACCTGTTTCTGTGAATTATTTTAACTGTCATAATTTAATAATAAGATAAAATACATGTACAAACATATCTAAACATATAATTACAATAAAAATGTGCACCTACAATATTACCCATAATATATTTTCAAATAATACCAAAGAACATAAATTTTTTCTCATTGTAGAGGCTGCATAATAGAAATTTGTAAAGGATTAACAAAGAGTGCCATAGAAAAAAGACAGTTTTAGTTTTGATAATAAACATCAACAATAAAGAGAAAACAAATTTAGTACAAACTTCAGCTTTTGGATATGATCATCAATGATTTTACAAACAAAAGTATAAGAGTATTTGAATACATTCACTATCCTCTGCAGAATAAGTGATTATTTTCCAATTTACATCATCAAACTTAACAAAACCAGGCCATTTATATTTCTCAGACTCCAAAAGAGCAAAACCAACATCTGGTTGACCTCTCCTTATGTATCTAACACAATGAAAACATCTTTCAGGAAAAATAAAAACATGGTACATATTATTTATGCAGGTAGGTTTCACCTACACAGGTGTAAAATGAAGATAAGTTTTACACATCACGATAAATGAAATATTCATCCGATAAATAATGTAATAAACCAACCGTGGGATTTAACATATTTACTGTCGATAATATGCACGTAAAACATTACGTTGAAATTTTTCTGATAAGGATTCGATCACTACGCTTACATTTTTCTTAACCTCGTCAACTCCATAATATTAACCTTACCTTTAACCTTGTCAACTAAAAAAATTAGAGATGACATTTCACTGAAATACATACATACATATATATATATATATATATAGAAGCATATATGGTTGTTTTGAGGAGACAACAATATGATTTCAAGGTTTACTATATAGTAACAACAGTTGAAATTTTTCTAGATAAATACTACAATTGATAACATGTTACATCTTGAATACAAAAATATGGGGCGAAGGAAGCGTTAGCCCATCTTATCTGGAAAATAAGATTATGATATACATTGTGCATCAGTATATATCAAAAAAGATGATAGCTTGGCCTTTAAATAATCATCTTTGACAATCAGTTGCACCACAATAACAAGCCATCTGTCTTATCTTTCCATCAGGACCCATAACACTATCAAGGGCGTATCCATAGTTATACGTGAACTCCTGTAAAGATGGGATATTAAGGGAAGAAAATAACATCACCAAAGCTAGCTTAATGTTGTGCAAAGCTACATCTGTAACATATATCATTTCACTATTACATTTCGAGTTAATCATTCTTGATCTTGGAACCTATTAGTAGCGAGGCCATTTAAAATGCGCGGAATTATTATCTAAGCATTTGTGTATATATCCGTGTTCATGACATCTGACTTGGGACCTGTTGTTAAAAATTAAATCGTTTTAAGTTGGATTATTAGCTGAGATTACTAATGTGATTAAATGATGCATTGAGTTCATTCGCGCGTATGCATTTATGTTCGAACACCTTTATAGAAGCAAGTAATTGGATATTTATTTGTCTATGTGCATATGTTGCTATATCATTTAACCATTTGATTTGGGGTTGTTTCCAAAGGAGGGCATCATAGTTAACAATGATGTGAGTATAGGTATGGCTCAGACGGGATATGAATTCATAGCTATGTATTCACCGCCAGTCAAAAATGCAGGGGTTTTGTAAGTCTCTGAAGAATAGTATTGGGATATATCTTTTTGATGTGGTGAAAGACACACACGATGATTCAGAGTTAAAATATCTTGAGCCACTTGGGAGCAGATATTGTTGGTTTTCGAATCCGCAGGACTAATCTTAGCATCATTTTTACCAGTAATAGAAATGTGATCCTTTCCTCCATGGTCTGATAAAAATTACCTAAACTCATCAAAGTTTTCTTTAAAAAGTCACACCTCCCCTTTATTATCACAATTACCTATATGGATTTCCGGTGTTGTCCTACATTTTTCCAAAGAACTAGTACCATTAGATAAAATAATTAAAGTAACATTAAAAAAATGTGTCTTGTGGATAAAAGAAATTATAAAAATCCAAGATCATTCTATTCAACAATAAAAATCACAAATAGGTAAATAAAAGGCAGTAACATGTAATATAACTCTAAGAAACTTGCAATAATGTTTTTTCAACATTGAGCAATAATATCACCAAGGAGTATTATATGTATATCTCAATTACGCTATTTATATATAGACCCCCAACAGCAGTAATTAATCGAACCCAATAACAGTAAAAATAAAAATAGGTGAATTGACATAAAAATGTGTAAAACTCCATATAAACAGGTGTAAAAATTGACATACAACTCCATATAATAAACATGTAAAACTCCATAAAATAAACATGTAAAACTCGACATAAACCTCCATATAATAAACCTATAAAACATCATATAAACAAGTTTAAAAGGATCAACATTTTGTAAAATAATGACATATCTAAACAACCAACATTTTTTAGAAGGATCTCACACATGAATCTTTAAATAAATGCTTAACAACACGCACAAAATAAAACAGAGCACCGACATACCTGATACGTCAATCGAGTGGACAACCAAACGTGAGAGACCCGCGTTATAAAATAAATATTTGTTACCAAATTTAAACTTCAATTCACCATGAATTTATCTTCTATTTGAAACCTAAAATTGAAACCATATGAAAATTACCTAAGAGGAGCAACGAAGTAGAGAGGAGCGATGACGTAGAGAGGAGCGGCGTCAAGGAGTAGGATGAAGCAATGGGGAGATGGTGGGGAGAAGGGCTTTGAGGTAGGGTTTTTTTGGGCTTGCTGATGAGATACGGGAGGATGGGAGGTTTGTGATAGATGAGAGAGGGTGGGAGCAAATTGAAGAGGTGATGTTGACAAAATTAACCCCAGTTTTGAATTTGGTAAGTAAAAAAACAGGGGAAAATTAAAGATTTGAGGGGCAAAGTAGGAAGTGTTGGAAAAATTCATAAAGATGACATCATGAGCCAAACTTATGATATACATAAGTTTATACTTTATATATATATATAGTAAGGATCTCCAACATACCACACTTAACATGCCTACGAACATACCTATTTTAAAAAATAGTAAAAATATGTATTTTTCAACCTAATTTGGTATACATTATTTACATCGTAATTAGATCATCTATAAAAACAATTATCAAAAAATTCAACCGATAATTGGGTGAGATGATGGAAAAAATGTGAACAGTCAAAAATGCATATACATACTCACTTTTCATTTCACCCACTTCTGGGTTGAATTTTTTGACAATATTGTTTGTAGATGATCTCTTTACTATGCAGATCGTGTATACCAAGTATGTTTGAAAAATATATTTTTTTGAAATAGGTATGTTGATTGAAGGTATGTTGGAGAGTGTGACTATATATATATACTCATAAATTGCCCATTTTATATATTATTTACTCTAACCAAAACCATATAACCATTTTATAATAAAAGTCATGAACCTGATTTTGTTTTATACTACACCCTTATGTGCACCATTCCTCCACTATTCTCACCCCAATATATTAGGTAGCCAAAAAGTGAGAATGTGGGTTACCTATTGCAACAAAGTATTGCTGCTAAATTATTTTAAGGAAAAAAGAACTTAGGAATATATTCAAGCCGATAAAGTAGTTGATGAATTTATCCAATACTACACCAAAGGTTTTTTCATTTTAAAGTCAGGATTATACCACTTGTTTTCAAAAATTAAAATACACAACATGTTAGGTAATTATGTGCATGTGTGTATATATATACCTTCCATCCACATGCTATTTATATGTATATATAATGGTTAGTTTGTGTGATACCCCTCCTATTTCAGTAACGAGTGATCAATCCTCTACTAAAATAAAACAGTAATCTCATCTGGTCCATTCTTAGCATCACTGTCGAAAACATTAATAACCACATATAAATTAAACAAGTTGGTGCCAAATTTTATCTTTCATTAATTACCAAAAAGCAAACCATACACCACTAAGCATTCAAAGTAAGCAAATTAATATAAATCATACCTATAATAAAGTCTAAAGGTAGAATAAATTTAAAATCCAAATACCGATTACACCATCTGTTACAAAACAATCCAATACAATCAACAATAGCAGAATTAAATAAAAACTGAATGTAAAGAGTCTGATAAAAGGGGGTGACATGTCCACGAAGAACTGAAATGGATCCTAACTAGAATATCGAAGATAGAATCGACTACACGTCTTCATATGCTACAACTCCGTAAATCCTAGAAAGAGTGATGACGCCTGAATCCCTGTGGTTGGACACCTAAAAGTTTTGAAAATATTTAATACGTGTCAAAGACCAAAACTTTTTAGAAACATTTAGCAATTATTTAAAATACATTAGTAAATTTGAATTGCAATATTTCATATTTAAACTAGTGTCTCACTCCCATGAAATACCCCTCGCCCCTCATCTAAGTGAGCAATTAATGCATGTATTTTAAACAACCTAGTCATGCTTCCCAACCTAACTAGTACGTCAACACTATTCTTAGTCCCATACTCTACTTGATATCACGCGTAACTTTATTCACAATAAATATGAGTTAGACTTCACATTCACTCTACAATAATTATATTTAAATAAATTCACATCAAATAACTTTCATTACTCATTAATTCAACCTTTACACTTTAGTGTCTTCTTCCCATATATAATTTTCTTTATTTTTACATATGTATTTATGCAGAACATACCCGAGATTCTTTCCTGAATACCTATAAATTTACTATTTATAATATCTTTTAATTCGACTCTCTATATATTCACACACACACACACACATATATATATATATATATATATATATATATATATATATATATATATATATATATATATATACATATATATATGAATACACAAATCACATCAAGTATACCTACGTATTTATCAGTCACTATATTTGTCTAACCATAATCCCTCAGAGTAATAACTCACTAGATGCGAAATCCTTTCATGCTATCAAGATCCAAGAATGTCAACCACAACCTGAGTCACCGGGTCGGAATATCACCATTAAATCAAGAATGAAAATAAAAATCGGAGGCGGTTATTGTCTTAAGTCCATGGTCATAACCAAACCAGATTACTCCACGAGACTCCAATCCTATATAGTGTCGGCATCCACAAATCTATGACCCTGGGGAACGATACTACCTCTATTGAGATTTGCCACAGTGACCTCCCATAGTGAAGATCCTCCACCGGTATCATATCTTCTAGGACGCGTATGTTTCACACCAGCGCTAACGCGCGCACACACACACACACACACACACACACACACACATATATATATATATATATATATATATATATATATATATATATATATATATATATATATATATATATTTCATAGTTGTATTTTATTTCGGACACTAAACCTATCTCAAACCATACCGTAACCCAATTCTTTTTGAAATCCCAACCTAGTTTCATAAATTATAACTTGAGTGTTTTTCACCCTAAAACACCCGTGCATCCATACCCGAATTTGATTTCCAACAAAAGATTTCGATCTTGAACACCCTTTCGTAGAAAATTTATAACTAATTAAAAAAAACCACAAAAATATGAAACTGGCGACCACAAGTTCGTAACAAAAAGGTACATCTCACACTACACCCAAAAGACCAAATTAGCTCCCTTCAATCGGCCACCCTTATCACGGTCATTGACGTGATGAAAAAACACATGTTTTGGTCATGTTCAATGACCGTGAAAAGCCTTAGAAAGTTTTCATGGTCAAAGACCGTGACAGGTCCGTGACAACTTTTACCGCAAAATAAACCATTCCCTATTTTTTCCACACCGTTTTATTTGATCATATTTTCTCTATCTCTACAGCGTTGCTCTCTCTCTCTCTCTCTCTCTCTCTCTCCCTCTCCCTCTCCTTTGTGTGTATGTGTGAATATGTGTGCGTGTGTGGGTGTGGGTGGGTGGGGTGGGTGGGTGGGGGGCAGTGTGTGTGTATGTTCATTTGTGGGGCTGTGTGTGGGGGGAGGGGCAATGAGGGGGGGAGGCAGTTTGTGTGTAGTGTGTGCGCGTGTGGGCAGTAGGGATGGGGGGAAGGGCATGTGTGTATTGCGTGTGTGTAGTGTGCATGTGTGTACGTGTGTGTGGGTAATGGAAAAATTAGGCGTTCATACATAATTGTGTAAATAGCCAAATATATGTTATACCCTTAAGTATAAATACCCAAATATTGTTGGTTAATACATAATGATAAGTAATTAACCCTTTAGATTCTCCCATTTATTGGTTTCATACATAAATGTGTCAATGATGATTCTCCCCAGATTTAAGAGGCTTAAAGTTCAATTTGAGATTTTTCTCACGAAATAGTCATAATAGGAATTGGAATTGGGACTCATAATTATTATTGTTAATTTAATTATGACTTTAATTAGATTTAAATGAGTTAGGATCCTTTAGATTCCCCTTATTAATTGTTTGTTTTAAATTAGAAAGTAGTTAGTTTGAATTGATGTTTTGGATTTTTAGTAATTATATGTATTATGGGTTAGATGTTGTTGTTTTGGAATTCAGAATTAAGTTGTTAAACATTAATATAACACCGTGACAGTTGAAACGGACAAATTGATTTTTAAAATATAGCTTTAATTTTATAGCTTTAATGATGATATATTTATAAGACGTGATGAAATGAATTATTGAGTATATGAATTAGAAGAAGTACGGGATACACAGTTGTTGATTTGTTGATGTTGTTGTTGTTGGGTTATAGTGGACCAATGTTGGGTTTTTTAATTTTGGAAGCGGCATGACCACTGGATTATTGTCTAAATGGGGGGAGGGTCAACTTTTTTCTAAAATAAATTTGGGTCACGAACAATATATTATCAATTCATATATATAGTATGTTTCATTTATGATAATTAAATGAAACATACTTGAAATTACATATAGTGTGCATAAATACTATCCTTCTAGTTCTTATGTGCACGCATTCAATAGCCCTTAGACCTGTTCGAGAGTCATTACCCCTGTAATGAGATCTCTCAAATTGTCCTCTTTGGACAATTTGGGACTGCATAATTTTTGGATAATAATATTCTTAGTGGCTTAAACTTGTTACTTTTGGAGGAAGTTCTGTGATTGTATCCTAATGTTCTCTGGGTACATAGTATATTGGCAAGTGTGAGTGTTATTTTAATTGATAAATTTACATGACACTCACACTTGGGAGTCTGCGCTGTGTACTTGAAGAACTATGGGGATATGCTGTCGAATTTTTTCTCAAATCGTAACAATGGGCATGAGATATTAAGTTTATTACATAAATATGCGGTCTTGAATTGGATAGGACCACTCGCCATTTAAAGGAGATGGAGGATATATGATGTATAGGGGGCTTGAAGGTAATCCCGAGATTAGGGATAATTCCTTAATTGGAAAAAGTGTTTGAGATTAAGTAACCGAAGCAGCTCAAGCATGGAAACTTAAGCATGACAACTCAGTGAGGCAGATTGGCATGGAAACTTAGACTTTAGCTTGTTGTATTAGTCACATTGTATTTTCTGTTTATGTTGATTATAAGCTATAATGGTTGTAATGTTGTAACAAGATTAATAATTAGTTTGTGTGAGGTGAAACGATACTCGCGAGAGACCAGGCTTGGCAGGGTCTGGGAGAGCTTTCATGCTTTATCGAATGACCTCGCCATGGGAACTTTAGAGGGACTTAGTTTGGAGGATTGAGAAGTGAGGAACCGTTGGGGCTTGTCCTGACCATCTTAGATACACCTGGTAAAACACCGAGGGGCCCTAGCTATGGAACCTCGAGCGGAGTAGCTTGGAGTTCCATCGGGCATTGAGTTGAGAGATAAATATCCCTCTACTTACTATCACATCTACTGTAGGTGATGTCACTAGCCAGCTAAACAATGTCAGACTTATACTTGAGTAAACCACCGTGGTATTCGGGGCTATCAGGCAGTTGGTGAGCCACCTCTGCGACAACATCCCCCTGACACATAGTGGCTGGACAAAAGGCATGTCTTGGCATTTAATGTTTATAATGTGGAGACAACTAGTGCATCAGGCATTTAATTTTGTGACATAAAGTATGAGGGATGTCTTTCATTGTGTTTAACGAATGAGTTGCCTCGGGGGTGGTGTCTGTGTGTGTGTTTGGGGGGGGGGGGGGGGGTGATATTTAAGGATCCTAACCACCTTTGAGGAAGGAGGATCCTTTGAGAGTTTAGAAGTTATTAATGGAGAGAATATACATTCAGAGAGAGTGATTACAAACCAGAGAGGATTACTCACTCACTATTGTTCTTTATTACGAAGATTTTAATACTTGACAGATATTTCTTGAGGGTGTTTGGTGTGTTTATACCTTCCTACTGAGGTGTATCTAGGGTGCTTGCTTCTCTCTCCTTCTAGCTAAGTTACTTTTAAAGTTCATTACTATTTCCTGAGTTATACACGAGAGATTTGCGAGTTTAAACTGAGTTTATCTTCATTGGGTTTGTGTTTATGTGTCCCATCAATAATCCTAGGGGTCTTGGGATAATTAACTTATCATTACCATACTCAAATAGGAGTTACGCCTCCATCTATAATCTAAAGTACCCTCTTACTTATGGCGACTCTGTTGGGGAGTAATTCTTCTAAGTAAGGAGTATGGCGCAAGATAATGCTAATCGAAGTCTTAACTTTGATGACATCCAATATAATGAAGAACAAGTTACGAGAGAACTGGAAGCCCTAGGGATGGGGTTCCTCGGGTAGAGGTCCCTCCAGTTCCGGTGATGACAGGAATTCTGGGGTGACACTAGCTTCCACGAGTGCGGGGTTGGGACCCACTCAGGTCGCGCTCCTCGCGAGCAAATTTTATGAGTTTTTGCAAACTCCAGTATATTTTACTATGCTGGGAGGATTGGAGGCTAATGCCTTCGTAACACCAGGGTTAGCACCGACGGCTCCATCAGGTGCAGGTGTTGCGGGAATGATCCCAGTGAGCATACCCTCTGTTGTGAATCCGGCATGGGGAACATCAGGAGTATCGATAGCCCCAGCCGTGGAGCTTGATCCAACCTCAATGGGCACTCAGCCCGTAGTTTCATTGGTTGTGGACCCAGTGGCATCGCCCATGGAGGAAATGAGAAAAGAGATGCAAAAAGAGCTGCTGAAGTTCATGCAGGCTTCCTCGCAATCTGCTGGAGAGGTAGCTTTGGTTTTTGATGACTTTCAAACACCGCATCCCCAGGAATACAATGACTATCCCTATCCAAAGGACTATATTCCTCCTATTTTTGAAAAATACATGGGAAAGGGTGGGAACCCGAAGGATAATATTAAGGGCTTTATTGAACAATTGGGGGTGCATTGTAATAATAAAAGGCTTAGGTTGAGGGAGTTTTCTAAATCCTTGAATGATAAAGGATATACTGGGTATTCCCATTTGGTTCCCAATAAAGTTTCTACATGGGAAGAGATGCATGTGTTATTTGTCCAGAAGTTCTTTCTGGCAGAAGATGAGTTTACTTTGACTCAACTGGGTATGGAGAAGCAATGACCTGGAGAAGAAGTGGTGGCCTATGTTTGAAGATTCAGATAAAGTACCTCGATGTGAGGGAGGAGGCCAAAGAATCCAGGTTACTGCAAATCTGTGCTTAGGGGTTGGTTCATGAGTACATCTGCCATTTTGTTAATGAGACGCGCGAGGGGACTTTTGAGGCATTCTTATAAGAAGTGAGAAACATCTCTTTGGTTGTGCAACCCAATTCGGTGGCGGTGCCCATGATGTTTAGGCAGTCAATCCAACCCGCGGGGGGGAGGTATCAGCCCCCACGAGTAGGTTACACCGAGGGGGGGAGATAGGGGCAAAGCACCGAAGAAGGACAATAAGAGGAAGTTCATAAGAGATAGGGAAGACCCACGACCATTTCTTTATACAGTAGAAGAAGCTGTCAATTGTTACAACGCGATGGTCTAAAGGGGAACGGTCTATGAACCAAAGGACGTTCCCGTTAGGGAGCCCGATGCGGCAATAAAGGTAGATCCAAAACATTGCCAATTTCATCAGAGGATCCAGAATCCAACATAAAGTTTCTTCACACTGAGAAGAATTATTAACAAGTACATGAACGTAGGGACATTGGAAATCCCTCCACAGAATGTCAATAACAACCCGCTTCCAGCACATGGGGCCAATCTCTTGGTGGCCTACGATGAAGAGGCGGAGAGAGGAGAAAGAGAAGAGTATGAAGAAGTCTTGGAGACCTGTACCAAGGGAATGGATAATGTAGTTTTAGCCAACAATGAAGCAAGCGCCAAAGACGTGGAGGATGTGTACACCGTTGAGGGTGAGGATGCAAATCCAGGGCCTAGAGTACTGTGCAGTTTCAAAATCCCTGAAGTTCAACTGGTTCTTCAACCAAGTGGGGATTCCAAAAGAAAAATGGTTGGAAATAACCCAGGGGATACTAGATATTGCGAGGAAAGACGCAATACCTTTACTAAAATGGAAGGGACCCATGTCCAGGCTCGTAAGGAGGTTCATGTCAGAGGTGACCTTCAGCGATGCCGATAGTCCTGGGAGATTCCCTCATAATAGGCCATTGTACGTGACTTCCAGTGTTAATGGAGTTAGTTTTATGAGGACTCTCATGGATGGGGGAGCTTCCATCAATATCATGCCAATTAAGTCCTTTCATGCAGCCAATATTCCGTAAGAAAGGTTAGTCCACATTCCTTTGGTAATTTCGGGGTATGATAACCAATCTTCCAAATCCATTGGATATGTTAATGTGGGGATTATGATGGGAAATTTGAGTTCCCAAATAAAGTTCCACATGATAGAGAGTGCAACTCTTTATCATCTTCTAATAGGAAGGGTATGGATGCACAACCAAGGGTTGGTTCCATTTATGTACCACCAATGCGCTAAGGAGAATATCAAGGGGACGGAGGTAACCATTAGGGCTACACAGAGGCCCTTCGCTATCAAGGAGGCAAACTTGGTGGATGCAGCATTTTATACTGAGTTAGAAGAAGATGTCCAGGTCCTAATGAGGAGGATGGAGGGAGCATGGGTTCCCTCGATCAGAGAACGGATGGGGCTATTGAATGAGCAGAATAAAGAGGTTACGGGCAGCGCAAGAGTAATGATCGAAGAAGATCACCAGGCGGTCCCTCGACCTTAAGGCAGCTCGAAGAAACTCAAAGACAGGATGATGCCCATAGTGGATCCGATGGAACACGAGGTCTAACGACAAAGTGTATTGAGCCGGTTCTCAGGAAAAAGAGTGGCCGGAGCATCTAGAGAGAAAAAGAGGAAGGCATTCACCATTATCAACAGACAATGCAAAAAAGTCATTACTGAGGAAGGAAAGGTTGTGTATTGATTATAAGGGTGTGAACGGATGACCCAAGAAGTTGACGATGAGGTTGACCCGATATATGAGTGCTTTATGGTAGATCAAAAGCGACAATGTATGGTGATAGATAATTTTAGTATACATGAATTTGTGGGGTAAGTAGCAGAGGATCAGATTACATGGCGGATCGATCGAAGCCATAGGCACAAGAGCTAGAATAGTTGAACCTAAAAAAAGGAGAGGACATAAGGAACATCTTCATCTCGAAGGATCTCAGTAAGGAGAAACGAAGGCCTTGGTTGAATTGATTCAAGAGTTGATAGACGTCTTCCCATGGAAGTACACAGAGATGGAAGGGCTGGATGAAGAAGTGAGCTGTCAAAAGTTGAACGTGATGCCTTCAGCCATTCTAGTAAAATAAGCAATGAGAACGTACAAGCTTGAGCTGGATTTGAAGATAAAGGAAGAGGTTCAATGCTTACTAACGGTAGGGTTGATCAAGCCGATATAACACCCGATCTAGTTGTCCAGCATTATCCCAGTAGGAGAGAAAGAATTAAATCAAATAAGAATCTATGTGGACTTTAGAGATTTAAATAGGGCTTGCCCAAAGATGAGTTCCCTCTACCCTCCATTGATAGCTTGATAGATGCAACGGCGGTTCATGTGATGTATAGCTTCATGGATGGGTATGTAGGGTACAACTAGATCAAGATGGACACCTTAGATGTAGAAAAGACAACATTCAGAACCCTGTTGGGTAACTTCATGTACAAGGTGATGCCGTTTGGACTCAGAATGCTGGGGCGACTTACGAGAGAACTATGATGGCCATTTTCCATGACTTCTTTCACAAGTTTGTGGAATTCTATGTGGATGACTTAGTCATCAAGTTGAGGAAGGAGGAGTCTCATCTGAGCGATTTGAGGAAGGTGTTTTCCCGTTGCAGGAAATTTAAATTAAAAATGAATCCGCTAAAGTGAATTTTTGGGGTGACAAGTGGGAAATTCCTAGGCTTAGTGGTTGATCGACAAGGGGTGCATATGGACCAGGACAAACAACAGGCGGTCTTAGAAATGATATGTCCGAGAACGGTGAAAGAGCTGAAGAGTTTCCTCAGTAGAGTCTCCTACCTTAGGAGATTTGTGTCTGGATTAGCCAAAATAACACATCTATTGATGCAGTTTTTATGAAAGAACACGAAGTTCAAATGGGAAGAAATTCACCAGGAGTCTCTTGACGGACTGAAAAAGCTGCTCGTGTGACCACGGACCATGGTTCCACCAAGGGGAGGAATACCGTTGTAGCTGTACCTCACATCCACCATGAGGTCCGTGGGAGCTTTGCTAGGAAAAGAGATTGACGGGCAAGAACGACCGGTCTACTACCTCAGTAGGATCATCCATGGGCCAAAAGTTAGATATAGTAGCTTAGAATGGCATTGTTTATCCTTAGTATTTGTAGCGCAAAAACTTAGAATTATATATTGTATTTTAAAATTCACATTGTAACGAGATGTGATCCCATTAAGTATTTTCTTGCAAGAACTATATTGATTGGTAGGGCAACTATATGGTTCCTTATCCTTTATGAATATGACTTAAAGTGTGTGGTTCCTCTCACAAACAAAAGCCAGGTGCACCCTGATCTATTGGCTATTTTCCCTTCAGGATCATTTGAGCCTACAAAAGAAAGCATTCCATGAGATGACTTGCAGGCCAATCACTTAGATGCAACGGATGAATAATGGACAATGCAGTTCGATGGGTTATCGACAGAAAAGAAAGGAGGAGCAGGGGTTATTCTTTCGAAGGGAATGGATGAGATTTTCCTTTTTTACTAGTTAGATTTCCCTTGCTCTAACAACGAGGTAGAATATGAAGCATTGGTGTTGGGATTGCTAGAGGCTCTTCGAAGAGGGATTCGTTCACTTTGCATCAAGGGGGATTCAAACTTGGTGGTTCAGTAAGTGAATGGAGAATACGCGTTGAAACACATAAGCCTATAACCATACAAAATGATCATTAAGAGGCTCCTTGGCCAGTTCCATCGGACTAAGATCAAGAGGCAGCCCAGAACGATGAACCGGCACGCAGACGCCTATGCCACCATTGTCTAGAAGATGATCATGAGGAGCGATACAAATACTATTATGATTCAACGAAGAACATATCCTTCGATGGTACTGTAAATTTTACTGATGGAGGAGGATGCGGACTGGAGGGGAGAGATTAAGAGGAAACTGGAGTCTGGTGAAGGAACGATGGGGCTCAGAGAATTAGCCCAGTACTTTACAAACCAGGGAAACCTTTACTTTAGAAACGCAGGAGGATGGCTGTCGAGATGCATGGATCCGGAAGAAGCATGACAGAGGTTGAAGAAAATGCACGAAGAACACTACGAAATTACTGAGATCCCCTTTATAGAAGAATGCAAAGGTAGGGATATTTCTGGCCTAGCATGAAGAAGGATGTAGCTGAGTTACAACGAAAGTGCGATAAATGCGAGTTATTTTTTTAGGCAACAGAATGTCATTCTGTGGAGACTCAACCTGACTGTAGATAACCCTATATCGACTTCATTAAATATGGAGTTGTCCCAACAGAGAAAATTAATGCGATGGGACTCTGGTGAAGGGCCCCGAAATTCTATATTCAAGAAAGACACCTTTATCGAAAGGGATACTTCAACACGCCGTTGCGATGCATCACAAAGGAAGAAGCTGCCGAGGTTCTCAAATAGGTGCATGATCCAGATCATATAGGAGGGGCCAAATTGTATGACCGGTTTATGACTTTGGGGTACTATTGGCCAACGATGGAGAAAGATTCTGCTGAGTTCATTCGAAAGTGCAAGGCTTGCCAGCTTCATGAAAATATGATCCATGCCCCGTCAGTGGACTTATACTCCCTAGAAATGCCTTATCCTTTTCACACTTGGGTGTTCAACCTGGTAGGGGCAATACACCCTTCTTCGAGGGGGGAGATATGGATCCTAGTACCAACGGAGTGTTTCACAAAGTGGGCCGAGGCAATACCACTAAGGACGACAACAGTAGGAGTAGTGATCAACTTTATCAGAGAATACAACATTTGTTGTTTTAGGATCCCAAAGGTTATCCTTTCAGACAACGGAACCCCTTTGGTCAATTCAGAGGTAACGATGCTCACATACAAATACTCCATTGTCCATGACACTTCAACGGTGTCATACACAAAGGGTAATGGTTAAGCCGAAGTGACTAACAAGACTTTGGTCAATATCTTGGCTAAAACAATGGAGGATTTCCAAGGATCGTGGGATGACAAGATACCAACCATTTTATGGGGTTATCGGATGACTAAGAGGAAGCCTACGGGGTATACACCGTTCTCTCTTATTTATGGGGTGGAGGTAATTCTCTCGGTGGAGTTGGAGGTTCCCTCAGCTCGATATGCTTTGCGAACCAGCATGCTCCCTTAGAATAAACATGTGTAGTTGGAAGCATTAGATGAACACAGAGATAATGCGATCCAACACTTTCAAATGTACACGAAGCAGCTCTCCATGGCATATAATAACTTGGTGAGACCAAGGAAGTTCGTGGAGGGATATCTTGTATTGAAGGCAACAATGAAGCATATTAGGGGGCTTCCTCTACCAAAGTTTATAGCGAATTAGGAGGGAACTTTCATCGTAAAGTAGGCTCATGCCTCAGGTTATTGCTTAATTTCAAAAATGAAGGAAGATAAACCATTCAAGATTAACAATAAGTGGTTGAAGATTTATCATGTGTAGGCAGTTAGGTTTGACCACTGATGTAATTGGCTGTTGTTATAAATACACAAGTTCTTTCTTATAATGAGTATGTAAGTTCTCTTTATTTTAATTCAAGTAAGAGATGAAAGAACTACAAAACTTCATATTTCACAATTTATGTAAACAAGTGTAAACACAAAATGCCATGGGAATAAGTATCTGTTTCCATTCATATACTTCGGGGCATTACAAAATTGGGAGCTATCGCCCAAGGATTACATGAGAAGAAAGGAAAAATATATATATAAAAAAACTCATTGACCCAGGAGGAACCACAGATCAGGAGAAGAAAATAAATCTCCAGGAAGACACAAAGAAGCTGCTTGGCAAGACCATTGGGCATTGATAGAGACCTCAAACCTTGTTAGTCCCTATGTGCGCTCAATCAGGAGATTATATCATTTTGACTTCGCCGCCCGTAGAGATTATTTGAGGTCCTCCACCTCCTTGTCAATGGCTCCAGGGAGAGGTGCTAGCTCGGCTAACTTAGCTTCCTCGGCACGTTGATCTTCCTGATGTTTTCGTAAGAGCTCCCTTTGGGTGTCCAAACGTTGGTTCTTTAACGTCTTCAAGTGAGCGATGATCCAGTCAAAACGAAACCCGTCATGACCCAACTCCTTCAGATATCCCAATAAATGGTTAAAGAGGGGTCTTGTCACATTCGTAATTAGAGTGTTAGCAATTTCTGCAATAACGGTGGCCATTCCCTAAAGCCTATGGCTTATAACTAGGATGTTTGAGCGTAAGCAGTCCACCGTGAAGGTCTCAGGATGATAGCTCACAAGTTGCTCAATGACCAAATGATGGTTAGTAGGCATTTGGGGATAACGTTGGAGTACCATCAGGAAGAAAGCGGGAGTAGCCAGGTCAGGCAGAGGAAGCTCACACCTAGATTCACTTTCTGCGGCAGCACCCATCGTGGAACCTTTATCAATATGGCTCGATTTTTCAGAGGAGACAGGTTCATGATGTGGCAAAGTAATGGGAGAAGGAACTCATGGAGAATCCTCCCGAGCAACCCGAGAACAGTTAGGGGAAACAAGGAGTTCGTGAGAAAAAAAAATCTTAACAAGTGTTTTCATTGTTACGTCACTGATATAGGTGGAGTTTATGAAGAAAATATCTTAACAAGTGTTTTCGTTATTAAGTCACCGATATATGTGGAGTTTACGAGGAAAAATCTAAACAAGTGTTTTTGTTGTTAAGTCACTGATATAGGTGGAGTTTACGAGAAAACAAATCTTAAATAGTGTTTTCATTATTAAGTCACCTTTATAGGTGGAGTTTATGAGAAAAAAATTATAACAAGCGTGTTCGTTGTTAAGTCACGGATATAGGTGGAGTTTATGAGAAAAAAAATCTTAAACAAGAATTTTCGTTATTAAGTCACCGATATAGGCGGAGTTTATGAAAAATCTTAACAAGTGTTTTTATTGTTAAGTCACCGTTATAGGTGGAGTTTATGAAAAAATCTTAACAAGTGTTTTCATTGTTAAGTCACAAATTATAGGTGGAGTTTATAAAAAAAACCTTAACAAGTGTTTTCATTGATTAAGTAACCCATGCGGGTGGATTTTGAGAAGATGAGAAATACAGAGAAATTCGAGAAGTACCTCAGCAGTAGTAGGAGCAAGAGGGGTAGTTAACTGGAGAGCCATAATGCTAGAAACCACGGGAGGCGGGCTCATTACCTCAACAGCCTCAACGGAGCCCTTGGATGTAGGATCTTCAAGGGTAGACATACTCCCCTCACTGGTAGAGGGTACTATGGCTAACAAGTGCGCATCATTAGAAGTAGATGATGGACCTTCCAGAGATGCCCCAACGAGAGCAACTGCTCCAACCTGGGCCTGGGAAGGGATAAGTCCACTCAACGCAAAAGGCAGAGAAAGACTTGGAGAAATATACAAATGTAAATACAAGTGTTAGATAAAAGGAGTAATTGTGAAAAGGATAAGAGACAATAATGCACCTAGCTTACCCCCATTATGGCACTAAAGAGAGGAACCGTAGTAATGGGTCTTGACAATGCAAGAGGAAGGAGAATATTGGCTATCAGAGATGCCACTTCCACCTAAAATAGCCCAACATGTTAGAATTGATAAAAAAATCAATGGGACAAATAAAATATGCAAGGGTCAGAAAGAAATTTACCCGTAGGGAACTCTCTTCGACTACAATAAGGGGCAGAGAGACCTCTCACTCCGAGGGTAACTCAGAGGAAGCTAGAACAGTTGCTTCGAGCGGGTCATATATCTCAGTAGTACCCCTGGTGGCATCCCTGGCCCGATGAGAGGATAAACAGTGAGAATACATGAGGCTTATCAAAGGAGAACGGGGAAGGGAGGCAATGGATGGAGGGGTACCGTAATATCTCCCCATGAAATGGCTCACTGCGGGACTGGGGGAGTGGGAGGACTGACTCTCGCTTCTTTAACTCCCTGCATCAAAGTTATCAGGAAATAAGTAAAGGCACTATGACACGAAGAGAAGAATGAGAAATAAAGAATACACACATACCTCAGATCCAGAGGGCGAACGAGAAGGTATAACCAGAGGTGAAGGTGGCGAGGAGGCAACAGCCGAGGGAGCTGGGGAGCTAGGCTTCCCATGCATCTGTTTCCTCTAGGGTTTAGTACCCATCATTTTCTTCCTGGAGCTCATGGCACCACCAGTCTCGAGCACCTTCATACTTATCCTCCTTTTTTCCGTCGGCTCAGTGGGATCAACCACGATCACAGGGAACGTACTCGGAGGAGGAACGAAGACTGCACGCCATTGGAATTCAACATTTATTCGGGAAACTTCGGCCTCCACCCGCTTCCTCAGCTCTGCAGCCAATTTCGGAGACATGGGAGGGGCAATGGAGGCAATTGGAAATGCCTCCAATGGAGTTTGCATTTGAACTTGGGCCTTAGCCTTCTTAGACTTGTACTTGCTGGATTTCTTAACAGGTGGCTCAGAAGGCCCTTCACCCGTGGTAGCTTCAACCGTGGGAATAGATGGTTTGAAGGTCGTATAGACCATGGCTTTCGGGTTGGAAGTTGTGAAAATTGGGAAGCGAGGGGGTAGTTCATGGGGAGACTCTTTAATTGTGGTACTTAAGGGAAACTCAACCCCAAGCACGGAGTTCCCCTTTAGACCCAGCTCAGAAAAAGAAAAGGAAAGGACTGGGGGTTATTGAGGGGGGGGGGGGACTGGATGTACTAACGAATCATGGCTAATTGCTCCAGATGGAACTTCGTGGCAAAAGAAGTGGATACATCTCCCTTCCTAGTAGCACTAGGAAGGGTGACACGGCCGTCAATAGTAGATGTCACACCAAGTACCACGGCTACAGTGTAGAAGGCTCATGCTTCAGCGAAGGTAGCCTTCAAATGATTTTCTGGAACATAGGTCGTGGATCCCCCTGATCGAACCCAAACTGTCGGCTGCATCTATCAGGATTGTAAGGCTCAGAAGTATATCCCCATTCAGTATAAGAGGGGAGGAACCCCAGGGTGAAAAGTATCACTATGTATTGTGAGGGATCTTCTACAACCGGATTAAATCTGATCGTTGTGGTTTCAGTAGGAAAGAAGTCCCAACTATGGGAAAAGGTGGGCTCACTATATGGCCTCATTACGAAAGAGTCTGAGCAATAAAAAACCTCCATTATCTCCTTTCGTCTCTGCCTCTTGTGGAAATATAGGAGGCGTGGGGGCTTAATACCTTGGATCACGAGCAGAGAAACTGACTTCATAGAAATAGCAGGGAAGCGGTTATAGAGGAAGCCCATCAAGATGATAGTATTGGCAAAATTAACCAAGTTGTAATGGCCCAGTGACCGTTCCATGTCAATATGGGTTCGATCCAACCAGGTGTAGAGGGTCCCCAAGGAGATGGAGGCCAGAGGTAGGTTGAATCCTCTGGTCAAATGAACATAAATGTTTATCAGGTACTTCCTAGGTTGATCGTTGGGTTTTCCAGTAAGAAAGAACTATGAAAGAAGTACAAGTATATAGGCTAGTAGTTCCAGGGATGTACCTCTACCGCGGTCCGTTACATCACTAGCATCCTTTGGCGTCTGAGCCTAAAAAAATAGTTTATAAGGGGGAAAATATGGCTTTGTTTGAGGAACTAGTGTAACTGCAGCAGATCCGATCAAGCTCAATCCGATCAGCAGCCTCTTCAGCATCCAGAGGCTCGTCGTGGTAGGCGAACTCGCCCATGGGCTCAAACCCAAGGATTTCACATACATCCTCCAAGCTAATAGTAAACTCTCCCCACACAGTGAAGAAGGTATGGGTTGTGATGTTCTATTGGGAGACTAGCACATGAATCACCGCTTTGTGCTTCGAGAGGGTGAACTCACCAAACCAGTAGGCTCGATGTAGCACATCCTTCATAAGAGCAGTAGCATGGGAGCTCTGCATATGTGTGTGATAAGCATTAAAATGGGATGGTGATACCACAGGTGCTTCGAAGTCGATTTAGGAATAGGGAAAGTCACCATGGTCCAGATGGAAGTGCAATGTCCCCTCGAGTGGAAGATAGCCCCACTTCGATGAATCCACTTCTTCATCACCCAACAGTAATGTATCAAACTTGGATGAGAAATGTCAGGACTTGCACGCCTCAAAAAATTTATCATCTTCTTCTTCAAAGATGGGCGCCCGGTGATAGAAGCGTAGCTGCTCTTGGCGAGCAGCGACTAGGGCAGCGCTGCTAAGGGTGGTGGCAGTGCCATGATCGGCAAGGGGGAACCTGACTGGTAGTGGCAGCAACCTTGGAAATACTATAAGAAGCCATGAGAAAGTGATGATGAGTGATAATAATAAAGAGAGAGGATCACAACCACAGACGGTGGTGCACAAGGTGAGAGAAGGAGGAGACTAAGTACAGAAAAGGGCAACAATGGAGGTCACACAGAGTTCGCACGGGGTTTCTCTCTCTAAAGAAAGCGAGGAGATTGAAGAAGATAAATAAGATGAAGATATACAAGGGTTTTGAAATAAAAGAGACATTTGAGGGGTTTCAAACTCGATGGTTGGAGTTTCCCATCATCGCACGTGCAAGGGCCGCCTATAATCATTTTAAATGAACACGTGGGACATCGAGAATGGTCTCGACAGTTGATAATACAGTGCCATGTCAATTAATGAAATGACGCTTGGGATAAAGAAGGGGGTTGCCTTCTCCAGCAAGTTGAGTTTTGGCACCAAATTGGTGTCAGACTTATCCAATGACTCCCAACGAAGGTAGTCCCCCAACGGTTCAAAAAAAAAGTTACGATGTCCCCTCGCCACATGTACAAACGTTGTTTAAAGGGTGAATCAATTACATCGGTAATAATTTCTTCTTTTTTGAACACATCGAAGCATCACAAGGGAGAATTTTACTTACCTAGAGTCCAAACGAGTATTTCAGAAGGTTTGTAGGCCGTTTAGGAGAATTTCAAAAAGTAAAACTAGAACAATTGAGGCTTCGTATGAGAAAAAAGTGGCGATGTCCCTCCGTCCAAGCCCCAATGACAATGGCTCTTCGGCTCTGGTACATCGGGGAGAATTTTACTTTTTCCAGGAGATTATATCGCTGTGGTTCTAATAAGAGAAAGAAGGCCAGAATTTTTTCATGCAGAGAAGGTTCATCAGATTGAGAAGTTTTGTGCAGACATTTCTTGTTCCAACAAATCACCACACGAAGGGGAAAATATAGAGGGGGCTTGAAGGTAATCTTGAGATTAGGGATAATTTCTTAATTGGCAAAAGTGTTTGAGATTAAGTAACCGAAGCAACTCAAGCGTGGCAACTCAAGCGCAGTAACTCAGCGAGGCAGCTTGGCATGCCAAATCAAACTTTAGCTTGTTGTATTAGTCACATTGTATTTCTGTTTATGTTGACTATAATCTATAACGATTGTAATTTTGTAAGGAGATTAACATGAGTTTGTGTGAGGTCAAACGATACTCACGAGAGACCAGGCTTAGCAGGGCCTCAGAGATCTTTCATTCTCTATCGAATGACCTCACCGTGGAACTTTAGAGGAACTTGGTTTGGAGGATTGAGAAGTGAGGCACCATTGGGGCTTGTCTAGAAGATCTTAGATACACCTAGTAAAACACCGAGGGACCCTGTCCGTGGAACCTCGGGCGGAGTAGCTTAGAGTTCCAACGGGCGTTGAGTTGAGAACCAAACAACCCTCTACTTAGTGTCACATCAACTGTAGGTGATGTCACTAGCCAGCTAAACAATGTTAGACTTTCACTTGAGTAAATCACAGTGGTATTCGGTGTTGTCAGGCAGTTGGTGATCCACCTCTACGATAACAGCCCCCTAACACACAGTGGCTGGACAAAAGGCATGTCTTGGCATTTAATGTTTATGACGTGGAGACAACTAGTGCATCCGGTATTTAATGTTGTGACATAAAGTATAAGGGTTGTCTTTCATAGTCTTTAATGACTTAGTTGCCTCGGGGGTTATGTGGGGGAGGCTATTTAAGGAGCCCAACCACCTTTGAGGAAGGAGGATCCTTCGAGAGTTTAGAAGTTATTAATGGAGAGAATATACATTCAGAGAGAGTGATCACAAACCAGAGAGGATTACTCACTCACCATTGTTATTTATTACGAATCTTTTAATACTTGATAGAGATTTCTTGAGGGTGTTTGGTGCATTTATACCTGCCTACTGAGGTGTATGTAGGATGCTTGCTTCTCTCTCCCTCTAGCTAAGTTATTGCTAAAGTTCATTACTATTTCCTGAGTTATACAAGAGATATTTACAAGTTTAAACGGAGTTTATCTTCATTGGGTTTGTGTTTGTGTGTCCCATCAGTAATCCTAAGGGTCTTGGGCTAATTAACTTATCATTACCATACTCAAATAGGGGTTACGGCTCCATCTATAATCTAAAGTACCCTCTTACATAGGAATTAATACTATAAATTGAATTTGAATTTGAAATTTAAAAATCGAATATAAATAAGACATAATTAAATTAAACATAATATAAATCTATGTTTTGTTTTTTACTAATCCACAAATATACGCTTCTTACCTTTAAAAGGTGATTGTTTGTAGTAGCTGTGATGGGATATCCTAAATACAAAGAGTGGATGGGTGAGACAAATGGAATGGGGTATGTGTTTCGCAGAGGTGCTAATGAATTAGTGAAATACACAAAGAAGATGTCATAATGATGAAGAGTTTCCATGTCTATGTGCTAGGTGTGAGAATGGTAAGGTGTTTTAGTGGAAAACTGTTAAACTACATTTGTTAAGATGTGGTACGAAAGATAATTCTCGATTTTGGAGTTTTCACGGGGAATTGAAAGTTCATTTTGTCACCGAGCAACCTTCATAACAACCTTCAACAAATAGGATAAATATAGAAGGGGATGACGTAGATCATATTATGTTAGAGGATTTAGTTGATGACGCATACGACGTTTATGAAGTGGAAGAGAATGAGGTCACCGACGATGTACAAGGTTCAGATGCTCATGAAGATATGAGGATAAACCTTGACGATGACTACCAATGTTTAAAATTTAAGGCGACCCAAACGTTATATGATGGATATGAGGAAGATCAAATAACTTTACATGGTTTGGTTGGTTTGCATAATTTAAAGACCCAATATGATTTGTCTGGTAATAGCGTGACGGGAATTCTGAATTGGGTGAGGGCCTTTCTACTTAAGGAGAATACGCTTCCAAATAGCTATCCTTTTATGAAGAAAAGTTTGAAAGGTTTGTCAATGAAGTATAAATAGATTCATGCTTGTGTGTATGAATACAAACTATAACAAAAGGAGTATGAAAATATCGATTGGTGAATGGTATGCGATGAACCTAGATATGTCCAATCTACTAGCAAGGAAGCCACAAGCTCAAAAGCGCCTCAAAAAGCGTTGAAATATTTTCCTGTTGGGTCTAATTTAAGATGTTTTTATTAGTACCTTGGATAGAGGAGGCAATGACTTGGCATGTTTGGGAAGAAGTAGTGGATAATCTCACGCGTCATCCTATTGATTCTACAGCTTGGAGGAGGATGAATTATGAGTATCTCGATTTTGCTCGAGAACAACATAACATTCATTTGGCTATAGCAACAAATGGTTTTAATCCATTTGGAAATATAAGAACCAATCAGAGTGTATGGCCAGTTATCCTAGCCCCACTCAACATCCCTCCTTCACAGTGTATGAGACCTGAATTTTTGATGTTGTCTTTGTTGATACCCGGGCCAAAGGTACCAAGTGATAACATCAATATCTACCTAGATCCTTTGGTATAAGAATTAAATGAATTGTGGGAAGAGGGTGTGCAAGAATTTGACTATTTAAAAAAGAAGAGTTTACTGAAAGCTATGTTGATGTGCGAGATTCATGATTTTCCAGCTTTTTGGGCGTTATCCAGTTGTGTAGTACATGGTTATTTGGGGTGTCCTATTTGTGGAAAGGAGACTGAATCTCTTCATCTCTTCATCTCCCTACTGGCTCAAAAAATGTATACCATTGTAGTACATGGTTTTTGACCCTGACTAAGCTTGTCAAGGTCAAAGGCCGTGACAGGATCGTGACAATTCTAATGAACTTATCACGGTCATTGACCGTGGCAAGTCCGTGATAATAAAAGTTCTCACCCCCCACAGTCACTGACCTTAATAAGTTCAACTTCTCACGGTCAATGACAATGACAATTCGGCATTTTTGGTGTAGTGTCATGACCAAAACCCATTGGCAGTTGGAATGAAATACCAACTTAGTTTGAACAAGATTAGGGGTGAGATTATAACTAATTTCTAATGAGATTGATGTTGTAACCCTCTTTCTTCGGCGGGATTCATCATCTTCCCATAAACATTCCCTTTTATATCATGAATCGAACCCAAAATTTATAGATTTTATCGATTCTAAACATGATTACACTTATTTTCACATTCGAATTCACCCATTAAAAACCTAAATTCCTAGAATTCAACATCGTTAATCAAGAATTATACACGTCCTTAATTTGACTTAAAGATTGAATCAAACGTTATACTAATCACTTAATATCACACGTTTCTACATTAATAAATCTCTAAGGATATATGGGATCGTAAACCATTTATTCTCCAACAATTTTATTCACAAAATTCCCATTTCGACAACATATAAATCCCACCCAAAATCAAATTTATGTCACCAACTATAATATGAACAAAAATATATAATATCAAGGAAAGTTTAACACTTGTCGTATATTTTCATAGGGTCAGAATCATTCTTTATAGATGCTCCTTTGCAAGGAATCTTAACCAAAAAATTACTAATTTCCTCCCGATTTCCATATTGATTCCTCTCTTGAGTTTTCTCCTTTCTCTTTTACCTCTCTCTCAACCTTAGGTTATTTGAATGACTCCATCAAAAACCCCTTAATATTCCCGTAATCCCGAAATAAGGTTACCTAGTAACATTAAAATGACCTGAATATCCTCGAGCAGGTCATGTACAACTTAAAACGTCCTCGGAACCCATTTACAACTCTCGAGTACCTAATTATGACTATCTGGACCCATCTCGGATCATCCGTTCACTCCAATTACCTTTAGAGTAATCTATCATCAATTTACCATCTTATTCCCAACACGACCGCTCAAGCGCATCCCTAATAATATCCTTTTAACCCATCTCTTTTACCCACGCACGACGTAATATAAAATTATACAACTTCGTTTACTTATCACTCATGTAATATAATAACACAAAAATATTACTTCATTTTTCTTTAATTAATATATATTTAATTAACTTTATTTATTAATTTAATGAAATTATTGCGACACGTTTAATTTATATATTCCCAAAAATACAGGGTGTTACATAATTCCCCTTATAAAGGAATTTTTTCCTCAAAATTTGGATAGCCTAGTACATAGAACTTTCGATACCCTTTCACAATTCACCCTCAGATTCCCAAAGTTACATCCTGAATACATTTTGGTGTCCCCACTATACACCTACCAACTATACTCTCCAACTCAAATGCTTATACACTACTGTTCAAAACTAGTGACTAGTCTATTCTAGTCCCTTTTCATTGATACACTATATCATCCTTCTTAATGTCTCATTTGGAGACTATACACAACACACTACAATCCTACCAAAATACTCCAATACGATGAGCCTATACACCCCTAGCTTATTAATTTGAAAAAAATTGAAACGTCCAAACATTTGTAGATGCTAAATCTCCCTTTTTGTTAGTCAATATAATTCTTCTCATGTGAATTATCTACACTTAACACTTAACCACAATTGTCAGACTTCAAAAACTTCAGTTCGCGATGACATAACTTTTACGACGTCTATCTTTTAAACAAAATAAACCTTGATTTACTCCATCCCTACGAACGGACTCTGAATCATATCTCGCCTGAGAAGTTTTTCATTCTCCCGTATAACCAACTAAAGGTGGAGGATACGGTTTCCCGCATAAAGACTAAAAAGGATCCTCGCTAATAATAGGCTGGTATGAGTTATTACACACAACTCTACTAATGATAATTTCTCCTCTCAATTACCTTAGAGTCTGGAATTCTCATTACTTGCATATCGTCTAACAATAGTCATCTTTCCCGTCTATCCATCGGTCTACAGGTTATACGTCCTTCTTAAACCCATTCCTTCCCCACAAACTTTTGATAACCCAACTAGAAGTGGGACATAAGGATCTTAGTGTTGGGCTGCACTTTATGCATGTTTATTCTATTTCTTCTATAAAATATTGTGGTGACGGCCCGATAATGTAACTAACCCAAATTGGCTATATCTACTCCATCTCGGTCCACTAATTCCATAAACCCGAAGTAATTCATGACTTTTTTGTGTTGTTGGAAACCAAACACTGAACTCCATCAGCCTTTTTAACCATTCAGTCACTAGAATCACCAAGTATTACAGAATTTCTGGTTTATCACCCCAGACTTACCTCCTTCCCACTAACGAATGGTCGACCCGTAGACAACTTCATTATTTCTTTCTCCCCACCGATCCACACGCTCTATATCCCATTTATGTGTTATATCTTAATCCCCTTCCTGGGGTATGCCAAAAATCATGACCTAATTGTTTGCTCCACAATTGTACACTTTGTGGGTCTTTCTCATCTGGTAACATTAACTTTCAATTTTTTCCCAATCCATTGTTAGAACTTGACCGAGTGAGACTCATCTTTGATTCCCAAAACTCATGGATCCTCCATTGGTAAGATATATCCTTCTCCTATGTCTCCACAATCTTTTAACCCATCTCGAGTGTGATAGCTCTCCTTGCTCTATATAATCGAATTATTTTCTTCCTCAAATGACTTTCAGTTTATGTTGCTTTTCCACGTCATTCCTAACTTCCTTATAGGCATATGACTCAATACATTTATTCCCACATTCCTTTATCTCGAACGATAATGGAAATCAAACTAACCACGGTGTCCATATATCGTATATCCCATGCATATTTGCACAATTATAAAAAATGTGATATATTTATATCAAACATGACCCCCAATCTCGGTATTTATATAAAGAAAGGGTATACTATATTTCCCTTCTAATCGTATCTTAATTATACTCGATATTTCCCTCACCAATCCCCTAGTGGTGCAAATGTTCCACAGTGTTTGATGTACATCATTACCTGGCCCCACTGGCCTTAAATAGTAAAGTAGCTCTCAACTGAAAGTATTATCTACACACATGTTGAATAACTAAAGTACTAAACCTATTCCCTAATGACCAACATATTACCTAATGCCCTAAACTTACTATTTTTATGCGTGAGACGTCTCACAAGTGAAATCCAAATAGGTGATCCCCTCAGTAAACTACAACCTAGCATTGTCACTCATCAAGATTTGAGGCCCAAAACACGTAATTGGAACACGGAAAATCCTATCCTCAGATGTATAAGTCTAAAACATAACTCCTACATCACTAAAGGAGTCACACAACACTGCATTTGCACTACCATTAAGTCCCTAACACTAAATCTATAACAAGATAAATATCACCAGTCGACGGTAAACCCAATATACCCCGAATCACATCAATTAAAGTCCCTATAATCCAATATAACAAGATAACTATACTATCCAATGTCTCCTCTATTGTATAATATATGTGTAGGCTCGACCCTTTTTCAGGTGAAACTTCACAAAATGATTCCCCCACCCTAGAATAGTTGACACAATAGCCTCATTGTAATAGTCCACTATCGCGTAAACCGTGTCTAATCAGTCCATACTTAAGATAATATCATACTCAAATATCATTTATCTCTAGAACCATTAGATATATGAAAACATATCCTCCCATTGTGCACACTTACTCCCTTGCACATGGGACCAAAGAGAGCCCCCTTGCCCAACAGTAAGTATATATAAATAATAGTAACACTAACGATAGTAATATGTCACGAATATTGAGTATTTGAGCCCGTTATTTCTATGCACTCTGAACTTTTGCATTGCTTATGACTATATTTATGCTCGTTAACTAGACAACCTTTATTATGTATGTTTATATTCTTGGTGAGGTATAATTGAGTTTTGGTAGTTATTGGAATGCTTAATATGTGCATTGGTTTCTTTTCGAGGAAGCTCCATTGCCTAACTCAACTTCAAGGGAATTTTAGTCATTTCATACTATATCTCCAGCTTAGTGCAATTCCACCAAAGCGTAGTTTGTTGAGTGACTTTGCGTGGTCGTGAACAACACATTGTTTCGTGTTCGGATGAAGAAGTTAGAGTTGTTTCCAATGGGCACCTTTTCTCCCATTTGAAGACCAAAGATTCCAAGAAACAAGAGTAAATGCCAACTGGCCCAGAAGCCTCGATTGACCAGACTTTTAGATATAAGCCTATGAGCAAGGCAGGGGACTTAAAACACTACACCCGGTTGACCAGCCCCTTCGGCGCAGTCGATCGGTCCTCCCATTTATCCATCGCTTCTTTCTTCTTTATTTTCTTTATCCTTTCTTTCTTTTGTGACTTATTATATAGGTGGGCCTTTTTTTATTTGTAAGATATATCTTTCATTTCAGGTTAGTTTTAAGCATTTGTTTCTTTGGGAGCCTCTCTCTAGGGTCTCAACCCATTTTTGTATTGTAAGTTACTATTCATCTTCCCATCCATTTATTTTATTCTTTATTTCCTTTATTCCTTTCTTTGTTATTCATTTCATTGTTTTGTTTTTAGTTTTTTTAGGTTATTTAGTTATTTGCTTTTGTTAACTAGTTTTATTTCTTTCTTTAATTCTGTATTGTATCTAGTTTAAGGGTTGGGGTCATATTTCTTCCATCAATGGGTCTCGATCTTTGAAATCTAGGTTTTGGGTCAAAAGGCATTTAATTGAAACCTATGCATTAAATTTTGCATATTAGGCATCTTCACCTATGCATTAAATTTTGCATATTAGGCATCTTCATTTCTTTTTCACGCATTGTTAATGTTTATAGAGATATTGCAACATTAATACACGTGTGTCCATTTTTGAATAAATGTTTAATCTTATTCTTGAACCAATTTTCTTCATGTTGCTTGGTTAAATGTTTTGGAACCGAAATCCTTTTTATGAATTGTTTATCCCACGGTGAAGATATGACCCTAATCCCATTTTCTTGTTCTTGTCTAGCTTTTTTTTATCCCCCCCCCCCCCTTGCCATTTTAAACCTCATCACCTTTTACACATTTATTTTAGAATTAATAAATCAATTAATGTTTGTGAAACATTGCCTGTGGATTTTTGATACACAAACTATCTGATATACTTCATTTGAGTGTAGTTAAAGTTATGGCTTTTTTGTATTGTGATCGAAAGTCGATAACAACGATTAGTGTATCAACACGGACACTCGGTTTCCGCCGACATCAAAATGATGTCATTTTCGGCGAGTGTTTGATATAGATTGTAATTATTTTAGTATTTCATATTATTCTTTTTTTGGATGTGTATTCTTTATTTTTCCTTTCCTTTTGAGTTGTGCTAAATTATTTCGAGAACCTTGAAATTTTGGCGCCCGTCGTGTTTTTGAATTTCCCAATTTGATATGTCTCGCTATAATTCATTAGATAACCTAAATTTTAATGAGAATATTTTTCCAAGTTACACTCCAAAGACTATGCGAGAGTGCCTACAAATTCTTGAAAATGAATGTATTGAGCAGGAAATTTAGGAATTCATAAGTAATCCCTTATCGCATTGGGAATGAACTTTGGGAAGCTGGGAGTCCTCTAGATATGAGCAAACCTCTCAAGATGATGTTATGTCTTCTTGTTGGTTTGATCATGAGTTATCCTCCAAGGAATTGAATGACCAACCGAGAGTCTGAAAGCTTGGTCTTTAGAAGTAAATGGGGAACTCGAGGATATTATTTCCTTTTCATAAAGCTCAATTAAAGTTGAAACTTACGTTTGAGCTCCACCCCTTTTTAATGAAGAAATAATTAAGAGTAATCCAAGCACTTTCTAATTTCAACCTCTTATTAATATTTCAAATTCTACTGACATTGAAGGTCCTTCGTTTCCTTGGTTCCGTACTTTTTTCGTAACATTAAATTTATCACAAGAATCGGTTGAAAGTGTTAAGGAATTCGACCCAATTCTTTAATGGGAATGTTATCTTCAGATACTTCATCTCATGATTTATTCTATTACACTTTCCCCACCTCCCATTCCAATTGAAAAACCTTGGGGACGTGATTTTATTTTTCCCAAGATTAATTTGGTCTTGTCTCCCTTAGTATTCAAATCCCCCATCACCCGCCTAAAAATTTTAATTGGTGATGGTTTTTTTCTTACTCCTTACACATGCCTACAATTTTTCTAATGAAATTCCTATTTTTAGCGTGGCATGAATTCAAATGAGGTGACACCAATTATCCCTCAAAGTCAAATTGTGTTTTGGGTGAACCCTCAAGAATTTCATCTTCTAATGGATAGTTAGTTAGAAGGTAAAATTATAGGTTGTAAATATTTTTTTTCTTTCATTTTTTTTCTCTCTTCTTATTTTTTGTCTAGTGTAATTAGTTAAAGTTTTTTATGTTCTTTTTGTTATTCTTGGTTCTAACATGTTTTATAGACTAAATGGACTCGTACTTATCGGTGATCGCTCCACTTTGGGTAATATCTTTATATTACTCTCTTTATGTTATGTTCTTGATTTTCATTCAGTACAATTCATCCTTTAAGTTAGGGGGTGTGTTATATTCTATCCATTCATTGTTTAGTTTCATTGATTTGATCACATGTTTTTCACTAAGCATGCTTTGTTGTTAAAATTGAAAATTTTCAAAAATATTTTCTTTCTTTTTTCTCCTTTGTTGGGAATTTTGCCTTTGTTTTTGATGATAAATTTTAATAAATGCCCAACCCAATTGACATTCCGTGATGCGTGTTCTTGATTTTAGAAGTTATTAGACTTTAGTCCTCAAATCATTGATATTATGAATAACTTCAGGAATTAAACTTCAATCCCATGAGAGCATGCACTTTTCTTGTTTTAATGATTTTGTTTAAGGCATTTATAACTCAGTAATGTTTTGTTGCATTGTATATACTTACCCCTAATAAGCTTTGGGCTTTTCTTCGTTTGTGAGGGTTATACACTACTCTTTCCTCCTTAAAAACATTGATTTCGTCAGTAATCTCACTATTCTTTTATTTGATCATTCATTAATTGAGTTCATATTTTGAAATTTATTATTTGAGCATGATTTTCAATGTTTTTTTTACTAGAGAATTGCATAAACTTTGGGAAAGGATCATAGGTCATCTTTGTTATATTGCCTATATTGACCTTGACCTCACCTTATCTATTTTTCCTAGTCAACCCCTTTGAAAATTAATTTAGCTTTTTGTTTCATTACCCAAAATCACATAACCAACTTCATATTGGAATTATAAACCATACATATTACCTTCCACAACTTTGTTTGGAATGTTACATGGGATTGAATGCTGTTATTATTATATGGTTGCAATTAAGCATGGGAGAGTGACAAAGAGGGAAGAAAAAAAGAAAAAGTCGAAGAAAACCAAAGAACAATATGAGAAAAAGAAGAAAGAAAATAAAGAGAAAGTTTGCATACGATGTATATAGTGTTCAATAATCTTTGTCTCTCTCCAATTTCGTATGTAATGCATGTTATGGAAATCATTTTCCAATTTTGAAATTGCTCATAATTTTCCATCATCCCAAATTTTTCATCCACAAACATCTTTTAGTCCATACAAATTCCTTTCATTTCCTAACCTTAACCCCAAACCTACATTACAACCCTATAGAAGTCCTATGTAAGCCGAGGGTGAATTCAATGCAAAAGTTTAAATAGTGTTGATAATTTGTGAAAATACGCTTCACCTCCTTTAATGACAGTATCTTTCATTAACATGAAAAAATTTCATTTTATATATAGCATTCTTCATTAGTGACATGTGTGTGGCCTAGTTTCCATTTACATTTACTCTTTATAGTCCCATGTAATACCTCCCATTAATAGTGATTTCATTTGTTGAGTGTAATATTCGTCGAGGATTGATTTATATGAACACTTTAATGTTTATTATAAAGTTTATAATTTTTTTGCCAAATCATACTTTTCATGTGTTTACTTTTAATTACCACCTTTAAGATTTCAATTGCATGAATTTCATTCTATAACGTTAATAATATGACCTTATGTGTGGATTCTTTCACTTTGCTAATAAAGTGTTTGGAATATTGTTCATTATTGTTGAGCTTGTCGCATGTTTGTTGGGCATACCTTTTGAGGAACCTATGATGTTTAGGGGTTTTATCCCTGAAAACCCTCACAAGACAACACTCATCCACTAGGGTAACTTAGGGATTTAACGATTTATTGTATGCTAAATTCAACTGTGTTCCTTACCAAAGTGGCATTTATATTTATGCTTACATACGTTTTGCACCACCTTTTGTTAGACTAGTTTTGTTTAATTTCATTACTAGGGACTAGAAATGTTTAAGTTAGGGGTGCGATATGTCACGGATATAGCGTATTTTTGCCCGTTATCTTTATGCATTCTTGTAATTTTGAATTCCTTATGCCTATATTTATTTACATTAACCAGACAACCTCTATTATGTATGTTTATATGCTTTGTGAGGTATAATTGATCTTTTGTAGGTATTGAAATGTGTAACTTGTGGATTGGTTGCGTTTCGAGAAAGTTCAATCATTTAACTCAACTTTAAGGGAATTTCAGTCATTTCATACTTCATTTCTGGCTCAGTGAAGTCAACAGAAGTGTATCTCATTTATTTAGCTTCGCATGGCCGCAAATGACATGTCATTTCAAGTTCGAACGCAGAAGTTAGATCAGTATCCGTTTGGCCCCTTTTTTCCCATGTAAAAAGTAAAGCTTCCAATAAAGTAGAGCGTCCGTCCACTAGACCTAAGCCCTCGGTTGACCGGACTTTTAGATTTAAGCTTATGAGCAAGGCAGGGGACTTTAAACACTACACTCGGTCGACCACACCCTTGGTTACGATCGACCGATCCTCCCAGTTATGTACTTCTTCTTTCACCTTTATTTTATTTTTCCTTTATTTCTCATGTGACTTAGTATATAAATGCAGTTTTTTTTATTTGTAAGATATATCTTTCATTTTAGGTTAGTTTTGTGGGTTTGTCTCTTTGGAGCTTCTCTCTCTAGGGGTTTAACCCATTTTTGTAATGGAAGTTACTATTTATCTTCCTTACATTTAATTTATGCTTTTTTTTCCTTGTATTCCTTGCTTTGTTCTCCATTTCCTTTCTTTGTATTTATCTTTTGTTGGTTATTTAGTTATTTTCTTCTATTAACTAGTTTTATTTCTTGCTTTAATTATGTATTGTAGCTAGTTTAATGGTTGGGGTCATATTTCTGCCATTAATGGGTCTCGAGCTTTTGAAATCTAGGTTTTGGGTCAAAGAGGATTTATTAAAAACCTCGTGTATTAAAGTTGGGATAGTAAGTGTTTAACATTCTTTGTCATACAACATTAGTGTTTATAGTGATAGTGCAAAATTAATCCATGTGTGACCATTTTCGATTAAATGTTTAATCTTTCATTATTGAATTAATTTCTTCATGTTCGATGTTAATAATTAATTAAATATTCTTGGTTAAATGTTTTCGAATCAAAATTCTTTTAATGCATTGTTTATCCCACGGTGGGGATGTGACCCTAATCCCGTTTTTTTTTTCTTGCCTGGTTTTATTTATTGTCCCCTCTTTTTCCTTTTAAACCTCGTCATCTTTTACACTTTTATTTTAGAAGTAATAAATCAATTAAAGTCTATCAAATATTCACTGTGGATTTTCAATACCCGAACTAGATGTTGTACTCCATTTGAGTGTATTTAAAGTTTAGGTGTTTTTCCATTGTGGTCGAAAGCTGATAAAATCGACTATCGTATCTACACAAACACTCGGGTTCTACCGACATCTCCACTAAACCCATCCCACATGTGAATCTAGTGTTAAAAAAAAACTGCGAGGTATCCGTGTCATGTAAAACTTACCTCATTTACCCGAAGATAAAACTCATACTTTTAGTAGCCAATAACACTGACTTTTTAAATGGTACATGTACATAATACTCACGTCTAAACTGAACCTAAGATTGTTATAATTGTTTCCCCTATTAGGAAACCTTCCCTTGTCCCCTATCTCATTGTGCACAAGAACGACGCATGAGGTTTTGCTCTCAACATATAAAATACCTCTCTGTGTAATCCCCTTGTGGTGCCCCACTAGCACTCTTACACCCAGTCTTGCTCTAGTGGATAAACTTTACCAATCTCTCGAATCCATTCACACAGAAGTGATTGTCTTGATAGTATACAAGTTCAGCATTGACGACATCGACATGAATTATCAAATCTGAATTCCCCAATAACTTCTGGGAAATTCCCCATGTGTGTCCATCAACAAACTCAAGGATCTTTTTTCTCCTTCGTATTTGCCTCATCCAGAACGATGTTCGCTAAACGAGTAAACTCTTCCTTGTACGTGGCCATTGTCCGACCCTTCTGTGATAAGTATAGAAACTTCCTTCATATTTATGTATCATCAATAGATGAAAGTACTAGCGGTCAAACCTCACCCAAAATTCCTTGATATTTATAGTCTCTCTCCCCTCAGACTTGATAATTGACTCCCACCATTGCAATGTTAATCCTACAAGCTTAGAGGTCACAAAAAATTGTTTCTAAGTCTCACTTCACTCCACTATATGTAAATGCCTGTGTATGTTCTCCTTCCTTTGGCTATCTAATACCAAGTTCGCATTTTATAAAAATTCACTGGATGGCCCTTCTGAAAGCCCCCTCTGACTCTCTCCCATGTTGATTTCATTAGGTGAGTGTGAATTAGCACCATCGACTTCTATGACGGTGCTTGGGGGGATACAACGATCCACTAATGACCATCACAACGTTAACAATTCGAGTAACAATAGTGGATACCTCTGTTGCGATCACCATCTCCTGAATATTCTGTGGCTCCAGTTGGCCTCTCCTCCCGTGGTCCTCCTAGCGGCCTTCACTATTCGTCCTCTACTGTTCGTCACACAAAACCTAACCGAACACTTTTAATATACACTTTAATTATAAGTAATAGCAGGAGAACTAAATCACAATATGAATCCACAATGCTAAGAATAGAGCTCTACATAAAAGAAATAGAACGCTAAAAATGTAGTAAGTCCCATATATCCTAACTCTAGAACCTGTTGTTATGATACCATACGCGACACCTCGCCTATTTCAATAATGGGTGATTAGTCATCTAGTAAAATAAAATAATAATCTCATTTGGTTCATAATTAACATCATTGTCGAAAATATTTTAATTACAAACCACTTATTAATGAAACAAGTTAGTGCCAAATTTTATCTTTCATTAATTACCGAAAAGTAAACCATTCAATGTAACAAAAATGAAAATAAACTATCACTGTAATAAAGTCTAAAGTCAAAATAAATTTAAAATTCAAATACCGATTACACCATCGGTTACAAAGCAATCTAATACAATACAAACTAACTGAATTAAATAAAAACTAAATGTAAAGAGTATGATATGGGGGACATTCCCACTAATAAATGAAATGGAATCGAACTAGAATACCAAAGATAGAATCGTACACTATGAATCTAGCAAGCCTCCAAATCTTCTTCATCTCTATAAATCCTATAAAGATTGATCACACTTGCATCCCTATGGATGGGCACCTAAAAGTTTTGAAAATAGTTGATATGGGTTAGAGTCCAAAACCTTTTAAAAACATTTAGCAAGTGTTTAAAATACATTATAAATATGCATTGTATTATTTCGTATTTAAACTGGTGTCACACTCCCATGAAATACCCCTAACCCCTCATCTAAGTGTGCACATAATGCATGTATTTTAATCACCTAGTTATTCTATCCAGCCTAACTAGTTCCTCAACACGAATCTTAGCCCCATACTCAACCCGATACCACGCACAACTATATTCATTTTAAATTCTCTATTAGCATTCACATCCGGTTTACAATTATAAATTTCAATTATAATTAAATCAATTCACTTCCCATAACTTTCACAACTAATTAATTCAACTTTTACACTTTAATTTTTTATGCCCATTTATAATTTTTTTCACTTTTATATATGTATTTTACTGTAAAGAAATGATTTTTTAAATGTCCGTTTAGTATCTAGGAAATTTTTCTATATATCCTAGATCACTTCAATTATGTCTGATACCGCTACATTTTCCACGTCTCCACGTTCATCCATGACGGCCTCGACTTGGATCTGAAGTTAGCACTCACCCAATACCTTCATACATACGTAATGAATCAACACTGTCCGATCATGCATTGTGTGTCTTCAACATTCATCTCTTCCCAGTACTCCACTCACAATTATGGTGAAATATTTTAATTGGAGTTTTTAATATTAGAATAAACATTTGGGAACACTTTTAAAATAATTTTTTAAAGTATGAAATATTTTATCTCCAAATAAGATATTTTTTCTATGTTTAGAGGAGAATAGTGCACATCGTTCAGATCAATCGAAGGAAATATCTTGTCGTTCAAACGACAACTCATGTCGCATGAAGTTACTCCAACGACAAGTGGCTCCATTCGAGCGACACCCCCTCTTGTTCGAACAAACCACCGCCTCAATTTCTGTATTTAAGAAGTGTTCATTCTGCACATTTTTTCAAGTCATGGAACTGCGTTTTAGCCGTTCTTCTGCAATAAAACATACTTCTTTTTTCATGTTTTATGCACTGTTTTGATTCACAAACAATTCCCAATCATTTATGTGAATCTTTTAAACCAAAAAAAACTGTTCTACTCATCTGGAGTCCTTGTGGAGAAGAAGAAGGCTAATTTTTCACTGCTGATCTTGGAGTTCTTGCGGGACCTCTTGCTAACGAAATTGAACCGACACCTGCATGTATTTTGTGTGTCACGGTATTTCATTGCAATCCGTGTGAGTAGGGATTTACAAATTATAGTGAAATAAAAAGGTTTTTATCTTTGCGAGATTTTTCCTCAAATTTTGACAGTCTTGCATGTTTGATTTATTTCATCTATTTGTCACAATTATTTGCTAGAAGTTAAGACAGAATTGGGAAAAAATGGAATTTAATTAAATAAGTTAGACATTGATTGCTGACGCACTCTCAAATTGGTATCAGAGCCAATTACACAATTTTACTGTGTAATTTTTTCGCAAAACATTTTTTTGGATATCAATTTTGTTCTAAAAATTGATCTTTGAAAAAGTTCAATTTGAATGGAAAACATATATAATAGAGTCCCAATTTTTTACGTGTGAATTTACACATATTTGACAACTCGTATGAAATGTCACTTAAAGTCCATATACGAGCGTGTTTGGGTTATGTGTGAAACAGGGGGGGGAGGCCTCCCACTATCATTGTAGATAATGTAACTACTTTATAATCTTTGACTACATGTACTGAGGATGAATTTAAATGGAGCACATATAACTCACGTGGGCTTATTGCCATTTCTGGAGCCGTCACACATGACGAGTTTCGATGCCTCATGACGTGTACCACGTCTAAAGAAGCACGAGATGTTCTTCAACTAGCCCATGAAGGCACTAATGCTGTTAAAGAATGAAAATTGCAAAACTTAACTACACCATTTGAAACTATCACCATGCTTGATTCTGAGTGTTTTGATGAATTTTGTGCACTTATCTGATAGGTGAACATATTCCCGATGTTAGTGTAGTTAAGAAAATTTTGAGATCACTGCCTAAGATATTTATCACCAAAGTCATTGTGTTAAATTCATTAGGTCATTTAAGTAGGATGAAATTAGAAGTGTTAGTTGGAGACCTATAGACATATGAAATCGACATGATACCTAACATGATAAAATCAAAAGACAAAGAGATATCACTTAAAGCTCGGGATAGGAAGAGTGATGGGTCGACAAGAAAGAGAGGTGAGTCATCTAGGAAAAGAGAGGAAGAGTTATCTGGTTCTGAGTTTGATTTTGACTTAGACAATTCGACGTTATTTGTAAAAAAAATCAAGAAATTTATCAAATTAAAGGAAAATGGCAATTTCAAAGATAAAAAGAATTTTGAGAAAAATAATTTTGAAAAGAAAAACGAAAAGATAAAAAGGACATGCCTAAGAAAGAAGATGAGAGATGTTATGAGTGTGATGGTAGAGGTCATAAGGCATTTGAGTGTCCTACTAGGTTGCGATGTTAAGGAAAAGGTAAAGATTCTCTTAATGCCTCCCTTAGTGATGACAGTGGGGTCGAGTCATTGGATTCTGGAGACGAGTCACCGTATGAATGTAACTTGACCGCATTCATGGCTAGTCATGTGAGTACTGACAGTGCACTTAATGACGATGAGGATGCGACTTCCTAGGGACACCTCGACATTGGAAGCGATGTGAGTGAGGGGATGTTGCAAGTGAGAGCGAGAGTGATTTATGATGCACGTATGCTGATTCTTTTAAAACTAAAAAGAGTAACAAAGCGTTATCACTCAGGATAGTTGCCTTAGTGAAAGAGTCAGAGTGACGATAGAGAGAGAGAGAGAGAGAGAGAGAGAGAGAGTTTGTGTAGAGAGGGAGAGTTAGTTTGGTGAAATAGAGAGATGCTTATAGAAAGAGAAGGGGACTTAACCAAGAAAGTGGCTAGTCTTATGAATGAGCTACAATTTTCTAGGAACACTCGACAGAAACTTGAAGATCTTATAGCCTAGCTTACTCATGACTTTGAGATAACTAGGGAGGTCAAGGTACATATTGAGGATAGATCTGGAAAGATGTGAAAGATGCTCCTCGTCCCTGCTTTAGGTTTGGTAAAAGGCAGGGAATTGGTTTTGATGGTGCCTCCACATCCCATGTGGCACCATAATTAGTTCATGAGTTCACTACGAACCCATATGGCCATCGCCAAAAACTTCAAAGAAGAGTTCGTCCAAGAAAAGAAAACCAAGGTTGATCACAACCTGTGTACTTCTGTACCTACTGTAAAAGAAAGGGCCACCTTAGGGAGTTTTGCTATAGTTTGGGTTAGACATGACGTACATTTGATCCACCATGTACCACTAGTGATTTTTTGAGTCTTAGAGAGATAGTTGAGTTTCTATTCCCCATTTCTCAGAGTCTGTTGGAAGAGTTCCAATGGATTTCTATTCCATCAGCGGACACTTCTAATATCCCAACTAGAGCCAACAATGACAAGGGAAAACAAAAGTTTACCTCATCTTGGGTACCTAAACTCGACACAAAATCCCTTGTTATTCATGTTTCTCTCAATGCACATAACACTTCGCTGTAGTACTTCAACAATGGGTGCTCCAGACATATGATAGGTGATGTCGCATTTTTTACCTACCTAGAGGACTACAAGGAAGGTAAAGTCACCTTTGGAGATGAGAGAAAATCTAGCATAGTAGGACGAGATACAGTAGAGATAACAAGATTTCCTAAGCTAGAGAATGTTTTGTATGTCAAAGGTTTGAAAGAAAAGCTTATCAACATTAGCCAGATGCACGACGCTGACTTTGCAGTAAATTTTGAAAGGAACGAATGCAATGTTTATGATCAAGCTGGTTAACTTTTATTGTAAGGGGTGAGGACTAAAGATAATTGCTATGGGATTGTTCCCTAGTCCTCATTTGTCTACAACAGCGCCACGATTACTCCTATGGATCTGTGACATCAACGTCTAGGTCATGTGAACTTTAGAGATTTAGAGAAATTAGCTAAAAAGTACCTAGTACGTGGCTTATCATCATTTGGAAAGACGACTTTCGCAGTTTTTGGACCCTATTAGTTGGGAAAGTAAGTCTGTTGTCCCACAAGAAGTTGAATTCCATTACCACTTCATGATTTCTTGAGTTGATACACATGGATCTTATGGTTCCTATTTGTACTGAGAGTTCGAGGATTAAGAGTTATATCCTCAGGATGGTAGACGACTTCTCTTGTTACTCGATCTTAGGTTTTCTGAGAGAAAAATCTGATGTTATTGAATTTCTTATGACCAAGTGTCGTGTCCTGCAAAATCAACATGCAGTCATTTTCAATAGAATACGTAGTGACAATGACACTGAGTTTGAGGAAGATAAAGTAAATCATTACTATGATAACCTCGGGATCAAATATGAATTCTTGGTCGTGAAGACTCCTCAGCTAAATGGGATTGTTGGGAGGAAGAATTAGATGATTCCGGAGATAGCTAGATCTATGCTTCTAGGTCATAGAGTTGATATGAGATTTTGGGTAGAGGCGATGTCTACTGCATTCCACACGATGAATAGGGTTTACCTTTGTCCACACGTACTTCAGATGCCCTTAGATTTGAGACTCTTAGGAAGTCCTTATGAATTTCCACAATTTTTACACCTAAGTTAGATGTTGAGTTCATTCGTTAGGAATATCCAACATTCATCGTGCACATATGTTATGGTTGTAAGTATTGATTTTCCTGTCAAATTTTTTCACATCCATTGATTTCCGCTATCACCGACTTGGTTGTTTTGGTGTTCTTTCATGTTTTCATTTTTTTTTTGTATATTTTGTAAGAAAAATTTTGAAAAGTTCAAAAAGAGAAAGTTTGATTACCTTGTGACATTCTCCATTTTCATCTTCTTTGTGTTCTTCTTATTTGTCTATTTGGGGACATCATAAAAAGGGGGAGAACGAATTATGGGGGAGAGTTTTTGTTTGATTTTATAGTGATTTTATTGAGCATAAGTTTTTACTTACTTTTTCTTATCATTATATTTCAAATTGGTGTGTGTCACGGCTATTGTTTCTTGTCTCATGTGTGTAGGTACCTAATTGATGATTATTTTTGCACACCCTGATGATGACAAAGAATGTTTGAAGATGTTGAAGAAGTTGAGGACATGTCAATTAATATCTCCACTTTTTTGATATAATGTGAATATTAAATTGTATGGAACTTTTAGGTTGGGTAGCATAATTCGGATAGTTTTTATGTATGTACCAGCACAAACATATGGGGAGATTTTTAAGGACATGATTTTATAAATGTCTGTTTAGTATCTAAGAAATTTTTTTGTATATCCTAGATCACTACTAGTATGTCTGATACCGCTACATTCGACACATCTCCACGTTCATCCATGATGGACTTGACTTGGATCCGAAGTTATCATGCACCCACTACCTTCATACGTGCGTAGTGCATCAACATTGTCCTATCATGCATCGTGCATCCTCAACATTCATCTGTTCCCATTACTCCACTCGCAATTATGGTAAAATAATTTACTTGGAGTCTTTAATATTTGAATAAATATTTGGGAACACTTATATATATAATTTTTCACTTTTACATATGTATTTTTACTGTAAGGACATCATTTTGTAAATGTCCATTTAGTATCTAGGAAATTTTTCTATATATCCTAGATCATTGCAGGTATGCCTAATACTACTATATTCGGCATGTCTCCACGTTCATCCATGATGGCCTCGAGTTGGATCCGAAGTTATCACGCACCCACTAGCTTCATACGTTCATAGTGCATCAAAATTGCCCTATCATGCATCGTGTGTCTTCAACATTCATCTCTTCCCATTACTCCACTCACAATTTTGGTAAAATAATTTAATTGGAGTTTTTAATATTTCCATAAATATTTGAAAACACATTAAAAATAATTTTTGATGTCTGAACTATTTTATCTCCAAATAAGAATTTTTTCTGAGTGTAGAGGCGAACAGTACACGTCGTTCAGATCGTTCGAACAACAGAGCTTATCATCCAAACGACAACTCATGTCACATGAAGTCTCTCTAACGATAATTGGCACCGTTCGAGGGACACTCCATCTCATTCGAACGACCCACCGCCTCGATTTTTGAATTTAAGCAGTGTTTATTCTACATGTTTTTTGAAGTCTTGGCACTGGAGTTTCTGCAGTTCTTTTACATTAAAACAAACCTCATTTTTCTTGTTTTATACCCGATTTTGATTCATAAACAATTTCCAATCATTTATTAGAATCCTCAAAACCTAAGAAAATTGTTCTATTAATTTGAAGTTCTTGTGGAGAAGAATAAGGTTGATTTTCCACTGCTGGTCTTGGAGTTCTTATAGGACCTCTTGCTGACGACACCGAATCGACACTTGTGGGTATTTTGTGTGTCACTGTATTTCATTGCAATCCCTATCAGAAGAGATTTACAACATATAGTGAAATAAAAAGGTTTTGCTCATTTGCAGGATTTTTCCTCAAATTATGATTGTCTTGCATGTTTTATTTATTTCATCTATTTGTCACAATTATTTTCTAGAATTTAAGAATGAATTGGGCTAAAATTGGAATTTAATTAAATAAGTTAGACATTGATTGCTGGCGCACTCTCATTTACATAGCATCCACGAGTTGTTCTCCCGAATAACTATCAATTTACTATTCATAATATCTTTTAGTTTGACCATATATATATTTACACACACACACACACACACACACACATATATATATATATATATATGAATATGCATATCACATCAAGTACACCTATAAATATATCACTAACTATATATGTATTACTATAATCCCTTAGATAAATAACTTATTGGATGCGAAATCACTAGCATGCTTTCAAGATCCAGGAATGTCTACCACAACTTGAGAAACTGGGTTGGAATATCACCACCGAACCCAAAATGAGAAAAAAAATGGAGGCAATCATGGCCTTTAGTCTGTGGTCATAACCATACCACATTACTCAACGGGACTCCAACCGTACATAGAGTGGGCATGCATAAACCTATGACCTTGGGGAATGGTACTACCTCTATTGAGATTTTCCAGAGTGATCTCCCACGGCGCTCAACCTCCACCGATACCATATTCCCTAGGATGGGTATGTTTCACATAAATATCATACTGTAGAAGGGTGTCTACTAATAAAAAAGTAAATAAATAAAAAAATGATTTTTTTATTAATGACATTCGAGAGGTGCCCCGCAAGGGTCACCACAGAAGTCCAAGATTGAGAAGTGCCACTGCAAGGGTCACTACAATAATGACATTCGAGAGATGCCCGCGAGGGTCACCGCAGGAGTCCAAGATTGAGAAGTGCCACTGCAAGGGTCACTGCAACAATGACATTCAAGAATTGCCCCGCAAGGGCCACCGCAGAAGTCCAAGATTGAGAAGTGTCGCTGCAAGGGTCACTGCAATAATGATATTCAAGAGGTGCCCTGCAACGGCCATCGTAGAAGTCCAAGATTAAGAAGTGTCGCTGCAAGGGTCACTGTCACTGCAAGGGTCACTGCAGCAATGACATTTGAGAGGTGCCCCGCAAGGGCCACCGCAGAAGTCCAAGATTGAGAAGTGCCACTGCAAGGGTCACTGCCACTGCAAGGGTTATTACAGCAATGACATTCGAGAGGTGCCCTGCGAGGGTCACCGCAGAAGTCCATGATTGAGAAGTGTCACTGGCACTACAAGGGTCACTGCAGCAACGACAATCGAGAGGTGCCCCGCAAGGGCCACCGCAGAACTCCAAGATTGAGAAGTGTCGCTGCAAGGGTCACTGCCACTGCAAGGGTCACTACAACAATGACATTAGAGAGGTGCCCCACAAGGGGCACCGCAGAAGTCCAAGATTGAGAAGTGTCGCTGCAAGGGTCACTGCCACTGCAAGGGTCACTGCAATAATGATATTCAAGAGGTGCCCCGCAAGGGCGACCGCAGAAGTCGAAGATTGAGAAGTATCACTGCAAGGGTCACTGCAGCAATGCCATTCGAGAGGTGCCCCGCAAGGGCCACCACAGAAGTCCAAGATTGAGAAGTGCCACTGCAAGGGTCACTGCCACTGCAAGGGTTATTGCAGCAATGACCTTCGAGAGGTACCTCGCGAGGGTCACCGCAGAAGTCCAAGATTGAGAAGTGTTACTGCCACTATAAGGGTCACTGCAGCAATGACATTCGAGAGGTGCCCTGCAAGGGCCACCGCAGAAGTCCAAGATTGAGAAGTGTCGTTGTAAGGGTCACTGCCACTACAAGGGTCACTATAGCAATGACATTCGAGAGGTGCCCCGCAAGGGGCACCGCAGAAGTCCAAGATTGTGAAGTGTCGCTGCAAGGGTCACTGCCACTGCAAGGGTCACTGCAGCAATGACATTCGAGAGGTGCCTCGCAAGGGCCACCGCAGAAGTCCAAGATCGAGAAGTTCCACTACAAGGGTTCCAGCAAAAACTCATATTGAGAAGGAACCCACTCAAGGTGGCCAGGATGAGGGAGTAGCTACCACGAGCAACTCCTCATCATGAAACATAATTTTTGAAAAGAACAACAGTATTAACATTTTGCTTTCTTGTACAGGTTGCCTAGTTGAGCAAGCAGGGCTCGAGAAGGCTAGTTGGGACCTCCTGGGAGTTTTGGCTTGGCGGCTGAGGGAAAAGGTATGTTGAGCAAGCTCAACAACTTAGCACTATAGGATTGAGATAATACTAGTAGGAAGACTCAGAAGTCAGTCAAGACTACATACACTTCACACTCGGTCACAAGTGAAGTGAACAGCCATAGAGCTGGCTACTCACAAAAAATAAACTCTTTATAAACTATTTTAGAGGAGAGGAGTCCTTAAGGACTCCTCTCTCAAGATTTGCAAAATTTCACCACAATTTACCGTTTCAAAAGATAACTACCAGATCTGATATTTTGTCTTCATTAGGGGACATATGTGCTTTTTGACTTTGGTCGGTGCCAGGTGGCGCCTGCAGGGGGGACAGGCAGGGCTACCTGCAGGTAGGGACAAACGGTACACTTCAGACATTGTTCCCCACCAACTGTCTCAATTTTGGCCCCCAAAAATGCCAACTCACCCCTAATGCCCTAGTATAATTAGACCTCTGGGCAAGGTCAAGAATGAAGAAGATAATTGAAATTGCACTGTTATTCTACCAAAGTGTCACCAGACCTACCTAAGTATTCTCTCCCTACTCATTCTCTTAGTATTGAGTGCCTTGTTCCTTCACTCCCCACTGACAGCCATCACTCTCGGGTGTTTCCCTTGAGAAAATTACTATTTTTGCTGTGAAAGTTCATCTTCTTGCAGGGAGTGAGTTGAATCTTGAGTTCCATTGTTACCAAAAGGAGAAGTTTTCTTCAGAAGTTGCACCAGGCGACCTTGAAGACCTTGCAGACAGCGTCCATTGGAGTGGGTCACGTCTCACCCTTTCCAGTTATTCATAGACCCCACTCTCACTACCCTCCTACATTAGGCGACTCCGCTGGGAGTATGCTAGTTTAATACCACTCTCGTTGCCATCCCTCTCTCAGACTCCACAAATATCGGAGCAACTTCATCAGACTCCATAATCATCGAAGCGACCTCGCTCACCTAGAGACAATGCAATAAAGGTGAAGATGGGAATGCTTGTACAATTTAAACAAAATAATAAAGACATAAGAATGACATGAGGGAAGTAGATACCCTTATACATTGTACCTGAATAACTCCCTCCGTAACGGTCAAAGGAGGAGGAGGAGGGGTTCCCGCAGGGGCTGCCACACTGGTCGATGCTCCTGAAGGTGATGTCTCAGCGACCAATGCTTCTGAAGAGGCTACCTCAACCTCAGGCACTTCTGGAAGAACAGCCTCAGCGATGGTGGCCGAAATGAGTAAGCGCGGCTGCGAATGATAAGAAAGGGCAAGAGGTAATAAATCACTTACCTCATGGATGACAGATACCTCAATTAAAAAAATATTCTTTAGAGGGAAATACCTTAAAGGCACAACAGGGATAGCTACCTGAAGGGGAGCGATTATAGGGAAAACTGACCCATACATAGCGGCTACTGAAGAGATAATAGATGGAGCCACACTCGAAACAGCACCAAAAGATAACTGCAACAAAGTGAAAGAGGGCTACGATAAGTATAGGCTGGGTAGAGAAGAAATATATAACTAACAAAATAGGAAAGTACCTGAGCCCCATCCAAAGGGGAAGAGCGGAAAATGACGGTCGGCACAGTAGGGGATGTGCTGATAGCCTACAAAGAATGAAACTATGTTATTCATCACATGTCCAGGAAAAAGAGATTCCATGCTCTATTGGAAAGGCCTAACCTGAAGTGTGGGCTCACTAGTTGAAGCCACAGTAAATATTGGGCCACGAGAAATTGCCTGAACCAAAGGTCTACCGTTCATAGATATGCGGACCCGAGGGATATAAATCCTCCCCAAAGAGGATAAACCTGGGATAATAACGTCAGGAGAGAGAAGAGTCCCTCCCTGAGAAGAAAATTCAAAAGGAATTAGGACTCATTACTGAAAGGAAACAAATATTCAAAAGTAAAAATACATACCTTATATGAAGAGGTGCCCAGGGGCTCAGCTGCAGAAGTGCCCATCGCCAAAATAAGAGAAGATGAGGTGACAACTCCAGAAGACACAACCCTCTACGCATTATAAATGGGTAAATAAAAGGAAGAAGTAAAGAGAAAATGGCACAATGAAAGTTTTGAGAATAGTGAGGCATACATGAGGATAAGGAGAAGTCACAAAAGTGGTCCTGGTGCCGGTAAGGTGCACAGATGAAAGCTGCAAGTAAGTTACAGCATACACAACCAAGATGTAATTGACAAATTAAAAAATTACATTAGCTGTTAAAAGAAATAAGGAGATATCAAACCTCTCTAAAAAGGCCTCGAGAAGAAACGAGGATGGAGTTCCTCTCCCGCTGAAAAGGCATCAGTCATAGTGGGGGAAGGGGAGAACTACTTGCTTCCGTGGAAATGACCTGTAAAATATGACATGATACTTTCATTAAAAAATAAAATAATGAGGGGGAAGAAAGAGAATCATATGCATAAAAAATCTCCAACAAGGGGGAACACTTATGGTAGCAGGGCGCGGGTCTGGCCATAAGGGAGATGGGTGGGGCTAACTCCCCCAAGAGAGTGGGATGCCTCATCATCACTAGAAGACTCTCTCGAGAATGATAACAAAGCATAAGTGTCAGTAGTGCTTTCTCTATGGAAACCCAGGCCGCCCATATCACCCGAAGAAGAACCATGGTCGTCATAGTAAGGGGTGCTTCCATAATAAACTAGTTCCTCTTCCAATGAAGGGGAGGGAGATAAATAAACTCTAAGAGAACTAGTTCCGCTAAGTAAAGAATGTCGTGATATAGTACCTTTTGTAATGGGAATAGATGCGACCCACGACTCCTAGGAAGCAAGGATCGGTGAGGAGTAACCTTTCTCTTTCACTACTGGGGAGGCCTCCTCCACCCCAAGATCGCCAGTATTGGACTCTTGATCCACCGTAGAGGAAGCAGCCCTGCCAGCAGCGTTTTCTTTCTTCTTCTTTGTTGCTCGGGTCCTCACAGGAGAAGGGGGAGGAGAACCGGTAGTAGCTGGAAAAAAATTAGAAACATCTGTGTCAGGGTGTTTCTTTTTGCTCATAGTAGAGGTGCTCACTTTCCCTATGCTTTTTGATTGACTTCTGGACTTCACCAGGGGAATCTCAGTTGGCGGAGGCTGAAGTGACTCATCAAGGAGAGGATTCACTAAAACGGGAATGGCCTGCTCCAAGGGTGGCATGGAAGTGGTACTGAGAAACCAAGGATCTTTCTGCGTTCGCCTGATGAAAAACTGGGCTTTTGTATATTTAATAGGATTGGTCTCATAAAGGGGACCAACTACACATTCTTAGATAAGACGGACCTATCGCTGCCAAAGGAAGAACCAAGATGAAGTAAATGAAGGTTGATAATCGCTGGGACGCACATAAAGACCACCCAAACCACTAACCCTACAGAATAATCCCTATAGAGTGAAGCTAACACAAGCCTCTGAAAACGCCTTTGAATGATCGTTGTAGGTAGGAAGAGGAGGGACGTGAACGCCCTGATCATAGACAAAATTTCATCTTGCCCTCTCAGAATGATAAGATTCAGCAGGCGAACCTAACTCCATCCAAGAAGGGAGGCGGCATGGTAAGAGCATCGTCACCACATTAATATGAGGACAGGTGGTAACAGACCCCACTGCTGAAGGGAAATAGAAAGTCCCGCCATCGCCAGGGAAAGAAAGCCAGCTGAAAGTTCCCCCAGGGCACTTGGTATAAGGCCGAAACTGAAAATCCTCAATATCATCAATCAATATTCCCAAATATTTCTTCAAAATTTTCTTGTTCCACCGGAGAAGTCTCGCAACATCGCTATGACAAGCGTGAGCCCCCGAAGTAAAGTGGGGGAAATGCTCAAATAAAAGGCCATTAAGAGAGCAGCGTTTACATGATAAGCGACATCATACCAATCGCAAGACCTCTCTACATCTATGTGTGCTCGATCCATCCAGGTGTAAAGAGAACCCAAAGTTAAGGCGGCCATTGGTATCGACCTGACGCGAGACAACCGTACAGCTAATCTAAAAATAAGTTCACAAGGAAAATCTTCGGGATTACCTGGAAGGAGGAACCGAGTAAAAAATGTAACAAAGAAAGCAGCTAAATGTGCAGGAGAGTGGAGCTTTGAACCATCCTGGGATCTGGGGGTTGCGCATGAAGTCTCCCCCTTCTGTAACTGCTCAAAATCTCTAAACCAATATCTTTGCCATTTGGCAAAGGAATGCTTGGAATAACCACTTATATTTATAGACACATACTTCAAGCACTCTCCGAGAGCTGACCGTAGCTCCCCCACCATCTCCCGCTCTAAAGAATCCTCACAGTCATCAGAAAAGTCCTGTTGCCCGAAAAAAGGAAGAGCGTACAATTCACATACATCTTCTAGGGTGACGATACATTCGCCCCAGCCTGTGACAAATGTGTGATACTCCATACTCCACCGAGATAATAAAATATTGAGCGAAGAAATATGCTTAGATATGGTGCAAGACTTCAGACTGCCGATGGTGGTAAAAATTCCTACCTCCCTAAGAATAACCACATAATCAGAAACGCTCAGAACATAATCAACCCATCTAGCCCACCCCTCCGTGGGACCCCCCGGGGCTTTAGCTTCAACATTGGAATAAGGAAAGTCACCGCGATCGACTCGAACTCGGAGAATGGAATATGGATAAATGGTAGGGAGATCAGCAGACTCACTTAACCCCACATGAGAGCGCTCGAGAACCATGTCAGAAAATTTTCCCCCAAATTCAGAAAGTGAAACCATGAAGTTGTCGGCAAGACCAAAAAAAGGAGCACAACGATAAATACAAAAATCCCGCCATTAGCGAATGCGCATATAGTTCTTCCATGCCTGAGAAGAGGATGACGTAGCTGATGAACTACCAAGAGTCATTGGCTCAAGAAAAGAACTCATCTTGGTAGGGACTTCAAGTAATAGATCATGGGCGTCCCTACCGCAAAAAGAGGAAGTGGAACCCTCAGCGTCACAATAGGTAGAGACACCCTGGGTTCTGGAACCCTCGACGCACTAGGGGTCGAGGAACCCTCGACGTGACAAGATGTCGAGACACCCCCATCTTCTGACGAGAGACCCGTAGATGCGATGCCAAACCGCGAGACCCACGACCACTGACTATAGGCCACCATATTGTCATAGGTCGACACCCCCATTCCTGAAAAATTCAAAGGCGTCGACACACCACCACCCAAATTAACTTGCAAATCACCAGAACCTAAGCTCGAGACAACCTGACCCAAACTAACTTGGTAATTTTCATGAACCAAGGTCGAGATACCCTCAGCCAAAGCAACTAGGGCTTTCAAAAAATCCAAGGTAAGTGATGAGAGACCCTCGGATGGGGGGTCCACTCACTTTGAGCTCTTATCAGCAGCCGTCTCAATAAAAAAATTCAAACTCATGCTCGGATTGGACGAGATACCCTTGTCTCCAAACAAAAACCCCTTGGTCGAGATACCCTTAGTGGCCAATGAAGATTTAGATGAGACACCCTGCATTTCAAGCAAAATACCACGGGTCGAGACCCCCCTCTCTTCAGGAAAAATCACGGCTATCGAAACCCCCCTCTCTCCAACACTGTTTCCAATAGACGACGAACCCTCCGCGTCTAGACACTAGTCACAGGTTGATACACCCTTGAGCCCTAATGACCTGATTGATGAGGACCCCCTGTAATATTTCCAAATGCCGAGACACCTCCTGCCAGAATTGATTGACTCGATGAAGAACCCCACGCACGTAGAGCAATGGGAGAGGAGCCACTTTCAGCGCTAACATATGTCGAGATACCCTGAACCAAATCAACTTGGTAATTTGCATGAACCAATGTCGAGACACCCCCTACCAAAGAAACTAGGGCCTTTGAAGAATCCAAGGTAGCTGGCGAGGGATCCTCGGATGTAGGGTCGACTCGCGGCGAACCACTGGTCGAGACCCACTGGCTATCAAAAAAGGTTCGGTCGAGGAACCACAACATTGCGAAATCGCCATTTGATAGGCAGCAGAAGAAACTATAGGGGCCCCCTTACTCGCTGAGAGAAACGAAGAGGAGTCCATGAGGGTCCTCGGCCCAAAATCAGTACCACCGCCCAAAGGAGAGGATGCAGGCTGTCCGGAGAGAGCATCAACGCCACCAATAATTTGCGATCGGAGATTGTCGGCTACCATAGTGCCAAGGGTAGGGGCGGTGAGGTTAGCCAATGAAGTTGACTTGGATCCACAAATCATGGGTACTTTGGGGGTGTTTACATTTGAAGAAGTATTTGTTGGATTAGAATCCATTAATGGGATGTTTGAAAAAAGCTAAAGCAAAAAAGTATGGGAGGCTATGGTGTTTTAAATTCCCTTTCACTCACTTTACCTCACTACAAATCCAAAGTGTCTTATGTTTTTTGAAGAAGATGAAAGAGCCCAAGAAAAGGATCTTATGTTTTTTTACATCAGAATGAGAAAACGTGGAGGAAGGCAAAAAAAGGTGATGACCTTTTTTCCCAAATGATGAGATGACAGTTCCCACACTAACGCATGGATTCTCAAGAATTAAAAAACCTCGGATAAAGGGACACCGCACTTAATGATCCTAGGGTTCCTCAAAAAAATAAAATACATATATATATATATATATATATATAATTGTTGAAATTGAATTTAGGGCATACAAAGTTTTTTTAGTCTACCCAACCAAAAAATCTTTGCACGAGGGGCTAATGTACAAGGGTGTCTACCAATAAAAAAAAGTAAATAAAATAAAAATGCTTCTTTTTATTAATGACATTCGAGAGGTGCCCTGCAAGGGTCACCGCAGAAGTCCAAGATTGAGATGTTCCATTGCAAGGGTCACTGCCACTGCAAGGGTCACTGCAATAATGACATTCGAGAGGGTCACCGCAGAAGTCCAAGATTGAGAAGTGCCACTGCAAGGGTCACTGCCACTGCAAGAGTCATCGCAATAATGACATTTGAGAGGAGCCCCGTAAGGTCCACAGCTGAAGTCCAAGATTGAGAAGTGTAACTGCAAGGGTCACTGCCACTGCAGCAATGACATTGGAGAGGTGCCCCTCAAGGGCCACCGCAGAAGTCCAAGATTGAGAACTGTCGCTGCAAGGGTCACTGCCACTTCAAGGCTCACTTCAGCAATAACATTCGAGAGGTGCCCCGCAAGGGCCACCGCAGAAGTCCAAGATTGAGAAGTGCCACTGCAAGGGTCACTGCCACTGTAAGGGTTATTGCAAAAAAATGACCTTCGAGAGGTACCTCGCGAGGGTCACCGCAGAAGTCCAAGATTGAGAAGTGTCACTGCCACTACAAGGGTCATGGAAATAATAACATTCGAGAGGTGCCCCGCAAGGGCCACCGCAGAAGTCCAAGATTGAGAAGTGTCGCTGCAAGGGTCACTGCCACTACAAGGGTCACTACAACAATGACATTCGAGAGGTGCCCCGCAAGGGGCACCGCGGAAGTCCAAGATTAAGAAGTGTCGCTGCAAGGGCCACTATTACATTAAGGGTCACTGTAGCAATGACATTCGAGAGGTGCCCCGCAAGGGCCACCACAGAAGTCCGAGATCGAGAAGTGCCACTGCAAGGGTTCCCGCAAATACTCATATTGAGAAGGAGGATGAGGGATCGAGCAGGCTAGTTGGGACCTCCTGGGAGTTTTGTCTTGGAGGCTGAGGGACAAGGTATGTTGAGAAAGCTCAACCACTTAGCACTATAGGATTGAGAGAATACTAGTAGGAAGACCCAGAAGTCACTCAAAACTACAGACACTTCACACTCGGTCACAAGTGAAGTGAACAGCCAAGAGCTAGCTAGTCAGAAAAAATAAACGCTTTATAAGAAAATGACTTTTCCAGAAGAGGGGGGCCTCAAGGTTCCTCTCAAGAAAAATAATAATTTTAGAGGAGAGGAGTCCTTAAGGACTCCTCTCTCAAGATTTGCAAAATTGCACGACAAGTTACCGTTTCAAAAGATAACTACCGGATCGGATATTTTGTCTTCATTTGGGGACACATGTGCTTTTTGACTTTGTTCGGCGCCAGGTGGCTCCTGCAGGGGGGACAGGCAGGGTTGCCTGCAGGTAGGGACAAATGGTCCACTTCAGACATTGTTCCCCACCAACTCTCTCAATTTTAGCCCCCACAAATGCCAACTGACCCCTAACGCCCTAGTATAATTGAAATTGCACTGTTACTCTGCCAAAATATCACCAGACCTACCTAAGTATTCTCTCCCTTCTCATTCTCTTAGTGTTGAGTGCCTTGTTCCTTCACTCCCCACTGGCAGCCATTGTTACCATAAGGAGAAGTTTTCTTCAGAAGTTGCACTAGGAGACCTTGAAGACCTTGTAGGCAGCGTCCACTGGAGTGGGTCACACCTCACCCTTTCCAGTTATTTATATACCCCAGTCTCACTACCCTCCTACACATACACAGATATTTTCACACACACGTGTGCAGGCGTGCACACACACACACACACACACACACATATACACACACACTATCTCTACACCTGTATATGTATAAAAAAATGGATAACCATGCATGTAACTCGTAGCACTAGCCTATGATCTATGAGTCTAAATCTTACTCCAAAATTCATAAGTAGTCACTTAATTATTTATATATATCATGTTTATATTTTATTTCGAACACTAAGTTTATCATAAACCAGTCTGTAACCTAACTCTTTATGAAATACCAAGCCTATTTCACCCTAGAACAACCGTGCATCCATACCCGAATTTGATATCCAACAAAAGATTTACGACTGAAATACCTTTTTGTATATATTTCAGTACTAATTAAAAAAAATCAAAAAAATGCAAAGCTAGTGGTAACACGTTCATAACGAAAATATCTATCTGCATGACGAAAACCCATGGGTCATTTGAATGAAATATCAATGTTCGAACGATAATCTCAACTCGTAACGTGATTCTAATGAGTTTATAATGAGATTGAAGTTGTAACACTCTTTCCCAAGAAATATTAATCATCTTCCCATAAATAATCCCATATATATAACCAATCCAACCCCAAATTTATTGTTTTATCAATTCTAAGCATGGTTACACTTATTTTCACATTTGAATTCACTCGATAAAAATCTAAATTCCTAGAATTCAACATCATTAATCAAGATTAATACACGTCCTTAATTTGACTTCAAGATTGAAAAAATATTGTAATAATCATTTAATCTCACTCTTTTCTTCATGAATAAATCTTAGATTCTACATGGGATCATAAACCAATTATTCTCCATTAATTTTATTCACAAAATTATAAAAATCCCACCCAGAATCAAATTTGTGTCACCAACTATAATATGAACTAAAAACACGCATATAGTATGAAAGGAAGTTAAACACTTGCTTGAGATTATCGTAGGGTCTGAATCCTTCTTTTTAGATCTTCATGGCCCAAGAATCCTAGCCCAAAAATTGTTAATTTCCTCCCCGAGTTGACTTTTTGATTCCTCTCTTGAGTTACTTCTTGCTCTTTTGCCTCTTTCTCAAGCCTAGGTGATTAGAATCATAAATTAGGATTCCTCCATCCAAAAACCCTTATTATTCCCCTAATCTAGAAATTAGGTTAACTAGTAACGTTAAAATGACCTGAATACCCCTATACGGGTCCTATGTAGCTTAAAAAGTCCCTGTAACTCAATTACAACCCCGAGTACCTAATTCTAACTATCTCGACCCATACCGAATCATCCGTGCAGTAAACATTAGCATCTGAGTCACCTATCATAAATTTATAATCTTATTTCCAACACGACCCCATACATGCGTCCCAAATAAGATAATGTCAAACTGCCACTTTTACCCAATACAACGTAATATAAAATAATACAATTGAATTTTCCTATCACACAAGTAAATATAATAACACATAAATTACTTCATTTTCACTAATTAATATACATTCAATTCATTTTTTTAATTTAATTAAATTACTGCGACACGGGTAATTTAAATATTCCCAAAAATACGGGGTGTTACATTTTGTGGTCAAGCAAGTTATAAATGCTATCATTTTGTTTAAAAATGTCAAGCATGGTTAGCTATTGTGGAATAAATGTATGCTTATTAAAATGTATATATTTTAGAAAAAATATTATTGGGATATTTTCAAGTGAACTTGGATCTTTAAGCCGGGTCAAACTTTAATATGTAAAAAATTAGGATGAATGTCGTCTAACATTTACGATGGTTTGGGATAAAAAACTAAATATTATGGATGAAAAATAGATAATGTATAATTTTAAAATTGTAAAATGTATATATTTGGTGTGAACTTAAAAAAAATCCCTAAAGTTTTTAATATTACAAAACAATCCTTAATGGAATGGAAATCACAAATCTACTAACAAAATGATAAGTTTCACAAATCACCCCCTATAGTTACAAGTATTGTAGAATGGCCGATAGAAAAATTATTAAAGTTACATAAATTGAAAACTTGATCTTTATTTTTTGAAAGTATAACAAAGTATTCAAAAGTTCGGGACTTGAGAAGAGACATTGAGTCTTGTGTAAAAGAAGTTTGAAATAATTGACCCTTAAATTCAAAATATATGTTCAAAGTGTGTAACTAATGAGTAAAGAATGTACAATATAGAATGTTCCTAGAAATATTTGGCAACATTGTCCAAAAAAAAATCCTGAATTATGTAAAGATGTCACTAAAAAATAAATAGAAACGTAATCAAACCTTTCTGAAAATTTAAGAAGGACCTAATACCGTAAGGTGACACGAAAAAACTTAGTCCAAAAAAAATATGTAGAGGGAGTTTCATGATAAACTTATAATTAGAGATAATTCTCCCAATCATTAGAGGAAGGTACGGAGTCAATTGAGCAGGCTCATGAGCTAGTTCAAATAAAAAATGAAGAAGGTAAAGAGAAATCTTCCTAAAGGAGCGTTTCGAGGGAGCTTGGTATTTTTTCTTATACTTATTTAAGTTATATATTTATAAGACATGTGCTAACTTTTTGAGATGTATTGTAATATGTGGGTGAAGTTAATCGGTATTTGCGAGGGACCAAGTCAAGTAGGGCTTGGGAGAGATTTTGTGCTCTATCGAACAACCTCACTGTGGGAACCTATGAGGAAATAGTTTGGAGTATTGAGAAGTAAGCCCAAGTTAAGGAATGACTTAACCACTCTAGATACACCTGGTAAAACATCGACGGAGCATATCTCAAGAGAACATAACATGAGGAACCATGAGTCTTATCACCCATTGGGTTTAGTACCAAACTGTCCTTTACCAAAAGTAACATTTGTCTTAAAGTGACGTCACCTATGACCTACCCAATGTCAAATCCAAATTTGAGTAAAGTGAGGTTATTTTGGGTGTGTCAGTTATTTTGTCAGACTACCACTGTTGTGACAATCGCCTGACACAACTGACCACACAAATCTATCTTATTGGCATTTAATGCTAAAGATGTAGGGGAATGTTTATGCCTCTTACATTAAATTATAGCGACATAATGGTGTGATGGTTTTCCTTTTGCATTAATTTAGCATGAGATTACTCGAGGAGAGGTCTACTTATATAGATAACCCAACCACTCTATGAGTGAGGTGATTCATTATCGTTATTATCATCATATTATCAAAGAGAGAGAGAGAGAGAGAGAGAGAGAGAGAGAGCAACTGTCAAACTATAGCATTTATCACCTACCATTAACATACTTTTTTTTAAGATTTTCCACCAAGAACTATGAATTTATTGAGCTTTGGCAAGTGTTTACCTAAACCTAGGTGTTTGAGTTGCCTATCTAAGGGGTATCTAAGGGTTCTTGTTTCTCTTTCCCTCTAGCTAGTTGTTTCAAAGGTTAATTTATTGTTGATCATTGAGTTATACATGAATGTTTTTATGAGTTTAATACAAAGAGAGTTGTCATACTTTCTTTGAGGTCATCTCGTCATTGTTGATAGCATCTTGTTTAGTAACTTATTAAAATTTTAATAGAGGTTAAGCCTATGTTTATACTCAAGCCAAAAGCATCAAGACGTATCCCCTCTTAAATTTTGAGGTTGGTCTAGGGAGGTATTCTTTTAGAAAAATGGCTCAAGATATTTTTTCGCATATTCTCAAATTTGATGAGATCAAGCATAAGGAGGAACAAAACAAAAGGGAAGGAAAGGTTCCCAGATATGGGGTGCCTCGGGTGTAGGTTACCAAAGTGATAACTATCATATAAGTTTTTATGGTGGTGCATACTTCCACGAGCACTGTGATGGGGATAACTCCAATGGCCCATTTGGTGGGGAAGTTCATGGATTTTCTATAGATGTCAACAACTGCTAAGTTTTTTGGGGAAACCATAAACCCCAGTTCATTCGTTACATCCATAGTGATTCATGTAGTTCTGTTAAGCGGAGTTCCTCCAATAGTCATTTCCACCATCGTACCCATCATGGGAACACATAACATAGCTAAAGCTACACCAGTGGTCGCTCGACCAAGTGATACAGTAATAGGGCCAGTGGACTCACCTTCATTGATAGGTGAAGAAATAAAAAAGAAATATTGAAGATGTTGGAAGCTTCCTCGTGGATTGCTAATGATACTTCCTCAATATATGATGACATTCACACTCCTTACCCAGAGGAGTTCAAAAGTGAGCCACATCTTAAGGATTAAGTTCCTCATATATTTGATAAGTATAATGGGAGAGGGGGAAATTCGAAGGAACATATTAATAGATTTATGAAGAACTTAGGATCTCACTATAACAATAAAAATCTACGTTTGAGAGAGTTTTCTAAATTCCTCACAGACAAAACTTACACATGGTACTCACATTTAACTCAAAGGAGTGTGGCGTTTTGGGAGGAGGTGCAGATTTTATTTGTTAAAAAAAATTAGCTAGAAATGAGTTCACTTTGACCCAACTTACATGGGAGAAAGAGATATTGGCATATATAAGTACGTTTAGAGAAAGGTCTCTCGATGTGAGAGAGGAGGCAAAAGAATATAAGTTTCTTCAACTTTGTGCGAAGGGCTCACTCCCTAAATATATTTGCCATTTGATAAATAAAACGTGAGAGGGAAAATTTATGGCCTTCTTAAAGTGAACACGAAACGCCTAATTGGTCGTTTGCCCAAGTCCTATTATTAGCCCTCTGATGTTTAGACCACAAAATGGGGCTAGAATGGGGAAGGATCCATTGGTGGTTATGTAGATGGGGGAGATGAAGGTGGGAGAGGTAAGAGGAAAGGTAACAAGAAAAAAATTGGGAGAGATAAAGAAGATCCCCCACAGTTCCCTTGCATAGGGGAGGAGGACATTACTTTATATAATGCTATGCTATATAGAGGGGCAATCTACATGCCCAAGGATACTCCATAAAATGAATGAGGACAAAAGCTTCAAGTCGATCCTAAGTATTTCCATGTATATTTGTATGTTTGTGACCCAACCAACTCATGGTTCACATTAAGGAGGATTATTAATAAATTTCTTTAGCTGGAATGCTACAAATACCTCAGCGAGATGTTAGAAACAATCCATTACCATACCATGGAGAAAATTTGGTCATAGCATATGATAAATAGGCTGAAGAGAACACGAGGGAACAATGAATATAAATAAAGGAGTTTGAAGATACTTTAGAAGATTGCATAGTTGGGATCGCAAACGTAGTTGTTTCCTATAATAAATTGAGTGCTAGAGATATGGATGAATTCTATAGTGTGAAAAGATATGTTGTGGAACCAAACTTGGAGTACTAATCTGTGTCACAGTCCCCCAAGTTCGTGTGGTTCTTAGAACAAGTAGGGATTCCTCTGGAAAAAAGGATGGAAATTTACTCATTCAATATTAAATATTACAAAAAAGAATGTAGTTCCCTCACTGAGGTGGAAGGGTTCTATGGCTAACCTAGTAAGGAAGTTCTTGTCTGAGATAACTTTTTCAAACGTTGACAGAGTAGTAAGGTTCCCCCATAATCGGTTGTTGTATGTCATGACAAGTGTAAACGGGGTAAGATTTTCCAAAGCATTGATGGATGAGGGATCCTCCATAAATATTATGATTATTATCTCTTTTTACACAACTAATATCTCTCAGTCAAGGTTGATACCAAAGACAATGGTAATTTCTTGTTATGATAACAAATCTACAAATTCCACTGGCTTTGTTAATGTTGGTATTTTAATGCGGAATGTCACATCACACATAAAATTCCATGTTATATAGAGAACCAACCGTACCACCTTTTGATAGGAAGAGTGTGGATGCATAACTATTGTTTGGTTCCATCTACATATCACCAATGTGCCAAGGCTAATGTCAAGGGAACAAAGACAGTGATTTGAGAAAACAAGAAGTCATTTTACCAGGACTCACACTTGGTGGATGCTACATTTCACATATAGAAGATAAAGGAAGAATACGTTCTAACACAGTGTATGGGGGAGTCAGTGTCCCCTCGATCAAAGAATGATTGCGGCCAGTTAGCATCCATCTTTAAGTAGGGGAGAAAATAAGTTAAAGAGTTGAGGAGATACGTAACGTCATTAATAAGAATTAAACTATTTCCAGAAAGATAAGATATTGAATAAGGCTAAGGATTGAACCGATAGAGCATGAGGTAAGGCGACAGAGCATCCTTAGCCAATTTCTTGGGGAAATTTTAGACGAATTTAAGGGATCGAAAGAGGAAGTCAATTTCCTCACCCAACTTATAGCATTGGAAGTTGGGAGAGTGGTATATTTCGTTTGAAGGTGTGTATGAGCATTCGAAGAAGCTGAAGAGGAGGCTGACGCATAGTTGAATGTTTCATAGTGGATAATCGAGGGAAATGTCTTATCATTTATAATTCCAACACTAATTAGTTCATTGAGGAGGTTAAAGATGATCTAATGTGTATTACTATCGCACAAAGCCACAGGTGTAATAGTTGGAGCAAAATGACTTAGATGAGTCTGGAGAAGACTAAAGACCAATTTTTATCACGAATAACTAGGATGTTGAGACGAAGTGGGGGATAATTGAGATTTTTTCGGAATACAAAGATGTTTTCGCATGGATATACACAAATATGATAGTGTTGGACTATGGGGTGAGTTTCCAAAAATTGAACGTGTCTTCAGCCACACTAGTAAAGCAAGCAACTAGAAAAGCCATAGTTAGATGTCAAGATAATGGAGGAGGTAGAATAGTTATTGGTCATTAAGTTCATTAGGCCAGTCCAACATAAAATTTGTCTCTTCAGTATTGGGCTAGTGGGGAATAAGGATTAAAACCAAATATGTATTTGTGTTATTTTCAAAGACCTTAATAAAGCTCGTCTAAAGGATGATTTACCTCTTCTCTGTGTTGATGTCTTGATAGAGTCAATGGAATGTCATGAGATGTATAACTTTATGCATGGTTATGTGGGATACAAACATATTTGGATCTAATTGATGCAGAAAAAATAGCATTTAGGACTCCATTGGGAAATTTCATATACAATGTCATGCATTTTAGGTTAAAGAATACTAGGGCAAACTATCAAAGAACAATGATGGATATCTTCCATGATTTCTTTCATAACATTTTGGAATTCTATGTGGACGACCTTTTTATCTAGTTAAGAAAGGAGTAATATCATTTGATTGACCTCACGATGGTTTTAAACAAATGTAGGAAATATAAGTTGAAGATGAACCCACTCAAATGTTCTTTTAGTGTAACGGTGGAAATGTTTTGGGTTTTATGGTGAATAATCAAGGAGTACAGATGGACCAAGACATGAAGAAAGTTATTGTTAACATGATTTTCCAAAGAACAACAAAGAAGGTCAAGATATTCCTCGAGAAGGTATCTTACCTGAGTATATTTACGCCAAGATTAGTCGAGATAACACATCCTTTTATGGACCTGCTGTAAAATACTGCGGAGTTTAAATGGGAGGAATCTCAGCAAGAAGCTTTTGCCAAACTCAAGAAACTACTCACTTCTCAAGAACAACGATCCTTCGAAGAGCTGCAACACTACTACATATTTACCTTGCCTCCACTATGAAGTCTATATGTGCTTTGTTTTCCCCGGAGATTGATGGACAACGATGCCTTGTCTGCTACATGAGTATAATAATTCATGTCTCAAATTCAAGATACACTAATAAGTAGGATAGGTGATGGAAATAAGGTATTTCCTTATCCTCTAAGAGTATGACTTGAAGTGTGTGGTTCTTTGAGTAATAAACAGTCAGTCTTCTGCAGACTGATTTTTAATTTTTCGACAAGGGATATTTGAATCACCAAATGAGAGTATTCCAGGTTATGGCTTCCAGGAAAAATTTTAAAGGCTAATATTGAGCAGTGGATTATGGAGTTTGATGGTTCATCAACCCAAGGAAAAGGGGGAGTTGGAGTCATCTTTTCCAAAGGAAAAGAGTAAATTTTCCTATTATGGAAGTTGTATTTCTCTTACTCAAATAATGAGTCAGAATACGAAGCTTTGTTGTTAGGATTAGAATAAGTTCTTCGAAGAGGAATCCGTTCCCTCTACATTAAAGGAGATTCTAACTTGGGGGATAAGAAGGTGAATAGTGAGTACGCGTTAAATCATTTTAGCTGGAATATTACTGAATAATCAATCAAAGGTTGATCAACTATTTTCATTATGTCAAAGTAATAAAGCATCCTAGAACGATGAACAGACACACTGATGCCTATGCCACTATTATGACAAAAGTGTCCATGAATGGTAGGACAATAAGTATTATGATCCAATGAAGAAGTTTTGCTTCGGTGATGCTATCAATTTTTTCCAGTTAAAGATGACTGCGACTTGATGGGTTAAATTTGGAGACAACTTGAGTCTGGTGAAGGAAAGATGGATCTTTGTGAGTTAGCCTAGTATTTTGGCATCCCAGGTAATTTGTGTATTAAAAATGTTGGAGGAAGCTTGGCAAGGAGCATCAATCTGGAGGAGAAAAAAAAAAGGTTGAAGAAAACCCATGAAGGGCATTGCAAGACAATTAAGATTCTTTTATACTTAGGAATCCAAAGAGAGAGGTATTTTTGGCCAACTATGAGGTAGGACGTAGCAACGATGAAAAGAGAATTTTCTAAGTGACAACTTTTCTTTCAGGGAACAGAGTCCAATTTCGTGAAAACTCAAGTGGATTGAAGGCATTTGTACATTGATTTTATCAAATATATATTTATTCGAATAAAAAATATGGATGCCATATGGATTAGAAGAAGAGCACCATGTTTTTATGTCTAAGAGGAGTAGCTCAATAGTAGAGGATATTTCAATCGACCTTTGAGTTGCATCATAATGGAGGAAGTAGGATAAATCCTCAAGCAAGACAATAATCAAGCTCAGATTGGGGGAGTCAAGTTATATGATCAACTTATGACCTTGGGTTATTATTTTTCGACTTGGAGAAGGATTTAGCTGAATTTGATTGGAAGTGAAAGGCATGCCAACTACATGTGAATATAATTCATGCTCTTTTGGTAGAACTTCGCTCGCTTGAAACTCCTTATCCATTACACACTTCGGAATTTGACTTTTTAGGGACAATTCATCATTCCTCAAGGGTCAAATTATGTATACTTGTGTCCATAGTGTATTAAATGGGCGAAGACGATACCATTAAAAATAGAAACAACAAGCATGGTGGCATAGTTCATTAGAGAGAATATAATTTTTCGGCTTGTCATTCCGATGGTTATTTCGTATGATAATGGAAATCTAGTTATCAGTAAAGAGGTGACCTTGCTCACAGAAAAATATTCGATCATACACCACACATCAAAGGTTGCCTACACTAAAAGCCAAAGTCAAGATGAAGTAATAAACAAGACATCGGTTAACATATGGGACAAGATGATAGAATATTTTTTAGGAGCATGGGATTACAAAATTCCAGTAGTAATACGGGACTAACAAATGACTAATATAAATAAAAGTGGTTGGACATCTTTCTTGTTGGGGTATGGAGATGAGGCACTTCTATCGATTGACCTAGAAGTCCCTTTGGCAAGATACACCTTGCAAAGCAGCATGATCCCTCGTTATAAGCATTTTCATCTAGAGGCGTTGGATGAGGATAGACACAATGTGATGCAACATTTTCAAATGTACATAAAGTAACTATCTAATGAATATGACAATTTGGTTAGACAAAAATGTTTGTGGAGGGTGAGTTAGTACTCAAGGCAACCGTTAGACACATTATAGGGCTTACATTTACCATGTTTGAAACCAATTGGGAGGGACCATTTATAACTAAGTAAGCATATGACTCAGAATATTCCTCAATATCCAAGATAGAAGAAGATAAGCCTTTCAATATTAACAACAAATCGTTTAAGATTTATCATGTTTAGGGATGACTAAATTATTTTTTATTTTTAAATTTATTTTGTTTTAAGGCTTAGATGGAAAATATAGAATGATGTTATAGATTGTAATAATCCATCACATACTAAGCAATCCCACAATTGTATTGAAATGTAAATATATAAAGCATGTAAGTAAAGATTATGCACAATTAAGAATGGAAAAAAATATAACTTCTTTCATGTTTCAAGCTTTAACAAGAATACATGATGTATAGGACTACTCACCAAAAATATAATGAAAATAAAATAATTCCTTGACTATGAGGAAATGGAAATATGGTCAAGTAAAATAGCCTCCATAGAATCTTATAGTCTTATTTTAACTTGAGATAGTTGTCCCAACACGCCCTCATGGTCACTCAAAGCTTTGGACAAATCTTCTTTAGGGGATTTGACTTTGTTATTTAGTTCCTCAATCAAAGGATCAAGATCCTTCAGCCTTTCCTCCACAGCACATTGAGCCTCCACAATCTTATGATAAAGCTACCATTGAGCCTCCAGGAGAGAGTTCTTTAAGAGTTTTAAATGGTTGATGGGAAACCAAAGATGAACCCATCCTTAGATGTCTCTCTTAAATTACATAGTTTCTCATTCATTATAGCTTTATTAAGGTTGCTCATTGTAGTGTTCACAAATTCTTCCATGATGGTTGTCACACCTTGAAGCCTGCACCCGATGATGACATGATTTCATCTAAGGTATTACACTAAAAAAGTGTCTGGGTGGTGAAAAATCAGTTGTTCTAAACACATGCGGTGGAAACCTTGGATAAAAAGGGACGACTGGACAACTTGTAGATAGAAATTCGAAGGTGCACTACTGGGGAGAGCAACCTCAAAACCAAATTCACTATCAGCAAGGGCATTGGTCGTGGACCATAATATCTGTCACTGAAGAAATTAACTTGGGAAGGAGGTTTAAAAGATGTCATGGAAGCTTAGGAGGGAACAAAGTGAGGTAACTCATGTCTTGTGATGGGTTCCCTATAAGCCTACAAAGGGATAATAACAACAATTAAATACAACGAGATTTGACTTAAAATGTTACCAACTTAAAATCTTACCAAATATTTTTCTAACTCACCAAGAAGGTGTGAGTTTTGAATTAAAACCTTAGCAAACATTTTAATAAGTTACTAAGTAAGTGTGATATTCGAGATAAAATCTTAAAAACTATTTTGCGAAGTCACCAAGAAGTTGTGAGATCTATTTGTTTTCTTTGTACATGCATATTTCCATATATCTTAAAATAAAATGAAATATACCTCTATAGCTTGATCATGAGCAATTTGGGATGGGGGAGTGCTAACATCCCTAGTTTTAACGATACGACCTCACTTAAAAGGATATACTTCTTAAAATAACACATGATTCTCAACTTCCATGGGAATGAGAGCCAGGTTAGACATAGGATCTGCTGATGAAGTACCCATATCAAATAAGATGACACACATTCCACTAACGAAATAGGAACCTTAGGACCAGAAGCGATGGGCCCCCCTTCGAGAACTGTATCAAAAAGAATAATTTAGCAAAATTTTACAAGGACTAATGCAAGAAAGAAAATTGGCAAGTTAAAGATTTTTGTTAGCTTTTTAAATGTCTCACGTGAAATCCAATCCCCGATTGGCCTCATAAGGGGGAAATAGGGTAAAGATTTAGTGAGATCCCTAATAATGGTTACAACATCCACCTGGAAGGAAAACTCATATAATAGTTCTCTCTCAATAAAACAGCCTGAGGAAAATGTACATCGAGAATCTCAGAATGAAATAAATTACCTCTGGTGGATTGGAAGGAAGAACCACAGCTAAAGGAAGAGCGCTCATGGCTGAAGAGTAAAAAATAAAAGAACGACCTTCCTCTTGAATAGTTGAAGATTCATCAACACTTGTCGTCGGACTAACGTTCTATTACTCTAAGGAAAGCATGTGAGATACCTCGCTTGCACGATTAAAGGTAGGACACCGAGAGTAAGTAAGTCCAATCATAAAAGAGAGGGAGACTAGAGTTGCTTTGCGAATTAGATCTTTTACCACTGGATTGGGGAGTTCCTTTGTCATAGGGGTGATTAACCAGGAGAATGAGGTACCTAAAGAGAGAAGATTTTTTTTAAGTTAAAGTGTTAAAAATATCCAAATGAATGAATAATACTTATACATATTACTCGTAGAATTACCTCTTGGACTGGAGAAATAAGTGGCATGGTAATAGTAACTGCATCTTCTTCTAATGGGCTGCCATCTAGAACTATGGACTCAAAGGACATTAGGTGTGGAGTATATGAACTTTGGATTGGTGGAATCACAACATGCTCTTTCATGATGTACTTTCATAATGTATTCATTCCCAAACTCTTTTTTCATTGAGAGGAGGCACTAGAAGAAGGATCCTTCGTAGATGGACAAGAATGTGAGCATAGTCCCCATGGATCCTATGAACTAGTAATATGAGGAAGTTGGGGAAATATAGGAGAATCATTCAAAGGTTATTTGAATGCTTATAATATATGTTTAGCCTCCAAATGACATTTTTCGGCTAATATAGGGCGAGCAATCTCTAAATGAACCACTATTAGTTCTGTTGCACTATTTGGGAATGGACTTGGTGAGTTTAAATTTCTTTAGGTCTGGGTTAGAATACCCCTCAGTGGATGAACAAACTATGGGAGTGGGAAGCCTCTTATCAGTAATGGTGACAACATCTTTCTTCTTTCCATTTTGAGGCACATCACTCATAGAGGCAAGGGGAAGTAATTATCTTGGGGGATCATCAGTGTGGTACTTATAGGAAACTCAACAGACTTATACTTAAGCCCCAACTCATTGGAATAAAAATTGTTCCCTTACTGGGGTTTTTGAGACAATTATCAAATTGACTAAGTTGAAATGGACAAAATTTCATAAGCGAGTTACTAGATAAATCTCCTTTTCTCTTTTTGTATAGAAGGGTGAGTTTACCATTTAACTCCACGTAGATTACTGTAGTAGTTGTAGTTGTGAATTATTAACAGGCTTATGAAAGGGTTTCTGGCCATTATTTCTTTGGTAAAAATAGGAAGGAGCAACTTGATCATACCCAAATTGGCGAGCACAACGGTTGGTGTTACACAACTCAGTGGAAAGTCCTTAATTAGTGAACGATGGGAAATACCCTGGTGTTAGGATAAGAATGATTGTCAAATCAAATTTCTCTATGATTAGCTCTTTATTAACAGTTTCAACCATGTAAAGGGACCTAGTGAAAAATGACCAAGTATGATATTTTGTTAACTCATGATAAGTCCTTGAGATGAAAGATCAATATATGTCCAGGAAGTGGAGGAGATCTTTCCTACTATACTTCTTACTCCAATGAAGCAAACTATGGGGCTTTATTCCAGAGGGAAAAAGAGAAACCTCCAAATGGGAAAAATTAGGGAATCTCATATAAAGAAAGCAACTTAAAAGAATGGTGTTTACAAAGTTTGAAACGTTATACCTGCCCAACGAACATTCCATGTCCAAATAGGTCACGTCCAACGAGTTGTAGAGGGATGCTAATGTGACGAAAATAAGGGGAAGGTGAACTCCATGAGAAAATATCATAGAGATATCGATTAGTACCATTCGGGGTTGGTCGTTAGGTTTATCAGGAAAAGGGAAATGAGAAAGCACACAGAGAATATAAGAATATAACTCTGAAGTGGAACATTTGCATTCATCGTAGATAATTTTAGGTGTGGTACCTTGGGCTTCCTCACTCTAATTAAGGCTGGGGGAACATAGAAGTAATAGTTAATGTTCTAGGTGAAGGTGTATTTATTTGACTCCCCAATGCAGTCCCATCACCATCTAGGGCCTCATCGTGTAAGTGAAGGCTCCATTGGGCTCAAGTCCAATCAGTTCATAGACATTTTCTTGGGTGATTGTGAATTCACCCTAGATAGTAATAAAGGTATGTGGCATTGTGTTCCAATGGAAAATGAGCAGTTGGAGCACACTTTTGTGTTTAGATAAGGTAAATTCCCCAAATCAAAAAGCACGATTAAGACATAACTTCTTGAAGATGTACGGGTAGGTTGCTTAAATGTAGTTGGACCAAGCAGGAAATCCATTCGAGAAACCTCCAGGCCCCTCGAAGTTAATGCGGAAATTAAGGAAGTCCCCACGATCCAAACAAAAGAACAAAGTTCCTTCTAGGGCCACAAAGCCCTAAGCTTCCCTATTTTTAGCTTTATCTCCGAAAGTAAGGGCATCATACTTGGCATTTAGTTGGCCAGAGAATGCTTTGTATTCGCCTTAAAAATGACCTCCCTCCCTCAAAATAAGGCGTATGATGTTAGAAATGGAGGTTTGACAGATGCGCCTTTTTCTCAACAGTTACAACCTGACTGAAAGTCTCTAGTTGATGATAAAAGGAAGCTATGAGTGATTAAAAAGTGTTTGATGGATGATGACATAGAAAATAACAAGGAGAAGGAAAGAAAAATAAAGGATAGGGATTTAAAGAGGGTTTAGAGGGAAAAAATGAGGTTTCTCTCTCTAGAAAAACATAAGATCTGATCCTTAATGGTAGAAGAAATGCAGAACCAAAAGAGAAAGTAGGTGAAAATGTTTAAGTGTAAAAGAGAGAGAGTTATTTGAAACGAAAAGATGGATGTTTGTATTTACCTTGCATGGGAATTTTAAAAGGAGTGACGATATTTTGAGAAACAAAGATGATACAATTTAGCCTAACTTTCCACATGGCACTTTGACGGTAGATGTGTTAGATGATAGGACCCCATTATTAATTGAGGGCACATGGTGAATGAAAAGGGAGGAAAACTACTTGATGAAGAAAGATTTTACATGTGTTTTTTTTGGAGATATGTCTTTGAAACTAAAATTAAAAATTAAAAATTTGCTAAGTTCCCTTAGTAAAAGCTCATCCGGGCCCTATCTAGGTGTGGGTATGCAAATAAGGTTTGACGAAATCGAGGTTTATGGTTTTAAGATGTTTCGTGCCGACATTTCTTTCCCATAAAACAAATATATATATATATATATATATATATATATATATATGTGAACGGTCAAATGCATGGGGACATTGAAGATAAACTTGTAATTTTAAATAACGCCCCTCATAATTAAAGGAAGGTATAGAGTCGAGTGTGTAGGCTAAGGAGCTGGTTTGAATAGGAATAAAGAAGGCAGTCGAAAGCTTTTCAAAGGAGTAGGTCAAGGGAGATTTATATTTTTACTTTTACTTATTTAAATTATTTATTTGTAAGAGATTTTTTAAATTTATGAGCTATATTGTAATATGTGGGTGGGGCTAATCGGTATTTGATAGGGAACTACTCTAGCAGGGCTAGGGAGAGCATTTATGCTTTATTAAATAAACTCATCGTGGCAACCTATGAGGGACCTAGTTTGGAGGATTGAGAAGAAAGGAAACATTAAGGCATGAATTAAGCACTCTAGGTACAGTGCGTAAAACACCGTGGGAGAATATCCCGAGGGAACATAACGTGATGAACTATGAGTCTAATCACCATTCAGTTTAGTGCCAGAAAATTCTTTACCAAAAGTAAAATTTGTATTAATGTGTCGTCCCGTATGACCTACACAATGTCCAATCCAAACTTGATTAAATTATGGTGGTTTGGGGGCCATATGTTAGTTTGGTAGATTATCACTGTTGTGAAATTCTCTCGACACAACTGACCATAAAATGTTATCTTATTGGAAGTTAATGTCAATGACATAGGGGCATGCTAAATCCTATTTACATTAAATGCTATTAACATAAAGGTGTGAGGGTTTGCCTTTTTCAATAATTTAGACTAAGATTACTCGAGTAGAGGGATGACTATATAGATAACCCAACCACTCCATTATAGAGTATATTTATTATCATTATTATCATCAAATTATCAGAGTGAGAGGGTGAGGGAGAGAGTTGTTGTGAAACCAGAGCATTTATCAGCCTTAATTAACACGCTTTGTTTGAGATTTCCACCAAGAACTAAGAATTTATTGATATTTGGCATTTGTTTCCCAAGACCTTGGTGTTTGAGATGCCTACCTATGGTGTATGTAAAGGTTCCTACTTTTCTCTCACTCTATCTAGTTATTTGAAAGGTTCATTTATTATTGATCATTGAGTTATACCTGAGTGTTTTTGTGAGTTTAATTTAAAGAGTTTGATCATACTTTATCTTATTTCATCTTACCATTATTGATAAGATCTTGTTTAGTAACTTATTTTCATTTTAATAGAGGTTATGACTCCGTTTCTACTGAAGCACCGCGACATCAAGAGGAGTCCCCACTTACAAACTACATAAAGAAGAAATGACGAGATAGTTTATGCGGACGGTGTAATCATGTGACAATAAATGGGTTTGGTATACTTTTAAAGTGAGATAAATGATGAAGTAAAGATATTGGTTCTCATATATGAGGATTAAACAAGAGGCTAGAATAATAAGGATTTAGGTAGGAATCGATTATAAAAAATAAATTGTATGTTTTGCAATAGCCAAATGTTAATTACCATGTATTATAGTTGAATTTGAATTACTTAATCAAATATTCCAAATTCGCAATTAAAATTCATTATATATGTATATGGATTCTCTCATATCTCTGGTCTTTAGTATAACTCGCTATTATTTCCCTTGCCGGGATTTTTGTCATTCCCCTTAATTAATAACCACCAGGAACATCGGGTAAGGATGCCAATAAAGGAAATGAGAAGAGGAGTCGATATAAAAAAGATCTAAATTTTAGGTCGTACCACAATGGTGGTTGCCTAGTCAAACATTGTTGTACTTTTATTTCATGCATTAAAAGAACTTTTGAAATTTATGAAAGGAAAGTATGTAATTTTTTTTGTAAATATTGTTATTTATCAATAAATAGGAGAAAAAGTCTCTCCCGAAGCTCTTACAAGCACTAAAGGAAAGAGACAACTAAGAACATTTTCGAACTCTAGATCGAGTAACTATTGGCCTTAAATTGTATTTAAGAGTTAGTTTTGTTTGTAGCAGCTAAATACTGAAAAGAATATTCTATCTTATCTTTCTTTCGATAACATCCATGTACCATAACCATATTTGAGCCTTTAATGTTACCTATGATCTCAAAATAATTACTAATTCTGTTCGACATTTGAGATTGATTATTTTCATAATTTTTTCTAATCGAGCAAACAATAAAAGTTTGAGATTTTGCAGAATTAGGAGACATTCCGAGATTAAGCTTAGGAATCTCAAGGCATAACACATATAACCGGGCCTTCCTTATCCTTTAGAGAATTTGACGGGTCTGGAATGTCCTCTAGAGGAGGCATTTTTCTATATGAGTCCTCATTATCCGAAATATCTCCTCGATAATCTGAGATATTTTTTTAATGCAACATTCCTTGTTAATATCTATTGAGTAATTAATAATGACACCCGAGTTATGTTTAACAACTTGTTCCTTATTTTTGACATTCTTAATCCTTAGGAGAAGTCTCCTTACTTTTTGAATACCATCTTTTAGTCAACAAAGGATATTTGTAAAACATGTTATTTAATCAACTATTCTCATTTTTCTCGCTAAATCCTGATAATTCTTGATTATGTGGTTCCTGATTTTAAGGGATACCATTCCTTTTTCGAAATGCACAATTATCCTTTCGATCCCTAGTCACCTAAAATGGAACACTGCTACTTGATAGAATACCATTATTATTTAAAAAATGAATAGTATTTGCTGGAATTAAATGCTCCATCTCGGCAGCATAAGAATCTTTACAGTTAAAGGGATTGCCATAGAATGACGGTTTACTATTTTACCTACTCTAATAGTCCGATTAAATTATTTGTTCATTTCGTCTGCTACTGGGACTACTAGAGTACCTGAGTTAACTGCTGTAATTGAGTGTTATTACAGAACTTGTACAATCTCATTAGAACTGTTAAGGGGGTTTGAATCATTTACCTGAGGTAATTGAGTTGTACTTGCAACTTCAATAGAAGACTTTGAGCCATAATCACACCAAACTTTAACGGTGGAATCTTTCCCCACATAACCAGTACTTAGAATATATGGAGTTGATTTTGTCATCCGTTTTATAAAAGGTTTGGAAACTTGTTTTTTATAAATTTCTACACTCATTAATAAAGCGTCCAACAGTTTTACAAAAAATACAAAACAATGGAAGAGACTCATAATGAATGTTAACAAAAAAAGAACAAACACTTCTTTCAACAAAAATACATTCAGGAGGTTTATTTGACATGTCTACTTCAATTAGAACTCTAGCATAAATTGCATAAGACCTTTCTAAAATGCCTTTATCAATACGTAAAAGAAGAGTCACACCTATGGTGATCTAAAGAAGGAGACATGGGTCCCAATAGTCTTGACCGAACCTCTTAAATTGAATCCATATATTAGTAGTGGTAGAAATTTGCAAGTCTGGATTGAAATCAGGGACCAATTGAGACAACTTAAAAGTTCCAAAAGTTAAATTAAAATGACTAATGGACATCACCCTTATCATTTCATAAGAACATGAAAACGAAGTTTGAAGAATACCTTATCTATGGGTGTAAGAACCCACGATTTCTGAATATTCCCATGTTGTGTAAGTTCCATTTTAAGATAAAAAAATATTCCAAGGTTTGTGTCCATTAGAAAGAACATGACGCTAAAATGAGTCTAGTCGACCTATAATCATTGAGAACCTATTGATACTCATCATCAAGTAGCCTAACAACAAGGGAGTCTCCACATAAGAAAGGTGGTAAAAGAGGAGAATACAATGTTCATCGATTGTGTGTTGTTCATTAATAGCACTGTTGTTACCAAGAATTTCAAAAAAAGAAATAGGACGCAAATGGTCATCTTGATAGTATGAATTGAGAGTAAGAACATCACCAGGTGGAGTAGGATAATCATTAATGAAGGCTTAGGATCAAAATTCAAGCCAACGTATCAGCTAGAACCCATATTTAGAGTGGGGATGCTTAAGAAAATAGTGGAAGTTTTAAAGAGAACAAGGAGCTTCTCTATCTAGAACCTATTTCCTTTAATGAACTACTTGGACAACTGAACGATCTAAAGTTGTCAATAATTGTACAAATACATAATGCATATTATAATTTTAGTATATAAATCTAACATTAGTGTTCACATTGTAACTCTCATCCAACTTTCAAGGATTGAAGTCCCCTAATAACTCAATGCCTTTACGGGTTACTTAATATTGATGACCCAAATTGGTGTCAAGATGTTACTAATTGGTATCAAAGCATACAAGCTTTAATTTTGATGAGAGTGACAAAGTTATTAGTTATGATCCTTTAGTTATTTAGTTCATTAGTATGATTATTTATGATGAATTGTTTTTCACTTTTATAATGTCCACACATAGAGGTGTAAGAGGGTAGTTTAGATCAGATGGAGGCATAACTCCCTTTGAGTACAGAAATGACAAGTCAAGCAGCTTTACTATTGATTAACCACAAGACATACGAACAGAACTCAGTGAAGATTGATTCAATTTGATCTCACTAATCTCTCGTGTATAACTCAGAAGGTAGTAATGAACTTAGAAGTAACTTAGCTAGAGGGAGAGAGAAGTAAGCACCCTAGATACACCTTGACAGGAAACCAAAAACACACAAACCACCCTCAAGAATTTTCTATCAAGTATTAAAAGCTTCGTAATAAATGACAATGGTGGGTGAGTCAACTCTCTGGTTTGTAATAATTATAGTAATTACTTCTGAACTCGCAACCAAGATCATCCTCTCCTAAGAGGTGCTTGGGGTCCTTAAATAGCCTCCCACACCACCCCCAAGGCAACTCCGCCATTAATGCCTGTGAAAGACATCCCTCATACTTTATGTCACAAACATTAAATACCTGATGCACTAGTTGTCTCCACGTCATAAACATTAAATGACAAGACATGACATTTGCCTAACCACTGTGTGTCAGGGGATTGTTGTCACAGAGGTGTCTCACCAACTATCTGACAACCCTAAGTACCACGGTGGTTTACTCAAGTGCAGCTATGACATTGCATAGCTAGTTAGTGACATCAGATAAAGTGGATGTGACATTAAGTAGAGGGTTGTTTGGCTCACAACTCAACGCCCGATGGAACTCCAAGCTGCTCCTCCCGAGGTTCCACGGTAAGGGTCCTTCGGTGTTTTACCAAGTGTATCTAATATGGTCAGACAACCCCCAACGGTGCCCCACTTCTCATTCCTCGAAACCAAGTACCTCTAAAGTTCCCACGACGAGGTCATTTGATAGAGCATGAAAGCTCTCCCAGGCCCTGCCAAGCCTGGTCTCTCGCGAGTACCATTTGACCTCACACTAAAACTCATTATTATTCTAGTTACATCATTACAACCGTTATATCTTATAGTTAATATAAACAAAGATAAAATATGACTAACTCAACAAGCTAAAGTATGAGTTACCACGCTAAGATGCCTCATTAAGTTGACACGCTTGAGCTACCACGCTTTTGCTGCCTCGCTTTCTTAATCCCAAACACGGTTGCTAATTGGGTAATTATCCCTAATCTCAGGATTAACTTCAATCCCCCTCTACTAGAGGAATTAGTAGTGGGGATAGAAATTCTAGAGAGCTACACTAGATGGACTATGTGATTAGGCAACTCGATGATTCCCCATCCCATAAATAAGGGAAAGATAATAGCCTTTTTATAGAAAACATCTTGCTTCAATTCTTAAAGAGTTCAATAAGTTAAACAACTGCCATCTATTCGGCACCACATGGTCAAATGTGGGAGGACTGGATTAAGCACACGATGCTCATCCTATAGGTCCTTGATATTCAACAGGGACAATGGGTCAAATTATATACTTTCTAACTCATCAACCAAGCTTATAAGGAAGCTTGACTTACTATCCTAGTCATATAGAAACTGTAAAGTGTAAGGACTTTTGCAAGGACTTGTTGGAAATCTAGCTACACGGGTCCAAGTTAATAGTCATAGTAAAGGGGATAATTTAAACATCCAAGGCATTATATTATAGGATCACATCTTAACTATGGGTAGGGAGGACAATGGAAAGGTCAATTTCCAAGTGGCCGAGGAAGCCAATTCATGTAAGGATGAGCACATGCTTTCTCCCAATCTTATACTTTGCTTATGATGTCGGTCAAGGAAGGTATGGTTCTAGTGTTTAAAACTTAGGTTAAAGAATTATTTGATTTGGGACATCACAATCCTTATTTCTAATTCACTCAATTTTTCTTTTCGATTAGATGTGAATTATCTTTAACCTCTTATTTTTTCATGAATCCCGCTAGGTGGGGGGGGGGGGGGGTATATTTGGATAGTGTTTTTAGATCTTATGAAATAATTATGGGATAATATATATAATAGTCATGGACATGTAATGTTTAAGGTGACATTGTGAATGGATTGTATTTATTTTTTCTTTGCTAGTATTGAATGCCATTGTCACAGTGTTTCCATATTGCTTCTGAACAATTCATGACACCATTTTAGCAGTGAGAAGGCTAGTGATTATCCGTTAATGTAAGATAGTTCGTAGGAGTAATTTTTTTTTGTTATTTAGTTATGTGTTTCAATAAGATCTTGACCTCATGATCCTAGAATAGATGGTTGTTCGATAGTTTCCAAATGTTTTCTAAAGGAACTTCTAGGTATTGCACCACAACGAGAAGTCAACTTCACTAGTGAGGTTCATAATGGAACTTAACCTATATAAATTTTTTAACATCGTTTGTCTCCAAAGGACCTTAGGTAACCCCAAGTAAAGTTAGAGTATTTATGGAGTAAAGGATTTTATCCTACCTAGTGTATCTCTATGGGGAGTTCCAAAGTTGTTTACCAAGAAGAAGGACAACTCACTACTAATTTGAATTGACTAACGTTAATGGAATCATGTTGCTCTAAAGAAAAATTATCATTTGTCCTGGATAAATGACCTCTTTAATTAATTGAGATGTTTTCAAGAGATTATAAAAGATTTATCGGTCTAAGTATCATGATCTTTGGATCCACGTGTAAGACAACCAAAAGATAGCTTTATATTCTACACACAATATATGAACCTAGTTCCTAGTCATTTCCTTCGGGTTGATAAACTATACTTCCGCATCCATGGACATGATGAACCAAAATTACTATCCATAATTAGATCGGTTAATCATCATGTTTGTCAATGACATCTTAATATACCCATCGTCTGATAATATCATGAGAAACACCTATATGCAACCTTTCAAGTGTTCCAACAGAAACAATTATACGCAAAATTCAGTAATTGTAGATTTTGCATGGAATTTGACAAATTACTAGTGAACCTTATTTCTGGAGAAGGGATCTTAGTTTACCATCCAAAGACGAAGGAAATTTTAGATTGGTAATGACTGAAGAGTATCAGGAATATAAAAATCTTTTTTTGGATTGACCTGTTACTATTGACGTTTTCTTCGAGATTTTTCTCGCCTATGCATACCTTTGACTAGGCTTACTTAGAATGATGTATATTTTTAGTGGACCGAGGAATATGAGGGAATCTCCCAGAATCTTAAAGCACGATTGATGTCAATGCTAGTTTTTATTTTTTATAATGAGGAAAAGGGTATGTAGTTTATTGCAATGTGTCACATGGTGGACTTGGTGCAGTTTTGATGCAAGCTGGAGAAGTGATGTCATATTAATCAATGCAGTTGAAGACTCTTTAAAATAACTAACCCACCCATTATTTGGATCTTATGGAGGATGTGTTCACATTAAAAATTTGGAGGTATTACTTGTATGGGGAATGTTTCCAAGTGTTATCGAATCACAAGAGTCTTTGTTACATCTTCACTTGGAGTGATCTCAATTTGCGCTAAAGGCGATGGATCAAACACATGGAGCACTATGAATTCATGATACAACACCCACTGGTAATTCCAATGTTGTGGCTAATGTGCTTAGTATAATGTCAGATGTTTCAGTGGAAATAATGAAGTTGAATGTGAAGAGAGATGTGGAACATTCAACATGGTGTAAGGGCAAGTTCTATTATAGAAGGTTTTGGATGCACAGTTATATGATTATGAGGACATGAACTTTTGGGGTAGTCTTTAAGATAGTGAAGCATTTGAAAATATTATGGTGGATAAGAAAATGAGGTACATTTTACGGGAAGGATTATAGTGCCTACCATTAAGGAGCTTCAATAAGAGATCATGGTAGAGTCTCACGAGTCCAGGTTCAACATCTACCTTGGGAGCACAAAATTTATCAGGATTTTTGTTATGACTATTAGTGGTCCGGTATGAAAAAAGTCATTATCTTTTTTATCGCCAAATATGCAGCACCTGTCATTAGGTAAAGGCAAACATCATAATCTATTTGGATTTCTCAAATCACTACTAGTTGTATAATTTTAATGGGAGCACATAACTATACACTTAGTTACAAGATTGCCTCAATCATAAGAAGAACATGCTTACATTTAGGTTATCTTGGATAATTTTACAAAGTCCACACACATTTATATCGTGAAGAGAGTGACCCAATTTATCACGTTGCATATCAGGGAGATTATTTTGTATCATGGTGAATCATAGTCATTTTTTTCTAACAGAGACCCTAGGTTCATGCCACAATTTTCAAATAAACTATACTAATAGATCGACATTAACCTTTACCTCAACACTGCATACAAACTCTCATATAGAGGGGTTATTATAATTGACCATTATAATCTTTAAGTATATGTCACGAGCATGCACAATGAAAATTCAAGGAATTTTGTTTGACCACCTAAAATTAGAGGCGTTCCCCTACAAAAATATCATTACAGTTGTCCCTTTTGAGGCATTATATGGGATACCTTATCGCACACCGATTTGTTGGGAAGAAGTAATCCGGAAGAACATATGGGTCCACACTCATTTAGGAGACAATAAAAAGGTTAAAATCATTCATCACAGACTCGGGACAGTCCAAAGTTAACAGAAGAACTATGTTGATAAACGTAGGAGGGACTTGGAGTTTGATAAGGGGGATAAAGTTTTCTTTAAGGTTAAGCATAGGTTAGAAGTTAGTCATTTCAATAAAAGAGGAAAGTTGTCACCACTTTACATTGGACCCTTTGAGTTATTGAATAGGATTGGTCTTGTATGATAATGCCTAGCTCAAGCTCCTCAGCTATCGCATCTCCACAACATGTTCCATGTTTCAATGTTATGGAAGTACATTCCCGATCATTTGCACACCATCCATCGAGTCAACCTAAATCTTGAGTAATATGCTTCTTACGATACAAGGCTAGTGTCAATAATATATTTCAAATATGAGGTCTTGTAGATAAATACTATCCCTCTGATCAATATTGTTTTAAAAAACCCACGGGATAGAGGGAACGACTTAGGAACTTGAGTCTGAGGTGCATGAGAACTATCCGGAGTTATTCGCAGGAGAGTATGGCAGATGGTTCTAATTTTAGGGATGAAATATCCTATAGGGTGAGGAATGTAATAACTAAGAATTTTAATAATTTCCTAAAAGGATATTAAAATAAAATCATTTTACTATTATGAATTTCTCATTTTGATTCGGTTGCTATTATGTTTTGACATGAATGGTGTCTATAATGTACTATTGAAAGTGCTTAAATTGGTTATTTTGAAATTTTAGAGGGTGTTACTGATATGAAGCTTAAAGAAATTTATTGACGAGCAACTTAAATAATTAATTTAGTTATATAATTGGTTTTGAAGGAAAAGATTTAGTGGAATATGTGTGAAAAACTTAAGATTTAAAAGTCTATTTAACAACCTTATTTCAGAGTGTCATGGAGAAATAAACTATGATATATGTCTTTTCCATTTATTATGTTTCGTATAAGGGAAAGTCATAAAGACATCGGGATAGCTATGCCTTCACCCATGGTTATGGGTTGAGGCCTGCTGGCACAACTTATAATCACCGTGAGCAATGCCTTATCAACCGCCACCCCCAGCTGGATTTCACGACTATGGTTCAAATCATCCCTAATGAAATATTATACACAAGATATTTGTCACACTTCTAGTCTAGAGTGTTGTGTTGCCAAGCATTGTGTGATGTTTCAACACCCACTTGGTAGCTAAAGCTCCTTTATCGAGAGCATCTGGGAGAACTCGTTCTCCTTCTTTTTACGATTTAAATGACCCTTAGATTGTTGTCAACACATGATTGGTCCAACCCAAGCATTACCACTTTAATGTATTATTTACTCTTACCAAACCTATTCGAACATTTTATAATAATAAAAAAGAACCTCATTTTGTTATATACTTCACCCTTATGTGGACCATTTCATCACTAGTGAGAGAGTGAGCTTTCGATTTATCGCATTGAAAAAAAGTATCGTTGTTGAATCATTTTAAGAAAAAAAAAAGATATAAGAACATTATATAAGCCTATAAATGTAGTTATTTCATTTATCCAACACTATGGCATAGTATTTGTTCATTTCGAGGTAGGGGTTATATTACTTATTTCCTAAACTAAAAATGCACAACACGTTAGGTATATATATATATATATATATATATATATATATATATATATATACTAGGGTGTACCCGTGCTGATGGTACGATTGTAAAAATGTAGCGGATATTTAGTAACAGTGATTATGTTTCGAAAAAAAATACGGGATAAGATGACACGGACTCACGCAAAGTTATAAATTAATGTGTGGACCCTTAATAATTTCAAATTATATGAGCACCAAACCAATAAAATAAAATAATTAACGGGTGTAGTTTGTGTTAACTCGTTTAAGTCATAAATAAGAAAAATTATTGGGTCTCGTAATTTTTTTTAGATTAATATTAATTTAACCATAATTCTTTTTACTAAATGAGAGATTTAGTATTAGTAATGAACATACCACGTTAAGGGGTCGTGTTTAAATATGATTTTACTACATATTAGATAATAATGTTTATTTCTAATGTATTAAGAGTTTATGTATCTTGATATTTATTTCTGACACTAACACAACTCGAATAAAAACATGACACGGAACCTTATTTTGTACTTAACACAAATACCTCCAAAATAAAATGCAATATGAAATCTTATTTTTATTAAAAAACACGAACAAAACCTAGTTACAAACGACATAGAATCAACTTTTTAAGGTTACTTGACGTTTGACAACCTGTATTTCTTGTGATTGAGTTTAGCCCCCTTGATTATTATTTTGTGATGACTTTATCCCCTAAAATGTCTTTCAATAACACAAAACCCGCACAAAAAAGTTTCACCAATAATTTCTTGTGACACTTTTTCATCATTGAAATTTATTTGGGGGGTTAAACCCTAAGAAGCAAAACTTTTATCCCCACCATTTTCACGTCTTGAAATTTGACCTCACAAATGACTTCTAGCGATGAATTTTATTCAAGACTTCTTCGTATTAGGTGAAAAAGAAGATTTCCAGACGTGTCTCATTTTAAATTGGTCATATCCGTACTAAGTAAAAAATAAAATTTCTTGACGTGGTGTTTTGATTAAATATTTTTTATGCCTATGGGGATAAGACCAACCGACATCTACCTCTCTCAAACCCCGCAGTGAAGCATCAGGGAGAGGTATGATTATGTAAGTTCAATCCTTTAATTGTTTTGGGGGTGTGACTATGTAAGTTCTATCCTTCAATTGATTTAGTTTTATTATACGATGTCCACTTTGAATCAGGTCTCTCCAATGTAACTACTTTCAAATTAGTTTCAAAATTCTAAAGTGATTCTTTTATAAGTGAAGTAGAATAAACTACACTATAACTATGGAGTTATTTTAATAAAATAAAATGTGGAGCAAAAAGAGAAAATAAGAAGCATAAAAGTATCTATTAAGAACCTTTTTCCTTGTAATATGAAAAAAGAAACCCAACATGTGCGTAGGTTAACTTCATATTCACAGTACATAAAAATATACACTAAAACATCCTCAAAAAATATAATAAATAATTAAAACATCCATCATATTCACCATAAATGAATGTTTCCAACTATGAAATTAATTAAATCATCCCCATAAAATATAATAAATAATTACACAATGCCAATGTCAACAAAAAATAATATCAATGTCAACAAAAAAATTATACATAAATAAATCCAATGTCCATTCTATGATAATTATTGGAATCAATAAAAAACTGTAACTTTATCTCCATTGCCTTCAACTTATCCATATCTACAAAAAACAAAAGATCATAAGCCTACTGGTTTGTCTTGTGAAAAAAGTATTGCAATGTATAGTAAACTTTGAAAAGATACCAATCTATTAGAATAAGGAATACAATCAAAACTGAGAGAAAAAATAGTACCTAAATGAGAAGTTAATGAGACCCACGGTTTAATCTCTTGCTTGGCCATGGACACCTAAAAAGGTATAAAACTCAAAGAATGTTAAAGAATCACAGATTTTAACATGACAATATTAGGAACTACTTAACTATTATCAGGAACTTAGGTTTTAAGCATATAGATGTACTTAACTAATAATTATAAAATATTAAGCATTGCCAAAACATGTACTTTACAAAATCCCACAACTACCAATATCCAATCATTGACAATGCAATTTATACACCTCTCAAATAAACCCAATATCCAATCTGCAAATAGGGATGTGAAGAAGCAAAATATTAAAAATTATGGAGTAAATTCAACGTAATTATTTCCAGATCTATAAATGGAACAACAAATTAATCATATTATAAGTAAATTCAAGGAAAAGTGATTATTTACCACAAAAAACATGGAGAGAGAAAAATTGGCTTACCCACTTACCCCAGCAAAGATTTCAAGTTGTGGGTGATGAAACACCGGCACATAAAAAGAGATATTGTCTCGTTCATATTGAAGCAGAAGATTATATCATTGGGTAATCGTACGGGATCGAATATTTTCTCGATATGGTTCGATCATCTGCATCTTCTTCGTTTGGTCATCATCAACAGTTATTGGAGCGGCATGGAAGGCATAACACTTACCCCACATATTTTTTAAACACATATTTTTTGTGATGCTCATAAAGATAACAAAGTAGGTGGTTTACTCAACAAAACCGCCGCCTCCAAACCCATTCCTCAAGATTAAATCCCTGACAGATCTAACATTAAAACCAAACCGTACAGTATAAGCTCCTCCTCCAACTCTGTCTTATTATGTTTGGGTATTATAAAAATAAATGTTAAAACAAAACCTAATTTGGAAAAGAAAATGAGATAATGAAAAATGGCAGGTGCAAACCAAAACTGAAGAGAGATGGTACGTGTAGTAATGTGGAAGAGATGGTACCTGTACCAAAACTCAAACCAAAATGCAAACCCCAATGGTACCTATAACTTGCTGTCTCCGTGTTGTACCTGTACAAAGTTTGGAGTTTTCATGTCTAGATCAGCAAAATCAAAATAAAATCGCAAAACTTTGGAGTTTTCGTGTTGTACCTGTATAGACTTTGGAAGCGAACCAAAAACTGTCGATAGTTTAGTTCAGTTCACGCACACACCATCGAGACTATGTTGTGTATTCCTTAAAGTGCCTATGAAGGACAAAGATTTCAGTTCACTCACATGCCATCGATAAAAATGAAATCAAAAGTTTGAATAAAAATGAAACCAAATCAAAGAAGTTAACAATAATCCAAACCTTAAGAGACTATGTTCCCTCTAAACCTTTCGAGATTCTAGATCTGGTGCTCACTGAGATGGTGTCTAAATATGGTTCCCATATGGTTCCTAGTGATCATGAGGGTTTTTATTGGAAGGAGTGAGTGGATACAAAGTTGTCTTGGGTAGGAAAAGAGATGGCGTCTATTCCTAGAGCCACGGGTTATCTTTTTTTCCCTCGAAGTGTGAAATATTTACAGGCATCTAAGTTTTGCACATTTCAGTTCAGACGTGGTTGTTTTTTCCATGTGATAGGAATCCTTCTCGAGCCTTGTGCGTGCATTTAGGAGCGTGGTATTCAATTTGGTAAGATCTAATCCGAGCCATCAGTTGATAAACACCAAATCTTTCGAGATGTAATCTGAACCGCTAATTGGGGAGGACAAAAAGTCCCTCCTCCTTTATTATATATATATATATATATATATATATATATAATAAGGAGTACAATTTTTTCACTATTCCATAAGTTGATAAGCTAAGTAGAGGTGAGGATGAAGCCACCTAAGAAAGAAATGGAGGGTTTAGATTGTTTTATTTTGTTTTCCTTTTTTGGCCCATTATTTTTTGGTTTCCATATCTTTTACCTCACCATTAATTGGTTTCTCTCTCTTACTTTAATTTAAAAGAAGGTCTAAATTTGGAAGTGTACCAACACATTTCATCTCATCTTTGGTTCACCTTCTTTTGACCCTAACTCTCTCTCTCCGCTGGGATAAAAAAATGAGGTGTTTTCATCTTTCCTGTTCAATCATCTAGGTATGATTTTCATTTGAATCACTAGTTTATCCACCTCCATCTTCCTATTTTATTTTAGCTAAGTTCTTCATATTCATCTCAGTCATTGAGCTTCATTTTAGATCTATATTTTCTTTTTCAATCAGCATTGTTCATTTTGTGTTGTTTCATTTCATGTTGAATCTTTGGGTTTCATTTTTAGCTAAGTTTAGTGTTGTTTTTTGTATTTGTATTTTTGATGGTTTAATCCCCCGTTCTTGAAGATGTTCGTGTCAAAATGTTCGATCCCCCCCACACGCAGATCTATGTAATCTTTTAACTCTCTCTCTCTGACTACTTTTTCCACACTCACTTTAGGTAGTTTAGATCTAGATTCGTTACTACATTATTTTTTTTCATGGAATATGCCTCAACATATAGAAATTAGGGATTTTTTTCGTATGCTTGGGTTTTCAAAATAGAGGTGGATTTTAATTTGATTTTCAAAATGGAGGTGGATTCCAAGCAAAAACAATACCTATGTGGTTTTTATGGTGCCTTTATGTTATTGGAGTAGATTTTTTCAACATTAATCATTCTTTTAAGAATATCATTCATGAATTATATTATGGTGCAATAAATTTTTGAGTGATAATTATTCTACAAAATGGCAGGTGTTATAGGAAATGCTTAACTGAGCATGAGCATAAAATGGTGAAATGGGATTCAAGATTATCCTAGGATAGTACTATAAGGTACCCAAGTATGTCATATTTTATATTTACTCTGTATATGAATATATTTCTAGCTCTAAAGTAATTATACCTTTTGGTAATATATCCCCTGAAGCTTACCAATATCGTAGTTGTATTTTTTCTTTTGTTTAGTTACCTATTTTTTTTATTTGGCTTTTTGTATCCTAATCCCTTGGTTCACTGTAATAGTGGATTATGCTTACATTTTAATGGGTATATTCATTACCTTTGTTCCTAGTGGAGCCTTTTGTGTTTGTTTTCAAATGGATGAGATTGGTCACTAATGGTTTAAGGTTTATTTGATTGTTATGAATGAGGTGTGCCATTTTGGTATTGATTGTTGTGAATAAAGTGTACCATCCGAATGAGAGAGGTAAGCGAGAAAGATAAGTCTAATGTGACAACCCGCGATCCGAGATAAGGGGTGTCCAGCCCGATACTCAAACGTAAAAGGAATCATGGATGGATAACATTCTCAGGATCAACAATAATAAACTGAGTATACGGGAAAACCACCCAATAAATCCGAAAACGGTTTGCCAAAAAGTTTAGAAATTTAAAAATGCAGTTAAGAAGTTTAAATTAAAACAACCCCATCTGATAAACAAGTGGAATTCCACATGAATATATGTAATACAACTAAGATGAATGTATACAAAAGGACCGAATAGGCTATCGACCCACAACAACATACAACGGAGTACCCAATTTAAATATTTTTACCTAATACATTCATTAAACAAGTACAAATATTTGGGCCACACGCCCGATGAAAAGACCCGATCATATCTAGAATACAAAGATGAGAGTGTCTAATACAATGTCCTGTAATAACCCGCAAAATCTTACAGCTCTTCGAAAGCAAAGGAATGGGAACATCAAAACTGGCGTCCTTGCGGGGGAGCACCTGAGCGGATACAATCATAAACACAACAAGGAAAGTAAACCAGTCAGGGCCGGGTTCTATATAATCACCAGAAGAAATAAAAAGCATGATAGAAATGAACAGTTATGTATGAATGATAAGGATGATAAATTTACATTACAATTTAACTAAATGGTGAAATGAAATGGCATTGACATAAAAGAAAGAAAATAAATAACTTAAATTTAAAACCTTACCTCATTTATCAAATTTCCATTACTCTTTGTATTCCTTAATAGGAATAAAACCATTTATTAACTTCCATAGTTAATTATCTTACCATTTCATCTTTCCATTCCTTAATAGGAATACCATTAATATCAATTGTTTTTTATGGCACATATCTCATTAATCTCATTTCCCGTGCTCTTTATGGCACGTATCATGCTCTTTATGGCATATACCCATCAAGTCCCACTTGATGAAGAAAAATTATATTCATATACATATAACGATTCTAAGACCGCCCCTTCGAGTTTCCCCACTGAGTGCGCCCCTAAATGACCATCATCTTCCCGGGCCTATCTATACAAGACAACCAGGGATCATAACGCAACGTCGAGAAGCGGCCATATGCTAGCGGGAAAGTCAGGCCCACACCCGGAATCCCCTAACCAGCGCAGAAAAACATATAAAAACCCTGCATATGGCCTAGGACTATATCTACCCTGCATTCACTAGCCAGGGGGCATCACTAAGCGCGCGAACTTCCCTTATGATGCCATTTAGTGAGGTGTGTTTAAGTAAATTAACATTTACCATTTAAATCTCATTTTCATTTTCAATACCATTACCAAATTCCATTTCAATATCCATGTGTTTGGTACTTTTTATTCGAACCTATCATCACTAAACAACTGGGTTCATTTTAGTTGAACCTATCCTCATTAAGAATTTGGGTTCATATTATGCGAACCTAATTCCCCTCGAATATCGTTATTAATATTCCTCAAATTTCAAGTCCCGACTAAAACTCCAAATGATCATTATGATACTAGAAGTCCCCAAAGTTCATAAAATTTGATAAGCCCTTAAGTCTCCAACCATGGGCCTACAACCCCTAACCTCCTATTAATAAGTAACCAAAAGAGTGATGCCTAAACATCACTTTGGAACACCCACCCCCCCCCCCCTCTTTTTGACTTAACCCCAAGTGAAATCCATTCCACTCTAGGGTGACAATCCGACTTAACTAGGACTCTACAAGCCAAAGTTTACTTCATTCAAGAAGGTTCCTAAGTTCCAATAAAAAAGAAAATATTTAAAGGAAAAAGTAAAATTTTGGCAAGAAAACAGGGGACCGGTCGACCGGTCCCAAGACCGCAGTCGACTGCGTCTCAAGTTTTTTTGCCTCAGAAGAAATGAGGAAAGCTCACTTCGGCAGGGCCGATCGACCGGTAAGGGGGACGCGGTCGACCGCGCCTCAACATTTATGCCTTTAAAAGAAGGTAGTGTGCCCTCTCAAAAAGGCCCGGTCGACCGGTCTGATAACCGCGGTCGACCGGTCATAGCAGACCTAGCCTCCCTATTTCTTCTTCGAACAACCAATGCCCATATCATTTAATGGAACTAATACACCACATATATGTCTAATTACCATCATTTACAATATTAATCATCCAAATCAATCTCCAAGGGTTAATACCCATAAATCCAACAAAACCCTAAAATTATTAAACACAACAAATTCATAACTATCACAACTAATTATTCTCCTTAAATCATATAATAGCAAGTAGATAACTTTCCTTGATGTAGAAAATCAAATTTGATTTGGTGGAGGGTACAATCCAAGCTCCAATCTCTCCTTTTCAACAATGTTCTCTTCCTCTCACTCTCTCTCTAGGGCTCAATTGTATAAAACGGAAGAATACAAATTGGGGGGGGGGGGGGGGGGGGGGGGGGGGAATAAAACGTGGCTTAAGTCTAAAGAGCCCACTTAAATGTCTAATACCCGATATAATAAATCGCATTTGCACATTTAAGCTACCACCAGTCAAAAGTGCCCAAAATGCCAAAACGCAATATGGCACCTAATTTTGACTGTCTCGTACCTACCGGGACTAACTGCACTATCCAAATTATGATTTGCAAATTTTATAACTCATTTTGAGTTCCGGTTTCTCATTAAACCAAAATGTCATTTTAATTCTTATGACATCATATTAAATTAATATTTACTCAACATCCATCATTTTATAATTAATTACTACACATAGTAAGTAAATATAAAATAGGCTACCAAAAGAGAGGGTTGTTACATACTCCCCCCCCTTAAGAGGGAATTTTTCCCTCAAAATTCAGGTATACCTCGCAAGAAGAAATGCGGATACCATTTTCGCATGTCATCCCCGCGATCACATGTCGACTTCTTGACATTATGGTGGCTACAATGCACCATAACCAAAGGTACTACCGACGGTTATAAATTGCCACTCTCCACGCTCTAAAATAGCAGCCGACTACTCAACATAGGGAACATTAAGTTGCACCTAATTCGAAAGAAATGTGCCTAAGGGAACCATCACGTCTCTTGTATTACTATACAGGATATATGAAACACGTCATGAATGTTTCGCAAATATTTCAGTGGAGCAAGTTAATAAGCTACCGGACCCACCTTAATATTTATAGGAAAGGTCCAATGTAACACGGTGCAAGTTTTCCTTCTGCCCAAAAATGCTTAATTCCCTCCATAGGCGATACTCGCCCCAACACTTGGTCTACCGACCTCAAACTCCTCATACGTTCTCCCCGCATCGACTTAGCTCTTTCGTCGATCTTGGTTATACGAATTCGATTCCAAATGAGCTCAATATTTGAAGGAGTACCTTGGATTATTCCAGGTGTGAGAGACTTATCATCTCACACCTCTAACCAACAAGGGGGAGTTCCACAAGTCCTACCATACCAAGTTTTATAAAGCGCCATCCTGGTAGAGAATTGATACAAATCATCATAAGCGAGTTCGACTAGAGAGACACTGTTCCCGACTATTCTTGAATTCAAGCACGCACATAGGGAGTATATCCCCCAACCTAAGGTTTACCCTTTTTGGTCTGGACATACGTTTAAGGATGATAAGGAGTGCTTAACCTTCATTTGGTTCCCATGGCTTCTTGGAATCCTGCCACAAGTGGGAAATGAAAATCTTGTCTCAGTTGGAAACTAAAATCAAAGGCACCCCACGCAGTCCAACAACCTCGCCATGCCTGACCACTACTACTGGCGGTGCATAACTTGACACATTATGTCGTTACCCGGATGTAACGCAACCTTAAAACCGCAAGATCCCACCATATTTGCCTTTTTTAAGTCCATTGATTCAGGATAAAAATTCTCTTACCTCAAGGTCATAAGAGCAGAGTTCTGTTTCCTAAATCAGCAGCTTGTATATGTGGTCTTAACCACCCTTGTCTCTCCTACGACATCTTGCAACAAAAATTATTCCTTGAACGAAGGATTAAAATTCTACCCAGGAAGTAACACTTCCCTTTCCTACACAGCGGTCACCCCCACGCTGAACTTCAGTTCAAATAGGAAATAATACTTCTCACACGTTTAAACTTATGAGGCGCATCAACAATAAGTCGATACTTCGGTATTATTACTCCCTCATCATGGCAGAGACTTGTCAATTGAATCCATCCTCGAGCTTAAAAACATGGGCTCAGGAGTGAAAGTCAATTCACCCTTCTTTACGAAAGCTGAGTGCCAACATAACATTCTAACTACGAGAGGCCCCATCTCCTTCGGCCTAACCAACCAAATTTCTCGAAATCATCCACTTCTCATTACTAAGGATCCAATCCCTCTTAGAGTAAACACACAACTTATTCGTGGTCAACTCCAAACAACCGTCCTAAACTAATGTCACATAACTAAAGGCCTTAGGTCCAAACAATCCTAAGGTATACCTACCTATATCCTATCTAAGTCGTATACGCATAGTACTAGGTATATCCCTAGTGTCCAAAACCTTTCTCAACTCCCGACATTTTCTCAGTTTCGTGCGTGGGACGTCTCGCCGAAGCGAAATCCAAACAAGGAACCCTCTCATTACACTACTACCTTGCGTTGTCGGTCATCAAGATATACAGGTCTAAGACACATGTTCGGGACCGAAAAGATTCTACTTATATACATTACCATATACTAGAGATTTAACAAATCCAACATTCACTTTTCATAAAGCCTTATAATTATATACCCCACAATATATATATACCTTTTCAAATAGCCTTCTTATGAAGGCATAACCTGAAGCTTTAATTCGACTTCGCATCCTAGTCTCCCTCACATCGATAAGAGGAGAGAACTGTATACAGTGCTTCTATTTCGCACTTTAATAGCCATTAATCACTCTTCTACGTGATTCTCGGCTAAACCTTTCAACCAACAAAATAAAATAAAATAAAATAAAATGAAATTAACTAAAAGAATAAAGAACAACATCTCTCCACTTCCAACGTCGTTGAGGTTCACGCGTGGAGCGTCCCACAAAAGCGGAATCCAAACAAGGAACCCCTCCTATACGCTACTACTCAACTGTGTCGGTCGTGGAGATAAGGCATACCAATCACATCATACCCGACCATATCAAGGACGAGTAAATCGGCCTCAAAACACAAAATACCACAATAAATCCCTATGTGTAAACAAACAAGGAATTGAGCGAACCATCACTCGTAGAAAACTCAATGCTAGTAAAAATACTTCAGCAAATTCATCAAATCTATAGTCTGAGAAGAGCTCATAAAACAACTGAGTGCGTAACACCCACCTCAAATATTACGTAACTCAATCACCTCCTAAATAAAACTTACCCATAATAGCAGGCGATGCTAACGAAGCTGGAGGAAGTATAACCTCCCGAATTTAATAAACTCTCCCATATAGTAGCTGTCCCTGCTACATGGGAGAAACCGGATTAGGTACCTGAGGTGGAAACTAAACGTATGGCTGCTGCAAAGCCTTTGGAATCTGACCCTCGTTTGCCTTGGCCCAAATGGTCTTTACCTCCATGACCACCCAGACCTACGTGTCATGAAGAACCATTACTGTGCCTAATGTTATCGCCACCCGCAATAAATCCTCTAAAACGTTGTCTCTTAGATGAAACCCCTTGTCGAGGGTCCCTTATTTCTGTTCTACCTGAAGGTTGGGATGAGGGAAATGCTCCTCCTTAAATCCCATGTTCTCCAAGCTTTCCTGCTTGCCCCACGACAGTATCTTTCTTGCTACCCGGTGTATATAACCAATGCGCATGGCAATGGGATGAGGCTGCATTCTTAACCTCACCAAAGGTTTGTGAAGCTGGACTACCCAACAATTACAGCTGGATTCTCCAGTTTAGACCTCACATAAACTTTGAGATCTCCCTATCTTCCGGAGCCACTTCCTCCGGTACAAAACTCGCCCACCGGGTGAACTACACTTCATACTCCACCACTAATCTCTCTCTCCTTGCACAACATCCTGGGGCTTCTTTCTCATCTCCCTTTTTAACTGTGGGAGGAACGTACTCACGATCGAACAAAGCCCAAAAATTAGTGATCATAATTTTGTCTTTCAGCTCTGGTGTGGTCATCATCACCCACCAGTATATTGCAGATTCGACTAGCTTAGAAGTGGCAAGGACTTGTTTCTTTCCTCTCTACATTATATCATTCGAAAGTGGCGTTGTCTGTTCTCTTTCCATGTATTGGCTTCAATAACATCCATGCCTCCCTCAAACTCCGGAGAATTTCCCTTTAGAAAGGACTCTCTAACCCTTTCACACGGAGTAAATCCCGTGGGAGCTTGAACATCGTGAGCCCATTATTGAGCCTATGGCAAATTGTTGGACCTCTGCGGTTATGGAGGTGTTAACCACTTGAGCTACTATGTTTGCTACATCCACAGCGTTAATGGTCCCTTATGGCGGTGGTGGAGAATCTACCTCCTCTTCTACAACTCTATTTCGTCTCGCTGGGCGACCTCCCTAGGTGGCATTTAAGATGAAATAACAATAGAGTTAAAATACTATTTGAAACTATCTATCTTGCAGAAGATAAAAAACATAGGCAACTACACAGTCCTATCCTTAGGCTCTATATCAAAGAACGTTACGGTAGAACGTGACGAATCCACATAGATCCTAAAGACTCTAGAACCTGATGCTCTGATACCATCTGTGACAACCCGCGATCTGAGATAAGGGGTGGCCAGCCCGATACTCAAACGTAACAGAAATCATGGATGGATAACATTCTCAGCATCAACAATAATAAACTGAGTATACGGTAAAACCACCCAATAAATCAGAAAACGGGTTGCCAAAAAGTTTAGAAATTTAAAAATGCAGTTGAGAAATTTAAATTAAAACAACCCCAGCTGATAAGCAAGTAGAATTCAAAACGAATATGTGTAATACAACTAAGATGAATGTATACACAAGGACCGAATAGGATGTCGATCCACAACAACATACAACGGAGTACCCAATTTAAATATTTGTACCTAATACATTCATTAAACAAGTACAAATGTTTGAGCCACACGCCCGATGAAAAGACCCGATCATATCTAGAATAAAAAGATGAGAGCGTCTAATACAATGTCCTGTAATAACCCGCAAAATCTTACAACTCGTCGAAATCAAAGTAATGGGAACATCAAAATTGGCGTCCTTGCGGGGGAGCACCTGAGCGGATACATTAATATACACAACAAGGAAAGTAAACCGATCAGGGTCGGGTTCTATATAATCACCAGAAAAATAAAAAGCATAATACAAATGAACAGTTATGTATGAATGATAAGGATGATAAATTTACATTACAATTTAACTAAATGATGAAATGAAATGTCACTGACATAAAAGAAAGAAAAGAAATAACTTAAATTTAAAACCTTACCTCATTTATCAAATTTCCATTACTCTTTGTATTCCTTAAGAGGAATAAAACCATTTATTAACTTCCATAGTTAATTATCTTACCATTTCATTTTTCCATTCCTTAATAGGAATACCATTAATATCAAGTGCTCTTTATGGCACATATCTCATTAATCTCATTTCCCGTGCTCTTTATGGCAAGTATCATGCTCTTTATGGCATATACCCATCAAGTCCCACTTGATGCAGAAAAGTTATATTCATATACATATAACGATTCTAAGACCACCCCTCCGAGTTTCCCCACTGGGCGCGCCCCTAAATGACCATCTTCTTCCAGGGCCTATCTATACAAGACAACCTAGGATCATAACGCAAGCCAGAGTAGAAAAACATATAAAAACCCCGCATATGGCCTAGGACTATATCCACCCTGTATTCACTAGCCAGGGGGCATCTCCAAGCACGCGAACTTCCCTTATGATGTCATTTAAAAAGGTGTGTTTAAGTAAATTAACATTTACCATTTAAATCTCATTTTCATTTTCAATACCATTACCAAATTCCATTTCAATATCCACGTGTTTGGTTCTTTTTATTCGAACATATCATCATTAAACAACTGGGTTCATTTTAGTTGAACCTATCCTCATTAAGCATTTGGGTTCATATTATGCGAACCTAATTACCCTCGAATATCGTTATTAATATTCCTCAAATTTCAAGTCCCGACTAAAACTCCAAATGATCATTATGATCCTAGAAGTCCCCAGAGTTCATAAAATTTGATAAGCCCTTAAGTCTCCAACCATGGGCCTACAACCCCTAACCTCATATTAATAAGTAACCAAAAGATTCATGCCTAAACATCACTTTGGAACACCCCCCCCCCCTTTTGACTTAACCCCAAGTGAAATCCATTCCACTCTAGGTGACAATCAGACTCAACTAGGACTCTACAAGCCAAAGTTTACTTCATTCAATAAGGTTCCTAAGTTCCTATAAAAAGAAAATATTTAAAAGAAAAATTAAAATTTTGGCAAGAAAACAGGGGACTGGTCGACCGGTCCCAAGAACGCGGTCGACCGCATCTCAAGTTTTTTTGCCTCAAAAGAAAAGCAAAAAGCTCACTTCGGCAGGGCCGGTCGACCGATATGGGTGACGCGGTCGACCACGCCTCAACATTTATGCCTTTGAAAGAAGGCAGTGTGCCCTCTCCCGAAGGCCCGGTCGACCGGTCTGATAACCGCGGTCGACCGGTCATAGCAGACCTAGCCTCCTTATTTATTCTTCCAACAACCAAAGCCCATATCATTCAATGGAACTAATACACCACAAATATGTCTAATTACCATCATTTACAATATTAATCATCCAAATCAATCTCCAAGGGTTAATACCCATAAATTTAACAAAACCCTGAAATGATTAAACACAACAAATTCATAACTATCACAACTAATTATTCTCCTTAAATCATATAATAGCAAGTAGATAACTTGCCTTGATGTAGAAAATCATATTTGATTTGGTGGAGGCTACAATCCAAGCTCCAATCTCTCCTTTTCTCCAATGTTCTCTTCCTCTCACTCTCACTCTAGGCCTCAATTATATACAATGGAAGAATACGAATAGGGGTGGGGAAAAATAAAATGGGGCTTAAGTCTAAAGAGCCCGCTTAAATGTCTAATACGCGATATAATAAATCGCAACTACACATTTAAGCTACCACCAGTCAAAAGTGCCCAAAATGCCAAAACGCAATATGGCACCTAATTTTGACTGTCTCGTACCTACCGGGACTAACTGCACTATCCAAATTTTGATTTGGAAATTTTATAACTCATTTTAAGTTCTAGTTTCTCATTAAACCAAAATGTCATTTTAATTCTTATGACATCATAAATCACCACATGGATATTTTTACCTACACATCAGGTAATCATACAACATTTTAGTAAATATTAACCTTTTTCATATTAAATTAATATTTACTCAACATCCATCATTTTATAATTAATTACTACACATAGTAAATAAATATAAAATAGGCTACCAAAAGAGAGGGTTGTTACATCTAAGATCTTTGTTATTTGTTTTATAGTTTTATATTCATATATTTTTTACTATATGTCATTATGTTGTATTTTGTTTCATTGTTTCAGATCTTATATTTCCTGGCCACATTTTTTCTTTCTATATATCATTTTGTTATGTTTTTCTCACATTTTTTCGTTTTAATTGACATTGGATAGTTTTGATTATGTGATGAGTTTGGATAATTGAGGAGACATTATTAATAGGTTTGTAGTCTCCATTTGGTGAAATTCATAACTTTGTTTCATTATAATGGACTAGATCTATGTTTTATTGAAGTAATTATTTAGCCTTTCAATATATTTTTAGTTTGGTTTCTTTATTGTGTGTGTATTAGAACTGACTCGATACAGTTATAGAATCGAATTTTATTGATAACACTTACTTTGTCTACTGATTTGTGCCATATGTATACTTTCAACCTTCTCTATAAACATGCATTTGGTTGGATATGAACTTTAGGACAATTGCCATTCTCCGGTGTAGCAACATGACAATTATTTAGTTACTTCTTACATTTAAAACAACATAAGGCAATTGGTGATTTGTTACAACATTACAGCTTTATTTCTAAATATTAGTTTTTTTGTGATTTAACAAACAATTAAATCGTATCGTTTTGCAGCTGGCTTATGTGGTTTTGCCACAGCACGATGTCAATTTTTTTTACTATACATTTACACTCTTATTTCAAAGGTATGATATCAGTACTTAAAAGGCATATATGTTTAATTACTGATCAAATGACTGAAATAATTAAGTGTGATGCTAGGCTATCAGATTCATTATTAACTCAAATCATTTTATTTATGAACGTATTATGTCATATTTATGTAGTGACATCATTCTCAAGGAGCAATAGGAGGTCAAAGTCGAATCAGTGCTCATATGTCTCTATCCAAATGCCCAAACTGCAACACCATCATGATCACCATTTACGGTGAAGGATATGGAGTAATCAGTGCCAACAACGTAGTCACCATTCATGACAGCATGTGCCCTAGTTTTCAAGGTATTACACTCCATTGCCTCACTATTATGTGCTTAATTCCCTGTAAGGACATTATGCATCACATTTAGTATGTCATATACCGCTACAAGTTTTTCGAAGAATTAGGAAGCTTACATCTACAATCGACAATCCAAATTTCAAGACGACTTCAATAATGATGCCCAACAAGGACGGATTTGGTAAAATGTGTTTTAGTTCCATTTACATTTTACATAAAAGTGTTGGGATATTTTTTATAAAAGTTAAAATAATGTTTGAAAAGATTTTTATGTTTTTAATAATAAAAACTTTTGGATAAATGCTCCTGATCCCGTGAACAGTTTTAAGGTTTAGGGATTCTAAGTTATGTAAAATTTTAAAAGTCCTTTCTAAAAGGGATCAGTGACGATCGTTTAAATGACTTCAAATCTCGTTCGAACGAGATGGAGTGTCTTTCGAACGACATGTGTTTTTAGCCTGCACATCACACCCTTAGACTTTATATAAATAGGGGTGTTAGGCTACTACTTCTTGGGAGGAGAAATATTGGTTTTCACAAAATACGGTTTTCTATTCTCCAACAAATTATTTAAGGGTTCAAAGCTTTGTTTTACAATTCACAAATTCCATACTTTTTGTGAGAGTTGTTTGTGTAACCCAAAACATAAGTTTTGCTGGGAATTTTTTTGTTGAATCTAGGTGCCTTGGGAAAGGTGCTGGGCTGACCACAGGTGCCACTTATAGGAGGTACTGTGCTGATCGATTGCATCTCAGAGGGAGTGTTGCGATTTTCCTGGGCTGACGATTATGAATCAAGACCTGTGGGCATTTCATAAGTCAATTGTATTTTTGATGTAATATAATTGTAAACTATTCTTTACAAATTAAAGTGAAAATTAAAGGTTTTTTCCCTGCAGGGATTTTTTTTCCTGAAATATGTCTTTGTTAGCTTATTCATCGCATGATTTAATTTGAGATTTGAATTGACACGTAGATGCATGTTTAGGCTTTGATTTAATTGGTATTTGGTTTGAATAAATTTAAATATCCAATTAAATAAGTTTGAATTGGAAATTGCGAATCAATAATGCACACGACATTCTTAACTTTGTATCAGAGCGAGTTACGCTATGTGCCTACATCTTGGGTGGTTTATTTCTCGCAATGGATTTGTGTATTTTTGTTAAAGAAAATTTTGAGATATTGAAACTCGCACATGATTATTCTCTTCCTATATCTTATAAATGATTGTGTTAGTTTCTTTTGTCATACGCTAGTTATACTTCATGATATATCCATACTAGTGTTATGACGTGTGTACTTGTTATATTATATTTTTTATTAGAAAATTTTGAAAAATACAAAAATATTTTTGTAGTTTGTTTTGTACCATTTATGAATGAACATTTAGGCTAACCAAGTCACAATTTCAGGCCATATCCATGTGACTATTTGATAGTGTTTTAAGACAATATATTGTGTCATTCGTGTTCTTTACAAAGTTTGGATTCTTTGAGATGATATAGTGTTACTACCTACTTGATTAACTTTATTTGTCTTTTATTACACACATGCACAGATTTTTTTTTTACTTTTGTGCTTGCCTATGACATGTTGGTTGACTCTTTCCGCTTCAATTTTGTCTATACAACGAACTAAATGCGATAAAACTTAACAAAAAGTAGTGCATGATATAAACCGTTTCTGAGTTCTATTTTGAAAAATGGTGAAGGAATGCGAAAGGTACTCATTTGTACTTTGCAATTAAGTCATCGTTTAAATAGACCTAAACAAGTGAGGAATTGAAAATTATCCGGAGTCCAATGAGGTTTAAAAGAGCAAGAAAAAATTGAAAGGCAATAAAAAGAAAATTATGCCAAAAATGGGCCATTAGGCTTTGTTTAGTTTCATCACCTCATAAGAAAATAAAAAGAATTACTATTTAATGAGGGAGTTTGGATGGAATTTTCAACGGTTTGTACGTCTTTGAAAGTCATTAAAACAGAATTACATAGTTTTGAACGTTATTAGTGTGGAAATCATTTATACTTTGATTTGCTGATATGATTCAGATGATGTAATCTAAATTTAACAATTTTACCCCAAAGGATTGTTTGATGTTCAATCGTTAGGAGTACATTTATGCATCGTTCACATATGATAAGATTGAGTTGATTTTCCTATCGAATATGTTCACACCCATTCATTCCGTATCCACGATTTGGTTATCTTAATATAAATTCATGGCGTGTTTTTGTAACATCATTTTTGCTTTTTTGTATAAAATTTTTTGTAAAATTAAAAAATAGTTTATTTGTTTTGTTTCCCGTGACACCCCGATTTGCTGTATATGATTTATTCTTTTCCTTATTTATTTCAGACAAATAAAAAGGGGGAGAAGGAATTATGATATTATGGGGGTGCTTTATATATGGGGGAGATTTGATAATGCTTTCAAGTTTATGTGTTACATCATTTCAGACTCGATACATCATGTGGTTTTTTCTTTGTCTCGTGTGTGTAGGTACTATTAAAGATCATTATGTTCCACACGCTGATGAGAAAAGCTTGGAGTTTAAAAGTTTTATTGTTGAAGCCAATTTTGAAAAGTTTAAATACTTGTAAGATTATCTTTCCTCTTTTGAGTTTATGGGAGGGTAGATTTTTATAGGTCATTTTAGTTTGATATTTAAGATATTTTTATTTTTTACTGGCATGGACACAGGGGGAGATTTGTAAGGACATTGTCCGTCACATTTAGTATGTCATATACCGCTACAAGTTTGTCAAAGAATTGGGAAGCTTACATCTATAATCGACCATCCAAATTTCAAGATGACTTCAACAATGATGCCCAACAAGGACGAATTTGGTAAAAAGTACTTTAGTTCCATTTATATTTTACATAAAAGTGTTGGGATGTTTTTTATAAAAGTTAAAATAAATTTCAAAAAGATTTTAATGTTTTCAGTCATAAAAAGTTTTGGATAAATTCTCCTGATCCTGTGAACAGTTTTAAGGTTTGAGGATTCCAAGTTATGAAAAACTTTAGAAAACCTTTTTAAAAGGGATTAGTGACGGTCATTCAAATGACATCACATCTTGTTCGAATGAGATGGAGTGTCATTCGAACGACAGATGTTTTTAGCCTACACGTCACCGCCTTAGATTTTATATAAATAAGGGTGTCAGTCTACTATTTTTCATGTGGAGAAATACTTGTTTTAACGGAATACAATTTTCTATTCTCCAACAGATTTTTTAAGGGTTCAAAGCTTTATTTTACAATTCACAAATCCTAGACTTTTTTGTGAGTTATTTGTGGAATCCAAAGCATAAATCTTGCTGGGAGTTTTACTGTTTAATCTAGGTGCCTTGGGAAAGGTATTGGGCTAACCATAGGTTCCACTTGCGAGAGGTACTAGGTTGATCAACTGCGTTTCATAGGGAATGCTACGGTGTTCCTGGGCTGATGACTATGAATCAACACCTCCAAGTGTTTCGTAAGTCAATTGTATTTTTGTTGTAATCCGATTGTAAACCATTCCTTCACAAATTATAGAGGAAATAAAAGGTTTTTGCCCTGCGGGGATTTTTTCATGAAATCTCTCTTTGTTAGCTTATTTATCGCATGATTTAATTTGAGATTTGAATTGACATGTAGATGCATGTTAAGCGGCTGATTTAATTTGTGTTTGGTTTGAGAAAATTTAGACATCCAATTAAATAAGTCTGAATTGGAAATTACGAATGAATATTGTGCACGACATTTTTAATCCCGTTTCACACTTGTTTCCATCTAGGATATAAAGAAAGTCGAGTTCAGATATTATTGTTGAGTTAAGGTATAACATGAGATTTCAGAGATTATTTTTTATATTGAGTGCATGATTTTCTAAACCTCGAGTTTTTATTTTTATAGGTCACTGGGTTTATGAGGATGAACCATTTGGTTGGTGATGAAATCTGTATCGTATAATTTCCTCATTTATGGGGTTTAAGTTGGGGATGTTGTTTACTAATGGAGTGTTCTGAAATTTAAGAACATATTTTGTATGTTCTATTAGTGTTAATCGTCATATCAAATTCACATGGATAAAAACACCATAGAGATGTTTTAGTGTTTTTGTATAAGTAATTTGGTTGTATTTTATTTCATATTTAACATATTTAAATCCGGTTATGTCATTTTGACTTTTTTTTCTTTTTCCTTCAAAGAAAAATATTAAGGGGATTTTTTTGGTTTGACTAACATGATACAACACGAGACGACAATGTGTATCGTCATGTCAAACCTAATTATTTTATGTGTTATGAGACATTTAAGTGGCAGCGTGTCATATGAACTACGCATGGCATTTTTTGACTCAATGTTTTAATGTCTTTTGACACTTGTAAGGCATGGTAGTGTGTCATAGGCATATGTTTTTTTTAATTGATGATGGTGTTATTCTTTGGAGATAATTTTGGGCCAATTTGTTCAACGATAGCAGCCTGATATGTACCAGTTCAGTTATCCAAGTTCTTCAAATTATATTTTGTTATTCATTGGCATATATTGTATCGGTTCAACTACCATTTCAGTTAACATGGTCATTTAACTACATGAAATGTATGGCTCATCTTTCGTTCGAACATTTTTGTTATGATATCTCTTTCTCTATTTGAGTATGATTTTGTTAAGGGGTTACTCCAAATTTGAACATATATGTGCTAATCTTTCGTTTGAACATACTATTAGAGTATTAAAAGCACGTCATCGTTGAATGTTATGTTTTCTGTTAATTACGTTTTTGTCACGTGTTGATATAGGTTAGCTAATGCAATTTTAATGTTTTCATTCATATTATATGATTATACAATATAAGCTGCTGCAAGATACACACCGATATTCGTTCAATATTTTTTTTAACTTCCATATTGTAGGAACTATACTGGACTATGCATTAACTCAGTAGAAAAAGAAAGATATTAAAGAAGCTTTTGAGCTATTTAATATTGATGGCTCAATCACTACTGATGCGAAAGAGCTGAATGTTGCTATGAGGGCCTTAGGATTTGAAATGACTAGAGAGAAAATAAATGAAATGATTGTTGAGGTGTAGTTAAGGATGTCAGTGATTCAATTGATTTTGAGCAACTAAATAAACTAAAAGATGTCTCCCTCCTTACTCATTAGCCTCCATCATTCTCTCTCTCACCCATCCTCATACGCCTTCGCCTCTCTCTCTTAAAATCCCTCCTAATGCTACAACATCATCCCTCTGTCGCTGCGCACTCATCCCGCTACCGCAAAAAGGTAATCTTTCATTGTTTGTTTTATTGGTTTTGCTGCTTTGATTCTTCAAATTTAAGATAATATTTCATTAATGCATTTTATGTTTCTCTAGCTCAAGAGGTGATTGGTTCAATTACGTTTGAAAATTTTAATGAGCATATTTGTTTGCTTATTATGGATTGGAATTTCAATGCTATTTATTTTGTTTCTTATGAGATATAGTTTTTTTGGTAGGTTTATATAGTTCAAATAGGGTTTGAAAATTAGGAATATTTGATGTTGAATGATGGGCTAGGGTTTGAAACTAGGGGATCTTTTTTTTCCCTTTTCTGGAGATTTTATTTTAGAGATATAATTATTTGTTTTTGTTTTGTTCAAATTAATGTTGGGATTTTGGTGTTGGTTTATTTTCAAATCAACATTGTATTTGTTTGCATTTAGTTCAAATTAATGTTGGGGTTTTGTGTTGATTGAATTCCAAATTAATGTTGGGGTTTATTTACTAATTCAATTTTTTTTTTATCTCAAGTATCATTGCAGATGTCTTTTTTTATCCCAAGTACCTTTTGAGCTATGGCATCAATTTAAAGTTTAGTATTGACAGGTTTACATTAATTTTTTAATAATTTTTGTGATTTTTTAAATATTTTTTTGGAATTTATAAAAAAATTTGAAACATTTCAAAATTGGTTTTAAAATATTTTGGTCCTATTTGTAAATTCTTTATATCTGAAAAACTTTGATTGGGTAGAATCTGAAAGCGTCAGAGAGATGTGTGCTACAAAAAAGAATTGTTCAAACTTCAAAAACACACTTTTTTAACCCATCTGAGCCACACACGTGTTGCATTCACAACATCCCAGATTGTGTTTTATTACTCTCACATTCCTGAGAACCAGTAACATCCCTTGGGATATATTTTATCTTTGGTTTGCATGTTGTTTTTAACAATCCAAGTCCCAACCTTTTAGGTCAATCAGATGTCATTTAAATGTGGTGCGTTGTAAGCCATTAGATTTATATCATTCGACTTAAGTTAATCTCAACCATTGTTTTGCCCAGAATTTCCAGGACCTTCCAACCTCTAATATAAATAGATGACCATGGTTTAATGTTTATAATCTTTTGATTAGTTGAGAGTTTAGAGAAAAAAAGAGAGAAGAGAGAAAAAAATAGAAAAACCTAAACCAAACCCTAGCCAATTTTCTTCAGAATATTTACCTTGAGTGTTTATGTGTTCGTCCTCTTTTGAAGATTCATTCCTCTTCAGTCTTCAATCTCTTTTCCAATATAGTCAGGTTGTTGGATCTTGTTTTCTCTATCATAGAAAATAAAGATCTTATTTTAGCAGATATAAATCACTTAGATCTCTTTAGTTTTGATTTCTTTTCTAAGAAATACTTCTTTGTTGGTTGTTTTATAATTAAATGTTTCTTCAAAACATTTTACCAATAATAATTCACTATGTTTCAATTTTTGCAAAAAATACACTTCATAAGAATAAGAGATCTTGAGACGTTTGTGCTTTCAAAGTTAATATTTCACATTTTGTGAAATATAAGTGTATATAAATAAATATAAAGCATATAGGACCTTGTCTATTTTGAAAAGCAAGGTTGTCACTCGATCTAGTAAAAAATTAGAAGTATAAGGTTTTTAATAAACTAAGATTCAGAATCCAAATTCATATCAGATAATATCTATAATTTGTAAGAAAATTAGTCCGTATAAGTGTGCGTGTGTGTGTTGCATGCATGTTTTAGGCATTTGACCATAAAAGAATTTCCACACTACAACACTAAAGAAGTGTTGTTAGAGAGATTCTTGACTATTAGAATCGACGTAAAGCTAAAGGAGGAGGATTTACAAAGCTGGGAGAAAAACTACAACATCAGAGCCTTTAGAGAAGCCAGAATTACAAAATAGAGTTGAAAAATTATTGACTTAGATGAGGTCTAATTGTGTGTTTAGGTCGTTATATAGCTTGTAATGTGTATACTCTATTTTAGTGGATTTTGTTTTTGAGGTGTAGACACCTCCGTGAATGTTTACCCAATGAGTTGGGGTTTTACCACATTAAAATATCTTTGTACTTGCATGTTTAATCTTCCTCTCGTCCCCTTCTGATTGCGTGATGATTTATAATTTATTTAGTTTTATTATTCAAAACATGGTCACCTAGCTGAAATATCTTGTTCATAACGTTTTACAGACATCTTGTTTTAGTATTTGTTTTCTTAAAAAAAAGAAGTTTCACAAACAAATTGTTCGGAGCCATTTAAACTATCTTAAACCTTTAAATCAACTTAAGGGCATTATTTTTCAATTCAATGATTTCATTAAATGAACAATAACCCCTAAACTATGCAGTTTGTTGTAAATTACATTTGTATTCTTACTTGGGTTTTATGGCATTACAAAATTTAGGGCATTTCTTGCATCATTTTTAGGCCCTCTCTTATATATCGTTGTTCTATAAAAACAAAATAAGATTTGGGGTTTCGAAGTTGATATAAATTCACATTTCTTATAAATTATTAGATATTCAAATTTATTTTCACATCTATTTGTTTACAGTATGTTTTAACTTTGTTCGCATTTGTATATGAAGAAAAAAGTCTGAGCCCTGTGAAGAACCACAGTGTTCTTAAGACAATTTATTCCTTCCAATGTTCTTTGAGGTTTATGAATATTGTCTCCCAAGATAGAATGGATTTTCCAAATTAATTATGGAGCAACGAACACTATTTTTGTGTTTTTACTCAATCGACAACGTAACAAATGAATGCAATGATGTAGAAAATATTTTTAGAAATTGTATATCCGCATTTCGGTTTTGGAAGGAGGAGGGAATTTTTCATTAGTCACAAAAACGGAAGGGAACTAATGTATTTATAGCAAAGCAAATGACTCTTCAAATAAAATTGTCAAAACAATTAGACGAATTTAACTGTTGACAGTTGGTAATAACTGCTAAATAGTTTATTAATTAATTTCATAATTAGTTAATAATTAAAGCCCAAAAAGTTAATTAAATTTGGACTAAAAATTTATGATATTTTTATAAGCCCAAGCCCAAGCCCGAACCCAAACCGAGCCGAGTCGACTGGCTGAACGGGCGGCGTGTGATCCCAAGCCCAACACGTTCATAGTGTAGGCCATATCCCATTCAAATATTTAGGATACCCAAAGGCATCCAAGACTTAGTCCATCATTTTGGTTTTATTAACTCGTAAATTTTCCACTACTCTTCCGAAGTGGAACAAGAGTTAAAACATACCCAATTATTTAACTTTCATTGCTTTATGAGTCACTTTAGGAACATATTTATCATACATAACTTATTTGAATTGGACATGTGAATATACTACACTAATCTCCTTGCTAAGAAGAACGCGTTCATATATGGTCCCATAATTATCGTGGTGTCCCACCTAAATTTGAGCTCTAAGTTTTTCAAAATTCTATCCAAAAAATTCTAGATAGCTTTTAAGTTCATTTTTTCCAACAATCCCCCACATGAATGATATATCAATATAAATAGAAACAAAATAGATGCTGATGTAGAAGAAGACACAGGTTGAATAAAATCGAAGTTTATTGCATAGGAGGAAGTATCCTCGTGTCCTTGAACTTTCCTTAGTGATATACCATCAGATTAACTTTGTCAATCAGTAGACTTTACATCTTTTAACCGTCAACCTCTTTTGTAAACCTAGACAATAGTATTCACACAATAATTCTTCAACACATTTGGTTCTCACGTTTGTGTTCATTTTGGTCTTGAACACCACTTGGTTCCATGAGTATTTTAGAGAATTTTCCTTTCAGTATTTTCATAGAAATGGCCCCCATCTTACTCACATAGGTGACTAAGAGTATCATGCAATACCCCACTAAGACATACTAAGATATGAATGTCATTAAAAGAATAACTTATCCTAATTTTGTGGTAGCTGTGCACTGTCTCATCTTTGGAATGGATAGGATTAAATATCCTCCAGTGCTTACTGAATACAATGTAGTTTAGTTTGCCCATTAAACCTAGATATTTGGATCTCCATTCAGTTAGGTTGTGTTGGCAGTACATTGATTCTTATTTATTTATAGGCTTTAGACCCATTCCTCTCTATGATATTTCAACTTGCTCTCGTTTTAAACCTATTGTTAGTGGATCCGCATTATTATCTTTTGACTTTACATTGTCAATTGATATAATTCCATTTGAGAGAAGTTGTCTAGCGGTATTATGTTTACGAAGAATATGTCGTAACTTTTCATTATACATGTGATTCTATGTTGTTCCAATCCGTGATTGACTATCACAATGTATGCATATTGTCGGCATAGGTTTGGACCAATTTGGAACATCCTCTAAGAAGTTTAGAAGTCATTCAGCTTCTTCTCCATCTTTGTATAGTGCAATGAATTCAGATTCAATTGTCGATCTAGCAATCCACGTTTGTTTTGAGGATTTTCAAGATACGACTGCATCTCCAACATTAAATACATACCCACTTGTAGAATTCGAGTCTTTTTTATTAGATAATCCAATTTGCATCGCAATGTCCATCAAGAACAACTGGATATTTTTAGTAGTGCAGTCCATAGTTTTGAGCATATTTTAAATAACCCAAAACTCTTAATATTGACTTCCAGTGATCTCTCCCCGAATTACTCGTAAATCGACTTAGCTTACATATTAAGTACTCTATGTCCGGTCATGTACAGTTCATGATATACATTAAACTTATGATAATATGAGAGTATTCTAGTTGAGATATGCTTTCACCATTATTTCTTACTAGATGTAAATTTACATCTAGAGGTGCCTTGGTGGGACTAATATCGGACTTCTTGAATTTTTTGAGTACTTCTCCTATGTAATGAGATTGAGATAATATACGACCATCCAATGTTTTAGATATTTTAATCCCTAATATAACATTGGTGATACCCAATTCTTTCATATCAAATCGACTACTCAATATTTATTTTGTAGTTTTGACAATTTCTGGGTTACTACAAATGATAATCATATCATCAACATAGAGGCACACAATGACATATCCATTTTGAATTTTTTTAAAGTAAAAACATTTATCACATTCATTAAGTTTGAAACCATTTGATAAAATTGCATTATCAATTTTTTCATGTCATTTCTTAGGTGCTTGTTTCAGTCCTTAAAGTGATTTAACAAGCTTACATACTTTCCTTCTTCTCTCGGAGCCTCGAATCCTTCAGGTTGCCATATATAAATTTCTTTGTCTAGTTCACCATTTAAGAATGCAGTTTTTACATCCATTTGATGAATTTCAAGTCCATTAATAGTAGCTATTGCTATTAACATTCGAATGGACGTAATTCTTGTTACCGGTGAATATATGTCAAAGAAATACAAGCCTTCCTTTTACATATAGCCTTTAGCTACAAGTATAGTTTCATATTTATGATTTGATCCATCGGCCTTTAACTTCTTCTTGAAGATCCATTTATAACCTAAGGATTTTGAACGTGGTGTAAGATACACTAGTGCCCATGTGTTATTTTGCAAAATGCATTCAATTTCGCTATTAATTGCTTCTTATCAATTAGAAGCATCGAAATATATATGAATTCAAACTTAAATTATCTATGTTGTTTTACCATGAAACTCCTCATTTGTTTTTAATTACTCAATGTCAACTAATACATTGAAGGCCATTATTTTGCCCTCCTTCTTGCCCTATTATATGATATATTTTTATGGAAGACCTCCCTCTTATTAGACTTTTTTATTTATCTAGTTTTTTTGTGGACTTCATTCTATAAAGTTGTGGTCTTTGGTTTATTTAACTTCACATGGTTGATCTTTTTTTATGTGTTTATAGGCCAAAGAAGTTAGAAAAGAAACTCCAAACATTTCTTGCAATAGGACCATCCAAAAATAGGTAATTGAAGCTTTCAACTTGACTATGACAACACCTACATATAGATGCAATGAATATGCCTTTAAACTAAATGAGATCTTCAATTGGAACGTTGTTATTGATGCATTTCCATAGGAAAATTGAGTTCTTAGGGGGGAATCTCTTTTTTCCTGCTAAGTCGAGTCTTTGGATAGCATCATTTTTTGCAGACTTTTTATGTAACTATCATTAGGTGAAGATAAGTACTTGCAATTTAAAATTGTAGACCATAAACTATTTCCCATCTCACTCCATCATATCATTAATATAAGCATATCCCATGATTGAAAAGTTTGGGGCTTATATGTTATAAAGGGGTGTGGTAATTTTTTATTTATTTTTGGGTAAAAAGTCTTGGCTCCTTACATTTTTCTCATTGCTGGTGGTGATTTGTATATGCTCTCATTTTTATTGCAAATTCTTGACGGGTTATTTATTTGATAAATTGACTTACTTACTTGGCTTCGAATTACTTTTGACATGCACATCTGTCAATTGTTTAAATGTACTTATTATACTTGTTTGAAGTCATGGGGATTCTCAATAAATGTAGAAAAATTATTTTAATTGAAATTAACAGACACACTATATATAAAAACTAAAATGTGTGAATGTGCAATCCTAAAGTATTTGTCTGTTGTTTTTTTTATTTTTTAAACTTTGATCTTTGTTGATGTAGTCAACTGTGAGATTCTTGAAGACATAACCAAATAGGAGAGACTCAACATAATTTTGTCATTATTTCCAAACTAGTTGAGCTCCTATATAGTATAGACACAAGTGAGTCAACTATATATTGTTCTTCAATCTCCCCTATTGGAAATGAGAGACAGATTCTCCTTTGAGTCATCTAAGACTCGTAGGGATAACAAAATATAAGAAAACCCCCTTCATATACAAAAGTCTATCTACCCAATTTCGTAGAAAATAAAAATCACATAACTTAACTACATACATACCAATATCCTAAATGTATTCTAATGACAATAATGGTATTGATTCCTGAAAAATAAAAAACCTCGTGGCAAAGATCAAGAATTTTAGTTGAAAGTATACAATAGACTGTCCAAGATGGACTCAAACATTTCTCCCCCCTTTTGTCTCAAATGGGCAAACGACAAGATACAAATAACAAGAAACAAATAAATCTATCAACCCAATTACACAACAATTCACATTTAAACCGATTGTTCCCTATATCCTTAGAAGATTATAATCAAGTAACGAGAGGATATAAAACTAGGTTATAGGATTCTATGGCAATATCATACCAATGGATTTGTGAAAGGATTCAAATATTATATTATCCGAACGTTTAGTGAATAAATTAGCTAGTTGATATTTAGTGGGTAAATAATTTATCTCTAATTCTTTAGATTAAACTAATTCTCTTTGGAAATGATGTCTTATCTTAATATGTTTAGTAGGGTAATGTTGAACTGGGTTCTTAGAGATATTAATCTCACCTTCATTATCGTAATATAGTGCTAGCTTTTCTTCATTAATGCCATAATTGCTAAGCGTTTGTTTTATTCACATTAATTGCGTGCAACAGCTGCCTGCTGCTATATACTATGTTTCTATTATGAAAAGAGAAGTGCAATTTTTCTATTATTACTGATGTGCTTTTACTATCATCAGAACACCAATCCCAATCAGCATCGGTGTATCCTATTATTTTTCTAGATGAATCCTTTGTGTACCATATACCTAAGTTTATTGTCCCTTTAACATACTTAATTATACGTTTAACACATATAAGGTGACTTTCTTTACGTGCACTTTGGTAACGGGCATAAATAAAAACAACATACATCATATCAGGTCTAGAGGCTATTAAGTACAACAGGCTGCCTATCATGCTTCTATATAAGGTAGGATCTAAAGTTTTCCCAAGTTCATCTTTAGATAACTTCGTAGAGGTACTCATGGGAGTTCTAGAAATTTTGTAACACCCCGTGTTTTTAAATAGTTAATGAAATTAGTTAATTGGGAAATTCGAGGAAAAAATAACATTTTTGATTTTATTATCCATAGTAATTAAATATGTTGGTTTTTATAGATAAAAATAATGTTTTAAATGTAATTTAAATCGAGATTAAAAAATTGGAAATTATAACTTTTCGTATAAATACTAGGGGAGCGTTCGAGATAAGGGGGATAAAAACAATATTTTTTTAAATCTGACCATTCGATTTAGTTTAATTTTTTACAGTAGCTTCGTCTCGTTGTCTGCTACAACATACTAAAAATTCAAGCTATTTTGTTGGTCGGATCGTCGGTAATAATTTTTTGAGTGTTTCTATTTGTTTAGGACTCAAATTCTTTTTGGTATATAAACAAAGTGACATGTTTAGTACTTTTAAAAACATATTTGTGACAACCTGCTCAAAATAATAATGGGTGGCCAACCCAATACTACATTAAAACGGGTATCTTAGATGGCTCAGTCTCAACATCAACTGACACTGCTAATTAATATAAGGCTAACTACCCGAAACTATTAAAAGTGGATTGTCAAAAATTTAAAACTTTCATTTAACACCAATTTAAAGCCAACCATGCACCCAATAACTAATAATAACATCTAAATATGATGAGGGAAACAAAAAATCCAATAATTAATAAAAGAGTACAATTGTACACAGTAAAATAACCGAATAAGCTGTCGGGTCACAGACAATACAATAATCTGAGAGAGAAAATATAAAAGTGTCAATCTACAACACCTAGTTATAAACCTGATATAAAAACTGAATCCTAATATTGATTTACAAAAGATAGGAATCGACTAAAACAAAGTGCCGCAATAGTCCACTACTGCCACAACTCCACGAATACACTGGATGGATAAACCTCAATGGTGTCCTAGCGGAGGAACACCTGAAATAATACAATATAAACATAGCAGGAGGAAATATAAACTGGTCAGAGCCCGAGGTGAAAACATTTTTATATCAAGTACATTAAAATGCATAATAATTATAAATGCATTATGACATGATTTAATGGAGTCGCACTCTCCATAATAATCCAACTCACCTCTCAACTAAAGCGCGCAACTAAACATATGCATGTGATCTCCAAATGAATGCCCACATCTAAAATAGGCAAATAAGTCTAACTAAATCCCAATATAAATATTCGATGAAAATCATCTAACTTATCTTGCAATCTACACTTATCTAAATTCCATCTAAATCGTATGCTTCAATTTCTAATGTTATTGCTCTCATTTATTGGTTCACTTACTTAGTATGTAATGTTTATAGAACCATTCTCATAATAACATACTCACAATACATAAACATTCTCTTTACTAGAATTTCTCATATTCTTGTTATGCCATCAATATACATATAATTATATATGAGCTATTAGCATTCGAGTGCTAAGGACTAAACTTCTCCAAATTCTCAATACTGCACTGCGTTTCGTGCGTGGGCGCAAAGCAAAATCCAAACAAGGAACCCCCCATTACACTACTCCTTGACAGTATTGATTTTCGAGATTCATTATGCCATCAATGCATGATGCATGTAACCCAAATTCTTATTATTCAATTTATTAATTTATTATTCCTAATTCTCAACAGTGCACTGCGGTTCATGCGTGGGACGTCTCTCAAAGCGAAATCCAAACAAGGAACCCCCTCGATATACTACTTCTGGCACTGTCGATCGTCGAGATGTATATACATTATATATATGAGCATTATGGACTAACTTCTCCACACTCCAAACATTACACTAAGTTTCATGTGTGGGACGTCTCGCAAAGCAAAATCCAAACAAGGAACCCCCCCGTTACAGTACTCCTTGGCAATGTTGGTCGTTGAGGTCCAGTAAGCCCTCAATACCCAAGTAACAATCACAACAATAATATAATAACCATCCGAATGAGCTATAACTCGTGGACACAGGTCACAATGCTATCATCTTCCAGTTGCCCAAACCACGTAGCAAACTGGGAACCACATCGTAGGGCTAAATGACACCTACCTCGTGATCAACTCACACATACAACATCCGGGGAAGTTGTCTGTAATACCCCGTATTTTTGGCAATATTTATTTTTGGGATTAATTAATTAAATGAGAATTAATTGAGAATTAATCCGGATAAAATACTAGAGAGATGTGAGTTGGTATTTGACTATATTGAGTATATATGATGATTTATGAATATTGAATTATGAAATTGTCGTGAGATTGATATACGACAATTTGGACATTTTATTGGGACGTGGGTGATAATTGCGTCAGCATATAATTATTTTATTTATAAAGGTGAATTTAAATTCTATTAACCGTATGGTCGTTTTGAGTGCGCCAAAGCGTCCGGAAGGGTCGAGATAGTCAGAAAACACTAGCCGGGGGCTTAGTTTGGGTCCCGGGGTATTTTTAGGCCATACCGGCAACATAAAGGGTATTTTGGTAATTTTGTATTTTTGGAAATTAAAAGGTACGGAAATTAGTAAATTATATCTGATGTGGATTTGACCCACTAAGACACTAACCAACCCATGTTAACCCAATAGGTTACGTAGGTTATTAGAATTAGGTTTCTAATCACTTTCCAAAAGAAAACCCTAGCCACCATAGCCAGCTTTGGAGAAGAAAGCTTGTAGAGAAGGAATTCTGCAGATAGAGAGAGATAACTTCAGCAAATCAACATCAAAATCAGAGATAAACTCAAGGCAAGTGGTTTAATTTACATTTTATGCAGTTAAATGTTTTTTCCATGTTAGAAATCTTGATAATCATTCTTATTTAAGAGATAAAGGAAAACCCATGAAATTGGAGTTGTTGGTTTAATGGTGGATGTAGGTTTGCATGTAGAAACGTTATTGGAAGATTGAATTAAGAGAATTATAAATTTATATGTTATAAAAACGGATTAAATTCTGGGAATTGATGATGATAAACTCTAGGGTTTATGTTCTTGAAAAATTGGGGAAAAGAGTTGAGACTTGTGATTTGACGATGTTTAGGATGTGTAAATTCCTTAAAAGATGTTAGTATATGACCTTAGTATGTTTTAGGATTATTGGAGACCTTAAAACATTAATTGAACGAATTTTGGTTGAGATTTGAGGGTAGAAAATTGGTGAAAAACGAGATAGGAATTTCTGGGCTTGAAACTGGACACTCGTTAGAAGACCTACCCAGGTCGTTCGAACGAGCTAGTTCGAACGAGCTTCTAACGAGTTGACAGTCTGGGTTTTAATGAGAGTGATGTTCGTTCGAAGATTTCATTCGAACGAGATCTTGTTAGAAGACCCAGTTCGTTCGAACGAACTCTCGTTCGAACAACCTCGTTCGAACGAGACTTCGAACGAGTTGACAGTTTAGGCTTTTTTGCTTCTTTTGATCCCGAGTGCCCCGTAACTTTGTGTATAAGTAGTGATAGCCTTCCCTTGATGTGTAATTGGTATATTTGGTATGTTTGGGACTTAACGAGGAGTCAAACCTAGAATTGTAGTTTGAACCTAAAGGAAAAATATGAGCCGAGACGTGAGTGCCTCCTACGACGTAAGAATAAATTATGGCGCGTATAAATGTGAATCGGGATTATATAAGTTATATATATTAAGTTGGTACGAGAATGCGATATGTACTACAATTAATTACGGTGATTACTAAGATGCGTGTTTACTTAGTATTGGTATATGATTTGTGTGTATGACATACCTACCATACTTGCTATCACGGGAGGTTTGCGTTCGCTTAGGGCCCTCTAATCCTTGTGTTGCCCGGATTTAGACTGGTTACCTCGATGAACATAGGTCAGATAAAGAATTATTGGGATGTTAATAAGTCCGTTGATCGTGGGAGCATAGGTATGTGCGTGACCCATGTGATGTGACTGTGTTCGCCTCCATTATTTGTGATGTTGTTATCTGTGAACTATTCCTGAGAGATTCGGAATATGTGATCCTTATGTACGTGATGTACCGGGATGGATAGCAGAGTATGTGTGCACCGCAAATTAGTTCTCGGGGTGCTTGTATTGTATATTTATGTTGTGAATAATATACACTTAATTAATGGGAGCCTTCATGTTAATGTTGTGAATATATCGAGAAAAACATAACGGGTTAACTGATAGTGATATATATTACATATTGAGGATCTGAGTTTAAGTGAAGCCCTCTAATTATTTTGATAAGGTTAGAATGTTAATGAACCGAGTAATAAGGGTAGAACCTATGACAGTCTAGCTAGATATGATGTCACTCAGCTAGTGGTTTGTGTCATTTTAGATGGGTACTTACGTTAGGAGTGCACAGTTTGACGAGAGGTGAGAATTTCATGTGAGCGCACGTCCTAACATGTACTTTGCATTTAATGTTTTAAATGTTTTTAAAGCACTTGCAGGTTTTTAAAATATCTCCACATTCGGGCTCTGACCCGTTTGCTTTCAAATCTATTTTTTTTTGTAAAACCATTTTAGGTGCTCAGCCACAAGGACACCATGCATAGGATACTTATTCAGGTGACGAGATGTAGCTGTTTGTGGAAGCTACAGGGATTTTCTTTTAGACGCTTCTATCATTTGGATTCCAGATTCAGTATCTATCAGTTGTAGGGCATGTTGTCCATTTCTATTAGAGACATCTTTCCATTGCAGTTTTTCAGACTTTGGCATGTATTGATTCAGTATTCAGTTTAGTTATTTCAGTTTGTGGTATTGTAGTGAGGAGTTTTTCCTCCAGACTTTATTTACATTATGTGATGGTTATTCTATTTACTTCGTGATGATGAATGGTGTTATTATTCTTGCATTAAATCTTTTACTGCATGTTAATCAGACTTTAATTAAAATTTGACAACTTACTTTTTAAATACTAGGTGCTTAGTAATAATAAAATGTTTTCGACAGTGATGCTTTTAACTGAGCCAACTTGTCATTTTGGTTTAATTTAATAAAGGAGTAGCTACCCGATATTTAATTAGTCGGGGTGTCACAGGTGGTATCAGAGCATCAGGTTCTAGTGTCCTTTAGGATCTGTACGGCTATTATATTTTTGCTAAGTTTCTTTGATATAGAGCCCTATATTTTAGGACTGTTGTACTCTTTTGTGTATGCTTCGTTCTTCATCTATTTTAAGTTTATAACTGCGAACTTATAAACTTCATTCTTATTTCAGATGCCTCCACGACGTGCACGACGAGTTCCCAAGGATGCAACGCCCGAACTCCAGCCCGCTCCAGTTCAGGGAATGATGAACGCCGCTGAGGTTGCAGCTATAGTAGCCCAAGCGGTAAATGTCGCAATTGCCGTAGATCAGCAGGCACCACCTCAGGCGCCGGTTTCCGCGCCAGTACAGGCAAATGCATTCCCGTCTTCTTGGGAACGTGTACGTGATGCTTTTCAGAAAGCGCATCCGCCAGAGTTTGCAGGTAGCTCAGATGTGGTAGTCTCGAGCCAGTGGAGGAAGGATATGCAGAGGCACTTGAAGATGTATGAGTGCACGAAAGTTCAGAAGCAGGTGCTAGCTACTTTCAAGATAGTTGGATCTGCACTTCAGTGGTGGTAGTCTATTACCACCGTGGAGGAGAGGGATACTCTCACTATTCAGGACTTTTGGGTGCGGTTCGACCGCAAGTACTTTCCATCAGCTGTTCATACGAAAATGAGGAGGAAACTGATGAATCTGAAGCAAGAGGGTAAGACTGTGGCCGAGTATGAGGCCGAGTTCACGAATCTATTAAATATCATTCCAGATGAGATACCGACAGAAAATAAGAAGATTGAGAAATTCACCGACGGGTTGACATGGAGGATCCGTCAGCATCTGTTAGGGAACCTTTCGTTGGCCACTTATTCTGATGTGGTTAACGCTGCTTTGTTACACTTCCAGGATCACCATTTTCATATGGTTGAGGGCAAGAGATCCGAAGAGTCTAGCCATCAGGACAGGACTGGAGGACATGGTGCCGGTGGGGCATAATCTGTTCAGGGGCAGAGACAGGGTGAGCAGGGTTTCCAGCAGGGGGATCAGAAGAGGTTCAAATCAGGGAGTTATAGGCACGGACAGGGAGGTTTCCGTCAGGGCCATCAGGGTCCAAACGGCCATCAGGGCCTACAGGGGCAGAATGGGCAGCAGTTTCAGCAGGGCCAGCAGGGCCAAGGGAGGAACGGTAATGGCCACCAGCGCCGGGGACAGCAGGGGCAGAGAGGAGGGAACTTCCCAAGGAAGTGTTTTGTTTGTGGTAAGACTGTCCATAAACGACAGGATTGTCCTGATAGGGGAAGGGCCCCACAGCAACAGTAGGGTGCTCGCCAGGAGCCACAGAGGCCTATGTTTCCCGTCGCTCTCCCCGCACCGCCACAGATGGTAGCATTGCCACCCATTCCAGCCGTCCCAGCTCAGCAGGGACAGCTACAGTGTGGCCATGCCTATAACGTCCACCAGGCAGCAGTTCCACAGGCACCGCCCGCGATTGAGGGTACGTTTCCTATCCATGGCACTATGGGTCGGGTATTGTTTGATACGGTGGCTACGCATTATTTTATAGCTACACATTTTGCGAAGGCTTTAAGGTTGCTAGCCACCGCGGAGAGCACAGTGACGTGTGTCGACTCACCATTGGGGAGTGGGTCACTTATATTCTTTATATGCCGGGGAGTGGGGGTAGAGATTGGTGGTTTGCTATTACCTGCAGACATGTTGGTATTAGATATGCATGTTCACGATGTGATTATCGGTATGGATTGGCTCGTAGCTTATAGGGCCATGATTGATTGCTTCAGCGGGAGCATTATTTTTTCCATTCCGGGGCAAGATATGTTTGAAGTGGCGATGCCTCCCCTAGAGGGAGGATCGACCACTCATCTGTATTACATAGAGGAGGATACCTCTAAGGAGGTTGTGATTCCTTTATATTCTATCCCAGTAGTCAGGGAGTATTCGGATGTGTTTCAGGAGATACCAGGCCTACCCCCCAGTCGAGAGATAGACTTTGTTATAGACCTATTACCAGGTACGAGACCTATAGCACGTGCACCGTACCGTATGGCTCCAGCTGAGATGAGGGAGTTACGGGATCAGATTGAACAATTGTTGGGTCAGGGGTTTATACGGAGGAGTACTTCACCGTGGGTTGCCCCTGTGTTGTTTGTAAAGAAGAGGGATGGTTCACTGAGATTGTGTGTTGACTACCAAGAGTTGAATAAGGTCACGATATGGAATAAGTATCTGTTGCCTCGAATCGATGACTTGTTCGACCAGTTGAGAGGAGCTTCTTTCTTCTCGAAGATTTATCTGAGATCGGGATACCATCAGTTACGTATTCGAGAGGAGGATGTCTCGAAGACAGCGTTCTTGTCGAGATATGGTTCTTACGAGTTTCGGGTTATGCCTTTTGGTTTGACCAATGCTCCAGCAGTGTTTATGGACTTGATGAACATAGTGTTCAGGGATTTCCTAGATTAGTTTGTCATTGTCTTCATCGATGATATTCTGGTTTACTCCTAGACAGAGGAGGAGCACGCTGAGCATTTGAGGCAAGTTTTGTAGACACTTCGTCAGAACGAGCTGTATGCAAAGTTCAAAAAGTGCGGGTTTTGGCTGAAGGAGGTCCAGTTTTTGGGACACATTATTTCCGACCGGGGGATATCTGTTGATCCGGGGAAAGTATCCGCGGTGAGGGAGTGGGGACAGCCCACGACACCAACGGAGATTCGTAGTTTCTTGGGCCTAGAAGGATACTACAGGAGGTTTATTCGGGGATTTTCGCAGATAGCGGGTCCCTTGACACATCGGACTCGTAAGGGTGTGCCATTCATCTGGAATGATGCCTGTCAGTTGGCATTCGATGAATTGAAGGATAAATTGACCTCAGCACCTGTGTTAGCATTGCCTAGACCGGGAGTTGAGTATTTGGTTTACACCGATGCGTCTTTGCAAGGACTTGGAGGTGTATTGCAGCAGGAGAGACAAGCCATAGCTTATGCTTCCCGTAAGCTTAAGCCTCATGAGAAGAATTACCCCACGCATGATTTGGAGTTGGCTGCAGTGGTATTTGCCCTACGAATTTGGAGGCACTATATTTTGGGGGAGAAGTTCCAATTGTTCACGGACCACAAGTCCCTACAGTACCTGTTCACGCAGAAGGAGTTGAATATGCGGTAGCGTAGGTGGCTTCAGTTTGTGAAAGCCTACCAGTTCGATATCCAGTATCACCCGGGTAAGCCTAACGTGGTGGCAGACGCGTTAAGACGTAGGCCAGCAGATGAAGTGTCAGAGGTATGGAAGGCCAAGTGGAAGGAATTGGGACACCAGGATGCAGTGGCCCGATCTTTCATGTCTATGATGACTGTTACACCACAGATTGTCACAAAGGTAGTACGGGCACATGCTAATGACTCGTTTTATCAGGAGCAGATAGTTCGATTACTAGCAAAGGGAGCCGAGTCTTATACCATTAACTTAGACGGGGGATTACGCTTCAATGGGAGATTAGTGGTTTCGGAGGGGGAGGAATTACGACACGAGGTAATGGCGGAGTCACACGGCTCACAGTTCGCGGTACATCCCGGAGGGGAAAAATGTACCAAGACATGAGACGCCAGTATTGGTGGAGCGGTATGAAGAGAGATATCGCTGAGTTTGTTTCGAAATGCGCCACTTGTCAGCTTGTAAAAGTGGATCATCAGAGATCGGAAGGACTGCTACAGCCGTTGGAGGTCCCGATGTGGATGTGGGAGAGCATATCCATGGACTTTATCACGGGCTTGCCTACGTCGCGGAGGGGTCACGACTCCGTTTGGGTAATTGTGGACAGATTGTCCAAAGTCGCTCACTTTTTACCCGTAAGGACTGACTACACTACGGGACAGTATGCCCAGCTCTTCATTTCAGAGATTGTGAGACTTCACGGTGTACCCCTAATTATTGTGTCTGACAGAGACAAGATATTTATTTCTCGATTTTGGGAGAGTTTCCAGGAGGCCATGGGCACGGAATTGTGGTTGAGTACGACTTATCATCCGCATACCGATGGGCAGACCGAGCGCACAAATCAGATGTTGGAGGACATGCTACGCATGTGCATTATTGACTTTGGGCGTGGATGGGAGTAGTACCTTCCACTGGTGGAGTTTGCTTACAATAACTCCTACCAGTTCACTATTGGCATGGCTCCATTTGAGGCATTGTACGATAGACCTTGTCATTCCCCAGTATGTTGGTTTGAGGTGGGGGACAACAAACTCCTTGTTTCGGATGTGATTCAGGATACTTCGGCGAGGATAGAAGTGATTCGAAGTCGCATTCGGGTAGCTCAAGATAGGCAGAAAAGCTATGCTGATGCGAAGAGGTTCTTCAGAGAGTTCCAAGTAGGGGACCAGGTTTTGCTCACAGTATCTCCTATGAAGGGGATTATGCGTTTCGGGAAGAAAGGGAAGTTGGCACCGAGATATGTGGGACCATTTCCTATTATTGAGCGGATTGGACCGGTTGCGTATAGGCTTGGATTACCGGAACATTTGCATCGAATTCATGATGTGTTTCATATTTCCTCGCTAAGGAAATATCTTAAAGACAATTTGGCTCATTCTCATATTGCTTTGGAGGACATCGATCTCCAACCTGATAGCTCCTACGAGGAGGGGCCGATTGCTATTTTGGGACCAAAGTGAGCGGAAACTGCGGTCAAAGATAGTCCCGTTATTGCGTGTTCAGTGGCGACATCATAATGTCGAGGAGTCCACATGGGAGCGCGAGGATGAGATGCGCGAACGTTATCCAGAGTTGTTCTTACCAGGTACTTTCTAGTTTTGAATTTCGGGACGAAATTCTGTTATTAGGGGGGAAGTATGTAATACCCCGTATTTTTGGCAATATTTATTTTTGGGATTAATTAATTAAATGAGAATTAATTGGGAATTAATCCGGATAAAATACTAGCGAGATGTGAGTTGGTATTTGACTATATTGAGTATATATGATGATTTATGAATATTGAATTATGAAATTGTCGTGAGATTGATATATGGCAATTTTGACATTTTATTAGGACGCGGGTGATAGTTGCGTCAGCATATAATTATTTTATTTATAAAGGTGAATTTAAATTCTATTAACCGTATGGTTGTTTTGAGTGCGCCAACGCATCCCGAAGGGTCGAGATAGTCATAAAACACTAGCAGGGGGTTTAGTTTGGGTCTCGGGGTATTTTTAGGCCATACCTGCAACATAAAGGGTATTTTGGTAATTTTGTATTTTTGGAAATTAAAAGTGACGAAAATTAGTAAATTATATCTGATGTGGATTTGACCCACTAAGCCACTAACCAACCCATGTTAACCCAATAGGTTACGTCGGTTATTAGAATTAGGTTTCTAATCACTTTCCAAAAGAAAACCCTAGCCACCATAGCCAGCTTTGGAGAAGAAAGCTTGTAGAGAAGGAATTCTGCAGATAGAGAGAGATAACTTCAGCAAATCAACATCAAAATCAGAGATAAACTCAAGGAAAGTGGTTTAATTTACATTTTATGCAGTAAAATGTTTCTTCCATGTTAGAAATCTTGATAATCATTCTTATTTAAGAGATAAAGGAAAACCCATGAAATTGGAGTTGTTAGTTTAATGGTGGATGTAGGTTTGCATGTAGAAACGTTATTGGAAGATTGAATTAAGAGAATTACAAATTTATGTGTTATAAAAACGGATTAAATTCTGGGAATTGATGATGATAAACTCTAGGGTTTATGTTCTTGAAAAATTGGGGAAAAGAGTAGAGACTTGTGATTTGATGATGTTTAGGATGTGTAAATTCCTTAAAAGATGTTAGTATATGACCTTAGTATGTTTTAGGATGATTGGAGACCTTAAAATATTAATTGGACGAATTTTGGTTGAGATTTGAGGGTAGAAAATTGGTGAAAAACGAGATAGGAATTTTTGGGCTTGAAACTGGCCACTCGTTAGAAGACCTACCCAGGTCGTTCGAACGAGCTCGTTCGAACGAGATTCTAACGAGTTGACAGTCTGGGTTCTAATGAGAGTGATGTTCGTTCGAACGAGATCTCGTTAGAAGACCCAGTTCGTTCGAACAACCTCGTTCGAACGAGACTTCGAACGAGTTGACAGTTTATGCTTTTTAACCTGTTTTGATCCCGAGTGCCCCGTAGCCTTGTGTATAGGTAGTGATAGCCTTCCCTTGATGAGTAATTGGTATATTTGGGATGTTTGGGATATAACGAGGAGTCAAACCTAGAGGTGTAGTTTGAACCTAAAGGAAAAATATGAGCCGAGACGTGAGTGCCTCCTACGACGTAAGAATAAATTATGGCGCGTATAAATGTGAACCGAGATTATATAAGTTATATATATTAAGTTGTTACGAGAATGAGATATGTATTACAATTAATTACGTGATTACTAAGATGCGTGTTTACTTAGTATTGGTATATGATTTGTGTGTATGACATACCTACCATACTTGCTATCACGGGAGGTTTGCGTTCGCTTAGGGCCCTCTAATCCTTGTGTTGCCCGGATTTAGACTGGTTACCTCGATGAACATAGGTCAGAGAAAGACTTATTGGGATGTTAATAAGTCCGTTGATCGTGGGAGCATAGGTATGTGTGTGACCCATGTGATGTGACTGTGTTCGCCTCCATTATTTGTGATGTTGTTATCTGTGAACTATTCCTGAGAGATTCGGAATATGTGATCCTTATGTACGTGATGTACCGGGATGGATAGCAGAGTATGTGTGCACCGCAGCTACACTTAATTAATGGGAACCTTCATATTAATGTTGTGAATATAATTACGGTATTGTTTCGAGAAAAACATAACGGGTTAACTGATAGTGATATATATTACATATTCAGGATCTGAGTTTAAGTGAAGCCCTCTAATTATTTTGATAAGGTTAGAATGTTAATGAACCGAGTAATAAGGGTAGAACCTATGACAGTCGAGCTAGATATGATGTCCCTCAGCTAGTGGTTTGTGTCATTTTAGATGGGTACTTACGTTAGGAGTGCACAGTTAGACGAGAGGTGAGAATTTCATGTGAGCGCACGTCCTAACATGTACTTTTCATTTAATGTTTTAAATGTTTTTAAAGCACTTGCAGGTTTTTAAAATATCTTCACATTCGGGCTCTGACCCGTTTGATTTCAAATCTATTTTTTTTTGTAAAACCATTTTAGGTGCTCAGCCACAAGGACACCATGCATAGGATACTCATACAGGTGACGAGCTGTAGCTGTTTGTGGAAGCTACATGGATTTTCTTTTAGACGCTTCTATCATTTGGATTCCAGATTGAGTATCTATCAGTTGTAGGGAATGTTGCCCATTTCTATTAGAGACATCTTTCCATTGCAGTTTTTCAGACTTTGGCATGTATTGATTCAGTATTCAGTTTAGTTATTTCAGTTTGTGGTATTGTAGTGAGGAGTTTTTCCTCCAGACTTTATTTACATTATGTGATGGTTATTCTATTTACTTCGTTATGATGAATGGTGTTATTATTCTTGCATTAAATCTTTTACTGCATGTTAATCAGACTTTAATTAAAATTTGACAACTTACTTTTTAAATACTAGGTGATTAGTAATAATAAAATGTTTTCGACAGTGATGCTATTAACTAAGCCAACTTGGCATTTTGGTTTAATTTAATAAAGGAGTAGCTACCCGGTATTTAATTAGTTGGGGTGTCACATGGTCATAGCTCCTAAGCAGCAAGTGAGAACGATACATACTGTCGACTTATCGACCCCAAAATAATATTGTTTATCACATAATAATCACCATGGACGACTATGACCTGGGGAATATCCACACCCTGCTCATCGAGCCAGTACGCTCACCCTCATCGTTCGCAACTTCCCAATGATAGCAAGTAGGGGGTATGCTTCACTATATATATATATATACCATCACATAAGGTATACATATATCATCACATCATATAGAGATATACCACCATATAAGGTATACCTATCACATAGTTTACATATTCATGTAACGCTCTTAGGCGCAGTTGAAATAATATTATTATTTAGTATATCTCCCTCTCTTGATATACTAATAGACAATTCTCACACATCTTCCCTACTTAGTATACACTACACTATTTCTCACTTGAAGTTTTCGCATCACTTCTAATTATGAATTGCCTCTCAATTTTATTTATGTTAAGGATATTCTCTATCCTAATGCACCTCGATTAGCATTTCTCATTGTGTGAGACGTCTCCCCAATAAATCATCTTTAAGGATATTTCTATACCCGTATGCACATCTATTGGCATTTATATTCTCAATTCAAAATATGGTTCAATTAATCGTATGAACCTTTAAAATTATCCCATTAGGGATTTGATACTAAAATCCAATATCACTCAACACCTTCTCACTCTTTCATATATTTCATAATTATCTCCAAATGGAAATCCTAATAATAGTGGGCTTCCCCACTTAGCATAAACTATATTCTCTAATCGGTATTCCTCAATTTTAGTCAACAGGACTCCAATTATTTATTATAAGGGAAACCCCCTAAAATCTCCAAAACATACTCCATATAATTCCTATTGAGGTTCCCAATTGTTAACCTCAAATGAAACGGAATGAAATTCTCCCTAGAAAACATTCCCCCCAAATGCCCTGTTTCCGAATCGATTCGGGCCAAATACAAATCGATTCGCCCCTGCGAATCAATTTGGCCTCCAAGGTGAATTGATTTGGGTCATTAGACCTGGGATTCTGTCTCAGGCCGAATCGATTCGGCTGGGGTCCGAATCGATTCGATCACTCAGACCTGGGCACCTACAACTTTCCGAATCGATTCGGATAAGGGGCCGAATCTAAGATTTTACCCAAAAGTTAGGTTTTATCAAACTAAACCTAAATCCCAAAGATTTAATCCATAAATCATGAAATAAATGGTACACAACAATTATTTAGCAAGTTTAATCACTTGCCTCAAGTTTGTAGTGTCTGATTCGTCCTCGAGATCGAGTAATGGCCAGAAATCTCCACTTTCTCTTCTTCTCTCTTTCTTCCTTTCTCTTTCTCTCTAAGGAGATTTGATCTCCCGTAGTCTTATTAAGCCTTATCTTCCAAGATACACACTTTAAATGATAATACACACTTTAAATGACTCGGTAACATTAATTCAAGCCAAATGAACTTAAATTATTTCGAAACCTAAATAGACCCCAAGTACAGTCTTTTCGACTTTCTCGACCCCCCCTTCTGGAAACAACTACACCCTCAGAATTGCCATTCGAAGTAGTTTCTAACAATTTCAAATTTCGACCTCAAATGTCGATTCGATAATTCTCCAAATAAAATGATATTTATTTCTCCCAAAATAAATAATTTATCGTCTCTAAAGTCTCGGGTTGTTACAATATTCTTCTAAACCCTAAGAGAAACAATCTGCTCTTTTACATCTTCTTCCTCTCGCAAAACATTATCTCCATTGGAGAGATATTTTCAATCCAAGTTTCAAAGCTTTAAACCAAGTTTTCTTAAGATTTTTCAAGAACGAATCTATGCTAATTTTTCGAGAGGAATCCAAATATCAACACATATTTTCTTCATCTAAATCATAGGCATGAATACTCTATTCCTTTCCTTTAGTATTGTTCATTTTAAGTGTCGCCTAAATCCTTAGTCATGTTTTTTTTAAAGATATTAGTGACTTAATTAGGAATAATGATAACAATTTTTGGGACAATTTCTATAAAATCTTTCAATATGAATAATATTCAAAACCCTTGGGTACATTGGATTTATGAGTGGATTTTGGGTTTTATTGGTGTGGGTTGCGTGTAGAAAAACCTTCGTTTTGATTTAAATGAATTTGGGGGCGTATAAGTCATGTAATTTGTGTTGATATAATGAAATTGGAATTATGATGTATTAATGATGAAATCTCAGTGTATTTAATTTAAAATAATTAACTGGGATTAATTGGGTGTTTATGAGGATGTGAAAATTAAATTAAGATTTAATTGAATCAGACTATCATGTGTAGTTTGGTACATGTATTAATTATGCTTATTTTTGGGACTTGTTGGTATTATTAAATTTTCATTGTGACGAATTGTTGTTGGGTATTTTTTCTCTCCCTATATTTTAGGATGACTTCTAGGTATGGGACTAGTGGGTAGCCCTTTTGATGATTTACACCTTCTAGGTACGGGACTAGTGAGGGTAGATTATCGCGATTTTATTATATCGGGGGTGGGCTGATTTTTGGTATTTTATCGTCATTACACTAGTCTAGGTACGTGACTACATCAAGATTTATGTTAGAAATTCATCCTATACATAGGGTAGGACATATTGATAACTTGGGGACCTAGAGGTATGGGACTAAGGGGTATTTTGAGGATCTCACATTGATAATAAGGGTGGGGGAAGTTTGCAAATTGTGAAATTGATAAAATTAAGAATTTAATACATAAGATAAAAAACGGGTATTAAAATATATTGGTGTCATTAATAACATGCAGGACCGATAATTTAAACGGGTTGACTGGCTATTGCGACGTGTGGGTGTGTGACGTCTGAATAACATGCAGGGCTGACAGTTTAAACTGGCTAGCTGGCTGGCTATGAAGACGTGTCGTATGTGGAACCTCGTGCATAACATGCAGGGCTCACAGTCTCAATGGGCTGGATGGCTATGGCGAGGGGAATTACGGGTGGTGTAGAATTTATTACGAAAGTACCGTAATGGATAATAAAATTGAGATAAATGATAACTTTGGGTTAATTTAATTCAATTAATACTTTGGGGAAGAGGGATGATTAAAATATATTGGTGTGATTTTTATAATAATCTCTAGGGTGTAGTTAGTAATTTATCTGTCCCGCGTTTAAATTACTCGTCTAATTAAAATACTCTATTGTGATATTTATTGCATATAATGCTATTGTTTGTGTTCAAGGGCCCTATTTGAGGGGAGTAGTGTGTATTCATGCTCGGGGATCTGACATCGTGCATTGACTAACATTTTTTAGGTATTAGTACAGGAGTAGCTACATAGGATTTTCGGAGTTATCATTTGGAGGTGCTGCTGGAATCTACTTCATTTTTATTGCTTTATTCAGCTTAGACTTTCTTTTCAGTCTTATTTCATTATGAGATATCATTTCAGGAAAAGAAAAGATAGAAAAGAAAGGAAAGAAAAGAGGCAAGTGTTTATACACGAGGAGAGGAAAGGAAGAGAGAAAAGAGGAATACAAGGGAGGTTCCGTCCAAACTCCACGAGATTCGACTCGAGGTCATCATATTTTATCCACGAGGCAAGTGTTTACTTGATTTATTTATTTTGAGCATAAATCTCATATCATAATTGGTAATAACAAACTATATGATTTTGGAATTTGGGTTTTTGTGAATCAAACGATTTTTTCGTAAGTTTAACGGGTAAACCCCAGAAAATATCGAACTGGAGAAACACAGAAATTCATAGAAATTCATTGTTGATTTTTGGTTCTAGGATGATTAGAACCCAATTCCCTTGAATAAAATTTGTTGTTTGTGGTTAAATAAGGTTGAGAGAAGGAGTAAAAAAAAAGCTTGAGGGTATTTTCATGGACGAAACTGGGGCTTCGGAGAAGAAGCTGCCCTGTTCGATCGATTGATCGACGGCCAAAGGTCGATCGATCGATCCTACAGATCTTTTGACAATTTTTGTTGGATCAATTTATATAAAATAAGTTCCCAAATTAAGGATTTCTAGCCTATTTATTTGAGGAAGTAAACACATAACTAAGGAATAAATATTCATTCACTTGAGGGAATTTATGGGGGTTAAGAGGGTGTTTTAAGAGTGTGTCACTAAAATTATATTTTCGAGAAAAATAAATAAATTGAGGAATTAGAGAGTTGGGGTTTTCGAAATATAGAGTGGGGACATGTAAATTAGTATTTGAACGAAATGTAGCCCTTGGGTTCGTGGAAATGGAATCCACAACTTATCTAAATTAAGGGTGTTTAGGGATGAATATTTCTAGGGGTAATTTCAGTGGGCATTTATGCATACATATTTGTGCGCGTAGGCAATGTAATCATGTCGATTACGGTTAAGTAAATCCTACGAGACTACTAGGATGAATTGGTATAGTTAGAGAAACTATATAAGTCCTTCAACGTGAATAAGGTACATGTTATTTATCAAGTTAGGGAATACTTTTGCATGTAGTATCGTGAGTGTGCGAATACTTAAATATTATTTTTAGTGAGAATATTTCGGATTATTGGCTAGTGTTAGGTGTGATTGGCAATTGTGGCCATTTTTAATTGAGGAACAATATAGAATATATATATATATATATATGTGTGTGTGTGTGTGTGTGTGTGTGTGTGTGTGTGGAAGGTAAATATATATATTTATGTGAAGCATACCCCCTTCTAATACTATCATGGAATGTTGCGTGATGTGGGTGAGGCCCCTGGCTTGAGGAGCAAGGAGCATATAGTTCCCAGGTCATAGCGTCCATTATTATATTGTGTAATTTCTATTAGGGGTGATACGTGGTGGGTATGTTTCGTCTCATTTTTGGGGAGGAACTATGACTGCTTCCCATACATTGTGATTTGGTTTTTACCATGTTGGTGATATTTAGTCCGACCGCTGGTACCCAGGATGGTATGTGAGTAATGCCCTGGAAGATGATAGCATTAAAAGACCGCATCCTCGAGTTACAGCTCGATGGGATGGTTATTATACTTGTGTGTATAGTATATTAACTGTGTATGAGAATAAGAATATATATATATATATATATATATATATAACGTGAGTAAAGAGATAAAATGAATAAGGATTTATTCTCATTTCAGGAGATTTATCCGGACATAAATTGTGATATGTATAATAAATGAGTATGTTATGTATATGTATTTATCTTGGTATGTATATATATACGTTATGTACTGAGGGCCTAATGGATCTCGACGATCGACATTGCCAAGTAGTAGTGTATCAGGGGATTCCTTGTTTGGATTTCGCTTCGCGAGACACCTCAGGCATGAACATGGCACAGTGTTGAGAGTGGGGAGAAGTTTAGCCCTTAGTACTCGGGTTAATTAGGATTTTAGAATGGTTGGAACAGATTAGTTAGGCAGGGTATTGGACTAGGTTATTTAATAGGAACGTGATAGCTGTGAACTATTAGAGGAAGGGTGAGGGGTATCTCATGGGAGTGAGATACCAATTTAAATATGAGATAAAATATATTTTTCATAAATAAAGCATTTATGCACTTGCAAAATATTTTCACAACTCGGGCTCTGACCCGTTTATCTATTTTCATCTCTTTTGCTATATATATGTATATATATAGGTGTCCAGACACAGGTGCGCCTGGATGATGATTCCTTCGAGTCAGACGTATGCTGCAGTAGCTATGGGTGCATGCAGGTTCACCGTACACGCTTTTATCCTTGTAATCTAGATAGAAGGTACTGTATAAACATTCGGGCTAACAACCCACTTGCATTTATTTATTCTTTTACCGCCTTTGAGTGCGACATTTATTCTGATTGTAGTATTGTTGAACCGATTGTTCGGTTATTTTATTTCTTTTCAGTTTCATTTATTCAAACTGTGTTAATGTTTTAATTGAATATTGTTTAAAAAGATAAGTTAAATAAAATTTTGACACCAGCCTGATAGGTTATTAGTAATTAATTTGATTTTCGATAGTGATGCTAAGAATGAACCATATGCGACTCCTATTTTAATTCTGGGAGTGAGTGATCGCCCGGGATTTTATTAGGCAGGGTGCCGCAGACATATTGATAACTTGGGGACCCTTAGGTATGGGACTAAGGAGTATTTTGAGGATCTCACATCGATAATAAGGTTGGGGGAAGTTTTTAAATTGTGAAATTGAGAAAATTGAGAATTTAATACATAAGATAATAAAACGGGTATTAAAATATATTGGCATCATTAATAACGTGCAAGACTAACATTTTAAACGGGTTGGTGGGATATTGCGACGTGTGGGTGTGTTACGTCTGAATAACGTGTAGGGTTGATATTTTAAACGATTTGGGTGGCTATGAAGACGTCTCATATGTGGAACCTCGTGCATAACGTGCAGGGCTGACAGTTTCAATTGGCTAGCTAACTATGGCGAGGGGAATTGCGGGTGGTGTAGAATTTATTGCGAAAGTCCCATAAGGGATAATAAAATTGCGATAAATAATAACTTTGGGTTAATTGAATTCAATTAATACTTTAGGGAAGTGGGATAATTAAAATATGTTGGTGTGATTTTTATAAGAATCTCTGGGGGGTGGTTAGTAATTTATCTTTCCCGCGTTTAAATTACTCGTCTAATTAAAATACCCTATTGTGATATTTATTGCGTATAATGCTATTGTCTGGGTTCACGGGCCCTATTTGAGGAGAGTAGTGTGTATGCATGCTCGGGGCTCTGACCTCATGCGTTCACTAACATTTTTCAGGTATTAGTACTAGAGTATCTACGTAGGATTTTCGGAGTTATCATTTGGAGGTGCATCTGGAGTCTACTTCATTTTTATTTATTTATTTAGCTTAGACTTTATTTTCAGTCATATTTCATTATGAGACATCATTTGAGTTTTTTATTGGGCTATTCGTCTCCAAAGTTATTAGAGGATTTCAGTTTGATTATTCATAGTGGATTATTACTCAGTTTTAATTAAATCATAATTGAAGATTGGATTTATTCAAAGTTTTAGCATGTGATGGATCTTTTATCGTTTAGTTGTTATTATCATTTAGAATTGATTCAATTATTGATCTTTTAGATGGAGTCTCATATCCGCCTCATGCTAAGAATGGTATTTTATTTACTCGCAGCAGACTTAGTTTTGGTGACGGCCAACGCTAGAATTAAGCGGGGTGTGATAAATTTTTGCATTATATAGACTAAATTATATACTAACTTTATACCGTACTTAGATTGCGAGATGAATAATCAATTATCATTCTATTTGAGTTAAGGTCCTAAGAAATATTGTAGCTCCCCCATAAGCGACATTTGGAATTCCCCATGCATAATTTTAGAAAATTCTTTAACTTCAGATGGGGAGGTTGAACCAAATATTATGTGATCGACATAGACCTGAGCTATTATGACCTATTTGTTAAAATGTTTAGCAAATAACGTTCGGTCATTTCCACCTCATCTAAACCCTTTATAAATTAAAAAGGTTGACATGCATTCTTACCAGGCCTGAGGGGTCCTGCTTTAAACCGCATATAACGTTTTTAATCTATAAACCTAGTTTGGGTAATGAGGATTAATAAAGCCTTTGAGCTATTCAACATTAGTATCCTCTTTCAAAAGACCAATTAAAAAGCGGATTTCACATCCATTTGATAAAGTGTTAATTTTATGTGATAGGCTACGGCCAAGAGTAGGCGAACGGATTCAAGGCGAGTGACAGGGGAAAAAGTTTCCTCAAAATATATTCCTACAACTTAAGATTAACCTTGCGTAACCATTATATCTTTGCTTCTAACTATCATCCCTGACTCATTGGTTTTGTTTTTAAAAATCAAACAAGTGCCAATAACCCTTTTATTTTTCGGCCTAGGTATGAGATACCACACGTCATGACTTTTGAAATTGAAAGAGATCTTCTTGCGTAGAACCTATCCAAAAAGAGTCATTAACTGCCTCATTTACATTCTTTAGTTCAATTAAAGAAAAAAGCATGCATAGGGAGAAACTTTACATAATTGGGATCTTATACGTACTGTCTCTTTAGGGTTACCAACATTATCATCTAAAGGATAATTTTAGAAACCTAGTTAGGTACTTCAGGTGTCTCAGTTGGTAAATGATCAGTTATGTCCGGAGATTCATAGGTAAAAAAATTTCCAGACTCATCCAGTATAGTTGGCCCTTGTTCTTTACCCTCGACATTAGTGTCACTCACTATCACATTTATCGATTCCATTATGACTTTTGTATGCAGATTATAAATGTAATAAGCTCGACTATTAGTGGAGTAACTAAAAAATATGGATTTATCACCACGGGTTTCAAATTTAGATAGGTGTTCTCTGTCTTTGCAAACATATCAAATACTCCATAAAGTTCAAAAATATTTTAAATTGGGCTTTTTCCATACCAAAGTTCATAAGATATTTGTTCGATATTTTTTTGAAGTCTCACACTATTGATAAAATGATGCATTGTTTGAACTGCCTCAACCCAAAAGTATGTTTGAAAGTTATTAACATGTATCATTTCCCTATCGATTTCTTGTATTTTGTGATTTTTATGCTCGGCAACACCATTAGATCGACGTGTTTTAGGTGCAATGAACTCATGTAAGTAACCATTACAGTTACAGTACTCTGTTATGCCTAAGTCTTTAAATTCACTTCCTCTCTCGCTATGAATTCGATTGACTTAGGGTGTCTTTTTCATTTTTAATTCTTAAAAGAATGTTTAAAAATTCTCTGAATGTATTGGATTTCTATTTTAAAAAGGCAACCTAAGTAAATTGAGTCAAATAATCCACCATGACTAAAATATATCTGTTACCAAAATGGCTTATAGTTCGGGAAGGACCCATGAGAACCATGTGAATTGGATATAGAGGTTTTGTTGTCATGGTATCTTTAGCTTTCCTGTGAGCATATTTAATGATTTTTCCTTCCTGACACGACCAACAAACAACATTTGAGATTGATTTTATTTTTGGAAAACTTCGAACTATATCTTGTGAGCTGAGTTTAGTAAGGTAATAACAATTTATGTGACCCCAACGATTATGTTAGATTTCATTCTTATCTAATCTGTCTAACCTACAAGTCTTATTGCCGGGATGAACTGTGTAATAGTTGTCTGGGGGCCTGTGACCAATAAGGATGCAATCACCATTCTCATTTAAGATTTTGCAATTCATTTTTGAGAATGTTACTATATGATTGGAGTCACATAACTGTGAAATACTTAATATATTGCCTTCAAGACCTTTCACTAATAAAACATCTTTAAGATTAAGGAGTCCTTTTTCTTGAAGTGTTGCTTTTACAATGATCTGAGCTGATACTCCACCCCCAAACAAAATATTTCCTCCTAAGAAGTCAGTTATGTCGGTTAGTTTAGTATCATCTCCGGTCATATATTTGGAACATCTAGACTCTAAATACCAACCAAAAGAAGTTTGTTCAGCTTTCAAAGTACTTGTCACTATATTACACTTCAACTGACTTTTGTAGCTTCTGGTTTAGTTATAGATCTAGGACCCTTTTTCCTGGACTTCTTTTTAGTGTGAGATCTTTTCTTCCTATTCCTATAGTTAGAGTTTTTGTTGGTCTACTTAGGAAGTACATAGTGGTTTATGCTCTGTCTGGAATGGTTAAAGTTTTTGTAAATACGTGATTTATTGACAGACATGAATAATATTTTTGGAAAACACTCATGGAGACAATGACCATAAACATCGCAGTAAGAACATTATTAGTGGCTCTATAGTTGTGTGTGATCTCCTCACGAGGGGCCAAACATATTTGGCCTTAGTTCCTGCTTTCGATAATTTATCTTTATGTTTTCTGGCCCTTTTTGTTTATTTTCAAAATCAATTTTAATACTTTGAAAATCAGGACAAAGATCGGTAGTTTTTTTTCCAAAAGACACAAAATTCTTGTTTCGCAAAGATTTATTTTGTGCCTTTATCTTTTGGTCAAAACCTATGCATGTTTTCTCTTCAGAATTAGTTTTAGCAAAGGCAACACATTATTCAAAGAAATTGGAATTATTTACAAACTTAGAATTTTGTTTTTAAGACAGTTGGAAATTTTTCTTCGGATTGTTCCAATTTTAACCAGGTTGCATTGTATTTGTTTTCTAAAACATCATTTGACTCTGAATGTTCTTTAATTTTTTCATCAAAAGATTCGGTTTTGGATTCGTAGGCGAGAATCTGATTAGTATAATTGTCACCATTTTGCTTTACCATTAGGCTTAAAGCTTCAATTCTTTCAGTTAGGTCCTTAACAATGTTCCCTAATTTGGTAATCTTCCTAAGTGTTTTCGTGTATAGTGTGTGAATATCAGGGAGGTCATCATCATCAGACTCATTATGTGTAGTTGGTGAATTGTCCCCTAACGTTTCATTCGTCGAACTCACAGAACCATTCAATTTGTCATAGTTAGTTCACTTTTACTCGCACACATCATCATAAAGTTATCAGTAGTAGTATTAACAAACTTATCATTATCTAGGTAGAGTGAAGATAATCGAGAGATAGGTAAAACATCATAGGACATAGCAGAACTAGGCATGATAATATCAAGTTCATTATTACTAGTAGGCACATCATCAGTGTAAACAATTTTAGCAAAAAAGGACATGCAAGGGTCAAAAGTATTGGATGATGATTCAGGCTCATCATCTTCAGAATCGCTTGAGTCATCCTAAATATTATTGATATGAGCTCTATCTGTGTTATTCAGTTTCACCCTATAATTAGTAACTAAGTGACCCATTTTACAACATCTAAAGCAGTGAGTATTTTTAAGGTCTCTTTGATTTCTATAGTTGGTCTCAGTATTGGGTTTGTCCCGATTCCTCCCATGAGGATTGTTATTAGAATGATTAGGATAAGAAGGTTTACATAGCTCAGAAGCAACATTGTTTCTAAAATTTAAAATTTTCTTGAAATTCTTCGACATAAGGACTATCTTATTATCCAATATTTCCAAATCAAATTCCTCATCGGAATCAAACTCAATGTTTGGTATCACTAATTAAGGTGTAGTCAAGTTAGACTGAAAAACAACATTAGGACTGGACTGCCCTCTCTGATTATTAGTGAGATGTTTTTTGAATTCGAGTTCCATTTCTACAGTCCTAAGTTTTCTACTGAGGAGCTTACTAGTCTAGAGTGGATCATCTATCTCCTCAATAGCAAATCTTTTACTATCAAACTTAGGGGGAAGAGATCATTGAATCTTAGATACAATTTATTTCCTATTGTACAATATACCATTAGCATGAAATTTTTTTATGATATCAGTAAACCTAATGTAAAATTCATCAAATATCTCAGTCTCATGCACGAGTAAGGTATTATACTGCTGTATCAACATCTGAGTTCTGGTAGCATTAACACGTTCATCACCTTCATCGGTTATGACTAGCATGTCCCAGGCTTCCTTAGATGTTAAGAAGATAGAGATTTGATTGAACTCATGTTCATTTACAGACATAAAGATATCGTTCTTTCCTTTGTTATTACTTGAAGAGGCATATTTTTCTTCTTTACTGAACTCTCTAAGGAGATTCTTTGTCCTCTCAATTCTACCTTTTGCTATAGGATTGGTTGGGTGAGAATAACCATTTTTAATAGCTTCCTAGACATCATCTCCCAATGTCCCTTGGATGAAAACAATCATCCTCACTTTACAGAAAGTAAAATTTGTTCCATCGAAGAGGGGAGGTCTCGAAAGATTTCCCAGATGCTCAAATTTTTTATCCATAAAAATATTTTGTAAACATTCTCAATGTATATGATCAAAAATATTTCTAGAAGAATTCATTACAAAGCTCTGATACCAATTTAAAATCCCCCACTATGTTATTTTAAGTTATGTTAAAAAGGTTAAATGAGTCCGGAACTACTTTATGAAGAGACTCTTCTAAAAATCTTTAAGAATCACACTACGTTTTTTAAAAACAATTTGTAAGAACTATTTATTCAAGTTTCTTGGAAATAGGTTTTTAGTTTAAAACTTAAGTCTATATGAGTAGATTGTAGCAACGGAAAATGAAGTAGAACACACAAAGACAAGATTTTTTAACATAGTAAAACCCCGCCCAATTAGGGAAACATCCACGGAGGTCTCTACACCTCAAAACAAAAATCCAATAAAATAGTTTAAGTATTACAAGAATTCAATGAGAAAATACACACAAAATAGAACTTTCTAAGTTCAAAACTATACCTACTCTCCATGGTTCTTTTCTGACTTATTTAAGGCTCTGATGTTTTCCTCTCTATTCTTTATCTCTCCTACTTTGTTCCTTTTAGATTTATGTCGACTCAATAGACTAGAATCTCTTAACCAATAACACAGTTAAGTGATTATGGGTGATGTTTTTTGTGAGTGAAGTGCCTAATCATATGCATGCACTCACACAAACTTAACTTAAGTGACTTAAATAAAGATAATACCTACAAATTACATACAATCTACGTATGAAACCTTATTTTCACCCTAATGAAAATAAATTTTCTCTTAAACACTTAATATTTTTAGATCTATGAATCTTAAGAATCTTTAACATGAAGATTCTTTGGATGCTATTTAAGTACAAGTTTTTCAAACTGAAAAACTCACTCACATATGAAATATGCAAATACTTATTTTAGTTTTGTAAAACAAATAAAGAGATGTTGGATAAAAAGAAATACAAACATTTACATAATATATTCAATAAGAGAGAACAGTTTCTTAATAAAGAAATCAACCTATAATCTATGTCACTATATAACATAAACAAGATCTTCAAGTTTCTAAAAATAAAAACGATATCTTTTTCTTGTGAGGATGTTAGGTGAGTGATTTAGACCAATGAGGGTAGCATATATAAATCACAAACTCACAAACTTCCAAAGGTATTTTTTGAATAAAATTTGTTAGACGTTTGTTCGAGTTTTTACATCTCTCTCTCTCTCTCTCTCTCTCTCTCTCTCTCTCTCTCTCTCTCTCTCTCTCTCTCTCTTATTTTTTGGTATCTAAATGACTTTAATTTTTCATATGAAGGTTATATTTATAACGCTGATGGAAGTCTCTGGAACCTTTAGGCAAATCAAAGGTTGGGATTGTTTTGACTGTTCAAATTTTTAATCCAATGGCTACTAATGGACCGCACTAAATAAGGTTCTGATTGGTTCATTTTAGAGACACAAGGATTGATCAAGATTATATGCACACAATATAGAGAGAAAACAAACACATTTGGAATTCTTGACAATGAAACACGTGGAAGGCTATCATCGATCACGAAACGCGTATTTTTTGTATTTTAAAAAATATCATTTTCACACACACAATTATTTAGCACTTTCGAATTCTACCCAAGGCATGTTTTAGGACGTTTGGAAATCTGAAATTCAACCCCTAAAAATTAATTCTCTAAAAAATGGAATTTAAATGTTTAAAAAATTCCTAATAAATTTAGAAAAATCATTTTAATTCGAAATAACACACATAATATATATAAACACTAAAATGTGTAAATGTGCAATCCTAAAGTGTGTGTGTGTTGGTTTTCTACCTGTTGGCCTTTCATCTTTGTTGATGTAGTCAACCTTGAGATTCTTGAAGATATAACCCAATAGGAGAGACTCAACATAATTTTGTCTTTACTTCCTAACTAGTTGAGATCCTATATAGTATAGACTCAAGTGAGCAGCTATATAGTGTGCTTGAGATAATCATCTTATAGAGAAGCTTTATTTAGGTCCCAGTAGTCAATGAACATGCAAACTTTCCCTCCTGATTTTGGCATAGGGATGATGTTAGCGAGCCAACTTACATACTCGACTTGATGGATGAAACCTATGTTTAACTGCTTAACCATATCATCTTTTAGTTTGAGGAACACATTCGGGTCAGATCATTCTTAACTTCTACTTGATGGGCTTGCATTACAAATATGTGAGAATGTCATGCTGCATGATCTTTGGCCCCATGCCAGGGATGTCAATGTAAGACCATGCTAATATATCTATGAATTCTTTTAGGAGCTCTTTGAATTGGAATCATTCATGGTCGTTATGGCATAAACCTATCTTGATCTCTCATGGAGTGATACTTAAAGAAAGATTAATAAGAATAGTCTCATCATCATTTGTTTGAGCACGATTATGTTATTTTATTTTTTCCTCATTAAGATAAGTTAATAAGTGTTCACCCATTACATAATCTTCATTAATTGTTTGATGGGAATCGATGCAATTAATATAAGACATAACAAGTTACTAAAAATATTTAATTGTGTGAATAAAAACATTTTTAGGAAATACATCACTGAGAACATAATTATAGGAGGCCTCACTTACATTTGCATCAGTTATAAAAAAAGATAAATGGGTTAAGTTTTATTCCCTTTATGTTTAACAACATGGTTTTGGATAGGTAGAGTTGGGATGACTAGGGCACATTTCTAGTTAAGGAGGGGTCCACGAGAAGGAGTTGTTTTTACGGACGGGTTATATGGTCCAAATTCAGTGAGGCTCATACATAGGACCATTCCCAGTTCATTGAGGCCAAACTATTCATCACCATCAGTGCTTTCAATGTCAGAAGAGCATAAGTTTGTATACTTCATCATTAGGGGCTTTACCTCATGCCTTGGGCCTTTAATCTAGGTTAATTTTTATTAAAAATATCTAAAATCGTTGCTTTTGCTTTTTCTCATAACCTTGTTCAGCATCGGAGCTATCTGAGGAATCGAAGTCATCCCCCCATCTGGTAGTGACAATGATTCTATTTAATGAAAATTTGGTGAATACTATATCCTCAATTTGTTCGTTATATAAATATTCCCATATGTACAAGAAGTGCTGGAAGGAAGGGAACAAATACCCTTTGAGTTTCATTTCTCTGAGAAGTTCGGGATCCTCATATTTGTTTCTATTGAAACATTCTTCTGACGGTGCTTGAACGATGTTGTCTGAACAGAATTCCCATGGAGGCAAAAACTAAACATGTTACTGATAAGCCCACTTTCATGCTTTCATCTATATATCATTAATATTCTCATAGTTATATACTTTAAGTCTAGCAGAACTATTGGATGATTCAATCTTAGTGAAGGGTCGAATTCTGGAAGTTGGGTCAAAATTTAGGTCTTCATCTATGATGATGGTGTTCACAGCAACTTGATGTATGGGTAGAATATTTTTAGTCGTCTTTGGAATTGGGTTTGCAGGAAGGTCGGTGATGCCTTTATCAGTGAGTCCCTGGAAAGTATTTTTCAGGTGATAACATTGACCAGTGGTATCCTAGGAGTTTTGGTGGAAGTTGCAATGGGTGTCATGTCTAAATATTTTTTGAAGTGGGTTAGGAAGTGAACAATGGTATAAGGGTTTTATGAGGTTTTAAGATAGGAGAATTTTGTACATTTTATAGCATGATGAGTTTCTGGTTTGCATGAAGTGGCAGACTAAGAGGAGATGTTATTGATGACTAAAATGGTAGTAATAGTTGGCTTGTCATACTTTCGGTGAGTAAACTATCGATTTTGTTTCATTGAATCAAATTTATCTTTCTAAATGATAATGTCATCATTAATTTTAACCCTAACCTCTCAAACGCTTCAAAAATTGGGTAGTAGTTGATAACCATAGAAGATATTATGTGTGGCAGAAAAATATTTTTGAAAATGCTAACAAGTTCCTCCTGAGACGAATGGTTGGTAAAAATGGAAACTTTTTGTATACTCTTACCAATGAAAATTTGGACAAATTCTCTAGGGTTTTGCTCAAGTAGCTCAAGATCTTAGCCAATTACTTCCAAGTCTTCACTATACTTGTATGAAGTAATAAATTCACTTACTACATCTTCCCCACTATGGATCCGATTGCAAAGATGCATAATGGGAGGTCAGCTACCTTTAAATTTCTTGATATCGGGAATTCTGAATTTCTCTGGCTATCTGGCCTTCTCTTAAGGGGATATGTGGGTGTAATGCACATAGTTCCCTTGGATTTTCACCTGGTCAAATTTTTGGGAGAGAAACTTAAGATCACCTCTGACTCAATTAAGTTCTGTTTCTTTAGGTTTGATAAGGATATGCACAATCAAGTTATCCCCTTACTATGAAAGATTTGGCAATTACAGGTGAGTGTGGGGTGTCCCATTCATAAGTGGAACATGCGGACGATGAGGATATTATTGACACTTTTTTGAAACCCATAATAGCTTAGGCATTTGTAGTCCCATGTCACAGGGAAAATAAACATTCGACTCTAATACCTCTGGTATCTAAAACCTATTTCTCAGCATTTCTTGGACATCAACTTTTAGATTATTAATCTATGTGGTAGGCTGAGTAAGTACGGCTATTAAATTTTGTTGGGCATTGGCATAATGATCATGGTTCTCCATAAGGAATCTTTGGCAATACCGTTCAGTTTTGCTGAAGTGGCTCATAAGGGTGTAGAACTTCACGGTGGTTTCTAGAAGATTTTAGGGACTAAGGAGCCAGGCCAAGCTTCGGGTATACGGTTGCACCTGATAGGGAAATAGTTTTTTACTTTTATTACAAAATAATATTTTTAGTATTGTTTTGAAAAATGGATGATATGTTTTTCGTATTTTGATTCAGGGGGAGTAAGGTCCCCTAATGTAATTGTTATTTGTAGCTTTCACTTTCAATATATTTCGCCTAAGGTGAAAGTGAAATATCAGATAGGATATGAGTCTGTGGAAGAATGGGGTATGCGATGCACCACACGATTTGACATGTTCCAAGACTTATGGATAGGGTCTGTTTTAAAAATAGGCTAAATACTGAAAAATACAGGTGGTAAGAGACTCAAAATTTTGGACGAGTTTCGTGTTAGAGCCGATAATCTAGGTATGAATGTCCTATGTAGATGCATATATGAGTGTTGTGCTTGGGAGATTAGGGTACGGGTTCCTCCCTTTAACATGACTTCCACGATAAAGCACTTGCCTATAAGGGAAATCATTCATTGGTATATGTTGAAAAACCATTTCATATACCTGGGCGTACGTTAATTGCCTCACGATATTCTGAGTGGTGACTATACATGTGAGATAAAATTCAAAATACTTTGTGTACATGAAAAAATTTCCTACTGTATACATCCCTTCATGAGTTTGGTCAGCAGTATATGCAGGAGAACCATTCAATATACGTCGAAGGAACTTGGCCAATGGAAGGTGAGAGTCATATCACTTAAGTTAACTATGCACTGTAGAATCAGCAGGCCATCATAAAGTGACCTTGTAATGCCCTAAAACAAGACTAGGTCTTTTAATTGTATGATTTCATATAAGTTAGGGCTAATAAAGGTTGACGATGAGTATTAAAAAATTGAATTATAATGTTTAGAAAATTCATACTCACATAATATATATGTTGGGTAAATTAAATTCTAATTAAGCTTATATTTGGTGATAATATGGGAGAGTATATGATTATTTGTGTGGTTAAATGTATTATTATATATGTAATGGGGGAACAACATTCACAAGTTAGCGAGCACTCATTTAATGTCTTGTTTGTTGATATAAAGGAGATATCAGTTGCAAGTTTCCGGCACTTGACAATGGTGGGTGGTAAAGTACTATTAGGGGAGGGGATGGATCGGGGTCCACTTCTAGGAGTAGATGATTTTGACTCTTGGTAATTTCACACAAGCATTAGCCGTTGATTAATCAAGGAGTGATATGGTCATGTTTTTTTCGAGGTGTTGTAACTAGTACTATCAAGGCCGATGGGTTATTATTCGTGGTTCTCCAAGTAGGGAGTCTCAATTTAGTGTAGGAATATTTTCTTCCTGTTAAGTGTGCTACAACGGAATAATACGACTTCTCAAATAAATCCAATTTTAATTTACCTAAAGTTTAGTTGTACCCTAGCACACCCATCTAGGTGATTTGATAACATAGAATCAATAAGCATACAAAGGAAACCAATTTTAGGAAAAATCTCCAAAGGGAAAAACTTTTTATTTCACTATAATTATAAATCGCAACTTACACGGTTATAATCAAATATATTTTGACACAGGAATACGTGCTGGTATCGATTGGTGTCGTTAACAATGGTTCACACGTAGCTATACCATGAGAACCGCAGTCCTATCTTCGGCCCATGACTACTGCAGCACTCCCTATGAACTTCAGTGGAATTCAGCAAAGAATCTTCTCCCAGGAAGATCCTCAATGACACGCAGTCATATGATGTAGATTTACCGTCTCTACAAGAGAGAGATTAGAAAGAATATATTTTAGGTTCCAAAACAATTCACTAAAGGTTTGGGATGTTTTGTGAATTTTAAAAACAAAGGATTAAACCTCTAAAGTGAGAAGACAAAATTGTACTGCTATTTGCAGAAAACGCAGAGAGTTTTTGCAGTTCTTGTTCTAAAAAACGGAGTTGGAGAGTCCAATTTATAAAAGACTTAAGGAGACGGATTGTTTAAATGAGATTTGTTGTCATTTGAACGAGATCCAATGTCGTTTGATATATCGCGCAATAAACCATGTCGTTTGAACGACATAGGATATCGTTTGAATGACAATAAAATTAAATAATTTTCTTTTTATTTTTCTCGGTAAATGCATTTGGTGCCCTACCTAATAAAATACCAGGTGATCAGTCCTATACCAAATTAAAATAGGTATCCCAGTTGGTTCATCCTTAACATCACTGTCGAAAACCTTTTTGAAACTTACTAACCACCTAGTATTCAAAAAGCGGGTGCAAAATTTGATCTTTTTAATTAAACAACTAATAACATGCGGAAAGATAATATGAGTCATACACCACGACTGAATTAAATCAACTGAATAAATAATAAACTACATGCTGAATAAATCATCGGTCACCAAAGTAAATATTTTCGTCATCAACCATTCTCTACACCAACGGATCAGACACTACGAACAATTCCAGGCAAGTTCTTAACTGTTATGAATTCTTAATTGATGATAATCAATTGATATTATGGGAGGTGTAAACCAAAATTCGTTTTGGGTGGGTATTCATGTAAAAATTGAGTTTTCGGTAATTGATATACTTTAATGGAATTAAGGGTGAAATTTATTATGTTTATGATTCAGGAATATAGAGGTATGAATCGTATGTTAAAACCAGTAAGAATCGATGGCTAATTTCTGTTAATAGGAATGAAAATCGTATTGGATATTTGAAACTCGGATAAAACCTAAACCGGGATAGTTACTACATATCTATGTGTGATCAACGTTGTGTATCCCAAAAGATAATGGAATCATAAAATGAATTTAAGTTTAATCTTGACGTTTGTAGACTATTAGTTATGTGCCTACCAATAGTCGAAATTAGTACTAGATATATCGATGTGATTTTGGATATTGATGGGAAGTGTAGTGATTGTTATACACATTAAACTTTGGGGTGAAATCCTTAATGTTGAATATACTGGAAGACTATTCATATCATAGGGACAATGGATGAATATACTTCAAGTGAGGGATCGTATTTATATAAGGAATTGAATTAAATATGTTCGGGACGACGGCTAGTATAAAGAGGATTATACACACACACACACACACACACACACACACATATATATATATATATATATATATATATATATATAGGTATGTATATGTATATATGTATGTACTCATGGTGTAAATAGCTAAATCGTGTGTGATGGTTTAATTATATGATGTGATCATATGGATGTATATATATTGTGTATGTGAATGATATATATACGTGTGGTGTAAAGCATACCAGGCACATGCTATCATGGGAAGTTGCGGGATGAGGGTGAGCACTCTGGCTTGAGGAGCAGGGTGGGGATATTCCCCAAGACATAGTCGTCCATTTTATTTATTTGTATGATTTTATATTTTGGTGGTGAGAAGTCTTGGGTATGTATCGTTCTCACATGCCGGTTAGGAACTATGACCGCTTCCCATACGTTATGATTGATTTTGTCGCCATGGAGGTGAGAAAATAGTCCGATAGATGGTGACCCTGGGGGAAAGTGAGTAATTCCTGGAAGTTGATAGCATGGTGCAGTATTTTGGCATCCTATAGCCGGTTATATTATGTAAATTGCATGGTGTACATTATGTGTGATATGTATATTTGGTTATGGAAATGTATGATTGCTTATATATCCATATAATAAGTTAGCTTGGTTTTTGAAATTGTGTACATTTTTAAGGGTGGGGATGAATGCCACATTAATACACATTTTTTCAAAAATAAGGGTTGAGATCAATTCTTACCACTTTAATTCAAAATTTGAATTTTAACACACACACCCATTCCAACTCACACGATTCTCTCACTCTCACTCTCAGACGATTCTCTCTCTCTCTCTCTCTCCCTAACTCACACACATGCACACACCCGATAAACCCCCCTCCCCATTCCCCGCCCCTCCCGCCCCCTCTAAATCTCCCTCCCCCTTCCCCATTCCCCCGCCCTTGGTAAACCCCCCTCCCCTCTTCCCCTCAAACACACACGCGCACACATGCACAAACACACACACGCACACAGAATCACACACACACGCACACAGAAACACACACACACACGCACTCGGAAACACACACAAACGTACACACAGAAACACATGCACTCAGAAACACACACACACCCGCACACAGAAACATCCGCACACACAGATCTGACTTTTTTTTTTGGAAAATAGTTTGTTCTTCAACAGGAATTCGGGGATGTAGTTCTGCGATTTGGGTGCGATTTGGGGATGATGGTTGGTCTTCTTCAAGAGGTATTATGCAATTTGGGTATGACATGAATTTTTAGTGGTATTTCACATTTGGTTCATTGATCACACTGTGTGTGTGTGTTTTTTTTTCCCTGGCACTTCCTCAAAGCATGTATTTTATTTTATTTTTCTTTGGATAAACTTTCAGTAAACGTTTTTTCAACTGTAATTTTTTTTTTAGGTGAACTATGTACATATAATTATTTTTAGTAAATTATTTTTTTAGGTCAATTGTATGAATAACATGAGTAAATGAATTGAATACAAGCATATGCAGAATATGTTGGATATCACAGTTTGGGCTAATGGTAGTATCAAGACAGTTCCTTGTATTAGATCTTCAATGATTTTTTGTCACATTCAGGTACGGAAATTCGCTAAAGCCTATTAGGTGTTCATTCATTTTGCAAGCTAAGGAATTTCATTCATTTTGCAAGCTAAGGAATTTCATTGTATAAATATAAGTCAATTTTTCTTTTAATTTGAAATTAAGGTGTTCATTGTTATAATTTTCATGTTGCACTAACATTCTCATTTAAAAATGGTTTCTTAAACTGTTGGTGCAAAAGTGGTTGAACAATTTTTAATTGAATTGTGGGGGTTTGATATGAGTTTGTGTTTATTTTAGTTTCTTCGGTACTAACATGGTCTCCTTTTTCCTTCTTTTTTTTTTGGTTTGTGTGTAGGTACACTCTCAAATGTACCATCTTTGTCCGTACCCTCTCAAATAATTTTTAGTTTGATTTTATAGGTATGCTATGTATTTTAGTTTAAATTGAGCTTATGGGAGGTTTGATATTTTCTTTTTTAAGCTCAATATAGTTTTTTAGTGTAATTTGATTTGGTAATTGTAGTAAATACTCATAATATGTTTCATTTCATTGATGAGTTTCATAAGAACAATTAGAATGCAATTCAGTAGCTTAAATCCCCAATTTTCATGTTAGAATGCACCGCATTTCATAAGAACAATTAGTGTGATGTGTTTGGGTTGACATTTTTATTAAGAAAAGTAAAGTTCTCATCACTGTTGTAATGGATGGCCTGATAAGTAGGATGCACTGAGCATATTGTATGTTTTATTTCTAAATCTCTCATTTAGTTTCATATTAATAATTATATATTTCTGATATGTTATTTCTCTTTCAGCTGCCAAATATTTGAAGTCCTACGTGATACCAGAACCGGAGGCAATCGTAACGGATCGGATGACTGAATATGAGTGTTAGGAGGTTGGTTTTGTAGATCAGGTATACTCTCTATTTTATTTTGGATTTTATTATCAATATGCATATAAACAAAGGCATATATTCTGAAAACACGCACACAAACACGCTCACCCACGCACACACACAAACACGCACACACGCACACGTGCCCCTTGCCCGTCCCCTCCCCCCTTTCCCCACTCACACACGCGCACACAAACACACGCACGCACACACTCGCACTGCATATATGCATATATGCACACAAACACTCCCCACAAACACACACACATGCACACATGTTCACCCTTCATGTCCTCTCCCTCTTCCCCAATCACACTCACACACATAAACACACACACGTGACCCCTGCCCGTCCCCTCCCCCTTTCCCACTCACACACGCTCACACAAACACACGCACGCACGCACACACATGCGCCCCCTGCCCGTCCCCTTCTCCTTCCCCACTCACACGCACACACACAAACACAAACACATGCTCCCCCTGCCCATCCCCTCCCCCCTTTCCCACTCATACACGTGCACACAAACACACGCACGCACGCACGAACGCACGCAGCATGCACACAGTCGCACTACATATATGCAGATTGCATATATGCACTGCATATATGAAGATTTCATATATGCATACCTGCCCCGTCCCCTCCCCTATTTCCCACTCACACACGCACACATGCACACACAAACACACACACACACATTATCACCCTTCTCATCCCCTCCCCCCTTTCCCACTCACACACGCGCACACAAACACACACACGCACACCCGCACACCCGCATATGCATATATGCATATTGCATATATTCATACCTGCCCCGTCCCCTCCCCCCTTCCCCACTCACACACGCACACACACACACACACAAACACAAACACCCACACACACTCACATACGCCCCCCTGTCCGTCCCCTACCCCCTTCCCCACTCACACATGCACACACGCGGACAAAAACACACACACAAACATTTTAAGTTGTCTTCACGCCCCTCTTCTTTAATCAACCAAGGCTCAAGATAAAATGGTCTTCTCCCTCTTCTTCCCCAGTGCGTAGTTTCATGTATTTGAAAAGTCTCATATTGTATCATGGTACTATTCATTTGTTCATGTTATAGGAAGTAATCTATGAGCAAGATCATATATAATAAGTAATTAACAATTTTTGGTTTTACAGAATGACTCGCTACTTGGGGTTTCAAGATGTTCGAGTCGGTCACAAAGAAGAGTCCCAACACCTGTATTAGTGTCGGTGTTCAGTTCCATTGGTCGACCCTGTGAATGAAATTCTACCTTTTTATGGAGAATACTTTAAAATATATGATAGATGAAGTGCGTCCGGTGGTCCAAAAGGATCACAAATCCACCGTCGGTGTTGAGGACGTGTATGGTGAGGATAGTGCCACTTAGTATCAATTTATCACTCCTGGATCAGTCTCTATTGTCAGGTGAAAGACCGATAATTTGTGACTTCTCAATGATTTTGATATTTTGTTTTCCCCTTGATTAAATGACAACCCCCCCCCCCCCCCCCCCCAAACATAAGAATTGCATATATATGCATACATATATATGCAATTTGCATATATATGCAACTGCATATATATGCAATCTGCTGCATATATATGTAGTTGCATATATATGCAATCTGCTATAATCCTATGGTTTTAATGTTTTTAGGGGTGGGTGTGGGAGTTTAATATTCAACACAATTTTTCTAAATCTAACGTGTTTTAATTTTTCGTTTTAGTTTTCCAGATCTAACACATTTTTTCTCTTATGGGTTTTTGCGAGATTTTTAAGTTTCATGCTTTGAATCACCTTTGTTGTGGAAGATCTCCATGACTTAACCACCTAGGAACCTCGGACAACCCCCACCACACGGTATACATATTTTTCCTTTTGTTTTAATACTCAATTTATTTATGATTTATTAATTTGTTCGGAGTTATACATTATAAAGACAAATCGACTTAAAGTTTTACTTTTCATTCATCCAGGAATAGTTCAAAAGTAATTTTCTTTTGATGAAAACAAAATTATGTGAAGTAATTTACACGTCCCCACTCACACATGCCCACATGCCCACACGCAGAAACACGCACGCACACACGCTGCAATATGCATATATGCAAATTGCATATATGCATACATGCACACGCACATGCACACGCACACGCGCTCCCTACCCCATCCCCTCCCCCTTCCCCACTCACGCACACACGCGCACACACACACGCACACGCACACACACTCCCCCTACCCCGCCCCCTCGCCCCTCCCCCTTCCCCACTCACATGCACACATGCACACATAAACACACACGCACACACGCACACACACATGCTGCAATATGCAATATATGCACTGCATATATGCAATTTGCATACACGCAAACGCACACACACACACGCCCCCTGCCTGTCCCCTCCCCCCTTTCCCACTCACACACGCGCATGCGTACATGCACACAAGCACACACGCTGTAATTTGCATATATGCACTGCATAGATGCACACACGCACCCCCTCCCTCGTCCCCTCCACCTTCCCCACTCATACACGTCTCCCCCCCTTCCCCATGTGAGGATAAAATTTATAGACTCCATGCCACATATGATCATTGTGTACTAACTATGGTAGTTAGGTTAACGTACAATGTTTTTGGGAACTCGAAAGTTGAATTGCTAACGTACAATTTTTTTGGGAACAAACCAATTTTTTTTTCATTTTGTTTCAGGTTTTAATTCAAGACAAATCAAACATGGACTTAATCTTCCATCGTCGCTATAGCCTGCTGCCTAAATCTGCCTCAAACTTCTAGCATTGTAGCCCGCTGCCTAAATCTGCCGAATTTTGATTTTTTTTATTTATTTGTTGGATTTGTTGTTACCCCTTAAATAGGGTGGATAGTCCAATAAACAAAGGAGACTATGTCCAATTTTTTAATAAAATTGACACTTTGTTTATTTGAGACACAATGAATTTGATTGATGAATATTGTATATTTCATTTTATATGTGAATTTGTTTGATGAATTTAGACAATTTGGATATTGGACTATTTTTTATTTCTTAAGCAGGGTGAATAGTTCCATAAACAAAGGTGATTATGCCCAACTTTTTAAAAATTTGACTTTTTGTTTTTTAGACACAATGTGAATTCGATGGATGAATATTGTATATTTTATATTACATGTGAATTTATTTGATGAATTTAGACTATTTTAATGTTATTGGACTATTTTATGTTTGTTAAGCATGGTGAATATTCCTATAAATAAAGGATATTATGCCCATTGCTGTAAAATCATTTCGAAATTTTTGCGTTTCACTATTACGTACTTTGAAAAATTATCACCGTTTCGCGATTACGTACTTTGGAAAATTTCGTCGTGCCTTCAGGCATGGGCATACGCTAGTGTATATATATATATATATATACTTATATATCCTATAGATGAGAGGATATGAAGTTTCGATGACGTACATCTTGGGTGATTTTTTTGTACGAGTTTATTTGTGGTCGTAGGATCGTACTTAGAGACATTTGCGGTTATGTCGACCCAATGATTTAGTAGAGATTCAAATTAGGTTTTAGATAGTATTCTATAATTAAGTAGTTGCAGTAGTAGGATTTTTGTGGATGACATAATGGGTCCCTACGATTAACATGGACAAGAAGTAATGTATCAGGGGGTTCCTTGTTTAGATTTCTCTTTGAGAGACGCCCCATGCACGAAACGTAGTGCAATGTTGAGAGTAGAGAGAAGTTTTGTCCTTATTATATTGTATGCTTGTTATTTAGAGAATAAATCCTTATATTGAAGCCAAATGTTAATGTGCAACGTATTAAGACTTATAACTAGTGTAAGCTAATAATTGGAACCACTGTAGCCTAGTAAGGCATATATGTGAAAATATACTTAAGTGTGATTAGAATAGGAAGGATTTGAGGGTTATGTTAGAAAGGCAGGTCATGTGTGTAGGCCATGCGTATGGTAAGGTAGGTTGTCCTTATGGGTGGAGTAACTTAATTAAGGTTCCAAGATGCGAATAGGTGCGCGCTGTTAGATGAGAGGTGAGTTTGGGGTTTCACGAGAGTGAAAATCCACTTAAATGATGAAATAAGTGCATTTATATTTATTATGCACGGTTAACAAACTTGCTAAACATTTTTACAGCTCGGGCTCTTACCCGTTTATATTTTTCTTTTGCTATATATAAGTATATATATATATATATTGTACTACAGATGTCCTACTGCATGGATACCGGATGCAGTTGCAGACTGTGGATGAATTTAGAGTGTAGTGGCCTCCATGTTCTTTGAAAATATTGGTAGGATTCATGTTGAGTATCGGGTTTATACCCAAGGGATATTTGTAGTTGTTTATATTTCTTCTTTATGTTGGTTGTACTGTCTATGACCGAATAGTTTACTCGGGTATATTTTTCCTTGTACATACTCATTTATTTTTATTCTAGCACTTTCTTTTATCATGGTACTCATGTTCATGTTACCTTTTCTTGTAGTGTTACATCGTTGGTTGTTTTTTTGTTGCATGTTTTAAATTTTTGGCACTCTCTTATATTATTTCGGGTAGTTAGCTTTATCTATTTATGTTATAGTCTGTTGATGTTAAGACTGAGCCATCTGAGATTCCTGATTTGATGTAGTATAAGGATGGCCACCCATTATTATTTTAAGCAGGGTGTCACAGATGGTATCAGAGCATCAGGTTCCAGTATCTTTAGGATCTGTGTAGGTTTTCTACGTTCTTCAGTTAACGTTCTTGATATAGAGCCCTACTATCAGGATTATTGTGTTCACTACGTTTATCTTCTTCTGTGAGGTGTACTCACTTGAACGATGTGCTGACACAGTTTCTTTCATCTCAGACGTCGCCAATAATAAGTCAATTAGGAAGGGGAAAGATGAGGGATGTAATACCCATAACAGATTTTGGGTATGCTTTGATTTGAGGTATTTCTTTCCGTGATTCAGGGAGAGATAAGAAGGGTAATTGTGTGATCAATAAGGTAAGTGATGATGAGGAGAGAATAGTGAAGCCCATGGGAGGTTTAGATTGATAAATTTACTAGCATTTGTGAGGAATCTTGGTGTTGTTGATTTCCTTGATGTGAGGTGTGGAGTTGTCCCAATGTCGGGAGTATTACCTTCTGGGAAGAGTGAGTAAGAAATTTAGAGTTTTTGGTCCATTGAGTAGGACCGAGGGTGTTTTTGAGAGTCGTAATAGCGTCTTGTCCTTCGCGATGGTTAGGAAGGACTTTTGGGAAGATGTTTCTCTTGTGGAGAAATAGGCTTTCGGAAGAGAGATTGCCATGGGAAGAGTAGAGGGATTTGAACAGGGATTCATTGATGAAGTAAAGCAATTAGGTTATGGAAAAATAAGGTATAATTCCTTTCTTTGGGTTTAGCTCATGCTTTCTACGGGATGAGGAGCGTTGCATGTAAGGTTTATGAGTGGTTAGATGTTATAACCATTATGGGTGTAGAATTTTCCTTGGAGGAAGGAATGATCGAGTGTCACCTTTGTATGGAATCTTTTGGGAAAATAGATCACCGCATGGTGAGATATTAGAGAGTTGTGCTATTGATTTTCGGAAATACGGATTTTTAAGATTCTTGAGTAGTAACGATAGGGATATTGTTCTATGAATAGTTTAGGGAGGGTAATTGTGGTATTCTAGTGAGGGAAGGGCTTACCTTGCGGTAGTGCTTTAATATGATGTAAATGATTTGTATAACTGAGAAGGTTTAGAGTTTAGTAAAATTAGTGTTGAGCAGGAATTTAGCGCACGGTTGTGCTAGTTTTGAGAACTAGGTATTGGTGAGAATATTGTGTTTGTTGAAGCCTTGTGTCTAGAGCATTAGGTGTTTGTTTGGGGTGTCGAAAGACATGGAATTGTTTTATATTACATTGTTGCATATGCCTTCTGTGACATCCCGACTAATTAAATACCGGGTATCTACTCCTTTATAAAATTAATTCAAAATGCGAAGTTGGCTCAGTTAATAGCATCACTGTCGAAAACATTTTTATTATTACTAACCACCTAGTATTTAAAAAAGCAAGTTGCCAAATTTTAATTTAAGTCTGATTAACATGCAACAAGTGAAATGAAGAAATAAATAACACCATTCACCATACTGAAGTAAAATGAATAACCATCACAATGGAGTAAATAAAGTCTGGAGGAAAACTCCTCGCTACAATCCCATACTGAAATAAATAACTGAAACAATACATGCTAAAGTCTGAAAACTGAAATGTAAAAGATGCTCTAAATAGAAATGGGCAACATTCCCTACAACGGATAGATAGTGACTCTGGAATCCAAAAGATAGAAGCGTCTATGAGAAAATCCCTGTAGCTTCCACCACCAGCTACAGCTCGTCACCTGAATGAGTACCTATGCTTGGTGTCCTTGTGGCTGGGCACCTAAAAATGGTTTTACAAAGAAAAGATTTGAAAAGCAAACGGGTCAGAGCCCGAATGTGGAGTTATATTTTAAAAACCTGCAAGTGCTTTAAAAACATTTAAAACATTAAATGCAAAGTACATGTTAGGACGTGCATTCACATTATATTCTCACCTCTCATCTAACTGTGCACTCCTAACGCAAGTACCCATCTATAATGATATAAACCACTAGCTAATTGACATCATAACTAGCTAGACTATAATAGTTCCTACCCTTATTACCCGGTTCTATTTAACATAACAACGCTCCTAATTAAATAGAGATTTAACGTAAACTCGGTTACAAAATATGCCATTGATATAACTATCAGTTAACTCATTATATAACTCGAAACAATACCGTAATATTTTTACAACATTAACATGAGGATTCCCATTAATATAATGTATATTATTCATCTCATAAATATACAATACAAGCTCCCCGCAATCTAAGCTGTAGTGCACGCATACTCTGCTATCCATCCCGGTACATCACGTACATAAGGATCACATATTCCGAATCTCTCAGGAATAGTTCAGATAACACAAATCACAAATAGTGGAGGCGAACACAGTCACCATCACATGGGTCACGCACATACCTACGCTCCCATGATCAGCGGACTTATTAATATCACAATAAGTCTTTCTATGACCTATGTTCATCAAGGTACCAGTCTATATCCCCCCCGTAGGCACACAAGGATTAGAGGGTCCTAAGCGAACGTAAACCTCCCGTGATAGCAAGTATGGTAGGTATGTCATACACATAAGATTTTATGCTAAGCATTCACACATCTTAGATATCTCAATATTAATAAAGTCATACTCTACATCATTATACCATTATTCCAAATCCATATATTTCAAGTATCCCGATAATATATAATTTAAATGGTCGACACGTCTCACGTCGTAATTCCTTAAACTTAAAACCTATCTTAAATAGACTATTAAGTCTCCCATAATTCCCACATATGACATCTTTATACCTAAGGTCTTTGCTTCTGCCCGAAACCTTATTTCATCAACTTATTCAAATTTGTACTATTAACCCAAATATTATCTCACATGACAAATTTCATTTATTTAGAATAATTCCTCAAAATACATTCCAAATAAAGTCCCATCTCATAATCATGCCTACTGGTCTTCCTTAAAGTCAAGGGTATTCATAAAGTCTCTAATAATATTATCCAAGGGTTAACACCACTAAAATTAAATTAAGGGAAAACTTCATTTATTCTGGGAAGATCGATCGATCGACCTTGACCTTCGATCGATCGATTTTGTCGATCGATCGACTGATGAATGTCGATCGATCGATTACACAGGTATGGTTACGGACTGCTTCGATTTGCAGATTTGAAAACATCCCAAAACTTATTTTTAAAGCATGATTCTCTAATATAACGTTATAGTAATGTCATATAACCATCCTACAATATTACTAACGTCCATAAATCAATATTTCAACAACTAAAGGCTACATATGGATCAATCTTCATCAAAAACCTAGTTTTCTAATTAATCTCAAGAACATTCATAAACCTCATCTTAAATCCGTTTTTGGTATCACAAAAGTCAGTAATTCTCTTAATATGATCTTCCAGTAACATTCTACATGCAACCTATATCCCAAAAATTAAACTAATAACTCCAATCTTATGGGTTTTTCATTATCTTCCAAGAACACATAAAGTTTTTGAATAATCTAACATGGAAGAAGCATTCTCCGAAATTTAAATGGAATAAATCACTTGCCTTGATTGTCTCTGGATTTGGTGTTGGATTTGTAAGCTCTTTCTGCAGATTTTCTGCAGAATTCCTTCTCTTTCCCTTCCTCTCTAAGCTTTCTTCTTCCAAAGGTGGCTATGGTGGCTAGGGTTTCCTTTGGGAGAGTTGGAAGACTAAATGATAACCTACGTAGCTTTCTAGGTTAATAAGGGTTGGTTATGGGCTTAGTGGGTCTTATCCACATCAGATTTAATTAACCAAATTTTCGTCACTTTTAATTCCTCAAAACGTGAAATTACCAAAATACCCTTTAAGTTGCCGGTATGGCCTAAAAATACCCCGGGACCCAAACTATACCCCCGGCTAGTGTTTTCTGACTATCTCGACCCTTCCGGACGCGATGGCGCACTCAAAACGACCATACGGATTATAGATTTTAAATTCACTTTTATTATCAAAATATTATACCGTGACGCGGCGGTCCCACGCGTCTCAACAAAATTTCTCAAATGCCGTATATAAATCCCACGACAAATTTTATAATACCAAGTTCATATATAATCATATATGCACACAATTCGCATCACATTAGTATTTTTATCCCGGATTAATTTCCAATTAATACGCATTTAATTAATTAATCCCAAAAATAAATATAGTCAAAAGTACGGGGTATTACACCTTCAGGCAATATCTAAAACTCAAAAATATTTTATAAAAACTTAACCATGGTTTAACTGTTCTCAATCCCCGACATAGCTACACAATAGTGTATTGGGAGGGTTTCTTGTTTGAATTTCTCTTGTGAGACCTCCCGCACATGAATGCAGCTTATGTCAAGAATTGAGAAGAGTTCCACCGTTGGGAATTTCAAACTTTTATATATATACTTAGTACGATATTATATTTTATTTTTTTGTAGAGTTATATTACGATTTCAGGCTAGTGGAACCGGGTTATGTTTTTACGAGTTGAACTCGGGTACGGGGTGTATGGGCACCCTGGGTAGCTAATATTACTTTAAAGTTATAGGGTTCGATGTGAGAACTGGAAAGGATCGGTATAGTGATCTAGAGGATAGATGTAAGGACTAGATGAGATCCAAAGTCCAAGGCATATCTTAAATTTCGCGAACGAAATTCTTGTAAGGGGGGAAGATCTGTAACACCCCACGATTTTGGGAGTGAGAAATTAAATTTTGGGAGAAATAAAATTTATTTAAATTGGAGAATTTAAAATTTTGGAAATTGAGGTCCAAAAATTTAGGACGTTATAAAGTATTTCAGATGACGATTCTGAGTGCGCCATTTATTTCAGATGGGTCGAGATAGTCGAAATGACTGTCATTGGGTTATATTTCGGTTCCGAAATATTTTTGAGTATGTTTGACTCGAATTGAAGTAAACGAGTCATTTAACGTGTGTATTACCATTTAAAATTGGGGTACGTGTTTTAAAGTTTTAAGAGGCTTACGGATCAAGCCAATCTCATTATGATAAAGAGAGAAAGATAAAGGAAAAAATAAAGAAGAAGAAAGGAAAAGAGAGAAGGGAGAAAGCTTGGAGATTCCGGTCAATGCGCAGTTCCGAGAACGATTCAACCTCTACAATTCTCAGACAAGTGTTTAATCTTGCTAAATAATTCATTTGTGTATTTCATTTCATAATTTGTGGATAATAAAATTGGATTTTGGGTATTTATATCAAAACCTAAATTTTGGCTATTTATGTCTTGAAATTGATGTTTATACTTGGGTTTAAGGGTGTATAGATCGATGAAACTAGATATAGGATGATATTTGATGTTGAGAACATATTTGGGTTGAGGATAATTGGGTGAAAGTAGTATAATTTGGGTTTTGGAAATTTTGGGTTTTGGAGAAATTACTCTATTTCGTAGCTTGCTGCACAAGCCAAATCAATTCGCCCCTAGCGAATCGATTCGCTATGTTGCAGAAGCATCGGGTCTTTAGGGCCTAATCGATTCGCCCCTTGCGAATTGATTCGGTATGTAGAAGACTTACAGGTCTAGTTAGGCCAAATCGATTCACTGGGGCCTAATCGATTCGCTAATTGGGAATGAATCTATTCGGAGGGGCCGAATTGATTCGAAAACACGACAGTTTTGAGGAATTTTCCTAGAGGTAGTTTTTAACTTTTTTGGTTGGGTTTCTCTGTTTGGAACTTTTATATATGATGCGAGAGTGATGTTGTGGGGATTTATTGAGAGTTTCTCACTTGTTATAAATGTGGGGACATATCGAACTAGTTCGGGCAACGTATATATATGTATTGGAGTTTGTAGTATGGATATCGTGGGGAAATTTCATTAGGGATGGGAGTTCCATTTGGAGTTTAAAAAGTGAGTTAACCTAGAATTTAGGGGAGGACCTTCTGAAAGAGTTGTGAGGGCATGGCGTGGAAGTTTATATGCCGACTTTTGTGTCGAATCCGTATAGTGATAGGATTCTGTTTAAAATATGATTGGGGACCGATGAGAGAGAGAGAGAGAGGTCGCGTATCCTTTGTAATGTTTAACTTAAGGAATAGATTGTCAACAAAATAATATTAAGGGTTCATAAGAGAAACATAATAGTAGGCTAATTTGAGAGTGATTGGAATATTTTAATGACTAGATAAGAATGGGTCAAATGGTAGTCGGGGAAGTTACTTCATATCTATGGGTGATCAACGTTGTGTATCCCAAAAGATGATGGGATCATAACTTGAATTTAAGTTTAATCTTAGGGTTTTTAGACCATTAGTTATGTGCATACCAATAGTCGAAATTAGTACTAGATATATCGATGTGCTTTTGGATATTAATGGGAAGTGTAGTGATTGTTATACACATAAAACTTTGGGGTCATATCCTTAATGTTGAATATATTGGAAGACTATTCATTTCATAGGGGCAAAGGATGAATATACTTCATGTGAGGGATTGTATTTATATAAGGAATTAAATTAAATATGTTCAGGACAACGACTAGTATAAAGAGGATTCTATACACGTATAGCCGAGTTTATAAATTTCATACATACGCATGAGAGATGGTATGTATATATGTATGTAAATATATAGGTATGGATATGCATATATGTATGTACTCATGGTGTAAATAGCTGAATTGTGTGTGATGGTTTAATTATATGATATGATCATATGGATGTATATATATTGTGTATGTGAATGATATATATACGTGTGGTGTAAAGCATACCAGGCACATGATATCATGGGAAGTTGCGCGACGAAGGTGAGCACTCTGGCTTGAGGAGCAGGGTGTGTATATTCCCCAGGTCATAGTCGTCCATTTTATTTATTTGAATGATTTTATATTTTGGGGGTGAGAAGTCTTTGGTATGAGTCGTTCTCACTTGCCGGTTAAGAACTATGGACGCTTCCCATACGTTCTGATTGATTTTGTCGCCATGGCGGTGATAAAACAGTCTGATAGATGGTGACCTCAGGAGAAAGTGAGTAATTCCTGGAAGATGATAGCATGGTGCATTATTTTGGCATCCTATAGCCGGTTATATTATGTAAATTGCATGGTGTACATTATGTGTGATATGTATACTTTGTTATGGAAATGGATGATTGCTTATATATATATATATATATATATATATATATTTAAAGTAAATATATATATACTTATATATCCTATAGATGAGAGGATATGAAGTTTCGATGACATACATCTTGGGTGATTTTTGTGTACGTGTTTATTTGTGGTCGAAGGATCGTACTTAGAGACATTTGCTGCTATGTGGACCCAAGGATTTAGTAGAGATTCAAATTAGATTTTACATAGTAATCTGTAATTAAGTAGTTGCAGTAGTAGGATTTGTGTACATGACATAATGGATCCCTACAGTCAACGTGGACAAGGAGTAGTGTATCGGTGGGTTCCTTGTTTGGATTTCGCTTTGCGAGATGCCCCATGCACGAAACATAGTGCAATGTTGAGAGTAGAGAAAATCTTTGTCCTTATTATATTGTATGCTTGTTATTTAGATAATAAATCCTTATATTGAAGCCAAATGTTAATGTTCAACGTATTAAGACTTATAAGTAGTGTAAGCTAATAATTGGAACTACTATATCCTAGTAAGGCATATATGTGAAAATATACTTATGTTTGATTAGAATGGGAAGTATTCAAGGGTTATGTTAGAATGGCAAGTCATGTGGGTAGGCTATGCGTATGGTAATGTAGGTTGTCTTTGTGGGTGGGGTAACTTAATTAAGGTTCAAAGATGCGAATAGGTGCGCGCTGTTAGATGAGACGTGAGTTTGGGGTTTCACGAGAGTGCGACTCTACTTTAATGATGAAATAAGTGCATTTATGTTTATTATGCATGATTAACACACTTGATAAACATATTTAGACCTCGGGCTCTAACCCGTTTATATATATATATATATATTGTACTACAGGTGTCCTACCACATGGATACCGGATACTTTTCTATCTAGAGTCTTGTTAGTCGTAGTAGTTGCGGACTGTGGCAGGATTTAGATTATAGTCTCCTCCTACTTCTTTGAAAATCTAGGTAGGATTCATGTTGAGTATCGGGTTTATACCCAAGGGATATTTGTAGCTGTTTATATTTCTTCTTTATGTTGGTTGTACTGTCTGTGACCCGACAGCTTATTTGGGTATATTTTTCCTTGTACGTACTCATTTATTTTTATTCTAGAACTTTCTTTTATCATGGTACTTGTGTTCATGTTACCTTTGCTTGAAGTGTTACATCGTTGGATGGTTTTTCTTTGCATGTTTGAAATTTATGGCACTCTCTTACATGATTTCGGGTAGTTGGCCTTATCTATTTATGTTATAGTCTGTTGATGTTGAGACTGAGCCATCTGAGATTCCTGATTTAATGTAGTATAAGGCTTGCCACCCATTATTAGTATCGGTCATGCTTTATAGTTAGAAATATGTTGTTTTTTTGGAAGAAACAACATAAACATGTTATATTAAAATAGGTGTAACTTATATTGTATTACAAAGTATATTTATAAGGATTTATAAAAATACATGACAAAGAATATACTTCATTACCAGTAAGTACAGTTTAATACTTGAAGATGACTAATAACTAAATTGGTTGAAAGAACGTTTTAGTAACCCGATTTCCATCGTATCTCAGCATTAAATCATATGATTATGATAAGAATGATAAAAGTTATAAATTAATATATAAGGCTGTGATAACTGTTTATGTTTATTATTTGGTAATTTGTGTATGTAAGTAAATACAAAGAGTATGGAATATAAGAAATAAGTTACTTGCCTGTAATAGTTATGCATTTTATATTTCAAATTAATCCCATATTGTTTGTTGGTTAGGATTGGATTCCAACATTTTTGAGGTGTTAGGATATTCTGTAACAACCCGCGTAATTTTGGGCTATTTTAATTAATTTTTGGAAAATGGAGGAAAATAAAGTTTTTGATAAAATTCTTTTTATTGCTCAAATATGTTGGTTATTATTTTTAAAGGCGAGAATTTCAAACGGTTTCGAAAATGGAGTTAAAACAGATTTTAAAACGATTTTTAAATGTTTTTAACTCTTGGAGTTGTTTTGACTTCCAACTCTTCATTTCTTTGCCTTATTTAAAGGAGTCTTTTGGCTTCCAACTCTTCATTTCTTTGCATTATAAAAGGGAGTCATCGGCAACCTTTTTTAACCTACCTTTGGCAGAAATTTTGGCAGCAAATATATTTTATATTCCTCTTCCTTTTATATATACTTTGGCCCTTGAGATTTGTGAGTTCCAACCTTAGATTATAAGTGTTCTTGGGGATATTTTGTTGGAGGTTCTTCGATGAGCTTTTGTAGAACTTTTGTGTTGATCTTGAGAATGTGATCGTTGGTTTCTCATCATGGTTTGAGGTATGGGGTTTTACATAATATTCTCCTTAAATCTCGTGAGTGTCATTCTCTTTGAAGTCTTGTTTAATTGAACTCATATTTGAATTGTTAAATTCATTGAAATCTGGAAAATAATTATTGAAATTATTTTGATTCATGTGGTATCATTATATTGTTGTTGAGCACGTTGTCATGAGATTTTAGTATGGCACGGATGTTGGGCACTCGCCAAAATTCCTGTTTCCTAGGCTATGGCTTAAAAAGCATATACGGATGTGGTGAGGCCTGGTGACCCGATTAAAGTGTTATTGAGAAATTATATTGATAAATGCTTTGAGATTTGCATTTTGATTTGAATATTCGTACTCGTGTTGTTACGTTTTATTCACCGCTAATATATTTGTTGAGCATTTTTCTGTCGTATTGTGTACTTCCCCATATTTTCTTTTATTGGCAGGTTAGCGTGGATTTTGGGGCGCTATGGAGATTGATTTTAGTGAGGATTATTTGGGAAAAATTTGTATTATTTTGATGTATCGAGCTTTGGAGATTTGTATTTATTTTTCAAGTTAGATGTTGTATTTTTATTCAAGAGACTTGTTGTATTTGAAGAATTGAGATTAGTGGATTTATATTATTATGGGATTTTTTAGATGCTCTATATACCTTGTCACTTGTGGATTTGGATTTATTTTATCGCATTAGCGCTCCATTCGCTGTCCCCGGGCAGGTGGGGTATTACAAATGGTATCAGAGCTTAGGTATACGGCAACCCTCGGGGCTTGGGTTTTGGGTTCATTGCGTGGTTAGCAATTTTTGGAGACAGAAAATTTTAGGTATATTCGTGATAAGTTTCGAGATTAGAGGTGAGGAATTTATTTTTGGGAGACATGATTTATTTTTGGAGGTAGTGTAGTGGCCTGATTTTTTAGAGTTAGGCATTCGGCGATTTCGAGGGCAAAATTCCATTGTTAGTGGGGAAGTGTAACAACCCGCGTAGTTTTGGGCTATTTTAATTAATTTTTGGAAAATGGAGGAAAATCATGTTTTTGATAAAATTATTTTTATTGCTCAAATATGTTGGTTATTATTTTTAAAGGCGAGAATTTCAAACGGTTTCGAAAACGGATTTTAAAATGATTTTAAAATGTTTTTAACTCTTGGAGTTGTTTTGACTTCCAACTCTTCATTTCTTTGCCTTATTTAAAGGAGTGTTTTGGCTTCCAACTCTTCATTTCTTTGCATTATAAAAGGGAGTCATGGGCAACCATTTTTAACCTACTTTTGGCATAAATTTTGGCAGCAAATATATTTTATATTCCTCTTCTTTTTATATATACTTTGGCCCTTGAGATTTGTGAGTTCCAACCTTAGATTATAGGTGTTCTTGGGGCTATTTTGTTGGAGGTTCTTGGATGAGCTTTTGTAGATCTTTCGTGTTGATCTTGAGTATGTGATTATTGGTTTCTCATCATGGTTTGAGGTATGGGGTTTTACATAATATGCTCCGTAAAATCTCGCGAGTCTCATTCTCTTTGAATTCTTGTTTAATTGAACTCATATTGGAATTGTTAAATTCATTGAAATCTGGAATATAATCGTTGAAATTATTTTGATTCATGTGGTATCATTATATTGTTGTTGTGCACGTTGTCATGAGATTTTAATATGGCACGGATGTTGGGCAACCGCCAAAATTCATGTTTCCCGAGCTATGGCTTGATAAAGCATATACAGATGTGGTGAGGCCTGGTGACCTAATTAAAGTGTTATTGAGAAATAATATTGATAAATGCTTTGAGATTTGCATTTTGATTTGAATATTCGTACTCGTGTTGTAACGTTTTATTCACCGCTAATATATTTGTTGAGCATTTTTCCTGTCGTATTGTGTACTTCCCCATATTTTCTTTTAGTGCCAGGTTAGCGCGGATTTTGGGGCGCTATGGAGATTGATTTTAGTGAGGATTATTTGGGAAAAATTTGTATTATTTTGATGTATCGAGCTTTGAAGATTTGTATTTATTTTTCGAGTTAGATGTTGTATTTTTATTCGAGAGACTTGTTGAATTTGAAGAATAGAGATTAGTGGATTTATATTATTTAAGATTTTTTAGATACTCTATATACCTTGTTACTTGTGGATTTGGATTTATTTTATCGCATTAGCGCTCCGTTCTCTCTCCCGGGGCGGGTGGGGTGTTACATATTCAACAAAACTTCTCAAACATTCTTAAACTTCGGTAATAAATTTGACTCTCTGTGAGTGACCCACCATATGAATGGTGTATACTACTAATTGTGCATATAAATATATATTTAGGACCATTATGCTTGAATTTACGTGTTATGATGTCGCATTTATGGTACATATGCATATTTTTAACAAATGTTAAATTTATATTTTTTAATTATATTGACTTGGGTGGGTCCTATGAGATGAGGTGGTCTCACATTGATAAGAGAATTAAACTTCAAGTTTTGTTTGCTCGGACTAAAAAAGCGATGTGATGGTCCCTATCAAGTCTAGTGGGTTAATTGGACTGTGGTGGGTCAAGACTTGCAGGAGTCCACTACACCCACTTGTGTTATTTGAATTAAATTATTCGCCTAATTTTTTTATAAATGTTTGTGCGATGTGTTTTTAAGGTCATTCACTAAGATTATATACCTTACCCCTCTGTAATGTTTTTATTTCGGCATGCCTATCGTTTGGAGTTCACTCCCAAGTATATGACATCGGATCTGGAGTGTAAAAATTGTTATATGTGTCAAATAAGCTAGAGGGTGAAGTAAATGTTGCATGGGTTGAATACCAACTATCTTTTTGGTACATGTTAAACAATGAATGTGATTATATTAACTGTGTTTTTATTACTAGTTTAATAATAAGTCTAGTTATCTTTTCATATAAACAGGCATTTGAAAAACAAATTCATGTGTTGTTTTCCAAGACTATTAAATTTGTATTATTACATAAGGGAATTTATATCCATTATGAGGAAAAGTTTGACTTATTTAAGAAAAAGTGTCACAACTTGGTATTAGAGCATTGTTTTTAGTTTTTGCCATGGAGTCATGGTCTAGATTGGAAGTGAACAATAGAGAGTGGTTTTGTTATGAGTCAAGAGTGTGATTAATAATATTAATGCTAAAGTTTTATTTCACTTGTGTTTATTATATATATGGTGCAGTGAGTTATGGATTTTAAAGGAATGGAAATTAAGATATTGAGAATCATTACAGATGATAGAGATTTTATGCATTTTTTTCTTGAATATTTAGGTTATTTTATATGTTGTCATGAACAATGGTGTTGTTGAAGGAAATTATAAAGTGAAAATGTTTTATTCAAATTGATAAGTAATGGAAGTTATATGTTCCTATATTTGCATATGTGGACTTAAGTTGTATCACTAATTTGTACGCAAGTTCACTCCTCATCTAAATGGGAGAGTAATGTACATGAACCCATATTCAAGTAAAGGAATAGAAGTGAAGAAAATTAAAATTGTGGTATTATGATGACATTTAAAATATTAGAATGTGATATCTTATTATGTCAAACTATGGAGATTTGAAATTATTCTTGTCTTGAATGTGAATGTAATATGAAAATGATGATAATATTATAAATAAGAGAACATTATGAGCATGCTTAATGGTGGATATATGGTATGTGTTATAGACATTTGCATAATTGATAAGCTTGATTCAAATGGTATTGTTAAAATATTATTTATGGTAATATTAAAAAAACCGTGTTAGTAAGTTGTGAAGAATGAGTATATATTATTGTATTCGGAGAAGAGGATTGAACAAAAGTGAAGTTAGCAAAGTAAAGTTGTCCAAAAAGTTAAATTATCGTACAAGTAAACAACAAACTGGTGTGGGAGTGTGAGAAAGAGATCTGGTGTTAAATGATTTAGATTATGTGGAATGTAAATCAATGATATTAATTCCATAATAAAGGTATAAGAAGAACCAATATGAAATTTTGTCTACAATTTAGAAGTTTGTTATAGAAGTAAAAGGCTTGTAAAGGTTGAACATAAATTCATAAAAATTGATGTAAGTTATATTTTGGTGAAGGGATATAATACCATCTTGTATGGAAAGTTGTTTATTATAATGTTATGTAATGGTTGATATAGAAAAAGGTTACGATTGATAATAAAGGTGAGATGAGAACACTAGTAGTAGTTATATATGTTTATATGAAATGGTCAGCTGTAGAAATGAAATTCTTAAATTACAAGTCATTATGTCATAATTGATCCAACCATTAGTTCATAATGAATTATGTTTAGGGGAAGAAGGATTAATGGGAGTTAAAAATATATGTTTAGTGAGATGACTACATTTAGTGAATACTACTTTTGTGATGCTTTGTGATGAATATATGAATAGTAAAGTTGAGATGGTGACTAAAAGATTTAGAAGATTTAAATATTGTGGAGTCATCTTAAGAGTATGTTTGGTGTATTCTCACAACAAATTTCTTGTATTGTGTTGTTTATAAGAATTGAAGATGTATTTATAAATGGTGGTAAATTGTTGATATGTTTACATGATAGTGTAGTAAGAGTTATTAAATAAATAAAGTTGTTGAATGTATATTTCTATAAAATATGAACATAAAATAAGTGGAGGTTGTTATGGAAAAATATAAATGAAGTATGACTGGGTGTGAAGACTTCTTGAGAGTGAATAGTTGGAGTTAAATGGAATGTTTTTGTAATACCCCGTATTTTTATGCTATATTAATTTGGGGATTTATTAAATTTAATGTGAGTTATTTATTTAATAAAAATCCGAAAATTAATTATGTTATAATTATTAATGTGACGAGAGTTAGTAATTATGGGAAATTTGTTGAATATTACTAATGAGGAAAGTAATATGTTATATTGGTTATATTGAATGTCATGAGTGAGTTAAATGATAATTTCGAAAATTTAAGTCGAAAAGTGCTCGTGTCGCGTCGGGACTAAATTTTGATAAATAAAAAAAATGAATATTTTATAAGTTGCCCATATGGTCGTTTTGAGTGCGCCAACGCGCCCGAAAGGGTCGGGATAGTCAAAAAAGTGTACCCGGGGGTGTAGTTTGGGTCTCGGGACGTTTCTAGGCCTAATTAGTACCCCGGGAGGGCATTTTAGTCATTTTACATATTTTGGTAATTAAACCCACGAAATTCAGCAACCTATATCTTCCATTTAGGTTAGTCATTTAGGGTTAGAATATTCAGAAGCCTAGAACGGATATTGGAGAAGAGAGGAGAGAGCCCTCAAGGCAATTCAAGGCCAAAAAGTCACCGGTTTGCACCGCCGCCACCACCAACGCGTAGATCGCAAGAAGAGGAATGCAACCATACCAAAATCAGCCGTAAATCAGAATACCAGAAAACCCAGGCAAGTGTTTAACTTGCTATTTTCAGTGGTTCAATCTTCATATTAGTTTAGGAATGATTAGGGATGAATTATGTAGAAGAAAACCCAATTTGTGATAAGAAAATCCATGTAGTATTGGTTGATATGATGATTCTGGAAACCCTTGCCATGTAGAGGAAATTAACAACGAAATTTTGATGATTATAAGAAAGAAATTCTGGAGAAATATTTATTAGAAAACTGTTTAAGAAAATTCTAGGGTTCTTGATATTTAGATGTAATTTTGGGTGGAAATTCCATGTTTAAATGATGAATATGTACATGCCTTACGTTAGAAACATCTGGTATACTGTTGTAATGCTAGTAGTAGAATTCTTGGACGTTTGGGGTTGGAAAACATGTATGTAGATGAAGAAAATTGGTAGAACCCGTAACTGCAATTCTACAGAAAATCGAAATACCTGTTTGATTGATCGATCAAGCATAGAGCTTCGATCGATCGAAGGTTCGATCGATCGAGCTCAAAACCTCGATCGATCGACCCCTCCTGGTAAACTCTTATTTCCCTTTGTAAATGATTTAAAAATTGAATTGTCGTGATATAATTCTTGGGCATTCTTAGTTTAATGATTTGGGAGTCATGGAGGACCAGTAGAGTGTATTAATAAATGTTGGGATCATTAATATTCGAAGAGAATGGTATTTATGGGATTTTTACTTTAGGGTTAGTAAATTGATATATTAAAGGGTGAGGCGCGTAAGAGAGTTACGTTGAAACGTAATAATGTCACCTACTGAATTTTCTACTTGGAAGAATAAAGTCCACGAGTGTCGCGAAATAAGTGAGAAAACCCTTCGAGGTAAGGTTAGAGATGAAACCTTATACGTAATACTAATAATGTGTAGTTAAGGATAAATGTTGTAATTATGGGTGTCGAGAGGAACCTATATTAATATGATGAAAGTGGTATATTTATATGATTGTGTGTACATATATTATATACATGTGAAAAACATATCGCGCTACTTGCTATCCTTGAGGTTACCGCGTTGGGACAGTCTTATCTCGATGGGACCATTATGGGGGATATTAACTTGTACCCTAGAAGATAGATATCCTTGGTACAGGCTATCGAATTGATAGTTCAGACGGTCCTAAGAGACGCGAGTATGTGCCATCCTCTTAGAGACTTGGAATCTATGCTTCGCCTCGATATTTTTTGTGTATGTGTTAATACAATTCGAGAGTGATTCTGAATTTGTATTCCCCTTGATATGAGTGGTATGCGGTTTGGATAGTAGAAGTATGCACCCACCATAGTTTTATGTGGGGTGCTGTCATTTTATATATATTATACGAGTAGTTAATATATATATATGAGATTCGAAAATTTTGAAACTGCCTACTGTGATTTGATAAGTAGGACATGGTTGATGACTCAAATAATAAATACTTGTTTCATGAAAGTATAATATGACACTGGGAAACTTTATAAATTAATAAAGCTAAAACAAGAGTTGTGCTACTAATTGGAAGTATTCTTTTTAAACAATGATATTGTTCGGTTTTGAAATCTTATGAGTAAGTTAAGATAAGAAAAATTATTGGGAAGGTTTGTATGATAAAATGATAAGATAACCCGTTGGGAAGGTTAGTACGATAGGCGTGCACATTAGAAGAGAGGTGAGAATTTATCAAGAGAGTGTCGCTCTAATATGTTGTTGCATTGGCCTGTATCAATTTAAATACTTGCTAAACGTATTTTAAATCAAACACACTTTCGGGCTCTGACCCATTTTTTTTTCTCTCTCTCTCTCTTGTATATATATGTATATATTACAGGTGCCCAGCCATAGGTGCGTCTTGCTTATGATCTCTTGGAAGGAACGCGCCGCAGCTTAGGTGGGAGTTGCAGGTCTCTTCATTAGACGAATTCGTTCATTTGGATCCACTCTTAGTATTTTAATTTAGTTGAGCATATTTAGCTCTTTCCATTATTCCATTATTATTGGGACATTTGTATTTCAGTTATTTCCAGTATTGTTACTATGGGTTTTATTCAGTTGGTTGTGTTACTTTATATTTTGCATGTTGACATTCGGTGACGAATGTTTTAAATTAATTGGACTATGTTGCAGATATTTAATGTGGTGTGATTCTTACTTATTGGATGTTGTTAATAAAATAAATGATTTTCTTTAAAAAAATTTGGAAACTATGTATGAAAATGGTTTTGACACTTAGCTTAATTATTTAGGGTGTTAAATTGGAAAAAAATATTTTTATCGACAGTGATGCTGAGAATGAACGAACTCTTTACCTTGATTTAATTTAATAAAGGAGTGATCACCCGGTATTTAATTAGGCGGGGTGTCATAGGTGGTATCAGAGCATCAGGTTCTAGTGTCCCTAGGATCTGTACGGCTTACTATCGCTTTCAGCTTAACGTTATTGTTATAGAGCCCTATTTTTAGGATTGTTGTATTCTTGTTTTACGTTTAAGTCTTCAGCTACTTGAGATTTGATAATAACTGTAGACTAATAAACTTTTTCACATTTAAGATGCCTCCGAGACGTGCTCCGAAAGATAGGCGTGCCCAGGCCGAGCAGCCAACAGCTCCGACACCAAGCACAATGAATGCAAATGAAGTAGCCGCCATTGTTGCTCAGGTGGTAAATGCCGCGATCGCGGTGATTCAGCAGGCTCCATCCCAGGTTCAGGCAGTGGCGCCAGTACCAGCACAGCTTCCATCTGCATGGGAGAGGGTTCGGGATGCTTTTCAGAAAGCGCATCCCCCTGAGTTCTCTGGTAGCTCTGATATTGTCACAGTTAGCCAATGGAAGAAGGACATCCAGCGGCACCTCCGTATGTATGAGTGCACTGATGTGCAAAAGAAGTTATTGGCTTCCTTTAAGCTGGTGGGAGTCGCATTACAGTGGTGGGAGTCCACTACCACTTTGGAGGAGAGGGACACGATCCTTATTCAGTTGTTCTGGTAGCGGTTTGACCGCAAGTATTTTCCACCCGCCGTGCAGACTGAGATGAGGAGGAAACTACTGAATCTGAAGCTGGAGAACCTTACCGTAGAAGAGTATGAGGAGAAATTCACGAGACTTCTCATCATTGTGCCAGATGAGGCACCTACTGAGAGCAAGAAGATTTTGCTGTTTGTCGACGGGTTAGCTTGGAGGATCCGTCAGCACCTTATTGGGAATTTATCCCTGAGTACTTTCACTGATGTACTCAATTCAGCGTTACTACATTGCCAGGATCACCGCTTCCATCTGCAGGGAAGCAAGAGAGCAGGAGAGTCCAGACAGCAGGGCAGTATTGGGGGTAATAGTGCCAGTGGGGCACCATCTCATGGACAGACTCGTCAGCACGAGCAGAGTTCCCATCAGGGGGACCCTGCTAAGCGATTCCATTTAGGTGATTCTAGGCAGGGATATGAGGGCTATAGGCAGGGCCAGCAGGGTCAGCCTAATCATCAGGGCCAGCAGGGCCAACACCGACAGCAGGGCCAGCAGCGTGCTAATCAGGGCCAACAGGGCCAGTGGCGGGGAGGCAACGGCCATCAGGGCCGTGGTCAACAAGGACAGAGAGGAGGCAACTTCAAGGGCCGATGCTTTGGGTGTGGTAAGCACGGCCACAGGCACCAGGATTATCCGGAGGGAGATAGGGCCCCACAGCAACAGGGTGCCCGTAATGAGCCATAGAGACCACTATTTCCACCTGCCCTCCCAGCTCCAGCCCAGGTGCTAGCCCTACCAGCCATTCCAGCATCTCTAATGCAGCAGGGGAAATTACAGTATGGACGTTTCTATAAGTCCACCAGGCAGCAGCTCCACAGGCACCACCCATGATTGAGGGTATGTTTCCTATCCATGGCACTATGGGTCGGGTTTTGTTTGATACGGGGGAAACACATTATTTTATAACTACGCATTTTGCGAAGGCCTTAGGGTTGTTAGCCACAGAAGAGAGCACAGTGACATGTGTGGACTCACCACTGAGGAGTGGGTCACTAATTTTCTTTATATGAGGGGGAGTGGGGGTAGAGATCGGTAGTTTGGTATTACCTGCGGACATTTTAGTCTTAGACATGCACGAACATGATGTGATTATTAGTATGGATTGGCTCGCAGCTTATAGAGCCATGATTGATTGCTTCGGTTGGAGCATTGTTTTTGTCATTTCTGGGCAAGAGATGTTTGCAGTGGCGATGCCTCGCCCAGAGGGAGGTTCAACGGCTCATTTGTATTACATAGAGGAGGATACCTCTAAGGAGGTTGTGATTCCCTTAGATTCGATCCTAGTTGTCAGGGAGTATTTCGATTTGTGTTCCAGGAGATACCAGGCCTACCCCCTAGTCGAGAGATAGACTTTGTTATAGATTTATTGCCCGATACGAGACTTATGGCACGCGCACTGTACCGTATGGCTCCGGCAGAGATGCGAGAGCTACGAGATCAGATAGAGCAGCTGTTAGGTCAGGGCTTCATTCGCCGGAGTACCTCACCTTGGGGCGCTCCAGTTTTGTTTGTGAAGAAAAGATATGGTTCATTGAGATTGTGCGTGGACTACCGGGAACTGAACAAGGTCACGATACAGAATAGGTATCCGTTGCCTTGAATCGATTATCTGTTCGACTAGTTAAGGGGAGCAACTTTCTTTTCGAAGATAGATCTAAGTTCGGGGTACCATCAGTTATGTATTAGAGATCAAGATGTTTCAAAGACTGCCTTCTTGTCGAGATATGGGTCCTACGAGTTCAGGGTGATGCCGTTCGGACTCACAAATGCCCCAGCCGTTTTCATGGACTTGATGAACCGAGTACTCAGAGAGTTCTTGGATCAGTTTTTCATCATATTCATAAATGACATCTTGATATATTCACACTCCGAGGAGGAGCATTCTGAGCACTTGAGGAAGGTTCTTCAGACTCTACGAGAGCATCAGTTGTATGCTAAGTACGAGAAGTGTGGATTCTGGTTGCGAGAGGTACAGTTCTTGGGGCATGTTGTTTCTAAGAAGGGAATAGCATTTGACCCGAGTAAAGTGTCAGCGGTGAGGGAGTGGGGACATCCCACGACACCGATGGAAGTGCATAGTTTCTTGAGGTTAGTTGGTTACTATAGGAGATTTATTCGGGGATTCTCCAAAATAGCGGGTCTATTGACGAATCTGACTCGCAAGGGGGTACCATATGTTTGGGATGACGCTTGTCAGTTGGCTTTCGACGAGCTGAAAGACAAGGTTACTTCAGCGCCAGTTCTTGCATTACCGAAGCCAGGTATGGAGTACCTGGTTTACATCGATGCCTCTTTACGGGGACTTGGTGGAGTACTTTAGCAGGAGGAGAAGGCTATAGCTTTTTCCTCCCGCAAGCTTAAGCCGCATGAAAAGAATTACCCCACCCGCGACCTGGAGTTAGCAGCGGTCGTCTTTGCATTGAGGATATGGAGTCACTATTTGTTGGGAGAGAAATTTCATTTGTTAACAAACCACAAGTCGTTGCAGTACTTGTTCACTCAGCGAGAGCTGAATATGCGTCAGCGCAGATGGCTAGAGTTTGTGAAGGACTACCAATTCGATATACAGTATCATCCGGGAAAGGCCAACGTGGTTGCTGATGCGTTGAGCCGTAGACCGGTAAACGAAGTAGCAGACGTCTGAAAAGAAAAATGGAAGGAGTTGGGTCATCAGGAAGCAGTAGCACGTTCTTTCATATCCGTGATGTCAGTCACACCCGAGATTGTTACGAGGATAATACAGGCACAAACCACAGACCCGTTTTGCCAAGAGCAGATTGTGCGACTTCTAGCTGAGGGCGCTGAGTCCTATTCTGTTAGTTCTGATGGAGGTTTGCAGTTTAATGGGAGATTGGTGGTTCCAGAAGGAGCAAAATTACATTATGCAGTGATGACTCATTCTTACGGGTCCCGATTTGCAGTACATCCGGGAGGCGAAAAGATGTACCAGGATATGAGGCGATAATACTGGTGGAGTGGAATGAAAAAGGACATTGCTGAGTTCGTGTTCAAGTGTTCTACCTGCCAGCTGGTGAAGGTGGACCATCAGAAACCGTCAGGATTGCTTTAGCCATTGGAAGTACCCGCGTGGAAGTGGGAGAGTATTTCCATGGATTTTATTATAGGGTTGCCTACATCACAGCGGGGCTACGATTCTATCTGGGTGATTGTAGACCGTTTGGCCAAGGTGGCTCATTTTCTGCCGGTGCGGACAGATTACACCACGGGTCAGTATGCTCAGTTGTTCATCACTGAGATTGTCAGATTACACGGGGTGCCCCTGAATATTGTGTCAGATAGAGACAAGATTTTCGTATCACATTTTTGGGAAAGCTATCAAGAGGCTATGGGTAATGAGTTGAGGCTGAGTTCAGCTTACCACCCATAGACAGATGGACAGACAGAGCGTACTAATTAAATGTTAGAGGATATGCTACGCATGTGTGTTCTCGATTTTGGAGGAGGTTAGGAGCCACATCTTCCACTGGTAGAGTTTGCCTATAATAACTCTTATCAGTTCACGATTGGCATGGCTCCATTTGAGGCTTTGTATGGAAGTCCTTCTCGCTCCCCAGCTTGTTGGCTCGAAGTGGGAGATAACAAGTTGCTAGGACCAGAGGTGATTCAGGAGACCTCCGCGAGGATTGAGATGATCAGGAGTCGCATTCAGATAGCCCAAGACAGGAAGAAGAGCTATGCCGATGCGAAATGGTTTTTCTGGGAGTTTAGTGTGGGGGAATAAGTGTTATTGCATGTATCTCCTATGAAGGGAGTGATGAGGTTCGGGAAGAAGGGGAAGTTGGCTTCGAGGTACATGGAAACATTTCCCATCATCGAGAGGACTGGGCTGGTTGCTTACAGGTTGGGACTGCCAGAGCACTTACATCGCATTCACGATGTATTCCACATCTCGTCATTGAGATGATATCTTCGGGATGATATGGCCCATACTCACATTGCGATAGATGAGATTGACTTACAGCCTGATAGCTCTTACGAGGAGAGACCGGTGGCTATCCTAGACTATAGTGAAAGGAGATTGAGGTCGAAGATAGTTCCACTTGTGCGGGTCCAATGGGAGCATCATAATGTGGAGCAATCCACTTGGGAGCGCAAGGCAGATATGCGCGAAAGATATCCAGAGTTGTTTTTATCAGGTATGCCTTATTTTCTGAATTTCGGGAAGAAATTCCGTTATTAGGGCGGAAGTATGTAATACCCCGTATTTTTATGCTATATTAATTTGGGGATTTATTAAATTTAATGTGAGTTATTTATTTAATAAAAATCCGAAAATTAATTATGTTATAATTATTAACGTGACGAGAGTTAGTAATTATGGGAAATTTGTTGAATATTACTAATGAGCAAAGTAATATGTTATATTGGTTATATTGAATGTCATGAGTGAGTTAAATGACAATTTCAGAAATTTAAGTCGGAACGTGCTCGTGTCGCGTCGGGACTAAATTTTGATAAATAAAAAAAAGAATATTTTATAAGTTGCCCGTATGGTCGTTTTGAGTGCGCCAACGCATCCGAAAGGGTCGATATAGTCAGAAAAGTGTACCCGGGGGTGTAGTTTGGGTCTCGGGACGTTTCTAGGCCTAATTAGTACCCCGGGAGGGCATTTTAGTCATTTTACATATTTGGGTAATTAAACCCACGAAATTCAGCAACCTATATCTTCCATTTAGGTTAGTCATTTAGGTTTAGAATATTCAGAACCCTAGAACGGCTATTGGAGAAGAGAGGAGAGAGCCCTCAAGGCAATTCAAGGCCAAAAAGTCACCGGTTTGCACCGCCGCCACCACCAACGCGTAGATCGCGAGAAGAGGAACGCAACCATACCAAAATCAACCGTAAATCAGAATACCAGAAATCCCAGGCAAGTTTTTAACTTGCTATTTTCATTGGCGCAATCTTCATATTAGTTTAGGAATGATTAGGGATGAATTATGTAGAAGAAAACCCAATTTGTGATAAGAAAATCCATGTAGTATTGGTTGATATGATGATTCTAGAAACCCTTGCCATGTAGAGGAAATTAACCTCGAAATTTTGATGATTATAAGAATGAAATTCTGGAGAAAGATTTGTTAGAAAACTGTTTAAGAAAATTCTAGGGTTCTTGATAATTAGATGTAATTTTGGGTGGAAATTCCATGTTTAAATGATGAATATGTACATGCCTTACGTTAGAAACATCTGGTATACTGTTATAATGTTAGTAGTAGAATTCTTAGACGTTTGGGGTTGGAAAACATGTATGTAGATGAAGAAAATTGGTAGAACCCGTAACTGCAATTCTGCAGAAAATCAAAATACATGTTTGATCGATCGATCGAGCATAGAGCTTCGATCGAGCATAGAGCTTCGATTGATCGAAGGTTCGATCGATCGAGCCCCAAACCTCGATCGATCGACCCCGCCTGGCAGACTCTTATTTCACTTTGTAAATGATTTAAGAATCGAATTGTCGTGATATAATTCTTGGGAATTCTTAGTATAATGATTTGGGAGTCATGGAGGACCCGTAGAGTGTATTAATAAATGTTGGGATCATTAATATTCGACGAGACTGGTATTTATGGGATTTTTACTTTAGGGTTAGTAAATTGATATATTAAAGGGTGAGGCGCGTAAGAGAGTTACGTTGAAACGAAATAATGTCACCTACTGAATTTTCTACTTGGAAGAATAAAGTCCACGAGTGTCGCGAAATAAGTGAGAAAACCCTTCGAGGTAAGTTTAGAGATGAAACCTTATACGTAATACTAATAATGTGTAATTAAGGATAAATGTTGTAATTATGGGTGACGAGAGGAACCTATATTAATATGATGAAAGTGGTATATTTATATGATTGTGTGTACATATATTATATACATGTGAAAAACATACCGCGCTACATGCTATCCTTGAGGTTACCGCGCTGGGACAGTCTTATCTCGATGGGACGGGGGATATTGACTTGTACCCTAGAAGATAGATATCCTTGGTACAGGCTATCGAATTGATAGTTCAGACGGTCCTAAGAGACGCGAGTATGTGCCATGCTCTTAGAGACTTGGAATCTATGCTTCGCCTCGATATTGTTTGTGTATGTGTTAATACAATTCAAGAGTAATTTCAAATTTGTATTCCCCTTGATATGAGTGGTATGGGGTTTTGATAGTAGAAGTATGCACGCACCATAGTTTTATGTGGGGTGCTGTCATTTTACATATATTATACGAGTAGTTAATATATATATGAGATTTTGAAATTTGAAACTGCCTACTATGATTTGAGAAGTAGGACATGGTTGATGACTCAAATAGTAAATACTTGTTTCATGAAAGTATAATATGACAGTGGGAAACTTTATAAATTAATAAAGCTAAAACCAGAGTTGTGATACTAATTGGAAGTATTCTTATTAAACAATGATATTGTTAGGTTTTGAAATCTTATGAGTAAGTTAAGATAAGAGAAATTATTGGGAAGGTTAGTATGATAAAATGATAAGATAACACGTTGGGAAGGTTAGTACGATAGGCGTGCACATTAGAAGAGAGGTGAGAATTTCTCAAGAGAGTGTCGCTCTAATATGTTGTTGCATTGGCTTGTATCAATTTAAATACTTGCTAAACGTATTTTAAATCAAATACACTTTCGGCCTCTGACCAGTTCTCTCTCTCTCTCTCTCTCTCTCTCTCTCTCTCTCTCTCTCTCTCTCTCTTGTATATATATGTATGTATTACAGGTTGCTTAGGATCTCTTGGAAGGAATGCGCTGCACCTTAGGTGGGAGTTGCAGGTCTCTTGATTAGACGACTTCATTCATTCGGATCCACTCTTAGTATTTTCATTTAGTTGAGCATGTGTAGCTCTTTCCATTATTCTATTATTATTGGGACATTTGTATTTCAGTTATTTCCAGTATTGTTACTATGGGTTTTATTCAGTTGATTGTGTTACTTTAAATTTCGCATGTTGACATTCGATTGACAAATGTTTTAAATTAATTGGACTATGTTGCAGATATTTAATGTGGTGTGATTCTTACTTATTGAATGTTGTTAATAAAATAAATGATTTTCTTTAAAAAAAAATTTCGAAAGTATGTATGAAAATGTTTTTGACACTTAGCTTAATTATTTAGGGTGTTAAATTAGAAAAAATTATTTTTATCGACAGTGATGCTGAGAATGAACCAACTATTTACCTTGATTTAATTTAATAAAGGAGTGATCGCCCGGTATTTAATTAGGCGGGGTGTCACAGTTTTCTCATTGGTAATAACTAATCGAGTTTAAAATTTGAAGTAAAGGTGAATTAAGAATAATGGATGTGGATTGAGATATATGTTAGTGGAATTTGCACTTTGGGGATTTATACGGGTGTATATTATGTTATGGTAAATATTCCACTTATGTGTTATCAATAAGGATAAGAATAGCATTAATACGAAGTATGTGAAGAAAGCATGTATAGTGTGAGGTTATTTTATATGATATAATAAGATATTTGTATAAAATTCTCAAAGAAATGTGGCTTACGAAAGTCAACGAAGCATTTTAGAGTTGTTAAGTAGGTTTTAGGTTGTTGAATGGGATTTTGTTGGTGTTAATTTGTAAGAGGAAACTCAACAAATGATTACCTTTATGAACAAATAATAAATTTAGTAAAGATGTTTGAAAGGAAAGAGAAGTGAGAGTGTTGTGTGTATGATTAATGATGAAATAACATACCAGTGAGAAAGAAAACAAATTTACATTATTAGCAATCAAAATGAAGGTAATTTAATAAATTGGTAAATCAATGAATTTAGATTAGAACATAATTATTTGTGGATAGGGTATTTGCTAATATTTTGTTTTTATTGAGAACAAAAAAGCGACTATGAATAAGATTACAATAGTTTATTTGAAAGATAGTCATCCTCTAAGATACCTATAATAGGATACACATCGAATAAAAGACATCTAAGTTAATGCAAGACTAAATGTGGAATGATAATGGTTATAAGTTGATAGGAAATTAGTGTAAAATTTAAATCATCCAATATATATATAATATGTGCTAAGAAGTGTGATACAACTGTTATACTTACACTGGCTATGTGAATTAATATTGATATAAGTGAACGTGTGCAATATTGAAAAAATATATACCTAATGTATGTGATTGAGATTTTATTATAACCATATTCAAAACTAGTTTATGATGGGATATTGTTAAACCTTGGATAGTTATATTGGAGTTAAGGATATATAATGTGATAGGTATTTGTAGCTACTTAGATATGAATAATAAAGTTTCAAATTTTTTATTTGGTGTTGTATTCTGGTTAAAGATATAGGATAGTGTGGGTAGATAAGTAATAAATATTCGAGGATACATGGTTGAGAAAGAGATGATATATTATTATGGCTTGAATTTTTTAAGACATTATGGTGATTGTAATGGGGAGGAATCAATAAGAATAGTTTTTATTTCTTGGAAATGTTAACAAATAGAGGTAATGGATGTTTTAAGGCATTCAAATGTTTGATATATAAACGTAGAGTGTATATTGAAGAATTGTGAGTATCTCGTTATGCTTGATGGATTGATTTAGTCTGTATTTTACTAACATGTTGTTGTATATATGAGAAATGGGATATTGTGTGGTGATTTAATCTTATGCCTGTAAAATATAAAAATAATTATAATGATGAGTTTTTATGCATATCACTTAGTTTATAGAGAGTATGTGAATTATTAGAAGATTAACGGATTGGCGAATTAGTGATATTGTTAATAAAATGTTATGCAAATAGAAAACTATGTAATACCCCGCATTTTTATCGATATTTATTTATGGGATTAATTAAATTAAATGTGAATTAATTGAAAATTAATCCGGATAAAATACTAACGAGTTGTGAGTTGGTATTTGATTATAATGTGTATATATGGCAATATATGAATATTGGAAATATTGAATTTGTCGTGAGATAGAAATACGGCAATTTGGGAAATTTTGTTGGGACGCGCGTGACAGTCACGTCCGGAAAATATTTAGTTTAATTAAAAAGTGAATTTTATTTTTATTAACCGTATGGTCATTTTGAGTGCGCCAACGTGTCCGGAAGGGTCGAAATAGTCAGAAAACACTAGCCAGGGGTTTAGTTTGGGTCCCAGGGCATTTTTGGGCCATACCGGCAACCCAAAAGGGTAGTTTGGTAATTTTGGAAATTTGGTAATTAAAACCCACGAAAATCAGACTTTAATTACAACTTATCATTAAACCCACTAACCCATTTCCAACCTCAATCTAAGTAGTGGGCTACGGGAGAAGTTAAATAACTATTTCTAACTTGCCAAAAACCAACCCCCACCTCCATTGTCATCATCTTTAGAGAAGAACTTGTAGAGAGAGAGAGAGAAAAGAGAATTCTGCAGAGAGGGAGAGAACAATTCAACCTTCAAGATTCAACATCAAATTCAGAGAAAGATTAGAGGCATGTGATTTAATTACAATTGATTCAATGTTATCTTTTCCATGTTTAGCGAAATTATCGAATTTATCTTGGAAGATTGAAAGCGCAAAGGAATTTCCTTTGTATGTGTAAAAACAAATACGATGCGGAAGCCTAAAGGTGATGGTTCAATAATTAAACAAAGAAAATTTTAGTTTAATAAAACAAAATTAAAACAATTCATTGATCCAATTCAAGTCCTAGTATTTGCCTAAGTCATAATTATAAATTATTATCCAAAGTTAGGCGAAACCAATTTTAGCAAAAGACATGAATAAACCAAATTTACCCAATATTTAATTTAGTCCCAAATTAATTGAGTGTGATAAATTAAACCGAATTTTATCTTGAAATTATCCTAAGCATGGATTCTAAATTATTGTGCAAGATAAAATAAACAATATCACACTACGCCGCGATGTACGAGGAAAAACCCAAGACGGGAAAAAACCTCGGACGGCCCTAGCCACAAGTCCACTAGATACGGAATTATACAATTACAAGACAAAAGACTTACATCCTCGACTCGAACCCTCTCAAGCCTTATTGCTCCTTCTTGTAGAAACCTCTTTCTAGCGGATAACCACGGAGCTACACCGTGATCTCGGAATCCACCGATAGGACTTTGTATGGTCACCGTCACCCAAGCTTGGAGCCTTTCTCCAAGTGAGTAATACCGCAAAAAACTTCTTCTTCTTTGTGATGGGATGTAGAAGGAAACCCGAAATGTCTCTTTTTCAATTCGGTAGAGAAAACCGGTGCCAAAACTCCAAGTAAATATATGTATATAGAACATGGATAAACAACTATTGGGTGTAAACACTAGAGTGTGAAGGATTTTTCATTAAATAATAACACTCAAAACTTGATCTTTTTCTTTAAACAATTTTTTTCTCAAAACACTCTCTAGGAGTTTGTATAGTATGAAAAAGATTCACCTTTAAAAGTGATTCCCGTCCTTAATTAATCCATAAAAAATCAGTTAAGAAACAAGTGGGATAATGGGGTGAAAACTCCCAAAAACTGCTCAAAACTGTTCCCGCCTGGCATCTCGTTCGAACGAACTTGACTCTCGTTCGAACGAGACTTCTAACGAGTGACCAGACTGGGCTCGTTAGAAACTCGTTAGATATCTCGTTAGAACGACCAAACTCGTTCGAACGACATATCGAACGACTGACCAGTTTAGGGTCGTTGGCAAACTCGTTCGAACGAAACCTGGTTCGAACGAAAAAACTCATTCGAACGAGACTTCGAACGACTTCCAGAAATTTTTGATAAATTCAATTTTTGACCCAGAAACTTTATGTACTTTATTTTAAAGTTTCAATTAAATTATTCTGAAAGTAAAACATGGTTTTTATTAAACCTAACACCCAATAAATATTGTTCCAAGCTCCTATATAAATATAATTACATTCATACCTTGGGAGCATGGAACCATAGATGATGACGTAGAAACGAGGCACGCAAACCAGCATTTTGATGAAGCTTTATATTCTTTGCCGCTATGTCTTCAACACACACTTCATAGGCTTGAGAGTATTAAAATAAATCACTAACCTATGAATAAATGTTTTTTCCGGAATTGGGCCAAAACTATATATGGACTAAATTGGAAATTTGTGTCCTTACAAATCTCCCCCTTTGGCTATTCCGGGACAAAAACCAAAACAAAAATCCTAAAGGGCTGTCAAGCTCACTAGACTCAAAACATAACCCGCCCAAACTTGACTAAACCCAAGGATTAAACACTTTGCCTTTTGAAGTTGCCGCTTTAGTAGAATACCTGCACACTTAAGGAAACTCATCAAATGCATAGGGAATATCAAAATATTAAATGAAATTAAATAATTACTCCCCCTAAAATAATTCTCCCCTTTATCAAACACATGACATTTACTTAGAAAGACGTCTCCCCCAAGATAAATCTCCCCCAAACTAAGATAGAATAATAATAGGTTTAGATACCATTTCTCCTCCTATCATCATTCTCCCCCTTTTTGTTCAAAAATAGGCAAAGGATAAAGAACTAATTAACAACTTAAAGTGATAAGACATGAAAGCATATGGGCAATAAAAGCAAGGCAAAGACAAACAAATATCATATATATATATATATATATACTTTAAATATACCAATAAGTACTTGCATATATAGATAGATATAAACACACACATGACACAAAATACAATAAGTTTGCACGCTCGTATGGCAAAAATGTGTCATATGGAAACGGAAGTGTAGGGGTGTGTACTAGCAACAATTAAATTTAGACCCAAACACTTAAGAAATGTTAACGGAGTTCTCATTTAATTGCAAACTTCATCACAGTTAAATATAACCTCATGTGACAATATAAAGATTGAACTCAATGAACAAACATACACAATGCATACAAGCATATCATGATGATGATTCTACAAACCAAATAGAGTCATGACATTAAAGAAAACTAGGATAAACGGACATTGTGAAAACCGTTGATATACCATCCAATTCTCCCTCAATGAGCATATATATTCTTTTGTTTGTGAATGAATATATCAAACAAACATAGGCCTTGGCAATTGTTTTTCTATTTAATGCCAAATATTCTGTTTTTAGGCCTTTGGATCACGTATTTCTTTTAGATCCAATAAACGGTGGCTTACTATCGCAAAGGATTTAATTTATCCTTTCGGAGCCCTTCCCCGTGCATATTTTATTTATCATGTTTTCATTGTCACACAAATCTCATATGCAATGGATTTTGACATGCACTAGTCCTCCTAGGTCAAAGATATGTAGATGACTAGATTGGTAGGAGAACACCTCAAAAAGCTCAAATATAACATGTGACATTAATATTTCAAAAGAGCTCGTGCATGTGTGAATAGAGAGGCATATAAAAATAGAATCCATTTAAACAATACGAAATCCAACTACTCCATATAAAACATGGTAAAGAACATTTTAAGGATTGGAAATCTAAACCAAAAGTTCTAGCCACGTGGGAGCGTAAAAGATGGGATTCAAACAAAAATATATGCCATATGAAGTGTGTCAAACAAAAATACACACACAAAAAAAATCTTTTTGAGTTTTTAACATTTTTAATCAAAAATAAATATTTACTCAAAAGAACAAACAAAAATCATTTGTATTTTTCATTAAGCTTAAATGAAATAAATAACACACAAATGATAAACAAGAATCTTTTTATATTATTCAGTCAATTCAAACACACAATATAATACAAAAAGATAAACAAGTCATAATTTCTAGCATGGGATATGAAATAAGGCTATGACTAGAAAATGACTAAACAAGCATACATTTAGCATGTAAATATAGCATGCAGTACAAACGCTAAAGTATGCAAGCACTAACACATTCATACTTTAGTTTTAGCAAAGGAGGAAGCATGTGAAAGTGAATGAGAATCAACAACCCTATTTTGTAAGGCAACCAAGTCGGATTTCCTAACCCAAATTAATGAGGAATGACTATCTTGGGGTGTAGGAATTTTAACTACGGTGGTTACTTTACTATGGGGTTTTCTAGGAATTCGTTTAAGATCTAAAGAAAATTTCCTAAGATGACCTTGTCGACCACAATGTGTACAAGTGAGAACATGTCGAAAAAATTTACTTAAGGAGTGATCTTTAAAAGTATTCCTAGTTGATTCTCCTAAAACATTGGTTTGGGCATTATGAGTAAAGTCATTACAAGGATTGAAGCCTAAACCACAAGTGTCATTTTTAATTTGGACCGTTCCTAACATTTTATTTAGTTTTTCTGAACGACATTCCAAATCAAATTTGACAATACTAGAATCTTTTAATTTATTTTCCAATTCTACAATGTTAGATTCTAGTAAAACATTTCGCTCTTCAAAAGCAAGAAGCTCCTTTTTCAAGGATTCCATTAAACCCCTAAGACTATCTCTCTCACCTTCTACATATTCAAGCTTCTCTTGAAGAGTCCTCACATGTGTCCTAAGGTCTTCTATTAAAACATTTTCATCAATGACCTTGACACATTCTCTTAAACTCGCTTCTAACTTCAAATTAGTTCTTTTCAATTTAATAGATTCTTTATATAATTCATGAAAAGCATTTTGAAGTTCAGTCACATTAACCTCTTCTTCATTTTCACTCTCTATTTCTTCTCCACTCTCACTATCGTTAAAAACAAGGGATTCATGAACAATGACCTTGGAAGTGGCATGTGCTATCGTGTCATCCGTCGATGAGTTCTCATTATCACTCACATGACTTGCCATAAAAGCCACAAAATTTTTCTTAATGGGGGAATCGGGTTTCTCTTCCTTATCACTATCACTAAGGGTTGCATTATATGAAATAGGTCGCTTACCATATTTCCTTAGTTTAGTGGGGCACTCATAATCCCTATGGCCATAACCTTCACAACCAAAACACTTATCAGACTCGTAACTATCTAAATGTTCATTACTAGGTTTAGGAATATTATCGGCTTTAGAAATCTTCTCGCTTTTATCATGTTTAGAACTATCAAATTTCTTAAAATCATTTTTAAATTTATCTTTGTTGAATTTAAGAAATTTTCGAAATTTATGAGCAAACAAAGCCATGTCTTCCGAGTCACTATCACTATCGCTCTCTACTACTTGTTTGACCTCTTTTCGGGCTTTTAAAGCAACACCCTTTTCAATTTTCTTTTCAGTTTTAGAGGGAAACATATCTAGTTCATAGGTTTGTAAATCACCTACAAGCTCTTCTAATTTTGTAGAGGCTAAAGTGGGTAAAGAATTTAAAACGGTCACTTTAGGAATAAATCTATCGGGTAGGGACCTTAAAATTTTCTTTACAACACGGTCGTCAGGTATTTTCTCTCCCAAGTTAAAAGATGAATTAACAATATCAGAAAGTCTAGCATAAAATTTATCAAAAGTTTCTTTTTCATCCATTTTGATAGTTTCAAATTGAGTGGTGAGGTTTTGGAGTTTTGAAGCTTTAACGACACTAGTTCCTTCATGAGTTAATTGTAAAATATCCCAAGCTTCTTTAGCGGTTTCACACGTCATAATACGTCAGAATTCATCCGGTGCGACAGCGCTAAATAAGGCATTTAAACCTCGGGAATTAAAGTTAGCAAGTTTAAACTCATTTTCAGTCCATCTATCGGCGGGTTTGATAACACGTTCATTTTCAACTAAGTAAGTTGGTGGGGAGTACTCGGTAACAACAGACATCCAAACTCTCTCGTCGATAGATTTTAGTGCCGATCTCATTCGCGCTTTCCAATATGCGTAGTTTGAACCATCGAAAATAGGAAATTTTGAAAATGTTGAAAAATCCATTTTAGCCAAAAATTATTTAAAAAGATCGTTAACGAAATAATTTATCGCTTTGGCTCTGATACCAATTTGAAAGCGCAAAGGAATTTCCTTTGTATGTGTAAAAACAAATACGATGCGGAAGCGTAAAGGTTATGGTTCAATAATTAAACAAAGCAAATTTTAGTTTAATAAAACAAAATTAAACCAATTCATTGATCCAATTCAAGTCCTAGTATTTGCCTAAGTCATAATTATAAATTATTATCCAAAGTTAGGCGAAACCAATTTTAGCAAAAGACTTGAATAAACCAAATTTACACAATATTTAATTTAGTCCCAAATGAATTGAGTGTGATAAATTAAACCTAATTTTATCTTGAAATTATCCTAAGCATGGATTCTAAATTATTGTGCAAGATAAAATAAACAATATCACACTACGCCGCGATGTACGAGGAAAAACCCAAGACGGGAAAAACCTCGGACGGCCCTAGCCACAAGTCCACTAGATACGGAATTATAGAATTACAAGACAAAAGACTTACATCCTCGACTCGAACCCTCTCAAGCCTTGTTGCTCCTTCTTGTAGAAACCTCTTCCTAGCGGACAACCACGGAGCTCCACCGCGATCTCGGAACCCACCGATAGGACTTTGTATGGTCACCGTCACCCAAGCTTGGAGCTTTTCTCCAAGTGAGTAATACCGCAACAAACTTCTTCTTCTTTGTGATGGGATGTAGAAGGAAACCCGAAATGTCTCTTTTTCAATTAGATAGAGAAAACCGGTGCCAAAACTCCAAGTAAAGATATGTATATAGAACTTGGATAAACAACTATTGGGTGTAAACACTAGAGTGTGTAGGATTTTTAATTAAAGAATAACGCTCAAAACTTGATCTTTTTCTTTAAACAATTTTTTTCTCAAAACACTCTCTAGGAGTTTGTATGGTATGAAAAAGATTCCCCTTTAAAAGTGATTCCTGTCCTTAATTATGCCGTAAAAATCAGTTAAGAAACAAGTGGGATAATGGGGTGAAAACTGCCAAAAACTGCTCAAAATTGTTCCCGCCTGGCATCTCGTTCGAACGAACTTGACTCTCGTTCGAACGAGACTTCTAACGAGCGACCAGACTGGTCTCGTTAGAAACTCTTTACATATCTCGTTAGAACGACCAAACTCGTTCGAATGACATATCGAACGACTGACAAGTTTAGGGTCGTTGGCAAACTCGTTCGAACGAAATCGGGTTCGAACGAAAAAACTCGTTCGAACGAGACTTCGAACGACTTCCAGAAATTTTTGATAAATTCAATTTTTGACCCAGAAACTTTATGTACTTTATTTTAAAGTTTCAATTAAATTATTCTGAAAGTAAAACATGGTTTTTATTAAACCTAACACCCAATAAATATTGTTCCAAGCTCCTATATAAATATAATTACATTCATACCTTGGGAGCATGGAACCTTAGATGATGACGTAGAAACGAGGCACGCAAACCGGCATTTTAATGAAGCTTTATATTCTTTGCCGCTACGTCTTCAACACATACTTCATAGGCTTGAGAGTATTACAATAAATCACTAACCTATGAATAAATGTTTTTTCCGGAATTGAGCCAAAACTATATATGGACTCAATTGGAAATTTGTGTCCTTACAAAGATTGATATAGACCCATGTATTTGAAGATTAAAACTATGAACTATGTTAGTAATTGCATGTAGACATATTCTGGACGAATTATAAATTCAAAATATGACCCTTGATGATCTAAAAACGTATTTAAGAAGAGATTTATTAATGTTCTTGAAAGAAATTGAAAACTAGGTTTCTTGAAGAAGTTTTGATCAAAACAAAGCCCTTGGTTGATGAATTATTGGTTTTAGAACATTAAAAATGTTGTAGGATGGTTGTATGATGATATTATAACATTATATTAGAGTTTCATGCTTTATAATAGAGGTTTGGAACTATTTGAGGACTGCAAAATGAAGGAGTCTGTAGCCTACCTGGTGCAATTGATCGATCGACATTCATCAATCGATCGATCGACCAGCATCGATTGATCGAAGTTCAAGGTCGATCGATCGACCTTCCCAGAATGAGTGAAATTTCCCTAGTTAGATTTTAATGATGTTAACCCTTAGAAAATATTATTGGAGACTTTATTAATATCCTTAGACTTAAGGAAGACCAGTAGGTATGGTTATAAAGTTTGGACCGTAATTAGAATTCAATTTGAGGAATTATTCTAAAAGCTGATGAAACTCGATGAGTGAGATAATATTAGAGCTAAAAGACTAAATTTGAATAAATTGATGAAATGAGTTTTGGGGCAGAAGTAAGGACCTTAAGAATAATTATGTTATATGTGGGAATAATAGGAAACTTAATAATCCTTTTGAGATAGGTTTTAAGTACAAGAAACTATGACATGAGATGTGTCGACAGTCTAAATTTTATATTATTGGAACACTTAAAATGTATAAAATTGGAATAATGGTATAAGGATGTAGAATGTACCTTTATTAATATTGAGACATCTAAGATGTGTGAATGCTTAGTATATGATTTTATGTGTATGACATACCTACCATACTTGCTATCAGGGGAGGTTTACGTTCGCTTAGGGCCATCTCATCCTTGTGTGCCCGGATTTAGATTGTTACCTTAAGAACATAATACTAGAATGACTTATTTGTGAGTTAATAAGTCAGCTGACTATGGAGCATAGGTATGTTCGTTGTAGGTACCCAGAGTTTAGGACCATGGGCCTGGACGAGTAGCCCAGTTCTGGCGGCCCAAAATCCAGGCCCTCTATCTTTCATATTGACCCAGTCTCTCCCCACGATCCCATGAAGAGAAGTTATAGGGGAGCACAATCCCATGAAGGGAAAGGATAGGGAAGATGGCTAATATGAAGGAACCCATCATCTCCACTAACTAGCATACACATGTATAAATTAAACCCTAGGTCCGGGGCAAAGTACAAGTTGTATTCTCTGTACCTATTCTTCAAAATATAGAGAAATAATACTGACTGCACCATCGTGGACGTAGGCACATCTTTGCTGAACCAAGTACATCTGTTGTTGGGTGACTGGAATTTTATTTATATTTTCTTTGTTATTACCTCTTTCATATTTATTTGTGTTGCATAATATTTGTCACCACAATTGGCGCCGTCTATGGGAAGCGTTCATCTTTCCCTGAGAAGAGCCCACGCCAAGAAAAAATCTAAGATGTCTGGTCACAACAGCAACGCTCCTCAAACAGGAGATATTCAGGAGCCACCTGCTCCTCGCAGGATTAGGTCTGAAGTTCGACGTTCAAATCAAGGGGATCGCTTAGAAAGGCCAGCCTCAGAAGAAAGTCAAGGACCAGCAAGGTCCACGCAGATATCCAGATTGATCGATGCATATTAGGCAAGGCTCCCCGAGCAGAGGGAGTCTTCTCGCAGATATGAGGCTGAGAATGCTCGCTTGAAAAGAAGACTAGAAAAACTGGAGAAGGAACTACGTCCTGATACCAGGAGACGCCCCTATCGCACTCCTAGCCCTCAGGCGAGCAAATCTCACAGCCGAGGAAGGAGACCTAGGCAGCAATATCAAGGGGACGAAGGTGGTGACTCAGACGACGACCTCCGTGAACAACTAAGAAAAGCTTGCCGCTACTAGAGCCCTGCTCGCAGCGATGACAACATACGGAACCTGGTCTGCAAAGAAATGGACCAACGTCCAGCTCACCGCGGCGCCAGGTCGACCAGAGAACTCGCCAAGAGAGCCCTCAAGACCCAGATGAAATCACCCTTCACGAGGGAAATTAAAGAGGAAGAGGCTCCCAAAAAGTTTGCCATTCCAAGGTTCAGGATTTACGACGGGAAGACTGATCCCATTGATCATGTCAGGCAGTATCGTTAGGCCATGACCCTCTGGAATCATCAAGATGCACTGATGTGCGGTATTTTCCCCTCGAGCCTCCATGACGTGGCCCAGAAATGGTTCGAGAAACTCCCTCACCGATCCATCAGAAATTTCAAATCCCTGGCCGAGCTCTTTACGGCCCGGTTCATCACCAGCAGCTCCCATCCCAAAAGGATGGATGCTCTATTAACAATGAAGAAAACGCCTCAGGAGACACTCTGAGACTACGCGAAGAGGTACTGGGAGTTATTCAACGAGGTTGAGGACTGCGCGAAAGAAGTGGCAGTGGCTTCATTCAAAATTGGGCTACCTAGCTCTTCCCTCATTTACCAGTCCTTGACAAAGAAGGAAGCTACGACCATTGACGACCTGATGGCCCGGATTGAGAAATACACAAAGGTGGAAGATGTCACCCGCCTTAATGTTGGAGAAAACAGTCGATCCAAGCTCACTACCAAGGGAAGTGAGAAAGTTAAGAACCAGAAAAAAGGAGGAAATAGTGGGGGCAAGAATGGATCCAAAAATGGAGGGAACCCTGACGTTACAAGATCGTTCCAGGCGGTCCACACCGTCTTCAAAGAACCAATTTACAAAATTCTCGCGAAGATTAAGGATGAGCCGTTCATCAAATGGCCCTAGAAAATGGGAGGAGACCCCTCGAAAAGAAATAATGCGTTAAGATGCACTTTCCACAAAGAGGGAGGGCATAAGACCGAGAACTTCAAGGCTCTTAAGTCCCACCTCGAGGAGTTGGCCCAGTCCGAACATTTGAATGACTTTGTGGAAAAGAAGGTAGAAAGAGTGACAGCCCACAAAGAGGCGAAACTCGACAACGTATTGGAAGATGACGCCGGACACAAATTCGCAGTAATCCACGGAGTATCTGATGTTAAGCAAATCCAGGGTAACTCAGCTCGAATGGAGGTAAAGAAACTGATAGCGGTAATGCAAGCTTTTCAGATTGATCTAGAAAAATCACAGTCAGGAAAACCCCGGCGAGCCGAGGACATCAACTACAACAAGCATATTGTTTTCACGGATGAAGATCTTGTGGGAGTAAGGAACCCACATCATGAGGCCTTAGTCATTACACTCAGGATAGCCAACTTTGACATCGACAGGCTGCTCGTCGATCAAGGAAGCTCATTCGAAGTAATGTACATCGACCTGTTCCATAAATTGAAGTTGAACATCGCCGACCTAAAGGGAACCACTATCCCTCTGGTCGGCTTCATTGGGAAGATGACCATGCCTCTGGGCAAAATAATACAGCCAGTGCGCGCTGGAAATGTTTCCAAGATGATCAAATTCTTGGTGGTCGACATCGATTCACCGTATCAAGCCATCCTCGGCAGGGGATGGCTTCATGCAATGAAGGCAGTCTCCTCGACCTACTACCAGAAACTCAAATATGTCACCGAGCAGGGAGTAATGGAGATACATGGCGACTAGGCGATGGCAAGGAAGTGCTTCATAGCTGCCATCCGACCAAAGCCAGAGAAAAGAGCCATTCAAACCAGCGAGAAAGTGGAGGAAGGTGCGATTCCTTCCAAATAGTAATTAAAATATGGAAGGCCTGGAGTGGAAGAGACCAGGCTCCTCCCCTCCGAGCGTGTCATCGAGGACCTGGTAGAAGTGACGGCTAAAGAAGGAGACAACAGCAGAGTCTTCCTAATCGGAACCTCACTCACTGACCAAGAGAAAAAGGATTTGTCAACCTTACTCAGAAGAAACATAGATGTTTTCGCTTGGGAACCCTATGAGCTGCCAGGAATCGATCCCAATAGGGTCTGCCATCAGTTGCACGTCGATCCCACTTTCAAGCCGATAGCCTAGAAGGCACGAAGAACTGCTCCCGAGAAGGCCAGAGCAATAGAAAAAGAAGTCAAAAAACTGCTGGATGCAGGGTCCATACGGGAAGTGCAATTCCCCAAATGGTTATCCAACCCAGTGGTAGTTCCGAAAAGCAATGGGAAGTGGAGAGTTTGCATAGACTTCACTGACCTCAACAAAGCCTGCCCCAAGGATAGATTCCCTCTTCCGAAAATAGACCAACTTGTAGACGCCACCGCAGCTCACGAACGAATGAGTTTCCTGGACGCATACTCAGGATATCACCAGATTCTCCTGTATGCCCCGGATCAGGACAAAACGACGTTTATCACGACGGCTGGTTTATATTGTTACAAGGTCATGCCTTTTGGGCTAAAAAATGTAGGGGCAACCTATCAGCGGCTAGTTACTAGAATGTTTAAGAATCAAATGGGAGACACAATGGAGGTCTACATCGACGACATGCTCGTCAAGAGTAAGGAGAAGGAAAATAACCTCTCAGACCTGTCAAGTACCTTCGAAATCCTCAGGAAGTACCGAATGAAACTCAACGCGAGCAAGTGTTCCTTCGGTGTCTAGTCAGGAAAGTTTCTGGGGTATTTGGTCAGCAAGCGAGGAATAGAGGCTAATCCAGACCAGATTGATGCAATCAAAAGAGTGCAACCTCCTCGCACAGTCCGAGATGTACAGAAGCTCACTAGAATGCTCGCTGCTCTAAATCGTTTCATTTCTAAATCCTCCGAGAGATGCAAACCCTTCTTCCAACTCTTAAAAGGCAGCAAAACAGTATAATGGACCCCAGGTTGCTCACGAGCATTAGACGAGCTCAAGTCCTACCTAATCTCTCCACCACTGCTTGTCATACCACAGCAAATGGACTCTTTGTACCTCTACGTCTCTGTATCCAGTCATACTGTCAGCTCAGCGCTAATGTGTGAAGTTATAGGAATCCAACATCCAGTCTATTACGCGAGAAAAAACTTATTAGATGCTGAGCAGTGCTACCTACCATTGGAAAAGCTCGCATTCGCCCTAGTAATGGCTTCAAGGAAACTAAAGAATTACTTCGAAGCTCATACGATCATCATCCTCACATCACACCCCCTCAAGGCTGTCCTAAGGAAGGCGAATTTGTCGGGCAGACTGTCTAAATGGTCAGTCGAGCTCGGCCAATTTGACATCCAATTTCAACCAAGGATAGCTATCAAGGGTCAAATCCTTGCTGATTTCATAGCTGAATTCACAGGCGAAGAACCCTTCGACCAGCCTAAGCCAACAGAACAGAACAACCAGGCTACAGGGGAAAGCTGGAAACTATTCGGTGATGGAGCCTCCAACTCAAAGGGGGCAGGGGTAGGAATTCTTCTCATCACTCCAGAAAATACAGTCCTTGAGCAAGGAATCAGGCTGGGATTTGTAGCCTCCAACAACGAAGCAGAATACCAAGCCTTAATAGTAGGTCTCCAATAGGCACAAACTCTGGGAGCAAAGCATTTGCAGGTATTCGAAGATTCGCAACTAGTTTCCAATCAGATAAGTGGAGACTATAACGCGAAGGATGAGAGAATGGAAGCCTACCTCTCCTTGGTAAAAAACTTAATGACGAGCTTTGAAGAGATCAACATCTAATAGTTTCCCGGGGGCAAAACAGCCACGCTGACGCCTTAGCAGCCCTAAGCTCGGCAGTTGATTCTAGCCTTAAAAGGATCATCCCTATTGATTTCCTTAGTTGCCCCAGCATTTACCCCAACTACGAGCTGACAAAAGCAAAACCAATACTCCAATTGGAATCAGCCCCCAAATGGATGGATCCCTTGAAAGACTATTTAAAGAACGGAACGCTCCCAGAGGACAAGAGAACTGCCCACCAGATAAGAGTCAAAGCTGCTCGTTTTCACTTATCCACAGGAGGCGACTTGTATAAAAGATCTTTCTCCGGCCCCTACCTTAGGTGCATCCACCTAGGAGATGTCAAAGCCGTGCTTCACGAGCTTCACGAAGGAATCTGTGGAAGTCATGTCGGAGGAAGGTCTCTAGCCTTCCGAGCAATGAAGGAAGGTTATTGGTGGCCATACATGAAAATGGACTCCGTAGTATATGTCCGCAAATGCCTAAAATGCCAACTTCACACTCCCATGGTCCACCTGCCCGCCAGCGAATTAAAATCCCTGACCAGTCCCTGGCCCTTCGTCAAGTGGAGAATGGACATCGTGGGACCACTGCCCACCGCTGTCGGTAATCGCAAATACCTGTTGGTTGCAACTGATTACTTTACCAAGTGGATCGAGGTGGAACCACTGGCGAACATCCGAGATGCTTACATGATGAGGTTCATATGGAGAAATATAATCACTCGATTCAGAATCCTCAGAACCATCATCACTGATAATGGAACACAGTTCGAGAGTGGCCCTTTTCAGGACTTCTGCGACAAACACGGGATCAGGAACCACTTCAGTTTGGTGGCCTACCCTCCAAGCAACGGACAAGCCGAAGCTTCCAACAAGACAGTGATCGCTGGATTGAAGAAGCGGTTAGAGCGAGCCAAAGGCGCGTGGACAACCGAGCTACCGCATATCCTATGGGCATACAGAACGACTCCTAGGCGAGCCACAGGAGAAATGCCATTCTCACTAGCATATGGTATGGAGGCGGTTATCCCACTAGAAGCAGGATTCCCACTACAAGAAAAATGATCATTTATGTCAGTCAAAAACTGACATAAATGACCAATTATGTCAGTTTTAGAATTTTTCAAAACGTACATATAAAGCCCTGACATAAATGTTCGTAAAACTGACATAAATAAGATCACATTTATCTCAGTTTTTAAAAACACACATAAAAACTACGGTATTCACCATGTTTTTAATCACATTTTCATAAAAACTGATATAAATAACATCACATTTATGTCAATTTTAGTAATTTTTATGAGAGTTTTATCAAAACTGACATAAATGTTGATATAAAAATTAAAAAAAAATCATTACTCCATCAATAAACAACTATTATTTATAGTTAAATCAACCCTTGTAAATAGATAATAAATAGTCGAACAATATTCAAATAGTCTAGATTTCATCAAACAAATTCATATATAACTTGAAATATACAATATTCATTAAAGAAAATTACATTGTGCCTCAAATAAAAAGTCTCAATTTAAAAAAAAAAATGGACAGAGTCTCCTTTATTTATTGGACTATCCACCCAAAGGGTAACAACCAATCCAACAAAATGTAAAATTGAAATACAGGGCAACCTTTTAAAAATTCTCCTACAAAAGGTAGTTGCGGCCATCTTTGAATCAACACTTGGCAGTGCTTGGTCCCTTTTCACTTGGCAGTGCTAGGTCAATTTTCACTTCACAGTTCTTGGTCCATTTGGTTTCACTTGGTAGTGCTTGGTTTTGCTGCTATTGGTCTGATTTCAGTCATTGGGTTGCTGGTTCATTCTGCCCCATTTGTTATCTGGCCCATTCTTCCCCATTTGTTATCGGGTTAATCTTGAGTCGGTGAAATCGAACAAATAAAAAAATGGGTAAAAATGGAATACACAAGCTGCAGAATCCTTACCTGAGAAAAAATTAAACATATAAGTAAGCATTAGAAGATGAATACATAAACTATGTATTTAAAAGTAAAAGAGGGTAACCGAGAGTATACATGATGGTGTTGATGAAAGCATGATCCATAAACTATGTAATTGAAAGTTTAAACTTGAACAGGTATTGTTTAATTAACAGAGAATACACTTTGTAATTAGAAAGAGCATACATTGTGTACAGTGTGTAATCAACTGGTGAACCATTAAGATTAGAGTGAAGGCTACACATTGTATGCCTCAATTATAATGAAGGTTGTATAGTGTTTGCCTCATTCAAAGCCTCTATGAACCTTTGCTTAGAATGAAGGTAGATATATGCCTCAAATATGAAATCAAATATGCCTAGGTAGATGTAAAGTGGTGCAATCAAATATACACTAAATATAAGGATAATGCAAACAATGTGGCCTTCAAATTCAGACTTCAACTGATTGAGGGGGCTCTTTAATATAAGGATAATTCTAAGAAGCTTTTTACAGGTGGAAAGAATAATGTTTTAAAGGCCCAAACACTTTTCCCTGAAGTAGTCCCAAACACTCCAATATGCATCTAATACATGTCGAAGAATCTACTTTCAAAATAGAGTACAGATTGATGAAATGTAATTTAATGTAACGTAATGTAACCACTTCTGTATAATTAAAATCTTACCAATTGGAACTTAAATTTTGTGTCGTATGCTTCTTGAAGTGATTGTGGGATCAACTAAGCATTGAATCCCGGATCCCGTGACTTATTTTTTTAATTTCCACATTGATGCTTTGCAGTCTTATCTTCAACCCGTCTCACCCTTTCTTCATAGCTACATTTACAACATTAAAAATTGAATCAGTATTGGAAGATATGGTAAAGATCTTATCGAAAGAAAGGGACAAATACCAAGCTCGACAAAATAATGACTCGACGTCGCATGCTCAATAAACATAAGTACATTTAACTGTTTAACACAAATAAAATTTTGAGCTACATTATGTTATTTAAAATCACCCGAAAATTCATGAACTTAAACATAAAAACATAATGTATCTATGATATGTATGTGTTGTGTCAGATACACGCGACACGCGATTGATAAGTTTGTTATGAACTCATTCAAATGCTTTTGTACCTGTCTTCCACCATATAATGTTGGGCATATTATCTTCATGACCAAAAGATGGATGTTTTCTTGACATGTATGTTTATGCAAATTTAAAGTCCCCGTGGACCCATTTGTAGCCCGTATAGGGCATCCCTGCAAACTTGGCTACCACACAATAATAGTCAGCGAGCTGCTCTTTATAGTGTTCATGTAACATCCAACATGATACATCACAACTTTGATATTATAGACATTTATAAAAGAAATCTTCACACTTCCTGATCATTTAGAACTTTTGGATTTGGAGTTTGAGAAGCCTTTAGAGCTAGATCTGGTAGTCCTTTTACTTTTGTTGAGCCTATAGTTAGTTATTGCCTTGGTCGTTTCTTAAAGCCCTCAAGACTTAATTTTTCTTTGGATTTCTGCTTTTTTTTCTTATGTTTTTAAATGTTTTACTCCAGGCTTATTGAGACGATTAGATCCATTTAAATACTACAAAAAATAAAGGAATACCTGAGATTGTGACGCCTTACACTGAAGTTTTAAAGATGGATTCTTAAAAGCTCTTAGTTACAAACTCTTCTTCTAAGCACGCAATTTAGTAAAACAACTCGACCACTTGCAATACTATTGACCTTTACCTGTACATATTAAATGGATGATGACTACAAATTCCCATCAAAATTGTTAATAAACATTTTATAGTACACAACATTAGTTTTATATGATCTTACTCCTAGTTATTGTTCTAATTGTCTAAAAGTAAGGCATCATAATGAAGACTGTAAAGTTGGAGGACATAAGGAGTATGGTAAGGCAGCTACTCCTTTGAAACCATGCTTCAAAACTAGCAACTTCAAGATTTTTTCTTGAATGGAGTAAAAGTTGTTACTTCTAAATCCTCACAACAACAGTCACTATGACCTTAAATGACCACGAAGACGAAACTTAACCACATAAAGTGTAGCACCCTTAAAAAAATAACTAATTTCAAGATTCTGGAATAAAGGAAGCTCCGATCACACAGGTATTCCAACTTACAAACAAGAACCATCTCTCCTGGTTTGAAAAAGAAGGAATCTTCCTTTGGATCCAAAGTTGGACAAAATATGTAAAAAGAGAATTTGTGAAAAAGGGAATGAAAATCACAGGTAGAGTGCCGCCTTAATAGTCTTAAAGCTCATGACAGCTAAAAGATTAGCAAATAGCAACAAACATCTGGTTCTTTTATACGTTCCCTCACTAAATGCCTGAAAAAGGAAAGTTTTTTTGCATGTTAATCCAACTAATTAGTGTATTTTCCATACAATTAAAGTGCCCAGTTAATCTGACGAACTTTTATTGACCAAGTGATATCAAACATTAGATTAGATATCGGGCCAACCTATAAACGTGTTCGTCGAATAATCCAATTATTGAAAATATTCTTCAACTATCACAACGATTTCATATACCCCTCTTGCGTTGCAAATAACCCCCTTCACTATAAAAAAGTTCCATATACCACCACATGTCCCAGTGAAAAGTATTGCTAAAAAGCTTTTTTGACGACAGAAGGGGAATATTGGAAATGAATGAAAGAGTTCAAGGAGGTTTTTTCTAAATTATTAAGGTGTTTCCACATTGATACTAGTTTGATTATTAATGTTGTTTCTTGCAATCCCCCCAAAAAAAACGATGGGCCTCTAGATTGGTCAGTGCAGTATTATTTATTATTCACCATGTCGCTGCTGAAAATAAAATTTAAAGCGATTAGAACAGTTTGATGGCAAGATCTTTTGTGAAAAACATGTCATTGAGGATAAGAATACAAATGACCAACAATGCAAATATACTGACCTCTAAGAGTACTCACTAAAAACTCTCCCGCCAAAAATTGACTAGAAAAATTCGAAATCCAAGTAAGAACCAGATGATCTATTCGAGTCTGAAGCACCTTTCTCATTTGTAGCCAAGGACGACTTGACTGTTTGATTAAAGAATGAAAGGTCGAGCGGCTTAGGAATCTCCGGAGGTTGATAACTGCGAATGAGGGCCCAATTAACACTTCCAAAGAAGGGGTGTTATTTTATCTCTGTAGTACCTCTTTTGTACCCTAGTCTTTTCTGTGGGTCCCTTTCAAGAAGATCCCGGATCAAATCCTTACCAGCAAAACTAACTGTCTCCAGAAATTTTAATGACTGTCCCACAACATTAAATAATGTATCTCGGTTTCCACTACCTTTGAATGGGGTTCACCCGTATAACAACTCATATAAGAAAATACCATAGTTCCACCAATCAACAGCGCTTCCATGACCGTCTCCTCTAATTATTTCAGGGGCTAAATACTCATGGGTCCCGACAAATGACATGGACCGGGCAATAGTCGTCTCTGCAATAAGCATCGGGTGAAAATCAGAATTTACCAAAGTTTTTTGTTCACCCCTCACCTTTGAGGGCTTCGAGTTGAAAAAGTGAGGCTTAAAGCAAGAGGGTTGAAAGCAAGAAGGCTCTACACAGACTGGCAATTTGCATGTTGGGTCAATGCAAGAGGGTTGGATGCAATATGAAGCAATCATACAAGATGGCTCACTATTGGAGTGAACTAGGGTGGGATTCACAAAACATCTCAGCGATAAATCGAAATCGGATAGCATAATATGACCATCTTCCCTAACCAACACATTTTCGGGTTTTAAGTCCCTGTAAACCACACCCATCATATGTAAATACTCATGGGCAAGAAGCAATTCTGAAGCATAGAACCTACAAGGTAAGAAAAGATGAGAATGTAATTAGACGGGTAATTTGATATCTTTAAAATCCCACTATACTGCGCCAATGCTGCAAGTAAATGTCATGTAGATCATAGTGACATTAATAGCCAAATTAGATCATAGTGGACCATAACAAGTAGAAAACCCCCTTTTTCTTGTTTATTAGAAAATGTCACAAAGAAGAAAAGAAACATGAACATTAATTTATTCAACTTGGTTACTTTGAAGTATGAAGTCAACCAAACACTTACCTTCTCTTCATTTATCTAAAGTGATATCACTAACATACTCCCTAAGTCCGTAATTGAGACCCCATATCCCTTTTCGGGTTCCACTCTACTTTTTCTTTGGACATAATCATTAAACCATTTTTCACCATAGTGAACAAGTGCTTACTTACTGATTTGAGTGTTAATCTATACAAAGTTAAGACAGGGACTCTTAATTTGTTAATAAGTCGTTACAAAGTTAATTTTGTACATTTGATATAGGTAGTTTGGACAATGATATGTTAAATGGTGACCAGAATCATGAATAACCAATTAAATACAAAAAATTATTGGGGAATAAATAATAAAAATGATAACCTTGCTTCCTTTGGGGGGGCGGGGGGGGGTAGCCCAAAAAAAAGCTCAATGGGGGTTTTTTATCCCAAAACAAGTTTGATGAAAAAAGTATACAAAACATCTTTCATTTTTTTTGCAATAAAACTCATGAAGTAATGCCCCGATGCATGTTTTCTTGATCCAACTGCTCGAACAGGAGGCTAGGTGCATGACAAAGGATAGATGATTTGGTGTTTGTACTTCGGTGCTCTATGTAGTAGACCCTGCGCTACATCCCTAATGCTCAATTATGTATTGGGTCCCTATGTCGACATTTTCCTCGACTTTAGATCCAAGGGTGTTGAAGAATGAATGAATGATATTGCAATTCAGATTTGTGATGCGATTGGAAAACTACATGATGGTCAACTTGTTCACGGTGACTTGTTAATTCATAGCGATACTAATCAGCTGGTGGGATGATCTAACTTTAATATAATTTTAGAATTTTTTTGATCCATTAAAGTTCTAACTTTAATATAGTTTTAGAACTTTTCGTTTTCAATGCAGTAGATCCAATATCCAGTAACTTACCAATCTATACGGCTAAGGCCCAGTAGTGAGCAATCCAACACCTCTTCAGAACGACCTCCTCCTAAAATGTAGGAAAAAGGACAATTTCAGTATAAAAAAGTACTGTTTAAACAGCTACTCACAAATCATGCCAACTTTAAAGGACACCTATCTCTTCATGAGTCAAAATCATTCTCTACGTCATTGTGCGAAGAGCTTTTGCTTCAGATTCAGCTTCATGAAGTTGTTCTACAGCACTTGCAGTCTCATCTTTAACCGTCTGATTCTAACAAATAATGATCAGAATAATATTATTAGAATACAATGGAACCTAAAAGTGAACCAGAATTAGTATAAACTACTCAATTTCTTGTTGAAGAGTAGCTACTTCCTCATCTCTCCCATCCTTTGTCTATTTGCAGCTTTAAGAGTTGCCTGTGATAGAAAATGATTAGTAGACTCCCACAAATAATCAAATTTATCGAACAAAATAAAACACCCTAGCAAGTCACAATAAAACTAAATCCACTCATTAAAAGAATGGAATATTTTACATTGCAGTAAATAGTCAAATGACATGAAATCAGAGAACAAATAAGGGATATTCTGACCTTCAATCTCATTTTTAGTTTCTTTTTTCAGTTGCCCCACAAATTTAAAAACATTTGTATGACACTCTCAAAAGTACTGATGTAAACGCTACGGAACATAATCACAATTCAATCATTCTAGCTAGCTAGAAATTAGACAAGGAAGGGTAGTCACGAAACCCTCACACCCCCCTCGTAAGAAGGGAAGTCATCCACAAAAACACTCGACATACTAGCTAGAAATTTGACAAGGAAGGGTAGTCACGAAACCCAATTGATGAGCAAGAACTTCGCCCTGGACTTTTATACAACAACAACCCACGAGGACCGAAATAACCCGGATGAACGCACTCAGAAATAAATGTTGCAAAGCAATCTCCAGACAGACCTCGATGGCATCCCAAAACGAATCAAAATACCCCTGATCAGTCACATTCACCCACAACAACGAGAAAATATTAAAATAATTAGAAGAATCAAACTCAGCAAAGTCATGTTCATTCCCAAAAGAAGAATGATCTCTGTGTAAAAAGTGTAACTTAATTTCTAGAGGACGGGAACCCTTTGCTTTTGTATAATTGTATAATTGTTTTCTCTTGCAATGTCAGCTCACAAATCTTAAAATCAATCCAAAGAAAATGGTACTAGTCATTCATATTTTCTTTAAGAAAATGAATCATACCTGATCAGGATGTTGTGAATCATGCGCTCTCAACTCTTAGAAACCTCGCCCGCTATCCTCATTTGATTGAAGTACTGATTAATAATCCTAGATCTATACAATGTGTAGCCTTCACTCTTAATTTTGAATCCCCCTAACATCCGTCTGTTCCAGCAGCCCCAAAGTTTGGAAGTAGCAACTTTTATAAACACTTGATACCTTGCACTCATTTGGCGGTAGGAAGGTAGACCCTTATGGTATTTTTCATAGTGATTTTCTTCTGCATGTTGGGCATTTACTCTGAACAGCTACGGCAGCCTTTATGCATGCCTTAGAGAAGATGTGACCACACTTTGTTGACATCTCCTCAACTAATGGACCCATGCAAACTGGACAACTGAAGGTGGGCTCCTTGGGTGGCGGTGGCGGCGGTGCTGCCACACTTAGTACATTCTCTCTCACTGAGGTGCTACTTCCGTCCAAGTTTATGTAATGGCCAGGATCTGAAATTCTTTGGTTTGTGGAAACTCTTCTGCGATTGTTGCGACTGTAAGCAATGAGCCTAGATGATTGTTCTTCTGAATCAACATCAACCAAAACAGTTCTTCCATGAGTTCTTCTAGAATTGTTTTTAGCTTCTGCAAATGCCCTTGGGGAGGATATAATAACATCATCATCAAACTCATCGAGATCAACCAAAACAGTTCTTCCATGAGTTCTTCTGGAATTGTTTTTTGCTTCTGCGGCTCGTGTTGTCCCGGTGGCAGTGGAGGCATTTAAGATAAACCATTGAACCTTGATTTTCTACATGGATAATGTATGCACGGTAGAATATAAATGAAGAATATATAATGTTTATTCTAGAAGAAGATGGTAGTATTTGTAAATTTTGTAGAGTTTTCATCGACTAACTTAAATGCTCTCTTCATTGCCCCTCTCCTGCCATGTAAGGCAGAGTAACAATCATCCACTATTATCCCCAGAAAAACCAAAGGGTTAAACTGTTTATCACTTTTATAAATTCAATTGAAAACATTAATTACATTTGGAAAACAAATTGCAGAGTTTTATTTATTTATTTCTTACAGTCTTACAAACCATGAAGTAGCATGAAAATTAACATAAATCACCACAACAAAGACAAGTTATTTGAATACTCAACCAACAGTACTCGATGAATTTCCAAGTGCATGTACTACATTCTACTTTATTCAATTTTTATTTCCTTGGGACAACACATTGTAAACCCTAAACAAGAACTTCACCTAGAGCAGACAAATCAGTCGCAAAGTTGGGAGTTGGAAACACAATTGGCAAGAAGCAACCCTCGCACAATTTGACACGCAATAGGGAAACGAATCATGAACAAAGAGCTTAACCTTCTCTAGTGATGACAATGCTGCACTATAAAATAAAATTTAGAGAAAAAAAGAACTTCAGAGTGGTATAACACAGGTATTATTAGTAGCTAGCCTTATAGATACGTTTAATTTGTGTTCTATACTCTACTTCTTTCTCCCATGTACTAACAAATTTAAGTGTGAATGAGTTAAAAGGGGACACTATAGTTAGGAACAGTAAAGAAAAAAAATAGAAGAAAGAAATAGAACTGATCGAAAGAACTAATTTTAATATAGTCAAATTAATATGATTTTTGGGCTTATGGGAAAGAGATATGAGTTTGTTCCAGCATTCCTGCTCTCATCTTCTATTATGGGTTCTGCTTCGGTGGTAGTCTGTATTTCCTGAATAAAAAAGATGACATATTATTTTAAGGAAGCACTAAAAGTATTGGGTCTTAATTGTTGAAATCTCCTTAAGAAATTTAACTTGTGATTTTATGATCCCATGTAATATCCAGAGTGAATGTTTGATGGATTCTCATGGAAAATTTGTACTTTGCGTAAGATATTTGAGAAATACAATATGTTGATCCAACTAGCTAGTTTAATTTTTAAAATTTATTTTGAATTTAGAAATATTGTGTTGAATAGTTAACGTTAATTAATCTCATATGAGTCTTCTATTGAGGTTTGGAAGTTTAAAAACTATCATCTTTTTGAGGCTTTTAAAAATAATCTTATCTTCCACTAAGTCTTCTTTTTTCCATTTGTTTTTCTTTGCAACAATTTCCTCCAAATCTTCACATCTCTATACATGATGGTCTTCTACTTGTTAGAGTTTTTATGATACAGTAGCTTGGAACCAATTTTTCAATTTGTGACAACGACGAACTCTTACTTCTCGTAAGTTTTGGAGGTGTAAATGAAAAGACCAACCAGGGCCATTCCATATGTGCTTTAGTGTAGGCTAGTCCCCGTGAAAGGAAATTAAAGTGGATTACCACTATATTTTCATATTCCTTTGAATTTAGGCAAATTACACAGATATATCTCTTCAAGGTTAGACAGAAGATCTATGACCTTATTAGACTGCCATTCTTCGACATCTGCTGTATTGATTATGTCTTAGAAATAAGCCAACGCTAGATAGTTAGTTTTTTTCAACAGCAACTCAACATAGTTTCGCCAAAATTTAATGGATCTATGTTCATTCATGAGCACCAAACAGTTTGGAATGGTTCCACTTTCACTGTCTCTATTCACACTACAACGTTGAAAATTGAAAGTTAGGCAAAGTGAAGTCTTCTGGAATATTCTGTGTGTAAATAATGCATATTGTTAAGATGGCCAAGCGATGCCACATTTTTACTTTAGCTAAAACTTCCCCTTTGGCATTGGTATCAATAAAGTACAACTCTTCCAATTGGGACAAACATGATATTACATTGGTGCCAAGATAACAAGGCCCATAACAACTCATATCCAACAAAATTAAGAGGCATGTATGTAGCACCATCTTTCTTGTCCAATTCACATGATGGCAGTTTATGGTAGTTGTGATAGATAAACTAGGAGGGAGCTATGGCATGGAATTAGAGATTTGGCTAATAACGAGTGTGATCCAATCGTCACTGGTGGTGACTTAAATATTATTATGGAGTAATCTGACAAGCTGGAACGAAATATAATTGACCAAGTGGCAGCAAATGATTTCAAATACACATTGGCTTCAGCTGGTTTTGCGTAGGTTGACTTCACAAAGAATTTTGGAAAGGCTTGACATGTATCTAAGTAATACGTTTTGGAACAATCTCTTCCAGACTATAAAAGTGGATCATTTGGTCAAACTACACTCGGATCACTCTCTATTAATAGTATCGTTGGACTAAACATCACACATTCTCTAAGTTGGTGGGGGCAGACTTCGAATTATACTACTGTTGTCCCTCCCATGTATAAATTTCTGCAGAAACTTAAAGCTGTTAAGTATGCGCTTCGGATATGGAACATGGATGTCTTTAAAAATGTTTTTCAAGAACTTAACCAAGCTAAAAATAACCTTTTCCAAGCCGAGGTAGCTTCGCAGACTAACTTTTTAGAAGCAACTATCACATAGTGGAATAAGGCTAAGGCGTTGATGGAGAAGGAACTCATGAAAGACGAAACTTACTTGTGTCAAAAATCAAGGGTGAAATGGATTAGTGAAGGGGATGCAAACACCAAATTCTTTCATTCTGTGGCTAAGAAAAAAAAACTCAACAATATCAATTTTTTGACTAAGGATAGATTCTAGCTCTTGTTCTACTGATTTGCCAGAGATAAAAGATACTAGGTGGAGTTGCATATTAGGTGAAGTTCAAAATAAAGAATAACACAATTCTTGATAACAGAACATTAAAAAAACGGTATTTTTAAAATCTAAGGATTTTTTCCTCAATGTATAAGGTCACTTTCTCACTGGAGAAATGATTCAAAAGATGTTTAGCCAATAATTTCATAGATAATGGTGACATTGAGGATGGATTCATGGAGCATGAAAGAAATAAGTATTTCCATACATAACTTGATATCCATCAAAACATATTGTTTTCTACAGATATGATGATAGATTTCCCTTAAATACAAGTGGGAATGGAGTAAATGACTTCCTATACTTCTAATCAATCTCTGTTTTGATCTCTAAGAAGTTGCCAAGGGGTAATTGATGAAGTGAGAATGAAATAGTACCACAAATCCTAAACTCTTCCCATCTTTTAAATATTTACGAAAATAATCTTTCATCTGTTATGTATGCATCAACACGTCAATACAAAATTTCAAGATTGAGCCTTTGTGACAAAAAGAAACAACCAAGTCAAATTACATTTTCCCAGTTGTATCTCAAGGAAAGAATCCATAAGGAAGTGAAACAAGTGAAATACATGATGGAGTTTAAGGGAGTTTCTTTAATTTACTTTGGAATGACAGAGATGGTATATGATGGAATTTACCTTAATACAACTCCACGATGTGTTCGGCCTTTTCCCATCGATGTTCATCGTGTTAATCCCACTACATGTAAAGAGAATTGAAAGATGTGTATTAGGAGATCGCAATAATAATGTACACATAATGCATGTCAAACAAAAGTAAAAACTATATTATACTCACGTAGTGATATACAACTTATCTTTGTCACTCGGTATCGTATTCAATGAATCCAACCAATAAATAGTTCTTGTGGACAAATCAACAAATCCTTCTCTACAGCCAATCCCCTAATCAAAATAATTCTTTAATCATAACATACAAACATATATGTTCAGCATGATTGTGCACGTATGTGCCTCTATGTGTGCCTGTATAGCAATAGAAAACACAATATAGAAAAAGGATAGTTCACCGTGTGTAGCAATAGACAGGTAGAGATGATGAAGGCCCGATAAAGATGGTCGCTGAGTGTCAAAGATCAACTTGATGAAGGTATGGCAAAAAAAGATCATACTCATACTCAAAATGTGATAAATGATACTATGTAAATGTTATTTATCTCATCTGAACCTTTTGTGACATAATGTTAAATTTAAAATGACTATTTTTCTTGTAGTGACACTAGCCAATGGAAGGAGGCACAACTCTCCCGAACTCTACGAATTGATCGTGAACTCATGGTATGATATGTGTTCCTTCAATGACTACAATCCTCACATATACAATTTCATTACACATGGTATGATATCGTATGTTATGTGTTGACTCTCACCACTCTAACAACACAATAGTCACACAACACCACCCCCCACCCACCCAAACACACACACATCAAACACAAAAAAGATATACCGATAAATAAAACTAAATCTAGATACGAATGATAAACACAATGGAGATGATTTTTAAACTGTAATGCGCATCTTAGTCAATGGGAAACAAGAATGTCATCAATAGTGCATAGTAATAGCCAATAATCTTATCCCATTTAGTATCTTGATTATTTATGCATTTGATAAACTTAAATAGACATATTATGTGATTCTACAATCAACTCAACCTTAAAACAAACATACCAGTGACGAAAACACATTTCCATCTCTAATATCATAGACAACAAAAGCAAAGCTTCCTTCCATATCTTATATAAACTTATCAGCTGGGTAGGGGTTCGATCATTAAGGAAACTATATTCTTATACGAAAAACATAATCACATAGATCGCCTATGATATACCATATCATCTAAACAGAGCAAGCATGTTATTTAGTATCCCCCAAAAAAAATCTATTCCACAGAATAACCTTCAACATGGAGAAAAAAAAACATGATCTTACAAACTCTAACAATTTATATCAATAGAGACTAGTTTATGAATTATCTTTAATGAAGTGAGGATGTGTTAACAATAGGATAAGCTCATATTGGGTTATTTATATGAATAAGTCCAGTGTGACTTTAAGTCATCAAAATTACTATTGGTCTTTGGAAACCGCTCACGCATCTATACAAAAGACAACATTAGTGATTAATTTATAAATGATATAAACCAAAAGAACTATCTCATTAATAGCATATGTTTACAAATAATAGTCCCATTGTCAAAATAACGACGCTCCTCACAAAACCCACTAGTAGGATCAATTATTTATGTACAGGTGTAACAATTTATTTTCTAATGAATGAACTCACTCCCAATAACATTATCAATGTTCTTAAAAGGAGTGAAAACACATTAAACTTGGAACAAGATAATAAATCACAAAATTTCAAATCTAAATTACTCACAAGACAAAACATTCAAATATTAAACTTTCTTAGATTTTTCTATCACCATCAACCCCATGAAGTCGACATTATTAATGTGTATGGTTATATTGGGTAATTTTATGAAACACGTAAACCACATCAACATTTGTAAAATTTCAAAAGATTATAGAGATGTATATCACATTCCTTTCAATCAATTCATTGTCATAAATCGTAATACAATCATCCATATGGATTTTCAACATGATTTCCACAATTATATTCTCTTTGTATGAAATTGTAAATGTAGATAAAGAAAAACAAAAAATCACACAAATCGAGCTATATTCATTACTAGTATCAACAAAATCAAAGAAAATTACTGGTGTAAATGCAAGCTCACGTGGGCATAAAAAAATCGTACAATCTGATTTGTAGAAAATCGTACTAACTATAAAACTTCAACCCCTATTAGTGAAAATGCACACATATCCAAAACCAAGAAAAGTTGTGTAATGAACCATATGTATTTTGATTCCTTACCTCTGTAGCCTCCACTGCCGCCGGGACAACACGAGCCGCCGGGAGAAACAGAATGCAATTTGAGACGAGTTCAAAAAAATGAAATCACCTATCCAAATATCTAATCACAAAACACTGGATCACAAAACACAATAATCATTGAGTGTATAAGAATATTCAAGAATTCATATAATTTTGATAACAGACACTTGTTTGATCATATTTTGCTTCATACACATACATATATGGACCGATCCAATCATCATAGAGGTACATGTGTGATGTATCCGTGCATATTGTTATATAAGTCAAGACAATGAAGCAATATAATAGTTATTCCTATATGGTGCATATTATTTCATATATATGATATACCAAAGTTAAGGAAATAAAACCTCTTCACTTCACAAATAAAAATTTCACTAAAAACATGAACTTTCATAAAGAACACTACATAATTTTATAATATAGTACCACAAACATGCACTGCCCCCTTTCCAGATGAGAATCCAATAAGGGAAATTTAACTAAGTACTAACTAAGAATTAAATGGCAAAAAATCAACAATAATAAGGAGCTTTGCCTTCTATCTAAAAAACCAAAATAGGTTAAAAAAATATAAATGCAAAGAGGATTCGCCACTTTGACTAGTAGTTCTTCAAGCACAAACATGTCCATAAACTCAATTTTTAGAAATTAAAACCGAAAAATGAGAGAGAAGAAACCTTAAGTATCAATTATGTTTATAATTGGTTTTTTAGGAGATTGATTCATTAAACATATTGATTCAAGCCGAAAACTCTGAACAAATCAAATCACTGAAGAAATTGATTCACTGGAACAATTCGTGTAGCTTTTGGAAACCGTAGGAATTAATCTTAAGGATAAATCGTAAGAGTTCGATAAATAGTAAGAGTTGGACAAATCGTATACATGTCGTGGAGATGGTGACTCATCGGTGCTGGCGCCGGTGCCGCTGCCTAGAGAGGTGGAAGAGACAAGGGAAGAGAGCGAGAAAGAGGTGCTGCTGGCCGCTGCTGGATCGTGGAAGAGGCGTGAGAGAACTGACCCTTTTGTTTTGAGAAAGAATTGGATATGGAGCCAATTCTATTCGGGGGCGGGAATGCCAAAAAAAAAGACTCCGCCTCTTTTTTCCATTTATCTCAGGTTTTTGTTAAAGTCTAAAATAACTAAAAATACAAAGGGTATATTTATATCATCTCTATATAAATATGAGATAAATAGTTTATTTTTTATCTCAATTTTACTTAATTTGAAATAAAATTTCACCTTCAAAGCTAAACTGACATAAATGTATATCATTTATGTCATTTTACATTTGTTTGACATAACGTTAATTTTCGAACTGACATAAATTATGTTTTTTCTTGTAGTGTCCCTACAATGAGATCCGACCTTGTCGAGCAAGGCGAGAACGATCAGGCTTTGCTCACTGAACTCAACCCGGACGACGAGCGCAGGGAACTTGCCCTAGTAAAACTAGCAAGCTATCAGCAACAGCTCGCGAAGCACTACAACAAAAGGGTCAATCCGAGGAAATTCAAAGTTGGGGACTATGTTCTAAGAAAGGTCCTAGGCAACACAGTGAAGCCATCAGACAGTAAACTGGGACCAAACTGGGAAGGACCTTATAAGATAATTAGAGACGACCTGTGAGGTGCCTATCATTTGAAAATGATGGAGGGCAGAGAGATACCACGAGCATGGAACGCAGCTAATCTAAAAAAATTCTATTTTTAAGAGTTCTATTGTTAGATCTTTTTATTGTACTCATTATGTGAAAGTACAGTTCATTTCTCAATTCAACAATGAAAATCTCTAGTTGATCACTCTCTAACTAGTAACAATTATATCTTATTACACATCCATTCCAAATCACAGGCATAATGGATGACATAGCAGGGGAACACCCCTCCTCAGGTCATCGTCATGAAGCACGACAGACCTCTTAGCATTGCCCATGGAAATATATGAAGCCCTATAGAGTATTCTTAGGCATCAAACCTACTTTGGTTAAACAAAATCCTGACTGGATGAAGACATCCAATACCAGGTGTGTCCTCGCCAATTGCCCTACTTAGGCCTAAGGGAGTGTGACGACACGACCTAAAAGGTAAAGGGAGGGCACAATGGTATTCTTATACTGGACTGGGCGAACACTCACATGACAAAATAAAAAGGATTGTAAAGCTACAAAAATATAAAAGGATTGGATGAACACGTTTAGTCGGTAGAATCACCCAACACTCGAACTTTTCATTAATCTTTTATATTTACAAACAATGATAGTACATGTTTAGTCGGCGAAGCTCACCCAAAGAATTTACAATTATGAAAAACAAAATCTCAAGGAGGTGGAAGCCTCCGAGCAAGATAATCAGCAACTTTAGCTCTCCTTCCATCATCAGGAGCAGGGGCGAGCTCCTCCACGACCTCATTTGCGTCCAATTCCAATAATCGCCTGGGAATAACATCAATGGGGATCCATCTATCATCCCGCCTGAATGGATTGGGCATCAGAGTAGAGGAGGACATCTCGTGTCGATCCCACAGCGTCGAGTTCCTCCGGACTTGCAGCTCTTTGAGGGCACTCAACCAGCCCCTGATGAAGGATAGCTCCTCGAACTCTGATAGTCTCGTCGGAGCTTCCAGCCAGCCTTGATCGTAGCCATCGGACCACACTTGTCGAGGACCATTCTTTAACAAATGCCGTAGATGGGTGACGTCCCTCTGGAGCCCAGCAGCAGTGACATAAGCTCGCCGAACATCGTCGCGCAGATCCTCCATTTCCCTCTCACGTTGTTTCTCGGATTCCCTATTCCTACCCCTAGCACTCCTACCAGCACACGGGAGGGGAGGCCGAGCAGCTCACCATGAAGAAGAGCCTTGTAGGACTGCCGAAAAGATGCTCGGCGAATGCTCCTTAAGCCTTAGGACTTCCTTCCTCAAGTCTTCATTCTCCTACTGCAGGAACTCCCCAACCTGGTTAATCTCGGTGGCCTCCAGCAACCTTGCTCTCAGTGCACCGACTTCTTCTTGCACTGAAGCATCGATTTCTTCCATCTCCTGGAGCCTATCCTTCAACTTGGCCACTAGCTCGGACTGATCCTTATATTTATGGTTCGTTAACTTAGCAAACCTGCAAAGTCTAGCAAAGGCTTGGCGAACTGCAGGGCTTGCATTAGGACCGAGAGTCCTACCTAGTTGGGAGGTAACATGAATATAGTCATCCGCATGAACCAACTACAAGTAAAAGAAAGAGAAAAGAAAGAGATCAGCATAAACAAAAATGAAGTCTTTTCATTAATAAGGAACGAGGTTACATCAGATTGAAAATGAAAAAATTACAAAGCAGCCCTATCAATTAGCAACCTCGGGTGGCCCAGAGGTGGATAGTCCCTTGTCCTTATCAGCATCAATAGGGGAATTACCCTTTGCAGAGGTGTCCTTTCTCCTCTCGACCAAAGGAGCATCAGTAAAAGTCGCCTGAGAGACAGGATCAGTGCCTTCAGCAGTTGGGGCTGGGTCCTCATCTACGACTGACTTTGGCCCTGGATCGTGATCGTCAAAGAGTGGGGATGCAACGTCCACCCCAGCAGCCATGAGAGCCTTATTCCACCCTTTCTTGAAGTTTAGACGGCTGATATAGCCTATCTGAACCTCAACGTCCTCATACGTAGCAGCCCAACTAGAGTTGGATGAGTCTTCCTTAAAGGTGGATGCCTGGGCTTTCTCCGCCTCCAGTTGCTCGGCCAGAACCTTGTTCTTCTCTGCAAGGTTTAGCTTGATCAAGCAAACCAAGTCATAAGCCTTCCTCAGCTAGCCAAGCTCCCTGACCGCATCATCTCTCTCGCGAGCAGAATTAACAAGAGCCAGGTCAGATGAAACTCGAGCTGCATCAGCAGCCTTCAGGTCGGCCTCTAGCTGAGAACCCCTGGCTACCAGAGCAGATTTTTGTTATTCCAGCTCACCATTATTTCTCACCAGCTCGTCGCGAGAGCGATAAAGCACGGCAAAGTCGGTCACAAACTGCAAAGAACAAGGGAGGGATCAAGAAGAAGAAACCATCAAAACTTGTTAAAAGAAATTGAGAATTAGAAGAGAACTTTACCAAGGCAAGCCTCTGGCTAGCTTGCAGAGACAGTTGATCGGACCCCAACGCCCTCTCGCGATCTACAGGAAGGACTGCTCTCTCGAGCAGCGCAGGGGCAAGCTGAGGAGAGGCGGCCACCGAATCCCCCTCGGGCAAGGCAGACACTGGGACCAGGGCTTGACCAGTTTTGGTCCTCAATTCAATCTTCCTCCTCTCCTCCTCTTTTTCTCTTTCCCTTATCTTTCTCTCCTCCACTTTCTTCGTCTCTTCTAACTTCTTCCTCTCCTCCTCTCTCTTCTTCCTCTCTTGCTCCTGAGAAGAAGGCCGAGAACCAGTAGCTATAGCCCCAGAGGCAGTCTTCAGTTTCTTGGACCTCTGTGCAAGGAGCACGCCATCATCATCATCGTCATCTCTGATCAAATTCTTCCTGGGAGGCATCTCTTCACCAGAACTGGTGGAAGTGCTCGACGATTCTTAAGCTTCAGAATTCTCCTCAGAATTAGAAGAACTGCTACCGACAGAGCTCCCTCCACCAAGATTACCGACAGGCTCACTTTCAGAGCTCCTCTCCTCTTCGTCCAACTAGATTAGTTCGACAGTAGTCTCTTCGAGAGAAGCAAACTCTGGAACACTATCCACAGGTCGTGCTAGGAAGCTGGAACCCACGTTCTTATACTCTAATAAGAAAACGGAAGATATGGGATGCTCGCTGTCACCCAAGGGCTCTCTAATGTTCCAAGCTTTAACCAACTCAGAAATTCGGACCTCGCTGAGAGCAGGTTCCACGTTCTTTGACCTTGCTGTAAAAGAAAACGCAAAAAGGGGTTAGAAAATTCATAAGTCAGTAGAGTTTGAAGTAACAGTACCAATATCTACCTATATATTCTTCCCCATAAAAGGGAACAGTGAATCTTTCCGATCTTGACCCTTCAGATTGGGGAGAGAACTGCCAATTCCTAACAAGAAAACCTTCCTGCCAGTAGTCCTTATGGGAATCAGGTAGATTTACTACCAATACACTATCAGGGATCCTATCTTTGAGGTATAGGACACCTGAACTAGTTCGAGAGAAGGAGTAACAAAAGCATACCTCGGCAAGACCTAACCTTGTGTCGTACAATTGATTTATCCTATGCACGCCATTCACTATTTTCCATACATTGGGCGAACATTGTGCAGGTACAATACCAAAATAGCTAAAGAAATGCAGAAACAGATCATTAGGGGGAAAGGTAAGTCCCCCCTGGGAGAGCAACAAAATGTGAATCCAATGTGAATCCTCTATATCCCTAACGTTCCTAGGAGGTGAGGCACAACACTCAATCTCTACCCACTCAGGAATGTTATAGAATTTTCTAAACTCCATGAATGACCTATTTCCAATCTTCGCCATTGGAAAAATACAAGAAAAACTACAAAGCAAAGAGAAAATGCAAAGAGCACGAGAAACTTACAAGACAGAAGATCAGGTCAAATGGCGAAGAAGCAACGAGAGTAGAGATCGAAAGAAGAAGGTACAAAGCGTAAGAGTTCTCAGAAGATAGAAGATTGCTGGAAAAGCTGAAGTGACGAAGAGAAATGTGCCTTATACCAACGAGCCTTCAATTCTAATCATAGCGCACAGATAGTGAAGCGGGTGCCGCCAAAGCAACTTCACAGTTTTCAAAGAATCACAAATCAGCCATAATGTTCGATCATTTAAATTCATTGGACCCATACACATGGCCCAACAAATTTAGGGGCAATTGTAGGTACCCAGAATTTAGGACCATGGGCCTGGACGAGTAGCCCAGTTCTGGCGGCCCAAAATCCAGGCCCTTTATCTTTCACATTGACCCGGTCTCTCCCCATGATCCCATGAAGAGAAGTTATAGGGGAGCACAATCCCATGAAGGGAAAGGATAGGGAAGATGGCTAATATGAAGCAACCCATTATCTCCACTAACTAGCATACATATGTATAAATTAAACCCTAGGTCCGGGGCAAAGGACAGGTTGTATTCTCTATACCTATTCTTCAGAATATAGAGAAATAATACTGACTGCACCATCGTGGATGTAGGCACATCTTTGCTGAACCACGTACATCTGTTGTTGTGTGATTGGCATTTTATTTATTCTTTCTTGGTTATTACCTCTTTCATATTTATTTGTGTTGCATAATAATTGTCACCACATACGTGACCCATGGATATGTTGTATTATGTTCGCCTCCATTTTGTGTGTTGTACTTATTCTAACAATTCCTGAGAGATTCGAAATTTGTAATCCTTATGTACGTGATGTACCGGGATGGATAGCAGAGCATATGTGCACCACATCTTGCCTCGGGGTGCTTATATTGTATATTTATGATGTGAATAATATACGGTTAAATGAAAAGGAATTGTCATGTTTAATTATGAGAATAATTAATAGTAACTCCTTGAGAAAATAAATAAGGGGCTAACCTCCAGTAAACTGTAATGCTTATAATTGAGAATTCGAGTTTAAGTAAAGCTATCTATTTAAGTGATAACATTGGGAATTTATATTGTGAATCGAGTAGTTGGGTTAAAACTTATGACGAGTTAGTTAGATATAAATAACACATAAATGGGTACAGGAACGTTAGGAATGCACAGTTAGACGAGAGGTGAGTATTTCATGTGAGAGCACGTCCTAACATGTATTTTGAATTCATTGTTTTAAATGTAATTAAAGCACTTGTTGTTTTTAAAATACTCTCCACTTTCGGGCTCTGACCCATTTTCTTTCAAATCTATTTTTTTTTTTGTAAAAACCTTTTAGGTGCCTAGCCACAAGGACAACATGCATAGTATTTCCATTCAGGTGACGAGCTGTAGCTGTTGTGGAAGTTACAGGGCTTTGACAGTAGACGCCTCTTTTCTAGTCTTGACTCATATTCAGTTTCATCATTGTAGGGAATGTCGCCAATTTCTTTAGAGACATTTTTATATTTCAATTATTCAGACTTTGGTTTGTAATTAATTCAGGATGCAGACTTGTTTTATTTATTTCCATATTGGGATTGTTGTGAGGAGTATTTTCCTCTAGACTCTTTATTACTTGTTGTTTACACTATTGGGACTTTTTGTGAATGGTTATGTTAATCATTCATTTATTGCATGTTAATCAGATTTAATTTAAAATTTGACATCTTACTTTTTAAATACTAGGTGGTTAGTAATCATTAAAATGTTTTCGACAATGATGCTATTAACTGAACAAACTTGGCATTTTGTATTAATTTAATAAAGGAGTAGCTACCCGGTATTTAATTAGTAGGGGTGTCACAGGTGGTATCATTGCATCAGGTTCTAGTGTCCTTTAGGATTTGTACGGCTTATTATGTTTCCGCTGAGCTTTCTTTGATGTAGAGCCCTATATTTTAGGACTGTTGTATTCTTTTATGTATGCTTCGCTCTTCAGCTATTTTAAGTTTATAACTGCGAACTTATAGACTTTACTCTTATTTCAGATGCCTCTACGACGTGCGTAATGAGTTCCTAGGGATGCACAGCCAGAGCCCCAGCCAGCGCTAGTACAGGACCCCATGAATGCCGCTGAGGTTCCAGCCATTGTAGCCCAAGCGGTAAATTCCGCTCTTGCCATTGTACAGCAGGCACTACCTCAGGCGTCAGTAGCTGCTCCAGTTCAAGCACATGCATTGCCGTTTGCTTGGGAATGTGTTCGTGATGCTTTTCAGAAAGCACACCCTCCGGAGTTCACAGGTAGCTCTGATGTTGTGGTATCTAGTCAGTGGAGGAAAGATATTAAGAGGCACTTGAGGATGTATGAGTGCACCGACATTCAGAGGCAGATACTAGCTACTTTCAAGATAGTGGGAGCTGCATTACAGTGGTGGGAGTCTATTACCACCGCAGAGGAGAGAGATACTCTCAAGATACAGGAGTTCTGGGTGCGGTTCGACCGCAAATATTTTCCGTCAGCTATTCACACAGAGATGAGAAGGAAGTTGATGAACCTCAAGCAGGAGGGAAAGACTGTGGCTGAGTATGAGGCCGAATTCACTAACTTACTGAACATTGTTCCGGATGAGATACCGACGAAAGAGAGGAAGATTCGAAAGTTCACAGATGGATTGACTTGGAGGATCCGTCACCATTTGTTGGGGAATCTCTCTTTAGCCACTTACTCTGATGTGGTTAATGTTGCACTGCTACACTGTCAGGATCACCGCTTTCACATGGCTGAGAGCAAGAGATCAGGAGAGTCCAACCATCAGGGCAGGACTGAAGGAAATGGTGCCAATGGGGCACAATCTGTTCAGGGGAAGAGGCAGGGTGACCAGGGTTCCCAGCAGGGGGATCATAAGAGGTTCAGATCTGGAAATTTCAAGAACAGACAGGGAGGTTTTAGGCAGGGCCAGTAGGGTGAAAACAGCCAACAACAGTTTCAGCCGGGCCAGCAGGGCCAGGGGAGGAATGGTAACGGCCACCAGGGCCGAGGTCAGCAGGGGCAACGAGGGGGAAACTTCCAGGGGAAGTGTTTAATTTGTGGTCCAATTGGCCATAAACATCAGGACTATCCTGATAAGGGCAGGGACCCACAGCAGCAGCAGCAGGGTGCTCGACACGAGCCATAGAGGTCTATATTTCCCGTCGCCCTCCCATCACCACACTAGATGGCAGCCTTACCGCCCATTCCAGTAGTCCCAGTTCAGCAGGGACAGCTTCAGTATGGGAGAGTGTGTCATCTCCAGCAGGTCGCATCCCCACAGGATCCGCCAGCCATTGAGGGTACGTTCTCTATTCAGGGGACTCTGGGCGTATTTTATTTGACATGGGGGCTACACACTATTTTATTTCTATGAGATTTGCACGCACCATTGGGTTATTAGGCACTGCAGAGAGCACCTCTACTTGTGTAGACTCACCGTTGAGTAGGGGTTCCATGATTTTGCTTATGTGTAGAGGTGTGGGTATAGAGATCGGGAGGTTTACTTTACTCGCTGATATGTTAGTGTTAGAGATGATCGAGTATGATGCCATTATTGGTATGGATTGGCTAGTTGTGTACCGAGCCATGATTGACTATTTTAGTGGGAGTATTATCTTTGTCATTCCCGGGCAGGAGATGTTTTTAGTGGCGATGCCTCGCCCTGAGGGAGGATCGTCCACTCATTTATACTACATAGAGGAAGAGACCTCTAAGGAAGTGGTGATACCACTTGATTCTATACCCGTTGTTAGTGAGTTCGCCGATGTATTTCAGGATATACCTAGACTACCTCCGATTAGGGAGATAGATTTTGTGATTGATTTGATTCCGGGCACTCGTCCTATTGCCCGCGCACCTTACCGTATGGCTCCAGCTGAGATGAGAGAGTTACGGGATCAGATTGAGCAGTTGTTGGGTAAGGGGTTTATCCAGAGGAGTACTTCACCGTGGGGTGCCCCTGTGTTATTCGTAAAGAAGAGGTATGGATCGTTGAAGTTGTGTGTGGATTACCGGGAGTTGAATAAGGTCACGATACACAATAAGTATCCGTTGCCCCAAATTGATGACTTATTCGACCAGTTGAGAGTAGCATCTTTCTTCTCAAAGATTGATTTGGGATCGGGATACCATCAATTGCGTATCAGGGAGGAGGACATCTCGAAGACTGCTTTCTTAACCAGATATGGTTCCAACGAGTTTCGAGTTATGCCTTTTGGTTTGACCAACGCTCCAGCAGTGTTTATGGACTTGATGAATAGGGTGTTCAGAGAGTTCCTAGATCAGTTCGTCATTGCCTTCATTGATGATATTCTGGTTTACTCCCAGACAGAGGAGGAGCATGCCGAGCATTTGAGGCAGGTTTTGCAAATGCTACGTCAGAACGAGATGTATGCAAAGTATGAGAAGTGTGGGTTTTGGCTGAAGGAGGTTCAGTTTTTGGGGCATATCACTTCGGACCGGGGGATATCTGTTGATCCGGGGAAGGTATCCGCGGTGAGGGAGTGGGGACAGCCCACGACATCTACTGAGATCCGTAGTTTCTTGGGCTTAGCAGGATACTACATGAGGTTTATTCTAGGTTTCTCAAAGATAGCGGGTCCCATGACACATCTGACTCGTAAGGGTGTGCCATTCATCTGGAGTGATGCCTGTCAGTTGGCATTGGATGAGTTGAAGGAAAAATTGACTTCAGCACCTTTGTTAGCATTGCCGAGACCGGGAGTTGAGTACGTAGTTTACACCGATGCGTCCTTACAAGGACTTGGAGGTGTATTGCAGCAGGAGAGTCAGGCCATAGCTTATGCTTCCCGTAAGCTTAAGCTTAACGAGAAGAATTACCCCACCCATGACTTGGAGTTAGCGGCAGTGGTATTTGCCCTTCGGATTTGGAGACCTTATATTTTGGGGGAGAAGTTTCGATTGTTCACGAACCACAAGTCCCTACAGTACCTGTTCATGCAGAAGGAGTTGAATATGCGGCAACGGAGGTGGCTTGAGTTTGTGAAGGATTATCAGTTCGTTATCCAATATCACCCGGGGAAGGCTAATGTGGTAGTAGACGCGTTGAGCCGTAGGCTAGTAAATGAGGTGGCAGGGGTATGGAAGGCTAAGTGGAAAGAGTTGGGACACCAGGATGCAGTGGCCCGATCGTTCATGTCTGTGATGACTGTTACACTGCAGATTATCACGAAGGTGGTCAAGGCGCAGTCAAATGACTCGTTCTGTCAGGAGCATATAGTTCGATTACTAGCAGATGGAGCCGAGTCCTATACCGTTATCTCAGACGGGGGATTACGCTTCAATGGGAGACTGGTAGTTCCGGAAGGGGAGGAATTACGACACGAGGTGATGGCAGAGTGGCACGGCTCATGGTTCGCGGTACATCCCGGTGGGGACAAAATGTACCAAGACATGAGATGACAGTATTGGTGGAGCGGGATGAAGAGATATATTGCCGTGTTTGTTTCTAAATGCGCCAGTTGTCAGCTGGTAAAAGTGGATCATCAGAGACCGGCAGGACTTCTACAGCCATTAGAGGTCCCGATGTGGATGTGGGAGAGCATATCCATGGACTTTATCACGGGGTTGCCTACGTCACAGAGGGGTCACGACTCCATTTGGGTAATTGTGGACAGGTTGACCAAAGTTGCTCATTTTCTACCCGTAAGGACAGACTACACTACGGGACAGTATGCCCAGTTTTTATTGCAAAAATAGTGAGACTTCACGGTGTGCCCCTAAATATCGTGTCTGACCAAAACAAGATATTTGTTTCACGATTTTGGGAGAGTTTTCAGGAGGCCATGTGTCACACCCCGCCTAATTCTGGCGTCGGCCGCCACCAAAACTAAGCCGAGCGTGAGTAAATAAAATACCATTCTTAGCATGAGACAGATATGAGACATAAATAAATCAGTCCATAAGATAAATAATTGAATCAATCTCAAATGATCATCAACGACTAAGCGATAAAAGATCCATCACATGCTAACTCCAAAATAAATCCATACTCCAATAACGATTAAATAAAATCTGAATAATCCCAACAGAAATCCTCTAAACAACTTTGGAACCGAATGGCCCAATAAAACTCCAATGAAGTCTCATAATACGACTGAAAAATAAAGTCTAACTAAACGATGCCATAAAGTAAATAACTCCAGCTGCACCTCCAATGATAACTCCGATAAACTTATGCAACTTCTCCAAATTAAATCCTGAAAAAGATTAGTCAACGCATGGGTCAGAGCCAAAGCCCCGAGCAAGAATACACACTACTCTCCTCAAATAGGATCCCTGAATCCAGACAGTAGCATTATACGCAATAAATATCACAATAGAATATTTTAAATTAAACGGGATAATTAAACGCGATAATTATAATCTACTAACTACCCACAAAAATTCCCATTTATAAAGGCACACCAATATGATTTTAAATTAACCCACCTTCCCATAATGTTAAATTTAATTAATTTAACAAAGAAGATTATTACCAAAACCCGTCCCCTTGTCAAGTCCGCCGTCTGGTCCGTTTTTATCCTGTGACCCTCGCGATATGACAAGGTTCCACACACGCACCCGTCCCCTTGTCAAGTCCGCCGTCTGGCCCGTTTTTATCCTGCGACCCTCGCGATATGACAAGGTTCCACACACGACACGACATAAATCGTCCTCTGACCCGTTTAAACTGTCGGCCCGACACATTATGTCGCCACAAATTTTAATACCCATTTTTATCTTAGGCATTAATTCTCAAGTTCTCAATTTATAATCACCCCACCCTTTTTTTATCGATGTGAGATCCTCAAAATACCCCTTAGTCCCATAACTAAGGATCCCCAAGTTATCAATACGTCCTATCCTATGTATAGGAGGATTTTCTAACATATATCTTAACTTAGTCTCATGCTTAGGCTAGCGTAACGACGATAAAGTACCAAAAATCAGCCCACCCCCAAGATGATAAAAAAAATGCGATAATCTACCCTCACTAGTCCCATACCTAGAAGGCGTAAATCATCAAAAGGCCTACCCACTAGTCCCATACCTAGAAGGCATCCTAAAGTATAGGGAGAGCAATAATACCCAACAACCCGTCGTCACAAAGGTAACATCATAATTCCAACAAGTCACACAAAACAAGCATAATTAATCAATATATAAACTACGCATGATAGTCCAATTCAATTAAATCTTTAATTTAATTATCACAATATCAACAATATCCAAATAATCTCATTTAATTATTTTAAATTAAATATACCAATTTTCATCATATATTCATCAAACCAAATTTTATTATCTCTACATGTATTACATGAATTGTACGCACCCAAAAATCGTTTATTTTAAAACTAGAATTTTTCTACATGCAACCTACACCAATAAAACCCAAAATCGCTCATCAATCCTACGTACCCAAAGGGTTATGAATATTATTCAGATTAAAAGATTTTATAAAAACAACCCCATAATTAGTATTCAATTTTTCTAATTAAGTTACTAATTATTTTTAAGAAAACATGTAATTAAGTGTTTAGGTGACACTTAAACGCATAATACTAAAGGAAAAGAATAGAGTATTCATGCCTGCAAAGATTGTGTTGAAAATCTGATTAGAAATATGGATTCCTCTCGAAAAATTAGCAAAAGAGTGTTCTTGAACGATCTTGATTAAACCCCAATTAAGCCTTCAAAAACTTGTGCCAAAACTTGTGACAAAAACTTGATTTTGTTGAAGGTTGATGATTATGAGGGAGAGGAAAAATATTTGGAAGTGTTCTCTGGTGAAAAACTGGAGAAAAAGTGATTATGAGAAGTCCCCCTACGGATTAACAAGGTTATATAGTGATTAGGAGTCCTAATCCTACACAAATTCTTAAAAAAATAGCTTACAGCGCACGTTTTCTGGGAGGGTCGATCGATCTACCCCCCCGTCGATCGATCGATCACCCCGAAAAACTGACAGTTTGCCCAAAAAATGCCATAAGGCAAAAATATTGTAAAATCAATATAAAATCCGTTTTAACTCCGATTTTAATTCCGCTTGAAGTTTTGTTCTTCTAAAATCATAACCAACATATTTTACCAATAAAAATTTTAAAATTCAAAAATTTATTTTTCTCGAAAATTCTAATTAATTAATTAAAATAATAAATAAAAATACGGGGTGTTACACAATGGGAACAGAATTGCGGTTGAGTACGGCTTATCATTCGCAGAATGATGGACAAACCGAGCGTACCAATCAGATGTTGGAGGACATGTTGCGTATGTGCATCATTGATTTTGAGGGTGGATGGGAGCAGTATCTTCCACTGGTGGAGTTTGCTTACAACAACTCCTACCAATTCACTATTGGCATGGCTCCATTTGAGGCGTTGTACGGTCGACCTTGTCGTTCCCCAGCATATTTGTTGGAGGTGGGGGACAACAAACTACTTGGGCCGAAAGTGATTCTGGATACTTCGGCGAGGATAGAATTGATACGGAGTCGCATTCGGGTAGCTCAGGATCGACAGAAGAGCTATGCTGATGCGAAGAGGTTCTTCAGGGAGTTCCAAGTGGAGGACCAGGTTTTACTCAGAGTATCTCCTATGAATGGGATTATGCGATTTAGGAAGAAGGGGAAGTTGGCACCGAGATATATGGGTCTATTTCCTATCATCGAGCGGATTGGGTCTGTTGCCTATAAACTTGGATTACCGGAGCATTTACATCGGATTCATGATGTGTTTCATATTTCCTCGCTAAGGAAATATCTTAGAGATGATTTGGCTCATTCTCACATTGCTTTGGAGGACATCGATCTCCAACCCGATAGCTCCTACGAGGAGGGGCCGATTGCTATTTTGGATCGAAGTGAGCGGAAACTGCGGTCAAAGATAGTTCCTTTAGTACGTGTTCAGTGGAGGCAACATAATGTCGAGGAGTCCACATGGGAGTGCGAGGATGAGATGCGCGAACGTTATCCAGAGTTATTTTTACTAGGTACTTTCTAGTTCTGAATTTCGGGACGAAATTCTGTTATTAGGGGGGAAGTATGTAATACCCCGCATTTTTATCGATATTTATTTATGGGATTAATTAAATTAAATGTGAATTAATTGAAAATTAATCCGGATAAAATACTAAAGAGATGTGAGTTGGTATTTGATTATAATGTGTATATGTGGCAATATATGAATATTGGAAATATTGAGTTTGTCGTGAGATAGAAATACGACAATTTGGGAAATTTTGTTGGGACGCACGTGACAGTCGCGTCAGGAAAATACTTAGTTTAATTGAAAAATGAATTTTCTTTTTATTAACCGTATGGTCATTTTGAGTGTGCCAACATGTCCGGAAGGGTCGAAATAGTCAGAAAACACTAGCCGGGGGTTTAGTTTGGGTCCCGGGGCATTTTTGGGCCATACCGACAACCCAAAAGGGTAGTTTGGTAATTTTGGAAATTTAGTAATTAAAACCCATGAAAATCAGACTTTAATTACAACTTATCATTAAACCCACTAACCCATTTCCAGCCTCAATCTAAGTAGTGGGCTACGGGAGACGTTAAGAAACTATTTCTAACATGCCAAAAACCAACCCCCACCTCCATTGTCATCATCTATAGAGAAGAACTTGTAGAGAGAGAGAGAAAAGAGAATTCTGCAGAGAGAGAGAGAACAATTCAACCTTCAAGATTCAACATCAAATTCATAGAAATATTAGAGGCAAGTAATTTAATTACAATTGATTCAATGTTATGCTTTTCCATGTTCAGGGAAATTATCGAATTTATCTTGGAAGATTGATAGAGACCCATGTATTTGAAGATTAAAACTATGAACTATGTTAGGAATTGCATGTAGACATATTCTGGACAAATTATAAATTCAAAATATGACCCTTGATGATCTAAAAATGGATTTAAGAAGAGATTTATTAATGTTCTTGAAAGAAATAGAAAACTAGGTTTCTTGATGAAGTTTTGATCCAAACAAAGCCCTTAGTTGATGAATTATTGGTTTTAGAGCGTTAACAATGCTGTAGGATGGTTGTATGATGATATTATAACATTATATTAGAGTTTGATGCTTTATAATGGAGGTTTGGAACGATTTGAGGACTACAAAACGAAGCAGTCCGTAGCCTACCTGGTGCAATCGATCGATCGACATTCATCAGTCGATCGATCGACCACCATCGATCGATCGAAGTTCAAGGTCGATCGATCGACCTTCCCAGAATGAGTGAAATTTCCCTAGTTAAATTTTAATGATGTTAACCCTTAGAAAATATTATTGGAGACTTTATGAATATCCATAGACTTAAGGAAGACCAGTAGGTATGGTTATAAAGTTTCGACCGTAATTAGAATTCAATTTGAGGAATTATTCTAAAAGCTGATGAAACTCGATGAGTGAGATAATATTAGAGTTAAAAGACTAAATTTGAATAAATTGATGAAATGAGGTTTGGGGCAGAAGTAAGGACCTTAAGAATAATGATGTTATATGTGGGAATAATAGGAAACTTAATAATCCTTTTGAGATAGGTTTTAAGTATAAGAAACTATGACGTGAGATGTGTCGACAGTCTACATTTTATATTATCGGAAGACTTAAAATGTATAAAATTGGAATAATTGTATAAGGATGTAGAATGTACCTTTATTAATATTGAGACATCTAAGATGTGTGAATGCTTAGTATATGATTTTATGTGTATGACATACCTACCATACTTGCTATCACGGGAGGTTTACGTTCGCTTAGGGCCATCTCATCCTTGTGTGCCCGGATTTAGATTGGTACCTTAAGAACATAATGTGGTATTATGTTCGCCTCCAATTTTGTATGTTGTGCTTATTCTAACAATTCCTGAGAGATTCGGAATTTGTAATCCTTATGTACGTGATGTACCGAGATGGATAGCAGAGTATGTGTGCACCACAGCTTGCCTCGGGGTGCTTATATTGTATATTTATGATGTGAATAATATACGGTTAAATGAAAAGGAATTGTCATGTTTAATTATGAGAATAATTAATAGTAACTCCTTGAGAAAATAAATAAGGGGCTAACCTCCAGTAAACGGTAATGCTTATAATTGAGAATTCGGGTTTAAGTAAAGCTATCTATTTAAGTGATAACATTGGGAATTTATATTGTGAATCGAGTAGTTGGGTTAAAACTTATGACGGGTTAGTTAGATATAAATAACACATGAATGGGTACAGGAACGTTAGGAGTGCACAGTTAGACGAGAGGTGAGTATTTCATGTGAGAGCACGCCCTAACATGTATTTTGCATTCATTGTTTTAAATGTAATTAAAGCACTTGCTGTTTTTAAAATACTCTCCACTTTCGGGCTCTGGCCCGTTTGCTTTCAAATCTATTTTTTTTTGTAAAAACCTTTTAGGTGCCCAGCCACAAGGACACCATGCATAGTATTTCCATTCAGGTGACGAGCTGTAGCTGTTGTGGAATGTTGCCCAGATTATACTAAAGAGGGGGGGTGAATTGAGTTTTTATAAACTTTAAGTCAAATTTAGATTTTAGAAAAATATTAAATTTAAGTCACTTAGACAAATTTCAGATTAATAAAACTATAAAGAATAAATCCAATATTGTCAAATAAATGCAACTAACTAATTTAAACAACTAGAGATGCAGATTTTAACACTCTAGAAATATTAAATTAATTTTCGTATTTAATATAAAGTGATATTCTGAAATTTATTTAATTCAAAAATAATTATTTTAACCTTCAAATAAATTTAGTCAAATTTCGGAATTAATTTATTTGCAAGATAGTGTGCTGAAAATATTTACTCAAGCAAGCATACGCAAATAAATAAATATAAGTGCGGAAAATAAATGACACCGAAATTTAACGAGGTTCGGCCAAATCCCGGCCTACGTCCACGCGCCTAGAGCCCCCGACTCCTTTGCGCTTCACTAAACCTAATCCACTTGCGAGTAGGATCAAACCACCACGTACAACTGTTTGCAAGCTAACTCCGAGCTTCAAACCCCGTGGCCCACTTGCGGGTAGGAACCAATCACCGGTACAAACCGAAGCTTAAACAAAGCTTCACAACAAATCTGATTTTTTGTAGTACAGAATAAAATACTGAAACTCCTTAAAATACAATTTGTAATCTGAGTTTCTCCTTCTTGAATCAGACTTCAATAAATGGTGTTGAAGTAGGCACAAGTCTTCTTCTTCAATGATTGAGCAGATGATAAAATTTATTACTCTCTTGAATGTGTAGCTGAGTAGTAAAATAAATGCTCTCAATAATATTTCAAGTCTTGCTCATATTCTCATTCTTGTGTATTGGTCTTAAATGCAGCTCTTCAAAGCTTTAAATGTGTCTTCCAAAAACTAGATGTTAGACACATGTAATTTTGAGCATTAAATGCTCCTGATTTTGCTGAGATGGTGAAGCTTCAAAAATGATTTCCAAGTCTGATTTGCAAAATCTTTATTTTTATCTTCTCCATGAAAATATAGCTGTTGTAGCATGGAAATAGACATCTGAAAATATATGCCATTTGAAAATGGCTTGATAGATAACCCATATATTATCTGCAAAAAGATTGTTAGTCCAAGAGATAAAATACACATCTGATATGTAAATGTGGAACCATTGTGTAAAGAATATAACTGGTGTGTTAAGAACATTTTTCTGTCAAGAAGATAAGTTGGACAAAGTAAGAGTGTGTAGCAGCTAGAGGCTAAACAGTATGCCCAAAAAAAATAATCAAAATCAATTTTGGTTTTATAAACCCGTGAGTGGAAAAATTACCGGAACTACGCAACATCGTTTAAAAAAAATTCATTTTAAAATAAAACTGACCACGGCGACATCGTTTAAATTGTAAAAATAAAACTGATTTTAGGAGCAAAAATCGTGAGTGTAAAGCTGGTAAAGTACAAGACGCCTACGGGTCAAATCGGGCAGCAGTATAGCAAGACACACACACCATCAGACAGTATGGCCTGAAATGAGAACAGACGAGACGTCAGATCATATGGCCTAAAGCCAAACAGCTAGCCTAAGGTCTCTATAAAAATCAATTCCTATTTGACAAGTCAGGTCACTGATTGATCCTAGAGTTACTAAAGAGATATGGGCTATGGTGACCAAAACAATTTATGGTTTTAAAAAAATAATACCGAGGACAACGTCGACTTTTTGGGGAAGAGGCCAAAACAATTTCCAAAAAAATGTAAGAATCCAGTACGTAATCAGATGCTGGAGTTTTGGCCGAAAGATGTCTACTACTAATCAGTCAAGCGCCTAGAAGAAATCAAAGTAGAAAACGAATGCATATAACGTTCTTGCAAGTTTATACACGATAATTCATAAAACTGACAAAAGCCAAAAAAAAAACTGATATGTCCAGTACAGTTAAGATTTAAATCTACAGGGCATGTCAAAATCCCATGCCAACTACAAAGGCTACGAATGCATCAGATTTATCATTAATATATATATATATATTAACATATACGCACAGTTAATATATATTAGTTAACATACACGCACAGTTAAAATATATATGATTTTGTTTTAATATATATATATATATATATATTAAAACAAAAACTATTTTAAGAGTTCAATTTGCTTTAACATACACGCACAGTTAACAATCATAGATCAAGAAATATGCATGTGTGCCTAATGTGTCAAATACAAATGTGCAATACACGTGAATACCTTTACTCGGATATGTCGTTGTGTAAAGTCGAGGTATGTTCAGTCGTGAATAAACAAGATAATACCATAATAAATATCAATAGAATAACCTAATAAAAATATGTTTGGAATCATCAAAATCAATATATTAAGTTAAAATAAAAAGTACATTCATTAAACTAATTTAATTAATTAAGGATAAAATACATTTTCGTTAACATGGAAGTTACAGGGCTTTGACAGTAGACGCCTCTTTTCTAGTCTTGACTCCATATTCAGTTTCATCATTTTAGGGCATGTCGCCCATTTCTTTAGAGACATTTTTATATTTCAGTTATTCAGACTTTGGTTTGTTATTAATTCAGGATGCAGACTTGTTTTATTTATTTCCATATTGGGATTGTTGTGAGGAGTATTTTCCTCTAGACTCTTTATTACTTGTTGATTACACTATTGGGACTTTTTGTGAATGGTTATGTTATTCTTTCATAATTCATTTATTGCATGTTAATCAGATTTAATTTAAAATTTGACATCTTACTTTTTAAATACTAGGTGGTTAGTAATCATTAAAATGTTTTCGACAGTGATGCTATTAACTGAACCAACTTGGCATTTTGTATTAATTTAATAAAGGAGTAGCTACCCAGTATTTAATTAGTCGGGGTGTCACAAACTGGTGAGACAATAAAGTTTTATCATAGTCACTTAAAGGTGACATAGAGATTTTATTAAAGTTATGATGAAAAATGAAAGAAAGAAATAAAATTTGAGAAGGGTGATCGATTCCTCCAATGTGTTTCACCGTGGAAAGAGGCTATGAGGTTTGAAAAGAAGGCAATGTTAAGCCCTATGTAAATTGGCACTTATGCGAGAGTGAAACATGTTTGATTTGTAACTTATAAGTTGACATTTCAACTATTTTATCTTAGATACATGACATGTCTCATATATCAATTTTTTGTAAGTATCTATCAGATCTTTCATATGTATTCATTTCATAACTTATAGAGCTTAAAGATAACATGACCTACATGGAGGAAACAATAGCTACTTAAGACAGAAGGAGTATTAAATAACGAAATCACTCCATTGTTTAAGGTGGTATCGAGGAGTCACGATGTGAAGGACACATAAGATCAAAAGGATAGTATGCAAAAGTAATATCCTCATCTGTTATGCAAGTTTTTTTTTTAAATTTCTAGATAAAAATTTCTTAAACGGGATAGATTTATAATGACCTAAAACAAGAATAGGTCTTTTAATTTTATGATTACATATAAGTAGGACTGATAAAGGTTGACGATGAGTAGTCAATATTTTAATTATCATGTTTGGAAAGTGCATACTTACATAATATATATTGAGTACATTAGATTCTAATTGAGCTTAAGCTTGGTGATAACATGTGAGAATATAAGATTAGTTGTGTGGTTAAATGTATTATTATTTATATGTTGAATACGTATTTATGATTATAGAAGTAAACCGGGGTGCTGGTGTAAAATTGGTGAGGTCCGATTGCTAAATATTTAAATCTTAAAATATTAGGCAAACTGTTACTTTCCTATTTCATGCCAATTTAAGTAAAGTAAATTTGTAATTTTGGCAAACATTAAATATTAAAGTTTTACATATTTAAATTTTCTATGAATGGGACTATAAGGAGGTCAATCGTAGGTCTGAATATTGATTTACAGTGGATTTACGAACAATGGATGAATCTGCTATAAATTGAAATGTTTGATTGGCCAACTCCAGTACAACCAATCACAGGCGACCAACCATATTTTTTACATGCCAACGTTTTTTGATGTTCTATGAGACTTTTTTAATCCTCCTTCCTCATCACACACATAAATAAAAATAAAAGGTTTGTGAAAAATAAGCTTGATGAGAGATAATTGAGGACCTTAGGAAGCTTTTCTTAGAAAACTTCCCATAAATTAAAGAATTCTTAAAAGGTACTAATATCTCTATTGACATTAATAACATGATTTAGTTTTACACCATGATTTAGCAATGGTTTACACATTTGATTGAGAACTTATGCTAAGAAGATAAAAGAGAAGCTTGAAAAACCTAGAATTTAATCTTCATATTAAGATTGTTTTAAGGCATTAGATTTTTTTTATATTATGTTTATACATGTTTCCATGTATTATAAAACTGTTTCCAAGAATTAACACGGAATTAGAGAGTAAGTATGCTTAATCATGTTATGTTGTGTTCTAAAGTTTGTCTTAGATGTTGCTCTGTTAAAAGTAGCATAAATATTTTAATAAACAATAAAATCAATTGATTCATGTGGGAGATTTTAGATAAGATTTACAAGTATAATATGTGAAAATATGAGAAGAAAATACCATCAAGTTTGGTCTGGGTGATGCTTTAAAGTTGGAACTTCATTGTTGTTTTCTGCAGAACCATCTTAAACACGGTGTAGTAAAATGGGTGTAACTCTCTTTAGAAATATCACAATGAGGTACTATAAATTTTGATGGAAACTATACTTATAGGGATTTGTGAAAATATATCATAACAAATCGAATTCATTACCAATTGGTATAGTTTTATCAACCCACCATTCTAGAGCCACCAAGAAAAATGTCTATCATTCATAGTCCTTAGCCCCTCGATTTTTTATGATCTTAATCTCATGTATAGCCTCCATTTATCCCTCCATTTGCTTTGCGTTTATTTAGATCTCAAAAAGGTTTTCTAGTGTTTGAAATTATTTTAATTTTCATAATTTATCAAAAATGACTTTGGGGGATCAAATGGTTTTATGGGTTTAGATATGATTTGATTTGTAGGTACAAATCTGGGATAAGTTTGAAGGTGTTAGTTTAATTTGTACGTGTTAATTTCTTAAGTAGGTAATTATTTTGTACCGGTTTATGGGGTTTTCGGGGATTAGTCGTTTTTTTTTTGTAAAACTATACTTATAGGTGTTATGATTTGCAAAACCACAAATCTGTACTCGTCATTAATTATTTTGTACCGGTTTATGATTTGAAAAACTATACTTATAGGTAATTATAATTAATGATGAGTACAGATTTGTGGTTTTGTTCAAAGGGATGGGCAAAAAGGGAATGCAGAAGCATCTTGAGCAATTAGAGAAAATATCCTGAAAATGCTAGAGTGGTGGAAAAATTCAATGTTCCGTTGGCTCATATGATCATCGATGGAGCTAATTTTGTATTGGTTCCAAGTAGATTTAAGCCATGCGATCTCATTCAATTACACGTGATGTGGTATGGAACTGTATGAACACCATCATTAATAAATGAATTGTTTTCCCGTTCATTTGTCAACCAAACAAAATTTTCTTTCAATCGAAGGATTATCATTAAAAGCACTTTTGATGTGACGTTTATATTGCAGGTGCCTATCATTGCGTTGACTGGCGGGTTGGTAGATACCGTCAAAAAAGGATATACTGGATTCCACATGGGAGCTTTTAGTGTTGAAGTAAATAGCATATGTTTTCTTACAGAGGTTTTGTTCTTTTCTTTTCATTTTCTCATTTTTTTTGTGATAGAAACTAGGGTTTATTTCCCTAAGATTGTCAACTCAGTAGAAACAATAATAGGTATTTATAAAACTTTAATGTATAGTTCCTACTTTTGCAAAAACTTTAGCGAGATTTTCGAATAAAATATGTTTACGAGCTGTAAAAAAATTATTGTGAAGGACCATACGTGTGAGTGTAAAAAAACATGAATTTCACTAAACTATCTTCGTATTGGGGACTGGGACAAATAAGCTCCTTTTTATGATTCTAATTCCCCTTTAATTCTTTTAATTAATTCCAATAGTGTGACACGGTGGATCCGATGGACATGACTGCAGTAACAAAAACTCTCACTAGGGCACTGGCAACGTATGGTACTCCCGCTTTGGAAGAAATGATAAAACATTATATGGCTCAAGATCTTTCCTGGAAGGTAAGTAGTAAAGAAAGACTATTATTAACTAAGTTTTCTATACATAATTAAGCCAAACAGTAATTCTAGGGGAACTGATTGGTGATTGTGACACGAAAAAGTTATGACTCTAGAAGGAATGCTTCAGTTTGTGTGTGGAGTCAACTGAGTGTTATCCAGAATACTAATTCATTTTTACCATGTCATTAGAATATGAAGTGATGTCTAAAATTTTTTGATAAAAAAAAGAAAGAAATTTAAAATTATATGAGGTATTGAACTCATTTAGTGGTATTTGTTCTCTTATTTTATCTCAATACTATTTTAGTTCTTTTGTTTGGATCACTCAAGTACGAGCTATATTTATCTATTTTTGTCTATCTATGACCAAGAACCTATAAATTATAGGCATGATTGGTCCAAAAGCCTCCCCATCGAATGAGGCCATTCATATTGGCGTCCAAAAGCCTGTGGTGATTTTCATTTTCACCTTTTGGGTAGATTTCATTATGGTAAGATATGATTATGATTATGATTACGATATTAAGAATAATATTATTATTATAAAGGAGTTCATTATGGTATGACACAACAGCTCATTAGTTGGAAAATATGTGTAGGTTTTGATGTTGCGATGTGGAACACAAGTCGTGCTAATAATACTATTGTCTTAAAGGCTCTAATATTGGGAGTTTTTTCATATACTCAGTTTTGACAAAATGTAAGTTAGGTGAACTGTTTAAACCTTTTGTTTTTCATTTGTTTACTTTATTTTGATCATTTAGCATGGTGTATCCCAAAACACCACCCATTCCTAGAACCATAAAAAATTGAATCTTCATTGCAGATTATTTACAATAGTTTTGACTAGAATTTGTCTCATTCAGTTTGAACCAAAAAAACTAGGGGTGAACTTGATGGCAACTAACAAGGTAGAAGTCTTATTAAAAAAAAATTTATTCAATTTAGCAGCCATTCTACCAGCAAGCTCACATGCATATACATTTTATTCCTCCATCATGATACATCTGCAATTTGTAGGACAAGTTATACACGTATCATTTGGAATTCAATGCCCCTAAAACCAAGTTGGACTTAATGTTTTCGTAATGTTGTCATAACTTTTTATCACCTATACTAATTTTTACAATTCCAAAATATTATTCAATTCACTGAAAACAGCTTTAAAATGAATTTTTTTAGTTTATTGGAAACTGTCATATTAATGTGGGGATGTTTTTATGGGGAACATTGTCATGAGGTTTGGAATTCTTTTGGTAATTAGAGTGTACAATGATATACAATTGGAGACTTTGATTACTATGGGATTAAATATTTTCTACTCTCAGTCATACTTTCAGTGCAATAGACAACATACTAATTTACAAATAAAAATGAAAAAAAAGCACAAATTATACTGTTATTGGAATATGCGGTGATGTCTACAAGTGTTTGATAAAAAAAGAAAGAAATTTGAAATTATATGAGGTATTGATTTCATTTAGTATTATGTGTTCTTTTATTTTGTCTTTGTATTCTTTTAGTTGTTTTGTTTGTCTCACACAACTATGCTTTATATTTTTTTTGTTTTTTCTCTATGACCAAGAATCTATAAACAATTATTCATTTTTCAATCTAGTCATTGAAATATGGGCGTGACATATTCATTTTCAGTGATGACTTAAATTGGGGGAATAGAAATACTTCTTTTATTCATTCAACATATTCATTTTGAGGTAAATTTTTTATTTATTTTAAACCATGTTAAGTAGTTATCCATGTTTCCTCCAAATAGTTTGGTAACTTTCATACACAGATGAATTTTAGTCCAGTTCAATTGACTAATATGGGTACAAATCCCCTCTTCATTTCCTTATATTAAAGACAGAGACGATTATTGCAATTGTATATACATTAATTTAGATGATTTATAATGAACGCATAGTAACTAAACTGGTGTTAAATCAAACTCGGGTTCAAGAATTGGAAGTTATGGAGTATTTATAGCAAGTACACATAAACTAAGCCATATATGTTATGTGGAAGTATTTTTTTCCTTTATTTTTTTATATGATTTGTTTTGGTTCCATATCAAGTCACTTTTTCAAATTAGTACTTTCACCTCTTTATGTGACATATCTTCTTAAATTTTTGGGTTTCATTATGGCTTTTAATGCACAATATTACCTTTTAGTTTTTTCAAACAATGGAAGTCAAACAGTTCAGATCTCCATCTTTTTTGGCCAACCTGTTTGTCCAAATTTTTCATACTTACTTTCAAATCTACTTGGTTTTTGAAATGAAAACTATTAGGCCACAAGCCAAAAAAATTATGCATTTCTTTTCTTTATAGTCTTTATATTCTTTCTGACAGCAGGTGTACTTTGTTTTGTGACAGCACACATACTCTGTTTTTAATTAGATCTTCGGGTGAAATCAGGTATACTCTGTTTTGTTTTTATTATTTATCAACTAATATGGGATATCAAATGTGATTATTTGGTATTAGGTTTATGAAATGAAAACTTTTGGTTTTTGAAAAAATAAGTTTTGATCTTTTTCAAAACTATACTTCGGGTTTAAAAATATCAAATCCAAAATTGTTGTGTTACCATTACGTTTTGAATTACTTTTTCATGTTGCATAATTTATTGTAGTTTCTTAATTAAACAATCTGTTAGTAATGTCCCATGATTTATATCATGACTTGCTTAATGTGTTCATCACGGACCCTTTTAGTAATAATTTTATTACTTGAGCTATAAAGTGCTTATGGACCTTGATTGCTGATGAAATCAAAAAATATCAAATCACAGCTTTACTGACTAGAACCATTTTAAGTAGTTTGTGTCTCAAAGAAAAGCAAGAATGAAGGTATCTACTCAACTTTTTATTTTGGGTGAAGGAAATAGTCATGACAAGTGAACCGTTATACTCTTTTATTTTTGAAATAATGATAATATAATATAAAAATAGTTAAGGGGAGGTAGTCATGGAGTTATGGCTGCAAGGATGGATGCAAAGTTGAATACTGTAGGGTGGATCTATGAACTAGTGGATGGAATCAAGTTGAACGAAGAATGGTCGATGTATTGGAAAATAACAAATGTTTTTTCGTAGATTGAAAATTCATTGTCGTGATAGTATTATTTTATCATCATTTTGTTGGTAACGCTCCTAATAAGGATTTTTTTGTTGGTGTATATAATGTCCATGATGGACTATTTGTATAGATTACTAGTTTTGGTTTCTTAAACAGTAGATAGTCATATAAATAGAGGAAATTCTGCCCTGATTTTTTAAATCATTTACACATTTTTATGGTTTATAATAAATTCTATGATTACAAGTCTTAGCCGACATAGTTTTTTGGATTTTTAGTCGGTAAAAAACTACTTTGGCATGTTTATTTTTAATTTGCACTTTATTTTGTTGGGGAATGAAATTTTTGACATTTTGCAATTACATATTTTTGAATTTTTTGTCGTTTTACGATTAGGTACTTTAAAAATTTTCATCGTGCCTTCACGCATAGGCATGTCACTAGTGTGTGTGTGTGTGTGTTTTTATATATATATATATATATGTGTGTGTGTGTGTGTGTGTGTGTGTGTGTGAAGCACGTGGTATATAAAAATCATAGGAAACATGTGACTAAATACAATTGGGAATAAGCATGGATATTTTAATGTGAAATGGAATAGGTGAAAAAATGTTGAAAAATGAGGCAAAATGTGGACAAGGAAAATATAGATCATGTAAAATAGAGTTTAGTCCTCAAACTTAGTCCCCAAAGGAGTCTCCATTATGGTCATCTGTGATGTGGCACTACCTGAAGGAATGAAAAAAAATTGGGGGCAAGGAAAGAAATACCCTTTCTATCACTCACACGATGTTTGTAGGATTCTAAGGACATAAACTAGGTTATCGAGGGTTCACAAAAATGTAAATATTAGAGTCATTATACTATTTTTCTCAAAATATGAAAAAGGTGTAGTCGTCCTCAAAGAGAATGCATTAAGGACTACTAAAGCATGTGAAACAAAATAGATAATGTTTTCCGGGACTAATTTACAAAATGGGGAGGTATTAGGCACACATCTCTCCTTTTTCAGTCTCTCATGGTATATAAAATGTTATCCTTATGCCTAAATGTGTTATTTATTTGTATAATGTGTGTAGGATAAAAAATGTATAGATATGTGAAAAGTGCATAAGGAGACACATCATTGTGTTTGTATCAATAGAATAGACGAGAATGAATCCGTCAAAGGAGATAGACAAAAAGGAAGAAAAAAATAATTTTCCCAAATATGAGAGATATGGCAGATCCTAATACACTATGAAAGAGTAAATAAGCGTGTCTAATGGGATAGCTGAAAATTGGAAACAAAATGAAAATGGTTAGACTGTGAGTGATGCACCAGATTGTGACTCATTAAAAATCACGCGCGTATGATTTATCACTAAAGAGAAAAAACACATAAACTAATACATATGTAAAATATGTAGTGAAAATGAGAAGAATAAAAAAAAGGGCACTCGAATCCAAAGGTAAACTTGGGTGACTACGTAGCTGGAACAAGCATTAAAGTTGACATCGTTCGAGAAGAACAAAATGTGGGGTCTAACTCATAAATTGAAAGTAGAGTTTTCTATTTTAATTTATGAAAAACTGTGTGCAATCGGTGAAAGTGCGAGAAAAATTAGAAGAAACTCTAGTTTGGGGTTTATAGGATAAACCTTGTTTTAGGGATTTTGGGTTTATGAAAATAAAGATTAAGAATAACAAATAATAAAATGTATGATTACTAGTTAGAAACAAAGAATTGAATATAAAATGTACTAAGATCAATGAAATATGTGGAATGATACTAGATTAAAAAAGTTGGATGAGGACGATATGGACATTCTTAGAATTTTTAATTTTGAGAGAATGTTTGAAATAATGGTGGAAATATTTGAGGTGTGGGTGATTTAATGGAATGTTAAAAGAATATTTGAAAAGTGAAATGATGGAAAGATACCATGTACTTTTCATAAAAAATGTTCTGAACAAGTAGGTTAGGATTTCCTTAAGTATGAAACCCTAAAAGGGAGAAAAGACCTTGTTGCCCTTGGCTTACCGATGGGTACACTTGTCAAACTAGGAAGCCAAGTAAAGGATTTCCTACCTGCAGAGAGGGGGAAAGAGTTCCTGTCAGCACTCCCAAAATGAATGTTCCAGAAATACGATCATAAAATGCAAACCATAAGTCCATTTCACACACAATCATAGGATTCAATGCTCTATGAAAGTATGTTGAGTTACTTTTGTGTCTAACAGCTAAAGAAAGTCAAATGGAGCTTGAAAGCATCATGTGACCTTCGGTTTTAGATTTATAGGGTAAAAAAGAAACTAAATGTGAATCGTAATTCTGATTCACGCGCGGTATGACCCGTTGGAATGATATTCAGATCCCTTTAAAGGTGTGTTATTATACTCTCGGGTGTAATACCCCATATTTTTTTGAAAGGTTTTATTTTAATTATGGGATTAATTAATTTAAATGGGAAATTATTTATAATTAATTCGGATTTAAGTAAATAATTACTAGTGTGATGAGAGTTAGCATTTATTGGTGAGAATTATGTCAAATATTACATAGTGAGTAAAGTAATACATGATTATGAAAATATTAAAGTTGTCGTGAGTGAAAAATACGACAGTTATAGAGATTAAGTTGGAACACACGTGTCACTCATGTCGGGATTTAATTAATGGAAATAAAAGACAAATTATTTATAAGTCACTCATATGGTCATTTTGAGTACGCCAATGTTCCTGGAAGGGCCGAGAAAATCAGATAAGTCTACTCGGGGGTTTAGTTTGGAGTTCGGGGAAACTTTAGTCCAACCCAACACCCCTTGGGGTATTTTTGTCTTTTGGAAAATTTGGATTAATTAATGGATGGAAATTGGAGAAATATATATGCATGTACATGGGAGAGTTAGGGTAAATAACTGGTAAACCTAAGAGAGATTCCAAGAGAAATATGGAGAAGAGGTTCCTGGGAGTTCCAAGGCCAAACCCAGTCACATTTCGCAAAAAACATCATCAATATGTAGATCGAAAAGAGGAGATCGCATCTATACCAATTTTAAGTGACGAATCAGACCTTCGTGAAAAAGGAAAGTGTTTTTATTGCTTAATTTAGAGCATATAATGTCCAAGGTGGATTAGTTGATGATTTATTCATGATATTATGAAATTTGGGACTGAAATTGGGTATTAATCCATGATTGTGGCATAGGTTTTTGCATGTATTTGAATAACCATGTATTGGGGATAAGAAAATTGGGTTTATATGTTGAAATCACGAAGTGTAATCCAGGTTTAATGGTGATTATATGAATTTAGGGCAGGGCTTTTTCAATATTTGAGTAATTAATCTAAATTCATGTTATAACTTTGAAGGATTTGATGTTAAAAACGTGGTAGAAACCATTATATTACTAGAGATTATAGTCTAGAATTGTTGGGTTTGAGTTAGGATAAGTTTTTGATGATTTAGGTGATGAAAAAGTTGGAAAAATGCAGGTCTTGGAGGTCAGGGATGAAGTTCGATAATCTCGTTCAAACGAGCTCATTCTAACGAGAATTCTAATGACCCATCCAATGAGAATTCAGAGAGTTGTTCGTTCATAGTTTTTTTCGAACGACCTCGTTCGAACGAGATTCCAATAAAAATTAAGTCCTTACTTCTTTCGAAGTTTTGTTCGAATGAGAATTTTCCCAACTTCTAAAGAGATTTCAGAAGTTCAAATTTTTTGCCTAGATAAGTTAAAACCTTACAAGGTTGATTCAAGTGAGAGAGAATGACCTACTCTATTCTTGAGTGACTTCATTACACAGTCTAGTGGTGAGATGATTGTGTAACTAGTAATGGAAAATGTTGGAATAATTGGGCCTTATGGAATATATGCGATGGAGAAAATAATCATACTGATAGAGTAACATGATTATTAAGGATAATAATACTGCATCTACATTTGGGGATCTGGGTTACGTGACTACCAAATGATTATTATAGGATATGTATATACCTATTGATTTATTTATTTTGTGTATAACATACCTACGCTGCTTACTATCGGGTGGAGGTTGCACGCTGTGGACGATCATATCTTCAAGAGCCTTCAGGGGGATTTTGATTCTTATCACTAGAACATAAAAGCTAGGTGTAGGGTATCATTGAAAATGATAGTGTTGACGGTCATTCGGTGCGTAGGTATGTGCATAACCATCTGCTTGGAACTATGTCTACCTCCAATATGTGTGTTTCTTTTTTATGGTTCGCGAGAGATTAAATCTATAGTCCTTCAAGCAATGAGCGATGCACCAGGACATGATAGCAGAGTATGCATTGCATCAATGGGAACTTAATCTAGGCGTGCTAAGTATGTATATATATATATATATATATATATATATATATATATATAGAGAGAGAGAGAGAGAGAGAGAGAGAGAGAGAAATAAATATACGTATGCATGTTACTTATTCTACTGTGTGTGTTTAGTATATTGGGGAATAATTTTATTTAAAAATATTCTTAGTGAGATAAAGAATACCAATCAGAATAACGATTGTGTATATGAATAACTATCCTTAAACCTATGATAATAAGGGATACGGGCGATATGGGTAAACACATGTGATTATTGGTGTGATAATAGTCATCTCCAGGATAGTTAGGCGGGGTAGCATGACTAGGATGGGTTAAATATACGCATTAGGTGTGCACATTAGATTAGAGGTAAGTATCTCAAGTGAGCGTACAAAAATCAAACATGTACACAATATGTGCTATTGTTTTCATTTAAGCACTTGCTGATTTTTAAACTGTTTTCAACTCAGGCTCTGACCTATTTATTGCAAATCTCTTTTCTGTTGTCAAATTATTTTAGGTGACCAACTACAAGGACTCCAAGTATAGGAGTTCCATTCATTTGACGAGTTGTAGCTGACGTGAAAGTTACAAGACTTATTCGTAGATGCCTCCACGACCTTTGTTTCTTAATATTGAGTTATTTACTTAAGTTAGGGTATATTGCCCCTTTTACTTATTCAAACAGTCATAGATTGTGGATTTATTTATTTACTCCTCTTAGTTGTTTGTTTATTTTGTTGGATTATTGTATTGGGTATTGGAATGGAAATCTTTACTCTAGTCACATTTATTATTTCGGACATTTTATTTCCTATGAGATTAGTTTGAATGGTATATGTTTAATAATTTGTTAAATTTGATTTTATGTTAATTAAAAGATAAAATTTTGACATCAACCTTTTTAAATATGAGGTGGTTAGTGTTAATAATAAGTTTTGGACGGTGATGCATATTCTGAACCAATTGGATATTCTGATTTAATTTAATAAAGGACTGATCACCCGATATTTAATTAGGAGGGAAGTCACATCAGGTCTAAGAGTTAAGGAAAGTAAATTATATCTTCGAAGCGTACGATGACCTTTCAGGTCATAGTTTGATGGATTAGGGGTCCTAGGGCTGACAGGACTCGTAGAGGTATAGGCTGTGTCTTAGAATAGGGTGTCTACAACATTTATCAATTGGATAATAACCCAAGATCAAAGGGATTATCATTCCATTTGTTTTATAGTTGCATGTGTTATATTTTAATTATAATTGTATCACTTTAGTTTATATGGTGAATAATTTCCTTTGGTGATTAACTGATTACTTAGGAACATCCATTTTATGGACAACATGGATTAGCTATGTGACCGGCCTAGATCGCAATGTTTTGGGAGAATAAGTCCTTTTTTATTCTTTCCCAAATTGAATTTAATTGGTGTATCTAATTTAAAGGTATAAATTAGTTTTGATCTATGGGTTCTATTTCAATTTAAAAATCATTTTGTTTTTATAATATTAAAATAGTCAGATCGAATGATTTAATTTTTACAAATAAATTGAAAATTACCAAGTATTTAATTTGTCCTTCTAGAATTGAATGAGTATTTTTTCATAACTCTCAAGTTTTAAAATATTATGTGGAAGATGGGTTACAACATAAACCTTGCAGTGTTCATTGGTGTCTTGAGAATTATGTTATGATTAATTTTTCGCGTCAACTTCAGTATGTCCCCCCAATAGATGCATTTAATAACTAACATTAGGGCATGGTTATTTACTATTATAATGCAAATATAATGTTTCCAATTTCATCTAACACAAATTCATGAATTCATTAATGATTTCCCATCAAAGTGATTGTAGTTCATTAACATGAGAATAGGGCTTATTTCTGTAGTTAACCTAGTTAGAAAATTAAAATATAATTTGATTAATAAGAGATCCAATAGATTAAACACATTTTGAAATTAAATACTACGATTATGATACAAATTTAATTAAATTACTAATCAAAGTAAATTTTCCTATGGATTGATTCAGCAGTCGATCTCTAAATCCGCCAAATCTCTTCAAACCTGGCATGCCTCTTAAGCAAATTTGCCTAGGGTTTACTCTATAGCCTCCAATATGTTTTTGGTTTATTTCAGTGACCTCTTATGTTGGATTCCCCTGAATTTATTCTCAGGCCCCATATGGGCCTCATTGCAATGAGCTCAAATAACACTCCAAATGTCCCATAACTCTAACCAACCCATATACTAATCCAAGAGACTTAAAATACATTATTTTAATTACAATAATGGAAATTCTATGCATCCCAAGTATCAATAAAAATATGACATAAAACGACTAATTAAATATCTAAAAGAATAATATATTAGAAAGTACGAGTCTAAACATAAATTATTATTCATTAAATAGTTAATGTGACACAATATTACTAGAAAATACTTTAGGATCAGTGGGACAAGCCACCTTTGGATTAATCAAAACATGGAAACCCTAGACACCTATTCCCTGACCAAGCCACAATGTCCATTGTAATAAGTCATTTTCTAGTAATTAATCAATGTATTACCATACATTAAATTCGATTTCAGATATAAATTACACATTAAATATGAAATATAAAAATGGTGACATCACATGTTAGGACAGGTAATTATAACAAATACCCCAATTTAAATTATACAAAGAAAATTTATGGTATTACATTCCTCCCCCATAAATGAGGACTTGCATCCTCAAATTTGAATTCATTGTGAACCTAACTTGAAGATCTATGAATATCTCGCCCATAGTGTCCTCACACTAAATGAAAAATCTACTTGTTCTTCGAAATAATATAATTAATGTATCTCCTTATATATCATGTTAGGATTTACTCACACTAAATAAATCTAAATATTGAAATGTCAACTTGTCCCATAGGAATTCTCTCACTTACACGCGAAAGACATCGCACACACGTTGACGGTGATCGGGTAAAGTCAATTTTCATAAGCCTCACCCTAATCAAGATTGTGAAAAGAACCTATGTGCCATGGTACCAACTTCCTTATGGGACCAAAACTCCATAAATACGCTTATTGATAAGACCTTCCAAAATCATTTGACCTCCTACCTTGGAACCCAAACCATGATTCCCTTGCCTCCAAAGCTCTTTTGCCGTCTCTAGTAATCTTTATAGATTCCAAAATGAATACCATATCCTCCTAGGTATCCTTAATATGATGCATATTTTAAATCTTAACTCTAAAAGAATTGATCAATCTAATTCACTTGACCATATGGCCCCAATTCGTGTTTGGAACCTCTATACTCCATGAGAAAATCAAAGCATTTAATATTCCACTTATATACTGGAATCACTAACAAATACAATTTTTTTAGATTGTTATAGTGCAAAACCTTCATTACTAGAAGAGGCACACATAAATACCAACAACTCCATCAATGGATTCACCCCACTACCAATACGAACTCCTCAAGATACTATACATCCAATCGCTTTTGGACAGTAAAGTGAACCATGAAACACGAGCCTCGACCAATACTACTTTTGCATAGTATGGGACCATCCGGCACAAATAATCCCTTGTAAATACAATTTTTTTTATTTTATCAAGTGAAGAAAGGAAAATCTTAGAAATTTCAATTCTTGGGCCTAATCCATCCAACAAAAATTTGGGTGTAATGACCACCATTGCTACAAAAACTTTTGCTTCCACCAGATATTTCTATTTATTACAATGAATTGATCCATTTATGGCCAAAATGTAACAAATAAAACTTTGAAAACATGTATAGAGAATTGGTCAACCCACTAGTATGACTCCAATACACGTGATCTATATTGTGTCAGAAAACTGCCTTCGAGATATGCTTTCCCACATTCCATAACTAGTAGTAGCTCGAGTTCCATTCCATCTCCAATGGAACTACACTACTTTCCATTGATCAAAAAGGTCACGATACATGGCTACGAAAACTCCCCTCATATCATGAAAATTTATAGCTCCCTGTGATCCACATGAAACCTAGGGAATTATTCATCCCTTTACAAATAGGACTGGAGCTTCCCCAAGTTAACATACTACACGAATAAAAAAAATTAGATCAAAATTGTGGTGCCTATTATCACAAAATTCTACCATCTTTATTGGATTCAACCCAAATAAGATGCCCTCACAGCAACACTAATTCACTAGAAAAAACTAATAATAAAGAACTGATCTCCGGTACATGCAGTAAATTGGTACCTCTTTAAAATTAGTTGGAAATTTTGCATTACAGATAATATCTATAAGAAAATATAATCCCCACTGATAAGCTTACATTTATATATAGACAATATGTGGTAGTACCTCTCGAACCAAATTATAACTATAAGAAACACCCCATACTCAAAACGATAATTATAAAAGCCAACCCACGGTAATCGTGAAAAACATAATACATAGATACTAATAAAAGATCAATTATTAAATCATAATACCATCAACACCAATACAGCCAAACACACTGCCACGTATCCACAATCAAGACGTAAGCCAACACCCCTACCCACTGGGGTATACACATATAAACAAAGCTCAGTGGTAAATATCTACACCTCTCATGATTGCAGTGATTAATTACTAATAAAGGAAAGAGAACTTATGGCTATCAAATTAAGACTCATACACGTAAGCCATAAATATATTCGTAACCATCCCCCGGTATTACCCCTAATAATATTGGTTGCCATAAGGCATATAATAAAAAAGTTACCTCACTCATAAGACATGTAACAATTTACTCTAAAGGAACTATCGAAATTTCGACCTTATCGCTGAACCTATTGACCTTATCTTTATGGGTGGTTATGTTAAAACTCACCTCATCGACCCTATTCTACATGATCGTGTCGCGGTTGAGCATAATGCCCCTAGGATATGGTCCCCCTGTGTGGTTATTTCTAATTCTATTGCTCAAGATTTTCCCTGCTCGGGATAATGTTTCATCATTTATCATCATTCGTACCCAATCTGGCCCCAATCTATTAAATCTTAGGAAATCTATCATTTAGATAGTTATGATGATTGTGACGATAATGGAGGGTAACATCCACCACCTAAGCATAAGTGTGGAATGAAGGTTACCTAATAATGACAAATGAATCCTTCATGGAATCTTCTTGCTGCTCAAAATATCCACTCATATGATTGTAAATACCATGAATATCCTATTATTCTCCTCACTACAAACAAAGGATAAATTGTCTCCTTTGATACGGCTAGCCTTGTCATGATCATTGACTGTGACAAAAAAAAAATGCATTTTTTTATCACGATCAATGATCGTGACAAGTTCATGAGAAAGGGTTGTCACGATCATTGACAATGACAAGTTCGTGACAAGTACAATTGTCATGGACTTGTCACGGTTAAAGACCTTGACAGTGTATTACCCCGTATTTTTATGCTTTCTAAATTTGGGGATTTATTAAATTTAATATGAATTATTAATTTAATATAAATTCATAAATTAATTATTTTGTAATTACTAACGTGATGAGAATTAGTAATCATTGGAAACTTGTTGAATATTACTAATGAGCAAAGTAATATAATATTGGTTCTATTAAAAGTCACGAGTGAATAAAATGACAATTTTGGAAATTTAAGTCGGGACACGCTCGTGTCATGCAAGGACTAAATGTTGATTAATAAAAGTGAATAAATTATAAGTTGCTTGTATGGTCATTTTTGATGTGCCAAAGTGTCCAGAAGGGTTGAGATAGTCAGAAAAGTGTACCCGAGGATTTAGTTTGGGTCTCGGGGCATTTTTACGCCTATTTAGCACCCCGAGAGGGCGTTTTGGATATTTCATAATTTTGGGTAATTAAACCCACGAAAATTGTAAGGTTATATCAGATGCTTAGGGTTGTCTTCCAGGGTTAACACAACCAAAAGAAAGTGACGGCCATTGGAGAAGGAAAGGAAGAGCTTACCAAGGAGTTTTAGGCCGAAAACTCCTCTGTTTGCGCCGCCGTCGCCACCAAACGACAGATCACGTCGCAAGGATCACCACCACACTGATTTCAGCACAAATCAGAGACAAAAAAATTCCCAGGAAAATATTTATCTTGCTTAATTACGTTAATGCTTCATTCATGTTAGTTTAGGGTTAATTAGGATGAGTTTCTATGAAAGAAAACCCATGTTGGAGATTAGAAATTGCATGTTGTAGTGATATAAATAATAATCTGGAAAACCCTTTCATATGTCGAGGTTTAGCCATGGATTTATGATGGATTAGAAGTAGAATTTCTGGAAAATGAATGATTTGAATTAAGTGAAAGAAATTTTTAGGGGTCGTGAGAATTGTATAAATTTAGGCACTTTTAATCCATGAATCTTGATGAAAACTCACATGCCTTACGTTAAATATTGTCCATTTGGGTTTAGAACGTTTGTGGTATAAGTTTCTCGGAGTTTGGAAGTTAAAAATCTGGTTTTGGATGATGTTGGATGATAGAACCGTAACTGGTATTCTGCAGATTCACCATACCTGTTTGATCTATCGATCGAACCAGGAGTATTGATTGATCGACACATCGATCGATCGAGCTCCTGCCATCGATTGATCGACCCTTCCTGGCAGACTCATATTTCCCCTTCTAAATAGTTGAATTCAATTTAAATGAGTAATAATCTTTGGACATCCTTATTAAAATATTTTGGGAGATAAAGAAGACCAGTAGGACTTATTAAAAATATGAAACATTTAATGTAAGACGATATTCACATTTTACGGGGATGTTTACAGATAAGGGCCGATGGAATTATGTATTAAAGGGGGACACGCATAAGGTAGTTACGTAGGAAACTAAATAAGTACGTACTGAAATTATACTTGGGAGGATAGAAATCCACGAGTGCCACTTGATAAGTTTGGATAATCCCACGAATTAAGATAAGAGGCAAACGTTATACGTGATAACTAAATAACGAGTAATAAGGACAAATATCATAATTATGGGTCGTAAGTACGTACCTAAACTTGATATGGTAATAGTAGTATAATTATATGACTGTGTTTATGCATATACTATATACGTGTAAAAATCATGCCCGCGCTACTTGCTATCCCTGAGGTTATCGCGCCGGGACAGTCTTATCTCGATGGGACCTTTATGGGGGATATTGACTCGTACACTAGAAGATAGAAATCATTTGTTACAGGCTATCAGATCGATAGTCAGACGGTCCTAAGAGACGTGGGGGCATGTTTTGACCTCTTAGAGACTTGAAAACTATGCTTCGCCTTAATATTGTTTGTGTTTGTATTAATAAAGTTCGAGAGTGATTCCGAACTTGTATTTCCCTTAGTATGAGTGATACGGGGACTGGATAGCAGAGTATGCTCGCACCATAATTATTATGTGGGGTGTTGTTAGAATATATATATTATATGAGTATTTAATATGTATATTTATTTAAATCTGGAATTTAGGAACTACCTACTGTGTTTATGGTAAGTAAGAAATGAATAATGATTTCAATTGGGAAATACGTGTTTTGAAAAATATAATATGTTACTGGGAAACTTTATTAGCAAATAAATTTTAAATGAGAACTTTGTTATTAAATGAAATTTACCTCTTAAACAGTTGAAATTGTCAGTTTAAATCTTACGAGCAACCTAAGATAAGATAAGTTAAACCGTTGGGAAGGTTAGTGCGATAGGTGTGCACATTAGAAGAGAGGTGAGAATTTCTGAAGGGAGTGCTTTACTAATATGTTGTTGCATTGACCAGTAAACATTTTAAATACTTGCTAAACAAATTTTAAATCGTTTTTACAATCGGGCTCTGACCCGTTTCCATTTTCTTTTCTCTCTTATATATATATGTATATATTACAAGTGCCCAGCCACAGGGGTGTCTTGCATAGGATCCTTTGGAAGGAATACGCTGGAGCTTAGGTGGGAGTTGCAGGCCTCTCGCTTAGATGACCTCATTTTTTTATTCCACTTCTAGCTCTATTTATTCAATTGAGCATGTGTCACCATTTTTCCATTATTCAGTGTTTATGGGATATTGTGATTTGGTTATTTATAATTTTTACACTTTGGGATTTATTATTGTCAGGATGTTTTTCCTTTAAGTTTTGAATGTTGGAATCAATTCGTTCACTGTTTAATTATTTGGATTATATGTTCCAAGATACTTGTTGTGTGATACTTTAACTGTGAATTATGAAAACTTTTAAATGTTGGTTTATGAAATAAAATTTAAAAGTAATGTCTAAAAATGTTTTTGACACTTAGCTTAATTATTTAGGGTGTTTAAATTGGAAAAGTTATTTTTACGACCGTGATTCTAAGAATGAACCGACCGTCACCTTGATTATAATTTAATTAAGGACTGATCACCCGGTATTTAATTAGGCGGGGTGTCACAGGTGGTATCAGAGCATCAGGTTCTAGTGTCCTTAGGATCTGTACAGCTTATTTCGCTTTCAGCTTAACATTTTTGTTATAGAGCCCTATTTTAGGATTTTTGTATTCTTGCTTTTATGAATATGTCTTCAGCTATTTGAGATTTGATAATAACTGTAGAATAATAAATTTCTTCACGTTTCTGATGCCTCCGAGACGTGCACCAATGGATAGGCGTGCCTAAGTCGAACAGCCAATAGCTCCAGCTCAGGGAATGGTGAATGCTAATGAGGTAGCCACTATTATTACTCAGACGGTGAATGTCGTGCTAGCGGTAGTACAACAGGATCCACCACAAGTTCAGGTAGTGGCGCCAGTACCTGCACAGCTTCCATCAGTAGGGGAGTGGGTTAGGGATGCCTTTCAGAAGGGGCATCCCCCCGAGTTCTCGGGTAGTTTAGATATCATCATCGTCAGCCAATGGAAGAAAGACATCCAGAGGCATCTGCCTATGTATGAGTGCACCGATGTGCTGAAACAGTTGTTGGCTTCATTTAAGCTAGTGGGGGCCGCTTTACAGTGGTGGGAGTCCACCACGACCTTGGAGGAGAGGGATACAATCCCGATTCAGTCATTCTGGGAGCGGTTTGACCACAAGTATTTTTTATCCGCCGTGCAAACTGAGATGAGGCAAAAGTTACTAAACTTGAAGCAGGAGAATTCCACTGTTGCTGAGTATGAGGAGGAGTTTACAAAACTTCTCACTATAGTGCCAGATGAGGCACCCACTGAGGGTAAGAAGATAGTATTGTTTGTGGACGGGTTTGCTTGGAGGATCCGTCAGCACCTTATAGGAAATCTATCTCTGAGTACCTACACAGCCAGGATCATCGCTTCCATCTGTAGGGAAACAAGCAAGCAGGAGAGTCCGGCCCGAAGGGCAGGATAGGACAGGGGGTAGTGGTGCTAGTGGAGCACCGACATCTTAGGGACAGACTCGTCAGCATGAGCAGAGTTCCCATCAGGGGGACCCTGCCAAGCGTTTTTGATCAGGTAATTCTAGGCATGGAATTGGAGGATTTAGGCAGGGTCAGTAGGGCCAGTCTAATCAGCTGGGCCTGCAAGGCCAACACCGCCAGCAGCAGGGTAAGCAGCAGGTCCAACAGGGCCCATAGCGTTTTCATCAGGGCCAATGGCGGGGCGGTAATGACCAATAGGGCCGTGGTCGGCAAGATCAGAGGGGAGGTAATTTCGGGGGTCGATGTTTCGTGTGCGACAAGAATGGCCATAAGCGCCAGGATTTCCCAGAGGGTGATAGGGCCCCACAGCAGCAGGGTACCCGTAATGAGCCATAGAGGCCACTTTTTCCAGTCGCCCTCCCAACAGCAGCTCAGGTACGAACCCTACCATCCATTCCAACATCTCTAGTGCAGCAGGGGCAGTTACAGTACGGATGTGTCTATAACGTCCACCAGGCAGCAGCTCCACAAGCATCACCCGTGATTGAGGGTATGTTTCTTATCCATGGTACTGTGGGTCGGGTTTTATTTGTTACTAGGGCGACGTATTATTTTATAGCTACACATTTTGCGAAGGCCTTAGGGTTATTAGCCACAACAGAGAGCACTGTGACGTGTGTAGACTCACGACTGGGAAATGGATCGCTAATTTTCTTTATATACCGGGGTGTGGGAGTAGATATTGGTAGCTTAGTATTACCAGCTTACATGTTAGTCTTAGATATGCAGAGCATGACGTTATTATCAGTATGGATTGGCTCACAGCTTATCGAGCCATGATAGATTATTTTGGTGGGAGTATTGTCTTTGCCATTCCGAGGAAAGAGATGTTTGTAGTGGCGATGCCTCGCTCAGAGGGAGGCTCAACCGTTCATCTATATTATATAGAGGAGGATACCTCTAAGGAGGTTGTGATTCCCTTAGAATTGATCCCACTTATTCGTGAGTACTCCGATGCTTTTCAAGAGATACCAGGCCTACCACCAAGTCGAGAGATAGACTTTGTCATAGATTTATTACCGGATACTCGACCTATATCACACGCTCCATACCGTATCTCTTTGGAAAAAATGAGAGTTACGAGATCAGATAGAGAAGCTGTTAGGTCAGGGCTTCGTTCGCAGGAGTACCTCACGTTGGGCCGCTCCAGTTTTGTTTGTGAAAACTAGAGATAGTTCACTGAGGCTATGTGTGGAGTACCGAGAACTGAACAAGTATCCGTTGACTCGAATTGATGATCGGTTCGACCAGCTGAGGGGAGAAACTTTCTTTTCGAAGATAGATCTGAGGTCAGGGTGCCATTAGCTATGTATTAGGGAGCATGATGTTTCAAAGACTGCTTTCTTAATGAGATATGGGTCCTATGAGTTCAGAGTGATGCCATTTGGACCCAGAAATGTTCCACCCGTATTCATGGACTTGATGAACCGAGTGTTAAGAGAGTTCTTGGATCAGTTTGTCATCATTTTTATAGATGACATCCTGATATATTCACACTCTGAGGAGGAGCATGCCGAGCACTTGAGGCAGGTTCTTCCGACACTATGAGAGCATGAGTTGTATGCTAAATACGAGAAGTGCGGGTTCTAGTTACATGAAGTACAGTTCTTGGGACATGTTGTTTCTGAAGAAGGGATAGTAGTTGACCCGAATAAAGTGTCAGCAGTGAGGGAGTGGGGACAGCCCACGACAGTGACGGAAGTACGTAGTTTCTTGGGATTAGCCGGATACTACATGAGATTCACTCAGGGGTTCTCCAAAACAGCGGGTCCATTAACGAACCTGACTCGTAAGGGGATACCATATGTTTAGGATAATGCTTATAAATTGGCTTTCAATGAGTTGAAAGATAAGCTTACTTCAGCACCGATCCTTGCCTTACCTAAGCCGGGCATGGAGTACCTGGTTTACACCGATGCCTCTTTACAGGGACTTAGGGGAGTACTTCAATAGGAGGAGAAGGCTATAGCTTTTGCCTCCCGCAAGCTTAAGCCACACGAGAAGAATTACCCCACACAAGACCTAGAGTTAATAACGGTCATTTTTGCGTTAAGGATATGGAGGCACTATTTATTGGGGGAGAAATTTCGCTTATTCACAAACCACAAATCACTGCAGTACCTGTTCACTCAGCGAGAGCTGAATATGCATCAGCACAGACGGCTAGATTTTATGAAGGACTATCAGTTCGACATACAGTACCATCCGGGGAAGGCCAACATAGTTGCTGATGCGTTGAGCCGTAAACTGGTAGACGATGTAGCGGACGTCTGGAAAGCAAAATGGAAAGTGTTGGATCACCAGAACGCAGTAGCCCGTTCTTTCATATCTTTCACGACAGTGACATCCAAGATTGTTACGAGGGTGATACAGGCACAGACTAGAGACCCGTTTTGCTAGGAACAGATTGTATGGCTTTTAGCTGAGGGTGCTGAGTCTTATTCTATTAGTTCTGATGGGGGTTTGAGGTTTAATGGGAGATTGGTGGTCCCAGAAGGAGCACAATTACGTCATGCAATGATGCCCCAGTCCAACGAGTCCCAATTTACGGTACATCCTAGAGGAGATAAGATGTACTAGGATATGAGGCGATAATATTAGTGGAGTGGGATGAAAATGGACATTACTGAGTTCGTGACCAAATGTTTTACCTACCAGCTGGTAAAGGTGGACCACCAGAAACCGTCAGGGTTGTTTCAGCCATTGGAAATACCCGCGTGGAAGTGGGAGAATATTTCCATGGATTTTATTACAGGGTTGCCTACATCACAGCGGGGCCACCACTCCATCTGGGTGATTGTGGACCGTTTGACCAAGGTGGCTCATTTTCTACTAGTGCGGACAGGCTATACCACGGGTCAGTATGCTCAGTTCTTCATTGCTTAGATTGTCAGATTACATGGGGTGCCCCTGAATATTGTGTCAGATAGAGACAAGATTTTCGTGTCGCATTTCTAGGAGAGCTTTCAGGAGGCTATGGGTACATAGTTGAGGTTGAGTTAAGCTTATCACCCACAGACGGATGGAAAAACATAGCGTACTAATTAGATGTTGGAGGATATGCTACGCATGTGTGTCCTTGATTTTGGAGGAGGTTGGGAGCCACATCTTCCACTGGTGGAGTTCGCTTATAATAACTCTTATCAGTTCACGATTGACATGGCTCCATTTGAGGCTTTGTATGGAAGTCCTTGTCGTTCCGCAACTTATTGGCTAGAGGTGGGGGATTACAAGTTGCTCGTACCAGAGGTGATTTAGGAAACCTCCGCTAGGATTGAGATGATCAGGAGTCGCATTCGAGTAGCCCAAGATAGGCAAAAAAGCTACACTGATGCGAAATGGTTCTTCCGGTAGTTTGATGTGGGGGACCAAGTATTACTAAGTGTATCTCCTATGAAAGGAGTGATGAGGTTCAGGAAGAAAGGGAAATTGGCCCTGAGATACGTGGGACCATTTCCCATTATCAAGAGGATTGGGCCGGTAGCAAACAGATTGGGGCTTCCAGAGCATTTACATCGCATTCACGATGTATTCCACATCTCGTCGTTGAGATGATACCTTCGGGATGATATGGCCCACACCTGCATCGCGATAGAAGATATAGACTTATAGCCTAACCGCTCTTACAAGGAGAGACCAGTGGCTATCCTAAACCGTAACGAAAGGAGATTGAGGTCGAAGGTAGTTTCGCTTGTACGGGTAAAGTGGGAGCATCATAATGTTGAGGAATCCACCTGGGAGCACGAGGCAGATATGCGTGAGAGATACCCAGACTTATTCTTACTAGGAATGCCTTAGTTTCCAAATTTCGAGATGAAATTTTGTTATTAGGGGGGAAGTATGTAATACCCCGTATTTTTATGCTTTCTAAATTTGGGGATTTATTAAATTTAATATGAATTATTAATTTAATATAAATTCAAAAATTAATTATTTTGTAATTACTAACATGACGAGAGTTAGTAATCATTGGAAACTACTTGAATATTACTAATGAGCAAAGTAATATAATATTGATTCTATTAAATGTCACGAGTGAATAAAATGACAATTTTGAAAATTTAAGTTGGGACGTGTCCGTGTTGTGTCGGGACTAAATGTTGATTAATAAAAGTGAATAAATTATAAGTTGCTTGTACGGTCGTTTTGATTGCGTAAAAGTTTCCAGAAGGGTCAAGATTGTCAAAAAAGTGTACGTGGGGGTTTAGTTTGGGTCTCGGGGCATTTTTATGCCTATTTAGTACCCCGGGAGGGCGTTTTGGACATTTCGTAATTTTGGGTAATTAAACCCACGAAAATTGTAAGGTTATATCAGATGCTTAGGGTTGCATTCTAGGGTTAACACAACCAAAAGCAAGTGACGGCCATTGGAGAAGGAAAGGAAGAGCTTACCAAGGAGTTTTAGGTCGAAAACTCCTCCGTTTGCGCCGCCGTCGTCGCCAAACGATAGATCACATCGCAAGGATCACAACCACACTAATTTCAGCACAAATCAGAGACTAAAAATTCCCAGGCATGTATTTATCTTTCTTAATTGCGTTAATGGTTAATTCATGTTTGTTTAGGGTTAATTTGGTTGAGTTTCTATGAAAGAAAACCCATGTTGGAGATTAGAAATTGCATGTTGTAGTGATATAAACAATAATCTGAAAATCCCTTTCATATTTAGAGGTTTAACCACGGATTTATGATGGATTAGATGTAGAATTTCTGGACAAAGAATGATTTGAATTAAGTTAAAGAAATTTTTAGGGTTCATGAGAATTGTATAAATTTAGGCACTTTTAATCCAGGAATCTTGATGAAAACTCACATGCCCTACATTAAATATTGTCCATTTGGGTTTAGAACGTTTGTGGTATAAATTTCTGGGAGTTTGGGAGTTAAAAATCTGGTTTTGGATGATGTTGGATGATAGAACCCGTAACAGGTATTCTGCAGATTCGCCATACCTGTTTGATCGATCGAATGAACTAGGAGTATCGATCGATCGACGCATCGATCGATCGAGCTCCTGCCATCGATCGATCGAACCCTCCTGGCAGACTCATATTTCCCCTTCTAAATAGTTGAATTCAATTTAAATGAGTAATAATCTTTGGACATCCTTATTAAAATATTTTGGGAGATAAAGAAGACCAGTAGGACTTATTAAAAATATGAAACATTTAATGTAAGACGAGATTCACATTTTACGGGGACGTTTACAGATAAGGGATGATGGAATTATGTATTAAAGGGGGAGACACGTAAGGTAGTTACGTCGAAAACTAAATGAGTACCTACTGAAATTATACTTGGGAGGATAGAAATCCACGAGTGTCACTTGATAAGTTGGGATAATCCCACGAATTAAGATAAGAGGCAAACGTTATACGTGATAACTCAATAATGAGTAATAAGGACAAATATCATAATTATGGGTCGTAAGTATGTACCTAAACTTGATATGGTAATAGTAGTATAATTATATGACTGTGTTTATTCATATACTCTATATGTGTAAAAATCATGCCCGCGCTACTTGCTATCCCTGAGGTTGCCGCGCTAGGATAGTCTTATCTCGATGGGACCTTTATGGGGGATATTGACTCGTACCCTAGAAGATAGAAATCCTTTGGTATAGGCTATCGGATCGATAGTCAGACGGTCCTAAGAGACGTGGGGGATGTGCTGACCTCTTAGAGACTTGAAAACTATGCTTCGCCTCAATATTGTTTGTGTTTGTATTAATAAAGTTCGAGAGGGACTCCGAACTTGTATTTCCCTTAGTATGAGTGATACGGGGACTGGATAGCAGAGTAGGCCCGCACCATAATTATTACGTGGGGTGCTGTTAGAATATATATATATATATTATATGAGTATTTAATATATATATTTATTTAAATCTTGAATTTGGGAACTACCTACTGTGTTTATGGTAAGTAAGAAATGAATAATGATTTCAATTGGGAAATACGTGTTTTGAAAAGTTTAGTATGGTAGTGGGAAACTTTATTAGCAAATAAAGTTTAAATGAGAACATTGTTATTAAATGAAATTTACCTCTTAAACAGTTGAAATTGTCAGTTTAAATCTTACGAGCAACCTAAGATAAGATAAGTTAAAACGTTGGGAAGGTTAGTGCGATAGGTGTGCACATTAGAAGAGAGCTGAGAATTTCTCAAGGGAGTGCCGCACAAATATGTTGTTGCATTGGCCAGTAAACATTTTAAATACTTGCTAAACAAATTTTAAATCGTTTTTACAATCGGGCTCTGACCCGTTTCCATTTTCTTTTCCCTCTTGTATATATATGTATATATTACAGGTGCCCAGCCACATGGGCGTCTTGCATAGGATACTTTTGAAGGAACGCACTGCATCTTAGGTGGGTGTTCTAGTCCTCTTGCTTAGACGACCTCATTTGTTAATTCCACTTCTAGCTCTATATATTCAGTTGGGCATGTGTCGCCCTTTTTCCATTATTCAGTGTTTATGGGATATTGTGATTTGGTTATTTGCAGTTTTTACACTTTGGGATTTATTATTGTCAGGATGTTTTTCCTTTAAGTTTTGAATGTTGGAATTAATTAATTGAATCTTTAATTATTTGGATTATATGTTCCACGATAGTTGTTGTGTGATACTTTAGCTATGAATTATGTAAAGTTTTAAATGTTGGTTTATGAAATAAAATTTGGAAAGTAATGTCTAAAAACGGTTTTGACACTTAGCTTAATTATTTAGGGTGTTTAAATTGGAAAAGTTATTTTTACGACAGTGATGCTAAGAATGAACTGACCGCCAATTTATTATAATTTAATAAAGGACTGATCACTCGGTATTTAATTAGGCGGGGTGTCACAGACAGGTCCGTGAAAACTCTTTTAAAAAATAACCCAAGCGCCTTTTTTTTCCCACTGTTTCCTTTCCCTCCATTTTCTCTCTGTACTGCTCGAGCGAGAGTTCTCTCTCTTTCTACGTTTCAGGTCTTTTTTTCTTCTCTCTCTCCCTTTCGTTTGTATGTGTGTGTGGGGGTCGGTATGTCTGTGTGTAGGGGTCTGCATGTGTTTGATTGGGGGGGGGGGGGGGCAGAGGGGTGTAATACCCATAATTTTCATTACTTTTAATATTAGATTAATTAAAAGTAAAATGGGGATTAACTGGAATTAATTATGAATAATAATTAGAATTAATCTGAATTGAATATTACTAGAGAATAAAGTATTATGTGATTGATATTAAATGGGGATTAATTTGAATTAATTATGAATAATATTTGGAATTAATCTGGATTGAAATTACTAGAGAATAAAGTTCTATGTTTTTGATATTGAATATTACTTAGTGATTAAAAGTAATATATGATTATATGGCCGCGAGTGAATATTACACGAATTACTGAAATTAGGCCGGGACACGCGTGTGAGTCGCTTCGGGACTAATTTGAAAGGGCTAAAAGGAAAATTATTATTAAGTCATTAGAATGGTCATTTTCATTGCACCGTTGAGTTCCGAAGGGTCGAAATAGGCCGAAAAATCTACCAGGGGGTTTGATTTAGGTTTCGGGTCAATTGGGAACCAAAACGACACCCTAGAGGGGTATTTTGGTCATTTTAATTGAGAGGTGAATAGTAACCACGAAAATTTGGGTTTTATTATATAAGTGAGGAGATTAGAGAACTTAAGTTCATTCACCCAAAAATAAAAGAAATATCTTTGAGGAGAGTGAGAGGTTTTCCAAGCAGAGAAAGAGGTTTTGAGAGCAAACCAATGGACAACCACCCCGCACCACCTTGCACCACCGATGGAAAAGTGACCGGAGAAGAGGAGGGGGCATCATACACATATCTTCTCCAAGGGATCAGACCTACACCTTAAGGCAAGTGAAATTCTTGTTCCAATTAGTGAGTATAATATCCATGTTATAAGAGGATTAATATTTACCCCTGAGATTTATGAAGTTGAGCATGAAATTATGAATAAATTAATTAATGTTATAGGTATATTGATGATTTGAGTTGTAAATCATGAAATTTACAATCTCGATTTTATGAAGAACATCAATGGCGAATAAATTTTTTTGAGGATTATATTGATTTAGAGAAAAACCCTTCTTGAAAGTAAGGAATTAGATGTTTTCTATATGTTATAACCTCCCATAAACATGTGTAAATGATGTTGAGATAATTGGAGTTCATTAGAATATATTCCATATGGGTTTGGGTGTAAGAAAATGGAGAAAAATGCAGAAAACTAATGTTGGGGACGAACTGCTGAAAACGTCGAACGAACTGGGATATCATTTGAAGTCGTTTGAACGAGCCATGATGTCATTCGAACGAGATGCTATGTCTTCCGAATGAGAATTCAGGGACTTCTGACAAGATTTTAGAAATTCTGTTTTAGCCAAAAAAAAGTTTGGAAATTTGTATATTGGCCCACAATAGGTTCTGAATAATTTTTGGCACATTAACAAAGAATGAGAGACTTGGTTTAATGTTGAGAAATTAAATATTGAGCTAATAAAGAAATTATGTGAATGATAAATACATAATAAAATACGATAACAAGATTAAATCGTAATTATCAAGTACGGGTAGTATTGGAGAAATACAACGGGTACTTATGGTGGATGAATTACTGATATTAGACGTAGGTTGAGTGCGTACCTATTATTATATAGGTTGAGTATATACCTATTGCTTGATGATTTATGTGTATGACATACCTAGCCTACTTGCTATCGATGTGAGGTTTACCCGTTCAGAGCAGTCATATCCTGATGAGCCTTATGGCAGATTTTTGACTTGTTGCCTCATAACGTAGGACATAGGTTGGATTTCCATTAGTGAGAACAATGGTATTGAACGGTCATATGGTTGAGTACGTATGTGCGTAGCCCAAAGGCTTAGGAATATGTTCCCCTGAAATATTTGTGTTTTGATATTTGTGGTTCGAGGGACATACCGAACCAACATTCCTTTATACAATGACGAGATATACTAGGACTAGATAGCAGAGAATGCATGCACCGCAGTTGTGTCTCGGGGTGCAGTATTGTATATATATAATAGAGTGAATGTATATATATACTTGTGATATTATTTACTGGGTGAAATAAGTCGACATGAAAGACAGTGAAATCTGAAATTAATTATGTTTGCGAACACTTATTTATACTGAGACTTGAACTAGTATACATTTATTTATTCCATGTGTTGTGAGGAAAACATGTGGGAAAGATAAGGGCTATGGATAGTTGGCACAGTGAAATAATCTATTGAAGTGGGAATTATAACTAGAATAACTTGGAGATACGTTAAGCGTGCACACTAGATGACATGTGAGAATCTCAAGACAGGGTCCCAGAATCTAACATGTATATAATAGTTGCTAATTGTAGCGTTTGTTCACTTGTTGTTTTTAAAAATATTTTACAATCGGGATCTGATCGATTTTCTCTTGCATATTCTCTTCCCTCTTGTATATACTATACCAGGTGTCCTGCCACAAGGACTCCCGACATAGAGGATTGGATATTTATTTTCTATGGATACTATGGAGTTGTGGACTTTGCATTAGACATATCATTCTATTGATTCATATACTATGTAGTCATTTATTTTATGGAATGTTGCCAAAGGATTCGTGTCATTTCCATTCTAGCTCAGTCATTGGTTTTATTTGTGTCAATTTTGGATACATTTGGTTTATTATATTGAGATGTTTGAAATTGGCATGTTTATTCCAGTTACATTAATTAAGTTGTGCGGCTACTTATTCATTATTCGTTGTTGTGGGATGGTTTATATTATAACTTGCTAGTATTGTTAAAAAAAAGAATTTTATTAAAAATTAAAATTGGAAATTTTAACACTAGCTTAATTGATTACTAGGTGGTTAATAAAGAAAGAATTTTTTTTTCAACAGTGATGCTATGAATGAGCCAACTGAATAATTCAAGTTAATTGGGTAAAGAATTGGCCACCAGATATTTAATTAAGCGGGTTTTTACCAGGGGTAGGGGTGGATGCGAGCAGTGAGGGTGGGGGTGGAGTGGAGGTAAGTTTGTGTGTGTGTGTGTGTAGGTGTATGGGGGTTGGGGGTGGATCGGGGTCTGTGGGGGTAGGGTGTGTGTGTGTAGGTATGTGTGAGGGTCCAGGGGGAAGGGAAGGGCGGGGATCGTGTGTTTGTGTGTGTGATATTGAATTTTAATTTGAATTAGACGATTTGATGTTCCTCGGCCTTATAACATGTATTGCATTGGTATTGATATCTAATTTGAATTGAATTGAATTGAATTAAATTGAAATTGAACGAACCTGAAATTGAAATTGAAATTTAATTTCAATTGAATTGAATTGGTATAAATTGAGATTGAATTTGAATTTTTATTGATATTGGTAATCACATAATTAAATTAAATGAAACATGCCTTAAATTACATAATTAAATGAAACATACTTTAAATTATAGTAGTTGTATTATTCTAGTGCTTTGTTATTATCGGATTTGAATTAAAATTAGTTTTATGGTTAGTGAATATGCTAATTGGTATTTTAATCAATTAAAGCATTAATTCAAAGTCCATGAACCGAGAGTGTGTGTTTGGGGGGGGGGGGGGGGGGGGGGGGAGGGTGTGGCATGTGTGTAAATTGAATTTGGTATTGGGCATTGGTTTTGTTATAAATTGATATTGGTATTGGTATAAATTGAAAGTGATATAAAATGGTATTGATATTGGTTTAAAATGAAATTGATATTGTATGTATTGTGTTTACTGAATTTGAGAATTAAATCAAACTCCATATACATGTTTGTACTAATACTAACAATTTTTGCAGAAAATATCTGCATCCAAGTGCAGTAGTGGATGCGATAAGGGTCCTCGGCCAGTAGGCCCCCAAAATGGGGCAAATTGGGGTTCATCATTGAGAATAGACGACATTTTTTACTAGATCGCTAGAGTTGTGTGACACCATGCCCAATTAAATACCGGGTGATCAATCCTTTATTAAATGTATAGTTAGTTGATTCTTTCCATCGCTGTCGAAATTGATTAATTACTAACCACGTATTTATTAATTAAGCCGGTGTCAAAATTTTAATCTCATTTATCATGCAACATTATAATTAAATAAATAAATAAAACCACTATAAGAATTCCATTAACCATCATACTATAAAATAACTGAATAAAATAAATAGCACTGGAATAAACGTTCCATCCAGAGACTCCAATACAGTAATTTATAAATAAAAAACTAGTCCAACAATTGAAAAGTAGAGAGATGAAATCCACTATCACTAAAATAATGTCTGAATAAGATTAGGTGACATGCTTGACTGAAATAGATATCTCAGAAGTAAGAAATGATGATCATGGAGGCGTCTAATATCGAGGTCCTTAAACATCCACAACAGCTGCAACACGTCAAATGATTTGAACTCCTAAGACTGGTGTCCCTGTGGCTGGGCATCTAAAATTATTTTTGCAAAAAGGATTTGAAACGGGTCAAAGCCCATGTAAAACATTTTTAAAAATGTAGCAATTGTTTGAAAAGCATTAAAACAAAATATCATATACATGTTAGTACTGCGTGCTCCCACTTGAGATCCTCACCCCTTAACTATTATGCACGCCTAACGTACTATGCTAACCCACCTAGTTATGTTATCTACTAAATTAAACCAAATCATATCACTTCACATCTGATGATTCATAAAGTCTACTCGTATTATCCTTATAACATGCTACCGGATATCTCATTAATTTATATTCATTAAGGTTTACTAGATATAATTTAATTCTCTTACTCTTAGAATAATTTACATATCACTCTCTACCGTACCTACTAATTCACTCGTAGTAGAATGAATTGCACGTACATATATATTTATATCACTTATAATATATACACATACACGACACCCCTAGGTAGAACCTGCAGTTTGGTCCTAATCTCATATCAAGTCCCAGTACATCACGTACTAAGGACATCGGTTCGAATAAACTCCCCCGAAACAAAAATCAAATCACACATATTAGAGGCGGACATAGCTCTAGGCCTTTCGGATATGCTCATACCTAATTCAACCAAATGACCGGTCACACCCTCATTAACACAAGTGATGCTCGATCCTTAAGATCTATGTCTTGAGGTACAAGTCAAATCCCCTCTATGGGCTTATCAGATTAAGACTATCCACGATGCAATACGTCCTGTGATAACAAGTAGCCTAGGTATGATTACACATGCATATATAAAATAATAGGTATTCACACCACCTATATATATATATATATATATATATATATATATATAATCTAGGTATACATGCAATCTATATCATATATCCAATACGTAGTGAAGTAACTCTCAAATATTCTATGTATCATTATTTTACTATTATACTTCTCACCATATAATTCCAATCACCTCCCACGCTCAAACGGTTACCCATAGTCCCATCAGTAAGGTATCTCACTAATTTCCTACTAGTCTGGTCATACGTTCTCTTAATTTGTATGTGACACGACAAAATTCCCCGAATTAGGTTTTAATAATACATTACCAAATTGGTTATAACATCAAGTTCTCTTTATGTAACTAATATTAACCTCAACATTAGCTTAGTGCTCATTAGAATATCTGTCATTAGGTTTTAAAATTACTTCTAAGGTTAACCCAATAGTTTCCCATGAGTTCTAAGCAAAAGGGGGGGGGGGGGGGGGGGGGGGGGGGGAATTATGAAATTATGGGAAATCGAATCGATTCATCCTTGGTCCGAATAAATTTTCTTTCCGAATTGATTTGGCTTTGGATCAAAATCGATTCGACGTAGAACTTATCAACTTCATCCCTACACTATTAATGGAATCCTCCATGGTTAAACCTCCAAATCCACATTAAATCTTACCAAACTCTAAACTAAGTATAACCAATATCCTAGTAACATATATAAATGAATTCCAATGTCATAGAATCATTAAATCCACATGAAACACCTTTGAATTAAATTAATTCCAACAATAAATATTAAAAACCTTAGATCTCCATATTTGTCCAAGAACTTCACTAAAAATTTAGATTTCTTCACATGTTTACATCACTAATATGTCATATTCATTCTACATGCATATTACATTAAACCTAACATAATTTCCACCCGAGAATCATGATTTAATCTTCAAATTTCAAGCCAAATTATTTTATTCATTGATATAATCATTCCTACACTAACATGGATAACATATGTACTCAATTTGTATTAAGATAAACACTTGCCTCTTTTGATAGGTCTGAATTTATGTAGAAGAATGGTATGGGTGTAATCCTCTCATCCCGATCTACGCAATGGTGGTTTTTTGGTGAAATAATGTTGTAGGATAAGCTTTAGGACCCCTCTCTCTTTCCTCCCATGGTGTATCTATAACTAAGTCACTTCTAGCCATCGAAGACCTAACTTACCAGTTGATATAAGACTATGAATTTCGTAGGTCCTCCTACCTCAAAATTATAAAACACCGAAATACCCTCCCGGGGTCTTAGTTTGGCCTAAAATGGCTTGGGAACCCAACCAAACCCACGAGTACACTTTTCAGACTATACAGACCCTCCTGGACACATTGGCACACTCGAAATGACCATTTACTGTACTAAAAGTAAAATTATATTTTATTTCTCAAATTAAGTCTCGACACGACTAACACACGCGTCCTGACTAAATTTACTGTAACTGTCGTATTTTTCACTCACAATAATTATAATATTTTCTTATCATTATTATTACTTACTCACTAAGTAATATTAAATAGAAATAAGTATTAACCCTTATCTCGCTAATTAATATCTATTTTACCGGATTAATTTCCAAATATAATTTAATTAATCCCAATAATTCCCAATTATAAAAATAAATAAAATTACGAGGTGTTACAAGTTGCTGAAGGTGATCGTGGTCCCGGGGTACACTGATTGGAGGGCCATGCCTCATGACCTTAAGATTAGCATCTGGGGGGCACTACAAGTAGTGTATTGATATTTATATTTATAAGGAACTAACACTTACTTTCTTTTTGGTTTGTATTTGTTTGACGAAAAGAATTTGTCATGCCCCTATATGTCTGCGACTCCACGTTGGAATAATTGAGGGATCAATAAAATACGTGGAAGAAGAATATGCTGGCACAATACTTTAGGAAGACTCGGGAGTCCATTCTGAGTGTATGTGACATCATCACCCTAAAGGAGTAGATCTCATTAGCACAATGGCAAAATTTTGTCGACAATGAGGTCGATGAGCGGCAATTGACATATCTCCAATCAAGGATGGAGAACGGGGAGAAAAAATTGGATGTGCACAACTTCTTGAGGATATCTTACGCCGAGGTGGAGCATAGGATAGTATGTTTTTATTTTTCTTTAATTTTAGTTTTATGTTTTTCTAATATAGAATTACATTGAATTACTTACTAATTCCGCATTATTTTATTTTAGGAGATGGGGAATGGCCCTAGGGGTAGGCCACAAAGGCCCGATGACTATGTGATATTTCAAACGAGCAAGGGAAACGACAAGGAGGTGGACCTAAGCATTGCATCCACGATTGTAAGTTATAAATGTTTAATTTTTATAATTACGTTATAGTTTTTATATTTACTTCATTAACTAATCATGTACTTTTTGTCATTTCAGGCAAAGCTTCGGGAATTGCATGAGTCGTAGTTTGGCATCTTTTTCTATGGACCCATCAACTAAGTTCTCGGTATGGATTGAAAGGGGAGGAATAGGGGGTGATCTTGTAGGTGGGGAAGTCTAGGATCATTGTAATGGAGAGGAGAAACACTGGGTTGGCACATAAGGTTGACACTAGTGACAATAATTGGTTCCCAGATATGTATGCCTTCATGAAGCATTAGTTGGAGAAGGAGAAGGAAAAGGAGAAGGATAAGGGGAAAGGGAAGGAGAATGAGGTATAGGTAGATGAGGAAGTCACTCTTAATTACTGATACGCATGAACTCGTCGCCATATGATCCATTTCCCATCTTGTCTCCCATCGAGTGGCCTATCTTAGTAATCGGTTGGCAAAGAGAATTTTTACTCAACATATGTTATGGGGAGAAGATAGATAGGTGGTTTAGGGACACGTCCTCCCTTCCCGGTATGCTTGTTCATGGACGTCTCCCTTAAGAACTTGACCCAAGGGTGCTCGTCACGCAAGTGGTGATTGGGAAGGAGAACTCACCTTTATGGTTGTGCGAACAATGTGACATTCAATGAATTAATGGGTTGCTCAATGGATATATCATGTGGACTTCCTTCCTCCTCCAACTTTCTCGAGACCCTATACCATGACATTATTTCTATCCTTTTTATTTGGATATTGGATATTTGTATTTCTATTTCATTTTTTGGTTTGGATATGGATGTTTGTATTTCTTTTTTATTTGGATATGGATTATATATGCCATGATTCGTTAGATTATTTCTATTTTTTTTGTACATATATTGTTTAGACATGTGTAATATTTCTATAATAGGTACAAATATATTGCTAGCCAGTAGCAATGGCCATACTACCTAACAGTTCTTTTTTCAAATTCTATCCAGAATTGTCACGGTAAAAAACCTTGACAATTTTTTTGCTTTGTCACGGGCTATCAAGGTTAAAGACCGTGATAGGACCTTGGCAAGTCTAATGAACTAGTCACGATCTTTGACCATGATAAGCCCGTGACAAGGGGAGTTATCACCGCCAGACTTCTCATGGTCGAAGACCTTGCCAAGTCTGACTTGTCACAGTTTTAGACTTTGACAAGCCGACTATTTTGGTGTAGCTTTTATATAAATCTATCATGTGTAAAAGATAAAGATAGATCAAAACCACCTTACATTGGCTACCAAACAGTTTCCTTGACAATGTCGCGGGAACCTGCTACTCATTCTATTATAGATGGTGAGTGGAAATGATTCCCCTTAAACAATACGCTAAATAAAAACAATAAGTATCACTCCCAAAAGTTCCTAACTCTGGAATGAAGTCGACCTCATGCATGGGACATCTCACAATGTAAATCCAATCAACGAACCCACTCGATCAACTTTGGTCTATTCAAATTATTTGTCCGAAAAATGGCGTAAAACCCCAAGTGGTTGTAATTGTAGTGAATACACATCCTAAAAAGTAATGCTCTAAAGATGTCAGAGAATGCAATACCAAAAAGTGACGGATGAATTAAAGACCTTAGGACATGAGAACCTAGAATACTCTGATACCAACTTTAGTTTCCTATTAAATCCATAAATAGATTGATCAGGTTTAATACAAAGATCACAAAAATAAAAATTATTGATAAAATTCTAATCATAACAAAATAAATCAAATGTTGTGGGTAAAAGTGATACAACAACGAACAACTTAAACAAATAAAGTACAATATATTTGATATCAATCATTGCCATAAGAGTTAAATCTATCTCTGGAATATAAAATCTCAATAATTTAACATCCATCTGTAAATATAAGTACAACACGTATAATATATACCTTGGGGTAAAATATAATAACTTCAACTTCATGTACCAAAATTTAAAATGAATACGAAGAAGTAAATGGTCTACAGTACTTGAATTTTAAATCCTTGAAACAATGGATAGATAGTGTAATACCCTACCGCACTATCTTATTCATTTTCTCGCATAAGTTGTAATAACAAAAAAAAACTTGGGATTTTGATCATTATAATTGAGTTTATAGTTGAAATTGATTGTTTGGGGTTCTGAATGTAATTGTTGGAAGTTTCTGCGATAAAATTTGTAATTTGAAAAAAAATGATGAATAGTCGTTCAAATGAGTTCAGGTTGTTCGAAGGAGAAACCAAGGTCGTTCGAAGTAGGGGATCAAATGATGTTAGAATGAGATCCCACTGAATAACAAGTCCCAGTTGTTGAAGGTCATTTGAAGGCTACTTTGAATGAGATGCCTTTCTCAACTGATCAAGAGGTAATTCTCGTTCAAACGAACACGACTGAACTTTTTGAAAAAAGTTTCCCTTGTACGTTATATCATTTTAGGTCGTTGCTAGATGAGCTGTCGAGCTCTACTTAGCCCAGATTTGGCAAAAATGGGATTTTAAGGTTTAGGGAAGTGGAAGAAAAGAGAAAGATGGAAAGATATAGGGAGAGAGAGAGAAAGAGGAGGAGGGTATTCCCCCACCATTTTCAGATGTGTGCACCTCTATCCATAAAAAATCACCATTTCACCACCATATATTCACCTTGTGCAACCATATCCAACTAGTCTTCCACCATAATCAAGCTCTAGATACCCATTTCCATAATTATTACGTATAGCTACGAATTTCAGAGGTGTTGTTGGGGGGTTTGGGGCAGATGAATATGGAAGATTCTTGGAGCTTCGAGAGGCTTTTTTATGTAGCTTTCATGGAAGCAATCTTGGTGGAGCTAGGCAACCTCTCTAAGGCCACCTTAGGAGGTGGTAGGTTTCCATCTTCTTATCCACTTCATGCCAACCATTCTTGGAGATCCATTTGAGGTGGGAAACTCTACTCTTAGTTTAAGATTCTATTTTGAATATTAATTGCCTTGTTACTAGAATTCAAGAGTATAATTCATATGAATAAAGTGATGGATTTATAGTAGATTTAGTATTAAATATTTTTATGGAATAAAAATGTTGACAAAATATTGTTTTTGTTGGAAATAGATGATGGGTAAATATCTCAAAGTTTTAAAGATTGAGATTTTTATGAAAATGTTGAAGTTCTAGAAATTTGATGTTAAACATTTTATAAAATAAATTTTTAGGAAAAATAATGTTGATCTTGCTAAAATGTTGGGTGAAAATATTCGCTAAAAATCAAGATTTTATGAAAGTTGGACATCTGTAGATTTTGATGAAATAATAAAGTATTGATGCCTTGAAAGTGTAGTTTTTGCAAGTATTATGAATTTCCGTGACACCCCGCCTAATTAAATATCGGGTAATCAGTCCTTTATTAAATTAAATCGAAGTGACCGATTAGTTCATTCTTAGCATCTCTGTCGAAAGGCAATTTCTTTATTTATAACCTAATAAAAAATTAGGCTAAGTGTCAAAATATTTAATTTTAACTATACTCAAATAATCCGTCAAAATTTTCCATTCTTTAAGTCTTATTCTATTTACATTCCACATAAATATAATAAATACTTGACATGAATCAACTACTGAAATAAATCAGACTAGATAAAATAATCCAGTTCATAGTCGCAAACAAACAAACCGTAAAAAACTCAATCCAACTGAAATGAAATACTAAAATAAATTGAGTACAACCTCCCTGATAAAGAGACTGAGAATGGGGGACACATTCCCTAAATAAAGAGTCTAAACAGAACTAAAAGAAATGATAGAGGAGTCTAAATGCAAAGACCTGCAACTCCCACAACCACCACAGCTCGCTATACAATCCAAGTGTCTATGTAGGGTAACCCTGTGGCTGGGTACCTGACATAATACATACATATTGTAAAAGAGAGAAGAATAGCAAGAGACGGGTCAGAGCCCGAGTTGTAAAAATATTTATTTTATCAAGTATTTAAAATTTGCAATAAAGTAGGTATTATGTGCATGCTATCTTATCGGACTCTAACAAGAGATTCTCACCTCTCATCTAGTGTGCACACCTAACGTACATCTGCCTCATAATAGTTCTGCTGCCCAGCCTAACAAGTTCGAAGTCACCATACCACCATCTACGTCACTAGTAGTACACATATATCGCCCATACAATACGTTATTGAAATAGTTTATCCCACTTAATTAAATATCATTATTCACCGTTCGACTTGTTAATCTTTTACCCACTAACATTATTTTATTCCTCATTATTACTTTATCTCCCAATTTTATTCATATATATAGTCACATCATCCCTATATATGTATACTACACCTACACCCCTTAGTTAATACCACTTAGTGTAAAACAATTATTATTATTACCATATCTAATAGTTACATACTGTAGAAATATTCACAGGCATATATATATACTAGGGTATGCCCGTGCCTGAAGGCACGACGAAATTTTTCAAAGTACATAATCGCAAAACGGCAACAATTTTTCAAAGTACGTAATAGCGAAACACAAAAATTTCGAAGTGTAATTTTAAAACAAACAACAAATAGTCCAATATCATTCAAATTGTCTAGATTCATCAAATAAATCCACATAAAAAAATGAAATATACAATATTCATCAATCAAATTCATTGTCTCAGAAAAGCAAAGTGTCGATTTAAAAAAAAAATGGGCATAGTCTCCTTTGTTTATTGGACTATCCACCCTATTTAAGGGGTAACAACAAATCCAACAATAAAAAAAAATCCCTAATTCGGATATGGGACCTAGAAGGCCGGGAAAGGAGAATATGAATTTATTCTTTCGGTGGGACTTCCTCAAACTGTATGTGCCGTGGTGTTTGACCACCATCTTGGATGAGGTGAGAGAAACTGAGCGGGCCTTTGAGGGAGCATCGGAGAGCATATTTTTGGAAACTCATTAGCTTATGGATTAGGTGCTACTACTGCCGTCTTCCCATCCTTCTTCCCACCTCTCGCCATTATCACAGTCTCCCTCTCGGTTTTCTGTACGATTTGACATACAATAAACATAATTTATCAGTTTCTCAAACAAAGAAACAATCACATAAGTAAATATACAATCAGTAACATACACAATGAACAAAAAGCATCACACCTGCCTTACATTAGTGAACAAAACTCCATACAACTGATTTCTCACCAGTAAAATCATGGGAAGAATTCAATGTCCTAGCATAAGGGTGGTGGTAATATACACAATAAAATACTCACAGGCATAAGTATACCCATGTACACCAAAAGAAAAAAAAATTATACCAAAAAGAAAAAAGTTTTCTTTAATACATAAGGGTGGTTGTAATGACTAAAAACATAGAGCAACAACTATTTAAAACGTGAAAAGGAAGTGTTTCATATCCATTTCAGCAAGAGCAGTTCTTTCAAGCAGTTTTTTTCTCTCTATCTTCATTAAATCAATAGAAAGGTTTAACTCTTTTACATTCTTCTCAGCTCTAACAAATTGTGTCTCCTCACTTTGAAGTTGACCGAATGTATGACAAAATAAAAACCTTCTAGGGCCTCACTTAAGGAGGTCAGCTAACAATAATTGCACCTGCCACAGCTGAGTAATACCCACTGCTAACGGGTTAATTAAAAATTTAGTTAAAATTTTCAAAATTAAAAACTAAGTTTCATGAAATTCATATAATATCCATAACATTTATCATTCAATAAACTAACATAGAATCCACATAGTTTGGTCCACAATAAATCAATCAACTAACACAACTCCAAAAAAGTAAATATAACACCCTAAACATTAAATGGTGAGATCTTACATTCATCAGAATTCCAATTTTATGAACCTTCAAGCCAGTTGATTTTATAGAGTGTAATATGCAAACTTAATATTTAGATCCTTCATACCTGATTCAGGAGTTTAATAAGAATTCTCTGAACCTCTGTATCAGCTGTACCAGTTGCAATAACATCTCTTCATTTATAAATATGATTGCAGGAGCATTCTCTTTTGCGAGGTGAAAAACATCACGAACTATTCAAGGACCCCGTGTATCAGCCAGAACCATTACCATCACTCCACCATCCAGTCTATATTACCCCTACTATAAAAACCCACGTAGTCCAACCGATGTATGTAGAGACATATCAGATCAATTAAGCATTAGCAACAGCTTCATTGGGCTTTGATTCTTTTGGCTTTGCTTGCTCTGCTTCGGCTGGTGCGGATGCTAGTGCGTCTTCTGCTTCCCAATAAGCAATTTTTTCCCAGTCTTAGAAACACTCTGAAAAACTACTTCTGGCATGACATTGCCTTTCACCATCACATTTTGCTCGTTTACATCAATGTCAGAAGATTACAACCTTCATAATAGAAGTATAACTGTTTCTGCGACATGATGAAATAGCTTCAGTTTACGACGTGATGAAAATCTGCGACATGATGAAGTATAACTGTCTGTCTGCAACATGATGGATAGAAGCAACAGGTTCAGTTTACGACATGATGAAAATGGGAAGGGGGACAACCAAACACATCTTAATTTGTAGAAACTCTTGATTTGTACATAAAGATAAAAGCAAATATAAATATAATAGCATATTTACACTGCATAATGAAATAATAATTTTTGTCTTGTATATCAACTATGCACGGTTCACGTTGCATCACTTTACACGAATAGCAAAAATGATGAAGAAAAGAGAAATTTAAAGACCTAACGAACAGGAGCTTGGCTCCGACTCTGAAAGTGGCTTCGTCCTAACACTTTACACGAATGTGCCGCACAACTTTGTGTATCATGATGTAGATAAGGATTAGCCCCTTCTCAAAACATATACATAAAGCAACATGCTTGAATATATCTATTCAGGTCATTCACACACACACCCAAAAAAAAAATATTGGACTCATAATTTTATAAACAAAAAGACAAAGACAACTGTGATTTGAAAACCAACATAAGAAATACAAAAACAAAGTATACCGGATTTTACCCATAGATATCTGAGTCAGACACCATTATTTGATACAAATACTTTTGAATGACACATCAAGTTAACTCAAAGATCGATGACATACCTTTAATCCACGGGTGTGCTTGAAACTGTAATATGTCTGGCCAAAGTTCTCATTGTATCCGAATTGGTTTCCGGTCAAAATTATGGTTGTTCCCCAATTTTGAGTAGGAATAACAGTCCTTGTCTTCACTGAAGTGAGACGTGCGCAATCCAAACAGTCTCAAAGATATAGGAAGTCCAACTTTTAGTAGCTTCAAAGCATGTTTAAGTAGACGACTTGAATGAGAATATATCCTCTTCATCCAAAATAACTCACTGCAATTATTTGCTCAACTTCACATATGTTTACAACATCGATTGACAAAAAATGACCTTGGCATCAAAGTAGACGAACCTTGCATCATCTGCAATTTTGGACAAAATATAATCTTCAGAACATATAAATATTAAATCAATTTGGACCATTAGTCCCCAACAATCAGTATGTACCATGTTTTGTAAACTAAAAAAAATAAGAAAACTAATCTAGTATCTATGATGTCAAAAACTGCCATCGATCCAAATAGCTGCCGCTTTAAATCCTCTTGCATCATAAACCAAATAGCTTCCGCTTTAAATCCTCTTCCATCGTATCATTGTTGTATACAAAGATGTATCCACCGAGAACCTCATTTCTCGGGAGCGTCTCTGCTGCAGGAAAGATCTTAAACCTTTAATCAACACCCAAATTAGCATTTTCAAATGCAACAAAACCCAGAAATTGACAGAAAAAAATAACAGTCAGTGAATCCCATGGTTGTATACGTGGAGAGAGAGGAGAGAGATAACATATTAAATAGACAAATAAATAAAAAGAGTATAATCCATTGTCGATATTAACTCACGGGAGCTTGGGTCCGGTGCCAATTTCATCTGATCTTGCCGCCATTCTTGGCGCCTAAGCCAAAAAATAACTCTCTTTCTGTCATAATGGAAACACAAAATGGATAATAAAACATCAAGTAATTCTAGTCCCAAAGCACGCAATGACCACCAAGCCACATTCATTGATGTTTTCAAGCAGCTTAAATAATCTCTTGCTGCTTGATTGGGGCGTGAAATGTTTCTTCCACCGCTTATAAGTGGTCATTGAAGTCCTCGGCTAAAACAATTGATCGGAAAGCAAAATTCAGAAATTCAGAAATCCTGAATTGATTGGAAAGAAAAATTCAGAAATTACCTAAAATTTGGAGAGTATTATAACTCCAATAACCTGAAACATTAAAGAATGTAAAATTAGCACAATTAAAAGAAGTGGGTGCAAAAATTACTCTATAAATTAGCACACTCCGACGATACTTATCATAATAACCCTCATTACTAGATTTAAAATTAAGTGCACTACGAATAGTTCCGATTTTACAAAAATGCAATAAAACATACATATAGATAGTTACATGTAGCACACTTTTGTTTAACACTGGGTACAGTAATAGATGTGCCAAAAAACAAAAGGAAAAAAACATCAAAAGCAAAAAAGAAGAGAAGAGAAAAAATGTTTGTTTCGGGTGTGCGATCTGAAACTCAGATCTGATCCATACCTCATATTATATATCTAATCCATAACTCAGATCTGAAAAAAAAACAAAAAAAGAGTCTTTGAGTGTGTGCGATTGAAAAAAGGAGCTGAAAAAAGAGAGGTAAAATTAGTAATACCTGTACTGTCGGCAGTTCTCGGAGACGACAGGGTGTTTTACCGTCGACAATGACAAAAGAGAAAGAGAAAATGGAGTATGCAATTTGTTCTGTCACAAATTGATAACTACATTCAATATTCGGCTTTGAAACGTGCAAATAAGGGGGAAAAAGACAGTCATTAAGTTTTAATATAGTATAATAAAAATCAAAGCTCAACTTAGTTTAAAAATTGAAAAATAAGACCAGAAAAATGAATAGTTTGAAAGTCCCAGATTTAAGAATGCTAAACTATGAGAACAATAGCTAAAAAGTGTTTGAAACGTGTTCGCAAAAGAACAACTAATTGTGTTCAACAACAATAGCTAAAAAGTTAAATTAGAACAAAAATCCAGCAACCCATGTTCAGAAAAGAACAAAATTCCAAAATACATGTTTGAAACCAAAAAATGAACTCAAATTTGAGCCCATCATCACAAATCCTTTGTTTGAGTAAAAATAAAAAAAACAAATCCAGTATTAGTATCATGTATGTGGGGGTAATAGGATGAATTTCTTTATAAAGCTTACTTTTTCAAGTGTTGCAAATTCTTTAAATTTCGTGTTGGTATTTCACTTGCTTTCGTCATCCATGAATTAGCGAATCCACATATAGTTGTTCCCCGCGATAAAATCAAAGCAGAACCAATTATGAATGAAAAAAACTATGGAGACAGAGCTAGCGAGTGCAAAAATCACATGAAAAAGACGAATAAATATGAAAGAACACTTAAAGATGATTTAAGTCTATATGTTTGCACTTGATAATCGAGAATAAACCAATTCAACCAAGTCACGATAAACTAAGGACATTAAACCACAAAATGAATCCAACAATTATTTTTAGCCAAAATCTAAAGATATAAATTCAGTTTACACTACATAATAAACTAACAGAGAAAAATATACCAACATCAGATCTGGGAAAAAACATTTAATCCTCTTCACCACATCATCAAATATGCAAAACCTAGATAAAAACAAAAAAAAACCAAATCAAAGAACCAAACTAAAGATTAGGGTTTATAAAACTTTAATTTGAACAAAAAAAAACACAAAATCTCAATGCAAGTGAGAGAGAGAGAGAGAAGGTTTACCAGATGTGGATTTCAAAAAAAATGGATATAGTTAGACCTGCAGAAAACATAAAAAAAGTTGTCAAAATCCATGATTCCCAGCCAAATCGAACCCATAGTTCAAATGTGTGTAATGTAAGCTCAAATCGAAACCTAATTGAAACCTAATTGAAACCCTAACCCCTTAAAATCCTAAACACACAAATAAACAGGGAGGCAGCGTAAGTGGTTACTTGAGGCTTACCGAAGAGAGGCAGCATGAGGTGTGACGTGTGAGGTGTGAGGTTTGGGCGTGAGGGGGGAGGTCCTAAATGAGGGGGCAGAGAAGAGAGAGAGAGACGAAATGAAGAAAAGAGGGAGATTGTCGTTTTAGGTTTGTGTTAGGGTTAGGGTTAGGGTTCGCGTGTGTGAATGTGTGCGGCAGTGGAGACGTAGGTCGATGGTCGAGGAGTAGGGCGGCGGTGGAGTGAGGAGGTGGGGAGGGTTAGTGTTTAGAGGGATTGTGTTGAAAGGGGGAGAGAGCAGAAATGAGTGAGGGAAGGGAATGAGCTAGTCGGGGTGGGTTTGGAGATCAAGAGAGCATTGTCTCATTTGACAAGTCATAATCCTCTTCATTTGACATGGCACAATGTAAGACCATTAGATCGCACCAGGAGAAGAAATCACACCCGTTAGATCGTTTCACTATTCAAACACCCCTCTCCCATATTATATATATATATATATATATATATATATATATATATATATATATATATATATATATATATATAGACACACACACACATATAGTCACAACTTCCATATACATATACTAGGGTATGCCCGTGCCTGAAGGCACGACGAAATTTTTCAAAGTACATAATCGCAAAACGGCAATAATTTTTCAAAGTACGTAATAGCGAAACGCAAAAATTTCGAAGTCTAATTTTAAAACAAACAACAAATAGTCCAATAGCATTCAAATTGTCTAGATTCATCAAATAAATCCACATAAAAAAATGAAATATAAAATATTCATCAATCAAATTCATTGTCTCAAAAAAGCAAAGTGTCGATTTTAAAAAAAAATTGGGCATAGTCTCCTTTGTTTATTGGACTATCCACCCTATTTAAGGGGTAACAACAAATCCAACAATAAAAAAAAATCCCAAATTCGGATATGGGACCTAGAAGGCCGGGAAAGGAGAATATGAATTTATTCTTTCGGTGGGACTTCCTCAAACTGTATGTGCCGTGGTGTTTGACCACCATCTTGGATGAGGTGCGAGAAACTGAGCAGGCCTTTGCGGGAGCATCGGAGAGCATATTTTTGGAAACTCATTAGCTTATGGATTAGGTGCTACTACTGCCGTCTTCCCATCCTTCTTCCCACCTCTCGCCATTATCAAAGTCTCCCTCTCGGTTTTCTGTACGATTTGACATACAATAAACATAATTTTTATCAGTTTCTCAAACAAAGAAACAATCACATAAGTAAATATACAATCAGTAACATACGCAATGAACAAAAAGCATCACACCTGCCTTACATTAGTGAACAAAACTCCATACAACTGATTTCTCACCAGTAAAATCATGGGAAGAATTCAATGTCCTAGCATAAGGGTGGTGGTAATATACACAATAAAATACTCACAGGCTTGAGTATACCCATGTACACCAAAAGAAAAAAAAATTATACCAAAAAGAAAAATGTTTTCTTTAATACATAAGGGTGGTGGTAATGACTAAAAACATAGAGCAACAACTATTTAAAACGTGAAAAGGAAGTGTTTCATATCCATTTCAGCAAGAGCAGTTCTTTCAAGCAGTTTTTTTCTCTCTATCTTCATTAAATCAATAGAAAGGTTTAACTCTTTTACATTCTTCTCAGCTCTAACAAATTGTGTCTCCTCACTTTGAAGTTGACCGAATGTATGACAAAATAAAAACCTTCTAGGGCCTAACTTAAGGAGGTCAGCTAACAATAATTGCACCTGCCACAGCTGAGTAATACCCACTACTAACGGCTTAATTAAAAATTGAGTTAAAATTTTCAAAATTAACAACTAAGTTTCATGAAATTCATATAATATCCATAACATCTATCATTCAATAAACTAACATAGAATCCACATAGTTTGGTCCACAATAAATCAATCAACTAACACAACTCCAAAAAAGTAAATATAACACCCTAAACATTAAATGGTGAGATCTTACATTCATCAGAATTCCAATTTTATGAACCTTCAAGCCAGTTGATTTTATAGAGTGTAATATGCAAACTTAATATTTAGATCCTTCATACCTAATTTAGGAGTTTCATAAAAATTCTCTGAACCTCTGTATCAGCTGTACCAGTTGCAATAACATCTCTTCATTTATAAATATGATTGCAGGAGCATTCTCTTTTGCGAGGTGAAAAACATCACGAACTATTCAAGGACCCCGTGTATCAGCCAGAACCATTACCATCACTCCACCATCCAGTCTATATTACCCCTACTATAAAAACCCAAGTAGTCCAACCGATGTATGTAGAGACATATCAGATCAATTAAGCATTAGCAACAGCTTCAGTGGGCTTTGATTCTTTTGGCTTTGCTTGCTCTGCTTCGGCTGGTGCGGATGCTAGTGCGTCTTCTGCTTCCCAATAAGCAATTTTTTCCCAGTCTTAGAAACACACTGAAAAACTACTTCTGGCATGACATTGCCTTTCACCATCACATTTTGCTCGTTTACATCAATGTCAGAAGATTACAACCTTCATAATAGAAGTATAACTGTTTCTGCGACATGATGAAATAGCTTCAGTTTACGACGTGATGAAAATCTGCGACATGATGAAGTATAACTGTCTGTCTGCAACATGATGGATAGAAGCAACAGGTTCAGTTTACGACATGATGAAAATGGGAAGGGGGACAACCAAACACATCTTAATTTGTAAAAACTCTTGATTTGTACATAAAGATAAAAGCAAATATAAATATAATAGCATATTTACACTTCATAATGAAATAATAATTTTTGTCTTGTATATCAACTATGCACGGTTCACGTTGCATCACTTTACACGAATAGCAAAAATGATGAAGAAAAGAGAAATTTAAAGACCTAACGAACAGGAGCTTGGCTCCGACTCTGAAAGTGGCTTCGTCCTAACACTTTACACGAATGTGCCACACAACTTTGTGTATCATGATGTAGATAAGGATTAGCCCCTTCTCAAAACATATACATAAAGCAACATGCTTGAATGTATCTATTCAGGTCATTCACACACACACCCAAAAAAAAATATTGGACTCATAATTTTATAAACAAAAAGACAAAGACAACTGTGATTTGAAAACCAACATAAGAAATACAAAAACAAAGTATACCGGATTTTACCCATAGATATCTGAGTCAGACACCATTATTTGATACAAATACTTCTGAATGACACATCAAGTTAACTCAAAGATCGATGACATACCTTTAATCCACGGGTGTGCTTGAAACTGTAATATGTCTGGCCAAAGTTCTCATTGTATCCGAATTGGTTTCCGATCAAAATTATGGTTGTTCCCCAATTTTGAGTAGGAATAACAGTCCTTGTCTTCACTGAAGTGAGACATGCGCAATCCAAACAGTCTCAAAGATATAGGAAGTCCAACTTTTAGTAGCTTCAAAGCATGTTTAAGTAGACGACTTGAATGAGAATATATCCTCTTCATCCAAAATAACTCACTGCAATTATTTGCTCAACTTCACATACGTTTACAACATCGATTGACAAAAAATGACCTTGGCATCAAAGTAGACGAACCTTGCATCATCTGCAATTTTGGACAAAATATAATCTTCAGAACATATAATTATTAAATCAATTTGGACCATTAGTCCCCAACAATCAGTATGTACCATGTTTTGTAAACTAAAAAAAATAAGAAAACTAATCTAGTATCTACGATGTCAAAAACTGCCATCGATCCAAATAGCTGCCGCTTTAAATCCTCTTGCATCGTAAACCAAATAGCTTCCGCTTTAAATCCTCTTCCATCGTATCATTGTTGTATACAAAGATGTATCCACCGAGAACCTCATTTCTCGGGAGCGTCTCTGCTGCAGGAAAGATCTTAAACCTTTAATCAACACCCAAATTAGCATTTTCAAATGCCAAAAACCCAGAAATTGACAGAAAAAAATAACAGTCAGTGAATCCCATGGTTGTCTACGTGGAGAGAGAGGAGAGAGATAACATATTAAATAGACAAATAAATAAAAAGAGTATAATCCATTGTCGATATTAACTCACGGGAGCTTGGGTCCGGTGCCAATTTCATCTGATCTTGCTGCCATTCTTGGCGCCTAAGCCAAAAAAAAACTCTCTTTCTGTCATAATGGAAACACAAAATGGATAATAAAATATCAAGTAATTCTAGTCCCAAAGCACGCAATGACCACCAAGCCACATTCATTGATGTTTTCAAGCAGCTTAAAGAATCTCTTGCTTCTTGATTGGGGCGTGAAATGTTTCTTGCATCGCTTATAAGTGGTCATTGAAATCCTCGGCTAAAACAATTGATCGGAAAGCAAAATTCAGAAATTCAGAAATCCTGAATTGATCGGAAAGAAAAATTCAGAAATTACCTAAAATTTGGAGAGTATTATAACTCCAATAACCTGAAACATTAAACAATGTAAAATTAGCACAATTAAAAGAAGTGGGTGCAAAAATTACTCTATAAATTAGCACACTCCGACGATACTTATCATAATAACGCTCATTACTGGATTTAAAATTAAGTGCACTACGAATAGTTCCGATTTTACAAAAATGCTATAAAACATACATATAGATAGTTACATGTAACACACTTTTGTTTAACACTGGGTACAGTAATAGATGTGCCAAAAAACAAAAGGAAAAAAACATCAAAAGCAAAAAAGAAGAGAAGAGAAAAAATGTTTGTTTCGTGTGTGCGATCTGAAAATCAGATCTGATTCATACCTCATATTATATATCTAATCCATAACTCAGATCTAAAAAAACAAAACAAAAAAAGAGTCTTTGAGTTTGTGCGATTCAAAAAAGGAGCTGAAAAAAGAGAGGTAAAGATAGTAATACCTGTACTGTCGGCAGTTCTCGGAGACGACAGGGTGTTTTACCGTCGACAATGACAAAAGATAAGGAGAAAATGGAGTATGCAATTTGTTCTGTCACAAATTGATTACTACATTCAATATTCGGCTTTGAAACGTGCAAATAAGGGGGAAAAAGACAGTCATTAAGTTTTAATATAGTATAATAAAAATCAAAGCTCAACTTAGTTTAAAAATTGAAAAATAAGGTCAGAAAAATGAATAGTTTGAAAGTCCCAGATTTAAGAATGTTAAACTATGAGAACAATAGCTAAAAAGTGTTTGAAACGTGTTCGCAAAAGAACAACTAATTGTGTTCAACAACAATAGCTAAAAAGTTAAATTAGAACAAAAATCCAGCAACCCATGTTCAGAAAAGAACAAAATTCCAAAATACATGTTTGAAACCAAAAAATGAACTCAAATTTGAGCCCATCATCACAAATCCTTTGTTTGAGTAAAAATAAACAAAACAAATCCAGTATTAGTATCATGTATGTGGGGGCAATAGGATGAATTTCTTTATAAATCTTACTTTTTCAAGTGTTGCAAATTCTTTAAATTTCGTGTTGGTATTTCACTTGCTTTCGTCATCCATGAATTAGCGAATCCACATATAGTTGTTCCCTGCGATAAAATCAAAGCATAACTAATTATGAATGAAAAAAACTATGGAGACAGAGCTAGCGAGTGCAAAAATCACATGAAAAAGACGAATAAATATGAAAGAACACTTAAAGATGATTTAAGTCTATATGTTTGCACTTGATAATCGAGAATAAACAGATTCAACCAAGTCACGATAAACCAAGGACATTAAACCACAAAATGAATCCAACAATTATTTTTAGCCAAAATCTAAAGATATAAATTCAGTTTACACTACATAATAAACTAATAGAGAAAAATATACCAACATCAGATCTTGGAAAAAACATTTAATCCTCTTCACCACATCATCAAATATGCAAACCCTAGATAAAAACACAAAAAAAACAAATCAAAGAACCAAACTAAAGATTAGGGTTTATAAAACTTTAATTTGAACAAAGAAAAAACACAAAATCTCAATGCAAGAGAGAGAGAGAGAGAGAGAAGGTTTAGCAGATGTGGATCTGAAAAAAAATGGATATAGTTAGACCTGCAGAAAACATAAAAAAAGTTGTCGAAAACCATGATTCCCAGCCAAATCGAACCCACAGTTCAAATGTGTGTAATGTAAGCTCAAATCGAAACCTAATTGAAACCTAATTGAAACCCTAACCCCTTAAAATCCTAAACACACAAATAAATAGGGAGGCAGCGTAAGTGGTTACTTGAGGCTTACCGGAGAGAGGCAGCATGAGGTGTGACGTGTGAGGTGTGAGGTTTGCGCGTGAGGGGGGAGGTCCTAAATGAGGGGGCAGAGAAGAGAGAGAGAGACGAAATGAAGAAAAGAGGGAGATTGTCGTTTTAGGTTCGTGTTAGGGTTAGGGTTAGGGTTCGCGTGTGTGAATGTGTGCGGCAGTGGAGACGTAGGTCGGCGGTCGAGGAGTAGGGCGGCGGTGGAGGGAGGAGGTGGGGAGGGTTAGTGTTTAGAGGGTTTGTGTTGAAAGGGGGAGAGAGAAGAAATGAGTGAGGGAAGGGAATGAGCTAGTAGGGGGTGGGTTTGGAGATCAAGAGAGCATTGTCTCATTTGCCAAGTCATAATCCTCTTCATTTGACGTGGCACAATGTAAGACCATTAGATCGTACCAGGAGAAGAAATCACATCCGTTAGATCGTTTCACTATTCAAACACCCCTCTCCCATATTATATATATATATATATATATATAGACAAACACACACATATAGTCACATCTTCCATATACATATACTAGGGTATGCCCGTGCCTGAAGGCACGCCGAAAATTTTCAAAGTACATAATCGCAAAACGGCAACAATTTTTGAAAGTACGTAATAGCGAAACGCAAAAATTTCGAAGTGTAATTTTAAAACAAACAACAAATAGTCCAATAGCATTCAAATTGTCTAGATTCATCAAATAAATCCACATAAAAAAATGAAATATACAATATTCATCAATCAAATTCATTGTCTCAAAAAAGCAAAGTGTCGATTTTAAAAAAAAATTCGGCATAGTCTCCTTTGTTTATTGGACTATCCACCCTATTTAAGGGGTAACAACAAATCCAACACTAAAAAAAATCCCAAATTCGGATATGGGACCTAGAAGGCCGGGAAAGGAGAATATGAATTTATTCTTTCGGTGGGACTTCCTCAAACTGTATGTGCCGTGGTGTTTGACCACCATCTTGGATGAGGTGAGAGAAACTGAGCAGGCCTTTGCGGGAGCATCGGAGAGCATATTTTTGGAAACTCATTAGCTTATGGATTAGGTGCTACTACTGCCGTCTTCCCATCCTTCTTCCCACCTCTCGCCATTATCACAGTCTCCCTCTCGGTTTTCTGTACGATTTGACATACAATAAACATAATTTATCAGTTTCTCAAACAAAGAAACAATCACATAAGTAAATATACAATCAGTAACATACGCAATGAACAAAAAGCATCACACCTGCCTTACATTAGTGAACAAAACTCCATACAACTGATTTCTCACCAGTAAAAGCATGGGAAGAATTCAATGTCCTAGCATAAGGGTGGTGGTAATATACACAATAAAATACTCACAAGCATGAGTATACCCATGTACACCAAAAGAAAAAAAAATTATACCAAAAAGAAAAAAGTTTTCTTTAATACATAAGGGTGGTGGTAATGACTAAAAACATAGAGCAACAACTATTTAAAACGTGAAAGGAAGTGTTTCATATCCATTTCAGCAAGAGCAGTTCTTTCAAGCAGTTTTTTTCTCTCTATCTTCATTAAATCAATAGAAAGGTTTAACTCTTTTACATTCTTCTCAGCTCTAACAAATTGTGTCTCCTCACTTTGAAGTTGACCGAATGTATGACAAAATAAAAACCTTCTAGGGCCTCACTTAAGGAGGTCATCTAACAATAATTTCACCTGCCACAGCTGAGTAATACCCACTGCTAACGGGTTAATTAAAAATTTAGTTAAAATTTTCAAAATTAAAAACTAAGTTTCATGAAATTCATATAATATCCATAACATTTATCATTCAATAAACTAACATAGAATCCACATAGTTTGGTCCACAATAAATCAATCAACTAACACAACTCCAAAAAAGTAAATATAACACCCTAAACATTAAATGGTGAGATCTTACATTCATCAGAATTCCAATTTTATGAACCTTCAAGCCAGTTGATTTTATAGAGTGTAATATGCAAACTTAATATTTTGATCCTTCATACCTGATTCAGGAGTTTAATAAGAATTCTCTGAACCTCTGTATCAGCTGTACCAGTTGCAATAACATCTCTTCATTTATAAATATGATTGCAGGAGCATTCTCTTTTGCGAGGTGAAAAACATCACGAACTATTCAAGGACCCCGTGTATCAGCCAGAACCATTACCATCACTCCACCATCTAGTCTATATTACCCCTACTATAAAAACCCACGTAGTCCAACCGATGTATGTAGAGACATATCAGATCAATTAAGCATTAGCAACAGCTTCAGTGGACTTTGATTCTTTTGGCTTTGCTTGCTCTGCTTCGGCTGGTGCGGGTGCTAGTGCGTCTTCTGCTTCCCAATAAGCAATTTTTCCCAGTCTTAGAAACACTCTGAAAAACTACTTCTGGCATGACATTGCCTTTCACCATCACATTTTGCTCGTTTATATCAATGTCAGAAGATTACAACCTTCATAATAGAAGTATAACTGTTTCTGCGACATGATGAAATAGCTTCAGTTTACGACGTGATGAAAATCTGCGACATGATGAAGTATAACTGTCTGTCTGCAACATGATGGATAGAAGCAACAAGTTCAGTTTACGACATGATGAAAATGGGAAGGGGGACAACCAAACACATCTTAATTTGTAGAAACTCTTGATTTGTACATAAAGATAAAAGCAAATATAAATATAATAGCATATTTACACTTCATAATGAAATAATAATTTTTGTCTTGTATATCAACTATGCACGGTTCACGTTGCATCACTTTACACGAATAGCAAAAATGATGAAGAAAAGAGAAATTTAAAGACCTAACGAACAGGAGCTTGGCTCCGACTCTGAAAGTGGCTTCGTCCTAACACTTTACACGAATGTGCCGCACAACTTTGTGTATCATGATGTAGATAAGGATTAGCCCCTTCTCAAAACATATACATAAAGCAACATGCTTGAATATATCTATTCAGGTCATTCACACACACACCCAAAAAAAAATATTGGACTCATAATTTTTTAAACAAAAAGACAAAGACAACTGTGATTTGAAAACCAACATAAGAAATACAAAAACAAAGTATACCGAATTTTACCCATAAATATCTGAGTCAGACACCATTATTTGATACAAATACTTCTGAATGACACATCAAGTTAACTCAAAGATCGATGACATACCTTTAATCCACGGGTGTGCTTGAAACTGTAATATGTCTGGCCAAAGTTCTCATTGTATCCGAATTGGTTTCCGGTCAAAATTATGGTTGTTCCCCAATTTTGAGTAGGAATAACAGTCCTTGTCTTCACTGAAGTGAGACATGCGCAATCCAAACAGTCTCAAAGATATAGGAAGTCCAACTTTTAGTAGCTTCAAAGCATGTTTAAGTAGAAGATTTGAATGAGAATATATCCTCTTCATCCAAAATAACTCACTGCAATTATTTTCTCAACTTCACATATGTTTACAACATCGATTGACAAAAAATGACCTTGGCATCAAAGTAGACGAACCTTGCATCATCTGCAATTTTGGACAAAATATAATCTTCAGAACATAATAATATTAAATCAATTTGGACCATTAGTCCCCAACAATCAGTATGTACCATGTTTTGTAAACTAAAAAAAATAAGAAAACTAATCTAGTATCTATGATGTCAAAAACTGCCATCGATCCAAATAGCTGCCGCTTTAAATCCTCTTGCATCGTAAACCAAATAGCTTCCGCTTTAAATCCTCTTCCATCGTATCATTGTTGTATACAAAGATGTATCCACCGAGAACCTCATTTCTCGGGAGCGTCTCTGCTGCAGGAAAGATCTTAAACCTTTAATCAACACCCAAATTAGCATTTTCAAATGCCAAAAACCCAGAAATTGACAGAAAAAAATAACAGTCAGTGAATCCCATGGTTGTATACGTGGAGAGAGAGGAGAGAGATAACATATTAAATAGAAAAATAAATAAAAAGAGTACAATCCATTGTCGATATTAACTCACGGGAGCTTGGGTCCGGTGCCAATTTCATCTGATCTTGCCGCCATTCTTGGCGCCTAAGCCAAAAAATAACTCTCTTTCTGTCATAATGGAAACACAAAATGGATAATAAAACATCAAGTAATTCTAGTCCCAAAGCACGCAATGACCACCAAGCCACATTCATTGATGTTTTCAAGCAGCTTAAAGAATCTCTTGCTGCTTGATTGGGGCGTGAAATGTTTCTTCCACCGCTTATAAGTGGTCATTGAAGTCCTCGGCTAAAACAATTGATCGGAAAGCAAAATTCAGAAATTCAGAAATCCTGAATTGATCGGAAAGAAAAATTCAGAAATTACCTAAAATTTGGAGAGTATTATAACTCCAATAACCTGAAACATTAAAGAATGTAAAATTAGCACAATTAAAAGAAGTGGGTGCAAAAATTACTCTATAAATTAGCACACTCCGACGATACTTATCATAATAACCCTCATTACTGGATTTAAAATTAAGTGCACTACGAATAGTTCCGATTTTACAAAAATGCAATAAAACATACATATAGATAGTTACATGTAACACACTTTTGTTTAACACTGAGTACAGTAATAGATGTGCCAAAAAACAAAAGGAAAAAAACATCAAAAGCAAAAAAGAAGAGAAGAGAAAAAATGTTTGTTTCGTGTGTGCGATCTGAAACTCAGATCTGAAAAAAAAACAAAAAAAGAGTCTTTTAGTGTGTGCAATTCAAAAAAGGAGCTGAAAAAAGGGAGGTAAAGATAGTAATACCTGTACTGTCGGCAGTTCTCGGAGACGACAGGGTGTTTTACCGTCGACAATGACAAAAGAGAAGGAGAAAATGGAGTATGCAATTTGTTCTGTCACAAATTGATAACTACATTCAATATTCGGCTTTGAAACGTGCAAATAAGGGGGAAAAAGACAGTCATTAAGTTTTAATATAGTATAATAAAAATCAAAGCTCAACTTAGTTTAAAAATTGAAAAATAAGGTCAGAAAAATGAATAGTTTGAAAGTCCCAGATTTAAGAATGTTAAACTATGAGAACAATAGCTAAAAAGTGTTTGAAACGTGTTCGCAAAAGAACAACTAATTGTGTTCAACAACAATAGCTAAAAAGTTAAATTAGAACAAAAATCCAGCAACCCATGTTCAGAAAAGAACAAAATTCCAAAATACATGTTTGAAACCAAAAAATGAACTCAAATTTGAGCCCATCATCACAAATCCTTTGTTTGAGTAAAAATAAACAAAACAAATCCAGTATTAGTATCATGTATGTGGGGGCAATAGGATGAATTTCTTTATAAAGCTTACTTTTTCAAGTGTTGCAAATTCTTTAAATTTCGTGTTGGTATTTCACTTGCTTTCGTCATCCATGAATTAGCGAATCCACATATAGTTGTTCCCTGCGATAAAATCAAAGCAGAACTAATTATGAATGAAAAAAACTATGGAGACAGAGCTAGCGAGTGCAAAAATCACATGAAAAAGACGAATAAATATGAAAGAACACTTAAAGATGATTTAAGTCTATATGTTTGCACTTGATAATCGAGAATAAACCAATTCTACCAAGTCACGATAAACCAAGGACATTAAACCACAAAATGAATCCAACAATTATTTTTAGCCAAAATCTAAAGATATAAATTCAGTTTACACTACATAATAAACTAACAGAGAAAAATATACCAACATCAGATCTGGGAAAAAACATTTAATCCTCTTCACCACATCATCAAATATGCAAAACCTAGATAAAAACACAAAAAAATCAAATCAAAGAACCAAACTAAAGATTAGGGTTTATAAAACTTTAATTTGAACAAAAAAAAAACAAAAAATCTCAATGCAAGAGAGAGAGAGAGAGAGAAGGTTTACCAGATGTGGATCTGAAAAAAAATGGATATAGTTAGACCTGCAGAAAACATAAAAAAAGTTGTCAAAAACCATGATTCCCAGCCAAATCGAACCCACAGTTCAAATGTGTTTAATGTAAGCTCAAATCGAAACCTAATTGAAACCTAATTGAAACCCTAACCCCTTAAAATCCTAAACACACAAATAAACAGGGAGGCAGCGTAAGTGGTTACTTGAGGCTTACCGGAGAGAGGCAGCATGAGGTGTGACGTGTGAGGTGTGAGGTTTGGGCGTGAGGGGGGAGGTCCTAAATGAGGGGGCAGAGAAGAGAGAGAGAGACGAAATGAAGAAAAGAGGGAGATTGTCGTTTTAGGTTCGTGTTAGGGTTAGGGTTAGGGTTAGGGTTCACGTGTGTGAATGTGTGCGGCAGTGGAGACGTAGGTCGGCGGTCGAGGAGTAGGGCGGCGGTGGAGGGAGGAGGTGGGGAGGGTTAGTGTTTAGAGGGTTTGTGTTGAAAGGGGGAGAGAGCAGAAATGAGTGAGGGAAGGGAATGAGCTAGTCGGGGGTGGGTTTGGAGATCAAGAGAGCATTGTCTCATTTGCCAAGTCATAATCCTCTTCATTTGACATGGCACAATGTAAGACCATTAGATCGCACCAGGAGAAGAAATCACACCCGTTAGATCGTTTCACTATTCAAACACCCCTCTCCCATATTATATAGATATACTAATCATGCACCCCTTATTTAAGACCACTTGGCGAAATGCATACTCTGGTATCATGTCCCAATGCATTGTACACTGCATAAACGACTGTTCATTCAATCTGTCAAGAACCATAAAATTCAAATCACGTATATTGGAGGCGAGTATATTCCCCAGCCAAATGGGTCATGCACATATCTACGCTCCCATTCAGTCGTCGAAACTGTCCTACATCTTAGATAGCACGTAACCAAGTTAATATACTCGGGTACAAGTCAAGTATCCCCTTATTGGGTCACCCAGGATAAGACTGACCACTGTGCAAAAACCTCTTCCCGATAGGAAGCAGTTTAGGTATGCTTTACACACAAAAATAATAATAATAATCATATAATAGGAATTTCCACATCCCGTTAAAATTCAAGCTATTAACCCAACCCATACATGTATTTTCCATACGTAGTATTTTCTAATTACTACTTATATTATAATTATTTCAATTATTTTCTCTCTCGAAATCTAAAAGGTTTCACCTATCCAAATCTTTAGGGTATTACTATACGAATATTCCCTAGCAATTCTACACTATTGACGCAACCACCAATGTGTCTAATGTGCGTGCAATGTAGGCTCAAGTGCAATCCTGTTGCTCAAGTAATACTCCCGGTAAGTAGGGTATCGATCCTCAGGGAAACAGGATGAACGAAGTCGTGACGACATTGGAAAGATAAAGGTAACCTAGCTTTCACTCTAAAAGGAAGGAAAAGGTGATTTGGAAGACGAAACAACTATGACTAGATTCGAATTTGAGAGTAATGAACTAATAAAACTAGAATGAATAAAATGAAATTACGCTAATTAAATGAAAAACAAAGGACAAATGGTTTCACGAGTTAGATACGAAATGAGAACAATAGGTTGGGTTACAATCCCCCACACCCTAGTATTTCACTTTGTAGGATACTAGATTCGGAATTAGAATTGTAAATGAACCCGGACATTAGTACTCCCAAGTATTACACATATGAGGGATCGTATCCCGCACAGTATGTAAGATAGGGATGAGTAAAGCGGTGTCGCATTAGCTACTACGCACGTCGCATTCTTAAGCATCCCGGGTACCTAGGGAAAATGAGATCCAAAGTCCTACGACGGTTATAATAGTTACACAACACAATTCATCTAAGATTTTAATTCAAAATTCTATTTCCCATGTTGATGAATTACATCGGGTGGGGTTCATGCACCCTAACACTTAAAAACTTAGCCGTACATGTTTAATCTAATGAAAAACATAAAATCTAATATGTATGGATTCATAATCCTGAAGAAAGCTAACTTAAACATGCAAACAAGGATTGTAATATCGAGAAATACCAAAAGCATGCACAAATAAATTAACTTGAAAGAATATAGATGAAAGATACAGACTTCTGAAGAAGAAAACCCTAAATTAATAACTTAGAACTTGAATATTTGTTGAAGAAAGTAAAACCCTAGATGTAAGAACCCTCTGAAACTATTAAAAACCTAGTTACCTAATGTTTGGTCTCGAATAAAACTAAGTGCATCACGTTATATTCAGTAATTTATCTATGCACAACTCTATTTTTGAAAAAAAAAATTAGAATTTTGGCCCACCCAACCGGTTCACGTTTTTTTGCGTGATGGGCTGAACCAGTTCACTTTTCCAGAGTTGATGTGAAAACTGAGGTGAAATTTTTCTCTGCCTTTTCTTCCTTGTTTTGCCATGATTTCTTCCCAACTTTGAACCTTCATAACTTTTCACTCGTGACTCGGATTTGGATGTCGTTTCTTATTATGGTCTCGTCGATCCATGAACTTCAACTTCTTCTCAAGAGTTTTTTCTGAATTCTAGGTGTGAAATTATGAAATTGGCCCTTGACTTTCCTTCCCTTGCATTTTGTCTTTCTTTTTTGAATTTTTTTCTCAATCTGTAAAATGGCATAACTCTTTCACCGTAGCTCCGATTAGGGTGCCATTTTTTCCAATTTTCTTTTAATTTATAACTCTTGAACTTTACAGTAGGACCAACGTCTGGACTTAGGTTAAAAAATTATGAAAATGCCCTTAAACACTCCATTTCTTGGGTTTTCTTCATTCTTTCTAGTTCTCTTTCTCACAAACTTGCTTGAAATGCCTATAAAACACATAAGAGATACACAAAACATCAGGTAATCACCAAGGAGAGTTAGTAGGATGATTATGAGATAAAACCAAGTCAATTACAGTGCACAGGATCATCAAAATACCAAAATTAATGGGGATAACTATACAATATTTATGCCTATTCAAACCCCCCAAACTTAAAACATTGCGCATCCCGAGCAATGTAATGGAATAAAAACAAGGTCACAAGTCTTAGAAAACATGTTATTGGGATAAAATGCCTCTTTCGCGGGCAAGCAATTGCATTTAGCGTATGCAACAAGCCTTTAAACCCTAGGTCACCCTAGTAGGACGAGTTGTGTCTCGAGAGGGTTTGCAATGAGTATACCCACAAAATTCGACTCAAAGCACATTCAAAATACTCAAAAATTATACAATTTAAATTTTTCCAAAAAATATTCATCATCAATTCATGTTCAAGAGTCTCAAATCATAGTGCGTGTGTGCGAATCCGAAAATCAAACAAAAAAATTTCCATCGATTGATCATTACATTATTTTCCAAAAATTCATTTTGATTTCAAAATCTCACGGATGCACTCACAACAAAAATCACCCCATACGCATTGGGGATGCGATGACCTATCATCTCTCCTCATACTCACCCGACCCCATGAATAGGGTCCAATTCTCTCCTCATCTCTCCATTCTTCATATCATAAACCAATAATCATAACAAATTTGGACCTCGCCAAGGGAAAGATAGGAAACTCGTTGTGACTAATTGGAAAGGGATCCTCGTGATACTTACGTAAAGCATGGCCTGCGTGCGCCAAATCAGAGGGAGCACCTAAGTTTCTTTCAATTTTTGGATCACATGGGTCGGGCTCTAAGTCGGACGAAACATAACTTTTCTCCTTAATCGCCTCCGGGACCTCAAGTTGTAAGGGTGGATGGTCACAAAGAAGAAATTCATCGATTTTATCTTTCCATTCACTTTCTTCAAAGTTACTACAAGAGCCTAATAGGGATTGGACATCAACAATAAGGATCTCATGCACCAGCCCAAATTATTTTTTGAAGCTTTCAAGACTTAAATATTTGAATTCACTCTCTCAAGAGTGTTTTGAACATTCTCTTTCTCTCTTTTCTGAAGACTTATGTGATGTGGAGGGATGGTCATTACATCAAAATTCATTTATTGTATCTTTCCATTATCTCTCATGAAAGTTACTAAATGAGTCAAATAAAGGTTAAACTTCTACATTTAGGCTCTCATCCACATGCCCAAATTATTTTTCAAAATCTTCCATGCTTACGTCCCTTAACTCTCTCTCACTACTAATGTCTACGTCCTCGCTTACATGCTCGATCTCAAACTCCACTATTTTTCTCTCCTCTAACCAATCTCTCTTTCTCTTTTGACTAGACACTAAGAAAGGTTCTAAGGCGTCTTCGTAGAAATTTTCCCCAATGTGTTCTTCCACGATCTCATCAGTTAAGCTCACCGCATGAAGATCATCTTCTTCCCCTGCCAGTTGGGCTATATTGAAAATGTCAGTTTCTAATGTCATGTTCCCAAAGGTGAGTTGTATTTACCCATTTCGAGTATTAATTAGTGCATTAGCCATACATATGAATGGGTGCCCAAGAATGATGGGGATATGGTTACTCGAGGCGAAGGAGGGCTTTGTGTCCCAGATGACAAAATCTACCAGGAAGTAGAAAGTGTCCACCTAGACTATCACATCCTCGACGCTGCCTCTCGGTATCCTCACAGTTTGATCCGCCAATTGGAGAGTGATACTTGTGGTCTTAAGATCACCCATATCAAGTTGCCTATAAATTGAATATGGGAGGATATTAACACTCGTCCCCAAGTCGAGTAAGGCTCTTTTAATTTTATTCTCTCTAATGGTGCAAGAAATGGTGGGTGCATAGAGATCTTTGTATTTAGGTGGGAGATCGTTAAGAAGAACGGAGCTCACATTTTGTGATAGAAACACAATTTTCTTTACCTTCATCCTCCTCTTGATAGTCAATAAATATTTAGTGAATTTTACAGAAGATGGAATTTACCTTCTCGCATCGAGGAAAGGTAAGTTCAATCTCACAGTTTTAATCAACTCTAGCACTTCATCACTTATGGTCCCTTTGTGGAAAGGAACCAATCTTTGAGGAAAAGGCGCAGCGGAGGATGGCATTACCACTACCTCGGGCTTATTAGTGTATTATTTTTCACTCTCATTCAAGGGGATATCTTCGGCCTCTTTCGTGTCAGGAAAATTATCCTTGACTTTGAAGTGTCGCGTGGGGAGGTGATAAATCAACAACTCTCCCACTGCGAAGAGTGGTTATAGTTTGGCAATGCTCCTGCTGTTCTATAGAGGTGGAGCTAACACTAGGTTGACCTTAGGGAGGTGTTTGGATCTGGGAAGGATATTTTCCTTTGTCTTGGATACTCAACGATGATTTTAACTTAGAGTTATGCGCAATAATGTCGGCAAACTTGCGTATATTTCAAGCATTGGTTGCACTTTAAGAATTTATGAACTGGTTTATTATATCCTTGAGATTACTCCGAGGTAGATCTACATATGGCGCTGCAAGTGGTGGTGCTTGTTGGTATTGAGGAGGTGGTGAAGGTGGGAAACCCTGTGAATGTGGGTTCATCGCAGCTTGTGGTTATTCATAATTAAAACCAGGGTGGTTTCTCTATGAAGGGTTGTATGAGTTCCCATACGGGGCATTAAAATTTCCCTTAAGTCCTCCTATAGCATCCACCATCTCGGTGTGCATGGATTTGTAGGCAGAAATCGTCGGTCATGTCTTTGTGGAATGGCCTACCTCGTAGATAGCACACACCTTTTTCTTTCGAACCATGGCTAGAACCAAAGATATCTCCCAATCGGCCATCAAACCACTCTTTTATATCTCTCCGAAATTGATCGAATCAACATTATATTAAGGTACTACTATTCAAATGATAAAGATCGAATGCCGTTAGAGAGATAGATACTTGTCTAGGCCGGGCTTGGGTATTAGGATCAGATGTATCTCATTCTTAATTAGTCTCTCTGACATACTTAATATGGGCCTTATCATCACTGGAGTTTAAATCCCAAAAGGGTCTTTCACACATTGTTTGCACAAGTTGTTTGGAAGCCACTGTCAACCCATTATGGAAGAAAAAGATCACAAGGTGTTTGTCAAAACCATGAAGGAGGCATGCGCTTACTAATTCTTGGAAACGTTCCCAACACCTTCCAAAAGACTCATTATTGTGTTGTCGGAAACCTTGGATTTGAGTTTTGGCAGAGTTGGTCTAGTGTTATGGATAGAATTTTGAGATAAACTTGGATTGCATATCTCTCTAGGAATTTACGTAGTTCGTGGGTAGAGACCATAGCCTGGTCTTGGCTTTATCCTTTAAGAAAAAAGGAAAGGTTTTTAGGCGAATGATATCCTGTATTCAAGATTGGTCACTAAATGTGTCGCACGCCTCGAACTCGCGGACATGCAAGTATGGTTTCTCTGAATCCCTATCGTGAAACGTCGGGAGAATCTGTATCATCCCAATACGAAAGTGGAACTGACTGGCATTTTATAGAAGTAAAATGCAACCAGGGGTGACACTCCGCTCAGGAAAGAGTAAAACTTTCATGGGACGATAGGGTACATCTCCCTCTCGAGTGCCATAACTCCCTACGTCTGATATCCCCAGTAACGGCGCCATTTTGATCGAGGTGGAAACCAAGCGTTCGTGTTGTTTCCATCCGCCTCGGGTCCTCATGGTGGGTGGGAGCGTGATGGAGGATCCTAGGTCCCGCGCGTCACTCTCGGGAGAGCTTCGGTTCACGTCATTTGGGTGAGGTGAAAAATGTAGAGAGATTAGATTCACCAGTCTATTTTACTCAAAATAGATAAAAGAAAGGGAGACATCTCGAGGGACATCATCCAAAGACCTACTGATGCATACGAAACCAAAATGATTCAAAAAGTGTCCGGAGGCTATGTTACGAAATGGGAAGGTGTTAGGCACCCCTTCTGCCCTTTCGGTCTCTCATGGATTTTTGTTATTTTCCTTTATTTTCCCCATGATATGTGTGCATGTGTATATATAGTGGAGATAAGAATCATCGACTTGTACCATGTAAGAGGTAAAGCGAGTCATCCATAGGAAGGTATAAAAGTATTAGAAAATAGGATTTACCTGATTGTCCTTACGTTGATCGTTATGATGGAACGATAACACATGCGCAATAATACGCCACTAAGAATAAATATATGGATATATATAATATGATAAAGTGGAGTTTAGAGAAGATACAAAATGAGAGAAAAAGTAAAAATAGGACTCGAGGCTCGAATTTTACCTCGAGACGCCTACGTAACCTATAGAGGCATCAAAGTCCACAAATTTGGCATGCAAAATGAGGGGTGGGATTTATCCCATAAATCCAACTGGGGGATTCTATTATTTGTGTGTGTGTGTGTAGAAAAACTATTTTAGTTGTGAGAAAAGTGTAAGAAAAGTATAAGAATTCCCATTTGGAATTTATGAGCAAACCCTCTTTTTCTTATTTTTTGGGTTTTTATTTATATGAAAATAAGAGATGTGCAATAATACTAAATAAAAAGTATATTAGGATGTGTGAGATGAGATAATAAAAGTACTAAGTAATAAAACTAGTTATTGTGAATTTATGGAAATTGGAACTTCTTAAAGATCTTGAGCTTGATCTTGAATGTTGAAGAGCACCCTTAGACTTGGATGATGATGGAGGGTAGTGAATTCACCCAGTTTGATGAAAATGATGATGAAAAGTGAATGTGAAAAGGAAATTGGGTGTGGAAATCATGTTGACTTCGAGAAAGGTTTTCTAGATTTTCTGAGAGTGATATCTATCAAATATGGGCCCTCCTTGCAAGTGAGGTCAAGCCTCCTTTATATAGGCCCAGGGCATTACCGATTGGCATAGCCCTATTCCTGCCAATCGGCAGGTGTGTTTATGCACACTGTCGATAGGCAGGGCTGGGACCTGCCGTTTGGCAATGTATTTCAGGCATTTGCAGGAAATTGGCCACAAAATGCAAACCATTGATCAGAATCGCGCACGGGGTAGACTGTTGGAAAGGTAACTCAGAGACCTTTGAAAGTTCTTCCGATTGATCCTTTGTTATAGAGTTGTATTTGAGTCAAATATGGCTCAAAATCATTCTTTAGTCCATTGGATGAGGAATCGTCGGACGCTAACGGATCGTTCATCCGCATGGTAAATAAGAATCCCACATGGGGCAGACCGTTAGAAAGGTTAGGAGATGTATTTAGACATTCCAAAGAGTTTGATTCGGTTTGGGGAGTTGACCTTGGTTAACCGGGCCCTGGAAGCGTTTGGTGACCTCTCGGAGTTAAACGGATCGTTCGTCCCTATCGTAAGTCGAAATCGCACACGGGATGGACTGTTGGAAAGGGGTTTAAGTGCCCTTCGAATATTCATTTAGTCTTGGTCAAGCTGAAGACTTTTAATTTTGGTCAAACGGAGCTTAGGAGTGCCCGATGGCTTCTAGGTCAGTACTCGGGGTATAACCTGAGTTTATAGTGATGAAGGGAGGTACTAGGGACCTAACGAGATTTTAGGGGTAGGAGAATGGGGTGTCTAAAGATCCCCTCGACGGGTGAGTTTGGAACAAATGATAGTTCTTGAATAGACACCGCATGATTCTTTTGAGGGAGGATGAAAAATTCAGAGGGTCGAGGTCGATTCTAAGGACCTAAAGAGGGAGGATGACCAATTCAGAGGGTCGAGGCCGATTCTGAGGACCTACGAAGTGTTCTGGGGAAAAAATATTCTGTGGGTAGAAGCCGATTATACGGGCTTAACTTGAGATGACCAATTATGCTGGTCGAAGCAATTCTGCGGGCTTGAAGATGAGGTGACCAATTTTTTGGGTCAAAGCCAATTTTGTGAGCTTGAAGATGTTGTGAAAAATTATGCGTGTCTAAGCCAATTCTGCGGGCTTAAGGTGAGATGACCAATTCTGCGAGTTGAAGCCAATTCTACGGGCTTAAGGTGAGATGACTGTTTCTGCGGGTCGAAGCTAATTCTGTGGGCTTAAGTTGATGATCCAAGATCCATGTCAATTTTGACCAAAGAGAGGTGATAATCGAGGACCGAGGTCAGTTCTGAGCTAAGAGAGGTGACGATCGAGGACCAAGGTCAATTTTGACCTAACTAAGGTGATGATCCAAAATTGAGGTCAAATCTGACCTAAGAGAGGTGACAATTGAGGACTGAGTCAATTATGACCTAACTAAAGTGACGGTCCAAGACCAAGGTCAATTTGACCGAAGAGAGGTGACGACCGAGGAACGAGGTCAAATCTGACCTAACTAAAGTGACGATCCAAGATCGAGGTCAATTCTGACCTAAGAGAGGTGATGACTGACGATGGATGTCAATTATGACCTAATTAAGGTGACAATCGAAGACCGAGGTCAATTCTGACCTAAGAGAGGTGGCGACTGAGGATCGAGGTCAATTCTAACCTAACTAAGGTGACGATCCAAGACCAAGGTCGAGTTTGACCTAAAAGAGGTGACGATTAAGGATCGATGTTAATTCTAACCTAACTAAAGTGACGATCTAAGACCGAGGTCAATTTTGACCTAAGAGAGGTGACGACTGAGGACCAAGGTAAATTCTGACCTAACTAAGGTGACGATCTAAAACCGAGTTAATTTTGACCTAAGAGAGGTGATGAATAAAGACCGAGGCCAATTTTGACCTAACTAAGGTGACGATCCAAAACTGAGGTTAATTCTGACCTAAGAGAGGTGACGACCAAGGACCGAGGTCAATTATGACCTAACTAAGGTGACGAACAAGACCGAGGTCAATTCTGACCGAAGAGAGGTGAAGATCGAGGACCTAGGTCAATTCTGACCTAATTAAGGTGACGATCCAAGACCGATATCAATTCTGACCTAAGAGAGCATAAAGATTGGATTTCGGGTTCCGCTGGGGAATATCGAATGAGCTGGGGAAAATTTAGAGCGTCTTTGGAGACATTGACGGGGAAAATGATTCTTTGAAATTCCGCTGGGGAAATTACCTCGTGATATTGTTTTGAGCCGAGGAGCTGATTACTGGGGAAACACTTCTGATCTTGGAATTTTGCGTAGGAAAAGCAAGTTTGATGCCATAAACTCCATTGGGGAAGTGATTAGGTGGTACAGGGTTTGGATGTATTGCTTGAGACCTTTGGGGCATAGGGGGTGATATTTAGAGATCCTTTGGGGACGTTGCTGGGAGGAGTTTTACTTGGCTTTTTTATAGTTCCGTTGGGGAAATGGAGGTTTCTCTTGAGGGAGTGTGAAATTTTCTTGGTGAAAATGTTCTAAATCCTCCCTGGGATTTTTTGGAATTTTTTGAGGATTTATTAGGATTTTTTTGTATTTTCTGGGAATTTTTGTACGAAATGTCAAGGGGGTGCCAGTCGGCATGGTGCAGAGGGTGCCATTCGGTAGTGGCATGGACTTTTGGACTGCCTCGAGAAGGTAAGGGGTTAGTGTCGATCGGTGGGTGGGGGGTCGGTGCCGATCGACATGACCCTTGGCACCTTATATAAAGGGGGCGAATTCACCTCATTTTTCACATCTTCTTTCTTTCTTTCTGCGATTTTCCTCTGCAAATCGTTCTAGCATTCCGATCTCTAAGAAATGGCTGCCTTTGTGAGCACTACAGCTCATAGGGAATGGTTGACTATTGATGACTGGGCGAACGTGGAGTGGAGGGCCAGGGCGCCTCTTTCTTTGGGGAGCGAGAAATCCTTTAATGCATTCGAACCGATTGCGGATGAGTGGACTTTGCTATGGGAGCCATCGTGTCACTGGCCTTCCATGGTGGTGAACCCCGACGATTATGTAAGTAACCTTACTTTTGCCATTCTTCTCTTTTTGGTGATTTTTCCTTCATTCCTTCCTTCTTGAATTTTGATGAGGTTTTTTTCTTTTGACAGTCTGATATCTCTTTGACGAACATGCATGCCCATGGGACGACGGGCATTAAGGATGCCTAGGAGCATCTTCCACCTATGGTTCATTGGGTGGTATCATCAGTGAGTTTTGTAAGGTTGGCATCTGCACTAGATGAAACGCCTCGTTCGACATCTATCTTGTGCGCTTTAGGGGAGAGATGGTGGGATACTACCCACACCTTCTATTTCAGTTTTGGTAAGATGACTGTGACTCCCATAGACGTGCAGTAACTGCTAGGGCTGCATTATGATGGGGAGCAAATTGAGGTGGATCGCTCTTTGAGGGTGAGGCCGGAGGCGGTGCGGGCGGAGCTTGGTGACGTAGGAAGGATAGTCTCTAGGTATTCCATATTCTTGTCTCTGTTGAAGAATGTTCCACTAAGTAGGGTGGTTGATGTGGAGGACGGGCTGTGTGTGAGGCAGATGGCCCGATTGTTCATTTTGCTCGTGCTAGGAGATTTCATGGTGGCGTCAAGCAGCGATGTCATCCATTTGTGATTCTAATCATATTTGAGGATGTTATCGAGCATCCCTCTCTATGATTGTGGGAGCTTGACTTTGGCAACCCTCTATTTTTCTTTGGATGCGTCCAACCGGTGCTGCCGATAAACTTTTACTGGAGCCACGTATCTTATTGAGGTATTTCTTTATTTTTTGCATTTTCCATTCAAGTGTTCACACTTTCCTTATGCATCTCTTTTTTATTGTGAATTCCTGTCTTTGGAAGATGTGGTTCTATGAGGTGATTGGGTGCAATACCCAGCTGATCGCTCTGAAGGATGATACCATTGGGGACTTCTGCCAATTGTATCGATGGCGGAAGGCCAATTGGTAGTCGAATGGATCCCTCTCTTTGAAGGCGGTGCATCACGTCTTGAATGGCCTGACCAGTGGTATGGTAAGGCTCTTTCCTTTTCCTTCTTGGTCTTTTTCATCTTCGGATTCTATATTAACTTATTCCTAGTGGGGATTTTTAGGTGACCTTTTACCCTTGGGGGATAGCCATTCAGGATACGGGGGTGATTAGGGTGAATGCACAAATGAGGCATTTACTGGCACATGAGTTCGGCCATTCTTGGTATCTCAGGGAGCAGGTGGTTCGATAGATTTCTGAGGAGGAGGTGGTGATGCCACCTATGCAGCCTCCTATGTCTATGAGGAGTGAGCGGCTATTGCCGGAGGATGCGAGGATCGTGGCGATGATCGGAGAGTCATACTTATCGTTTACTAATACGGCCACGCTGTATGACTATATGGTATTTGTGATGAGCTGGTTGATGGAGCCCAGCATATATGATGCCTTGACTTTCCCTCCTGCAGGTTTGAGTTGGGCGGTGGGGTCTTCCCACAGCGGCGGTGGTCCGTCGGTGTCTGCGGTGGTGGTGACTTCATAGGTTCCCTTCGTTAGATTTCATATCCATTCGTACAACATTCAACGGGGTGATGGAGGGATGGTCCCCATGTTGCATCATCCTCATGCGATGGATCCGTAGGAGTTGGGTTTAAAAAAGGAGGTTCTTCGTCCTGTGGTATACCTTTCTGTTATTTTCATCTTTTTGGTTCCTTTTCAGTTTTGATCCTTATTTTGATACTAATTTTTCTTTTTACTTTGCAGTAGGTTCGGGTGTCTACCACTTAGCTAAGGAACATCAAATACTGGATATCTTCGACGATTGCCCCTATTGGGGATGCGGTCCCAGTTCCTTTTTTTTTGGTGTCGTCTGCTTCATCTGGGGAGGCCTCTGGCTCGGGTAGTAGTGGTGCATTATCTCACCAAAGGGGAAAGAGACTGTGTCGCAAGGGTGGAAGCTCTTAGAGAGAGGGGTGAAGGGTAGGTGAGAGAGAGAGAATATAGGTTCGGGCTAAGTCCCGTTGTTTTTTTCTTTTCTTTTATTCCCTGCAAAATTTGATGTAACAAAGAAGAATATATATATGTAATGCAATGGAGTTTTTTATTATATTCTATTAATGGTGAATGTATGCACATGCGCTTTTTACTTTGCTGTTGAGACCATAATAACAGATATTTTTTGGATTTTTGAAGGAAAGTTTTAAAAATGAGAAATTATATAGGGGTGGAAGAGAATTTTTGAAATTCTGTTCAGAATATCAATTTATTTTTTATTTAGCGTTCGATTTTAACAAAAGAGGAAAAAGGAAAATTTCCAAAACTAGGGGGTTGCAGATCGGCAAGCCCCTTGTCCTGTCTATCGGCAGTCAAGTCCAGTCCCATCAATTCAAAAGCTTTGATTAGTTCCCTCTTTAGCCTTTTTGGTACTTTATGGGATAGGATTCCATCTTATTTCTGTAGGGATTATGTCTTTTGTGAGGGTACTCAAGTATAAAAAGGGGTAGGGGTGGAGTGTTTTCATCACACCCTCACATTCTTACTCACTTGCCTACTATCTCTTAGTCCTGCAAGATGGCTCTCCCTGGTAGCATTGAGTTTTGGCAACTACCTCGAAGCCTTAGAAGCAATGCGCTCTTATAATTTTGGCTACAAAATTTTCAATATGCGTCGACTCTCTTTGTGGCGCAATCGGTCGATTGAGTGGAACATGCTGATGGCGGCAGTACAATTTTGGTACCCCGAAGACCATGTATTCCTCTTTGGGTTGGATGAAGTTTTTCCTACCTACTAGGAATTTTCTACCGTGCTGGGGATAAATACCAGTGTTGCTGCGGCTTTAGCCGAATTTTCCCATTCTCTCAGGGATTTGCTGTCCAGGCTTCTTCGTATTTCACCTTCGGCGACTAGATCACTGGTTGCTGGAGGAATGATCTCCCTCCCGGTGATGTTGTAGTCTGTGCATTTGCGGGAAGTAGGTGATGCTATCTATGCTAGAGCCATTCCTCTAGGCCTGGTTTTAAAATTGCTGTTGGTGACTAGGGAACTGCTGGTGGATCCGCAACTTGCAGCCATTACTTCATGGATGTCATACAATCTCAATCCTACGGCGGTGATACTGGCGGAGACCCTGAACGATCTGGATGCCTAGCGAGAAGGTCATTTTGACTTCTTGTGGGGTAGCTCCGTGATGCTGTTCATGTGGTTCTCTGAAAGACTCTGCCTGGTGACTCTTCCAGAATATCCTTTATCGACTGTACCTAACTTTTTTTTGCGTCAGTTCTTCAGTTCTTCAGCATTTCCCTAGATATTGAGAGCTTGGAGAATTGGCTTGTGGAGCATGGGGCTCAGAATTTGTACTGGTTAGTGCCTTGGTGGGGACAGCTCCTGCCTATTCTAGTGCTAGGAGAATATTCGTATGTGCGACTGGTTGGTTTCAAACAAACCTCTTTTTATTTCCCTTAGCAGATTCTGCACCAATTTGGTTGGGCACAGGTCGTGCCACTGTGACACCCCGACTAATTAAACACCGGGTAGCTACTCCTTTATAAAATTAATTCAAAATGCCAAGTTGGCTCAGTTAATAGCATCACTGTCGAAAACGTTTTATTATTACTAACCACCTAGTATTTAAAAAGTAAGTGCCAAATTTTATTAAATCAGATTAACATGCAACAAGAGTAATGAATAACTAAATAACACCATTCACCATACTGCAGTAAAACGAATAACCATCACAAAATGTAATTAAACTCTGGAGGAAAAACTCCTCAATACAAATCCCACAACTGATAAGTAAACTGAAATAAATAACTAAAACTGAATACTGAGCAATACATGCTAGAGTCTGAAAACTGAAATGTAAAAATGTCTAATAGAATTGGGCAACATGCCCTACAACTGATAGATGCTGAGACTGGAATCCAAATGAGAGAGGCGTCTAAAAGCAAGTCCCTGTAGCTTCCAAAAACAGCTACAGCTCGTCTTCTGAATGAGAATCCTATGTTTGGTGTCCTCGTGGCTGGGCACCTAAAATGGTTTTAGAAGAAAATATATTTGAAAGCAAATGGGTCAGAGCCCGAAAGTGGAAATCATTTTAAAAACCTGCAAGTGCTTTAAAAACATTTAAAACATTAAATGCAAAGTACATGTTAGGACGTGCACTCACATTAAATTCTCACCTCTCGACTATCTGTGAACTCCTAACGTAAGTACCCATCTATAACTACCCTTTCCACTAGCTAAGTGACAACGTAACTAGCTAGACTACCAAAGGTTCTACCCATTTTACTCGGTTAATTTAACATAACAACGCTCGTAATTTAATAGAGGTTTAACGTAAACTCAGTTACTAACTATGCCATTGATATAACTATCAGCTAACTCATTATATAACTCGAAACAATACCGTAATATTTTTACAACATTAACATGAGGATTTCCATTAATTTAATGTATATTATTCACATCATAAATATACAATATAAGCACCCCGAGAACTAAGCTCCGGTGCACACATACTCTGCTATCCATCCCGGTACATCACGTACATAAGGATCACATATTCCGAATCTCTCAGGAATAGTTCTCAAATAACAACATCACAAATAATGGAGGCGAACATAGTCACCTTCACATGGGTCACGCACATACCTACGCTCCCACGATCCGCGGACTTATTAATATCACAATAAGTCTTTCAATGACCTATGTTCATCAAGGTACCAGTCTATATCCCCCCCCCCCCCCCCCCCCCCCCGTAGGCACACAAGGATTAGAGGGTCCTAAGCGAACGTAACCTCCCGTGATAGCAAGTATGGTAGGTATGTCATACACATAAACTATATACTAAGCATTCACACATCTTAGATATCACCATTTTAATAAGGTATTTTCTACATCATTATACCATTATCACAAACTTATATATTTCAAGTAATCCGATAATATATAATTTAAATAGTCGACACGTCTCACGTCGTAATTCCTTAAACTTAAATCCTATCTCGAATAGACTACAAAGTTCCTATAATTCTCACATATGATATCTTTATGCCTAAGGTCTTTACTTCTGCCCCAAACCTTATTTCATCAACTTATTCAAATTTGTACTATTAACCCAAATATTAACTCATATAACGAATTTGATTTATTTAGAATAATTCCTCAAATTTCCTTCTGATTAAAGTCCCACTTCATAATCATGCTTACTGGTCTTCCTTAAAGTTAAGGGTATTCACAAAGTCTCCAAACATATTCTCCGAGGGTTTCCACCATTAAAATCATATTAAGGAAAATTTCACTCATTCTGGGAAGGTCGATCGATCGACCTATGAATATCGATCGATCGATCTAGTCGATCGATCTAGTCGATCGATCGACTGATGAATGTCGATTGATCGATCGAACAGGTATGGCTACGGACTGCTTCGTTCTGCAGATTTGAAAACGTCCCAAAACTTATTTCTAACGTATGATTCTCAGATATAACGTTATAGTAATGTCATATAACAATCCTACAATATTACTAACGTCCACAAACCAATATTTCAACAACTATAGGCTACATATGGATCAATCTTCATCAAAAACCTAGTTTCCAGATTTTATCTCAAGAACATTCATAAACTTCATCTTAAATCAAAAGTCGATAATTCTCTTAATATAATCTTCCAGTAACATTCTACATGCAACATATATCCCAAAATTTAAACTAATAACTCCAATCTTATGGGTTTTTCATTATCTTAAAAGAACATACAAAATTTTTGAATAATCTAACATGGAAGAAGCATTCGCCGAAATTTAAATGGAATAAATCACTTGCTTTGATTGTTTCTGAATCTGGTGTTGGATTTGTAATCTCTTTCTGCAGATTTTCTGCAGAATTCCTCTTCTTTCCCTTCCTCTCTAAGCTTTCTTCTTCCAAAGATGGTTATGGTGGCTAGGGTTTCCTTTTGGGAGAGTTGGAAGACTAAATGATAACCTACGTAGCTTATGGGGTTAATAAAGGGTTGGTTGGGTCAATTCCTTATCAGATTACAACTCTCAATTTTCGTCACTTTTAATTACCCAAAAATACCAAATTACTAAAATACCCTTTAAGTTGCCGGTATGGCCTAAAAATACCCCGGGACCCAAACTATACCCCCGGCTAGTGTTTTCTGACTATCTCGACCCTTCCGGACGCGTTGGCGCACTCAAAACGATCATACGGATTATAGATTATAAATTCACTTTTATTAACAAAATAATATACCGTGACGCGGCGGTCCCACGCGTCTCAACAAAATTTCTAAAATGCCGTATATAAATCCCACGACAAATTTTATAATACCAAGTCCATATATAATCATATATGCACATAATCAAATACCAAATCGCATCACATTAGTATTTATAACCCGGATTAATTTCCAATTAATACGCAATTTAATTAATTAATCCCAAAAATAATTATAGTCAAAAGTACGGGGTATTACATACTCCCCCCCTAATAACTGAATTTCATCCCGAAATTCGAAACTAGAAAGTACCTGCTAAAAACAGCTCTGGATAACGTTCGCGCATCTCATCCTCGCGCTCCCATGTGGACTCCTCGACATTGCGATGTCGCCACTGAACACGCACTAACGGTACTATCTTTGATCGCAGTTTCCTCTCGCTTCGGTCCAAAATAGCAATTGGCCCCTCCTCGTAGGAGCTATCCGGCTGGAGATCGATGTCCTCCACAGCAATGTGAGAATGAGCCAAATTATCTCTAAGGTATTTCCTCAGCGAGGGAATATGGAACACGTCGTGAATCCGATGTAAATGTTCCGGCAACCCAAGTCTATACGCGACCGGTCCGATCCGCTCAATAATAGGGAACGACCCCACATACCTCGGTGCCAACTTCCCCTTCTTCCTGAATCGCATAATCCCCTTCATCGGAGATACCCTGAGCAAAACCTGGTCCCCCACCTGGAAATCCCTGAAGAATCTCTTCGCATCAGCATAACTCTTCTGCCTGTCTTGAGCTACCCGAATGCGACTCCGAATCAACTCAATCCTTGCCGAAGTATCCTGGATCACTTCTGGCCCAAGAAATTTGTTGTCCCCCACCTCTAACCAACATGCTGGGGAACGACAAGGCCTGCTGTACAATGCCTCAAACGGAGCCATGCCAATCGTGAACTGATAGGAGTTGTTGTAAGCAAACTCCACCAGTGGAAGGTACTGCTCCCATCCACCCCCGAAGTCAATAATCCACATGCGTAGCATGTCCTCCAACATCTGGTTGGTGCGCTCTGTCTGCCCATCGGTCTGCGGGTGATACGCCGTACTCAACCGCAATTCCGTCCCCATGGCCTCCTGGAAACTCTCCCAAAACCTCGAAACAAATATCTTGTCTCTGTCAGACACGATATTCAGGGGCACACCGTGAAGTCTCACAATCTCTGAAATGAAAAGCTGGGCATACTGTCCCGTAGTGTAGTCAGTCCTTACGGGTAAGAAGTGAGCGACCTTGGACAACCTGTCCACAATTACCCAAATGGAGTCGTGACCCCTCTGCGACGTAGGCAACCCCGTGACAAAATCCATGGATATGCTCTCCCACATCCACACCGGAACCTCCAACGGCTGTAGCAATCCTGCTGGTCTCTGATGATCCACTTTTACAAGCTGACAAGTGGCGCATTTCGAGACAAACTCAGCGATATCTCTCTTCATACCGCTCCACCAATATTGCCGTCTCATGTCTTGGTACATTTTGTCCCCTCCGGGATGTACCGCGAACCGTGAGCCGTGCGACTCAGTCATAACATCGTGCCGCAATTCTTCCCCTTCCGGAACTACCAACCTCCCATTGAAGCGCAATCCCTCGTCTGAGCTAACGGTATAGGACTCGGCTCCCTCTGCAAGTAATCGAACTATCTGCTCCTGACAGAACGAGTCATCGGCCTGTGCCCGTACTACCTTCGTGACAATCTGCGGTGTAACGGTCATCACAGACATGAAAGATCGGGCCACTGCATCCTGGTGTCCCAATTCCTTCCACTTAGCCTTCCACACCTCTGCCACCTCATCTGCTGGCCTGCGGCTCAACGCGTCTGCTACCACGTTAGCCTTACCCGGGTGGTACTGTATGTCGAACTGGTAGTCCTTCACAAATTCAAGCCACCTACGCTGCCGCATGTTCAACTCTTTCTGCGTGAACAGATACTGTAGGGACTTGTGGTCCGTGAACAGCTGAAACTTCTCCCCCAAAAGATAGTGCCTCCAAATCCGTAAGGCAAATACCACTGCTGCCAACTCCAAATCATGCGTGGGGTAATTCTTCTCATGAGGCTTAAGCTTACGGGAAGCATAAGCTATGGCCTGTCTCTCCTGCTGCAATACACCTCCAAGCCCTTGCAAAGACGCATCGGTGTAAACCAAATACTCAACGCCCGGTCTCGGCAATGCTAACACAGGTGCTGAGGTCAATTTGTCCTTCAACTCATCGAATGCCAACTGACAGGCATCACTCCAGATATATGGCACACCCTTACGAGTAAGATGTGTCAAAGGACCTGCTATCTCCGAGAAACCCCGAATAAACCTCCTGTAGTATCCTGCTAAGCCCAAGAAACTACGAATCTCTGTTGGTGTCGTGGGCTGTCCCCACTCCCTCACCGCTGATACCTTCCCCGGATCGACAGATATTCCCTGGTTGGAAATAATGTGACCCAAGAACTGGACCTCCTTCAACCAAAAACCGCACTTCTCATATTTTGCATACAACTCGTTTTGACGAAGTGTCTGCAAAACCTGCCTCAAATGCTCAGCGTGCTCTTCCTCTGTCTGAGAGTAGACCAGAATGTCATCAATGAAGACAATGACAAACTGATCGAGGAAATCTCTGAACACCCTGTTCATCAAGTCCATAAACACTGCTGGAGCGTTGGTCAAGCCGAAAGGCATAACCCGAAACTCATAAGAACCATATCTCGACAAGAACGCAGTCTTCGAGACATCCTCCTCCCTGATACGCAACTGATGGTATCCCGACCTCAAGTCAATCTTCGAGAAGAAAAAAGCTCCTCTCAACTGGTCGAATAAGTCATCGATTCGAGGCAACGGATACTTATTCCGTATCGTGACCTTATTCAACTCTCGGTAGTCCACACACAATCTCAGTGAACCGTCCCTCTTCTTCACAAACAAAACTGGAGCACCCCAAGGTGAGGTACTCCTACGAATAAAGCCCTTCCCTAACAGCTGCTCTATCTGATCCCGTAGCTCTCGCATCTCAGCTGGAGCCATACGGTACGGTGCACGTGCTATAGGTCTCGTACCCGGTAGCAAGTCAATAACGAAGTCTATTTCTCGACTGGGTGGTAAGCCTTGTATCTCCTGAAACACATCAGAATACTCCCTGACAACTGGGATAGAATCTAAAGGAATAACAACCTACCTAGAGGTATCCTCCTCAATGTAATACAGATGAGCGGTCGATCCTCCCTCTGGGCGAGGCATCGCCACTACAAACATCTCCTGCCCCGGAATGGCAAAAACAATGCTCCCGCTGAAACAATCAATCATGGCCCTATATGATACGAGCCAATCCATACCGATGATCACATCGTGAACATGCATGTCTAATACTAACATGTCCGCAGGTAATACCAAACCACCAACCTCTACTCCCACTCCCCGACATATAAAGAAAATAAGTGACCCACTCCCTAATGGTGAGTCGACACACGTCACTGTGCTCTCTGCCGTAGCTAACAATCCTAAAGCTTTCGCGAAGTGTGTAGCAATAAAACAGTGTGTAGCACCCGTATCAAATAACACCCGACCCATAGTGCCATGGATAGGAAACGTACCCTCGATCGCGGGCGGTGCCTGTGGAACTGCAGCCTGGTCAACGTTGTAGACACGTCCATACTGTAGCTGACCCTGTTGAGCTGGGACTGCTGGAATGGGTGGCAATGCTGCCATCTGTGGCGGTGCAGGAAGAGCGGCGGGAAACATAGGTCTCTGTGGCTCCTGGCGAGCACCCTGCTGCTGCTGCTGTGGGGCCCTACCCCTATCAGGACAATCCTGCTTCTTATGGCCAGTCTTGCCACAAGTAAAGCACTTCCCTGGGAAATTCCCTCCCCTCTGCCCCTGCTGTCCCCGGCCCTGGTGGCCGTTACCATTCCTCCCTTGGCCCTGCTGGCCCTGGTGAAACTGTTGCCCATTCTGCCCTTGTTGGCCCTGCTGGCCGTTTGGACCCTGATGGCCCTGGCGGAAACCTCCCTGTCCCTTCCTGTAGTTCCCTGACCGGAACCTCTTATTGTCCCCCTGCTGGGTACCCTGCTCAGTCTGTCTCTGCCCCTGAACGGTCTGTGCCCCGCTGGCACCATGTCCTCCAGTCCTGCCCTGATGGCTAGACTCCCCTGACCGCTTGCCCTCGGCCATATGAAAACGGTGGTCCTGGCAGTGCAATAGTGCAGCGTTAACCACATCAGAATACGTGGCCAACGATAGGTTCCCTAGCAGATGCTGACGGATCCTCCAATTCAACCCATCAGTGAACTTCTCTATCTTCTTCTTCTCTGTTGGAATCTCGTCTAGAACGATATTCAAAAGGTTAGTGAACTCGGCCTCATACTCGGCCACTGTCTTGCCCTCCTGCTTCAGACTCATAAGCTTCCTCCTCATCTCTATATGAACTGCGGATGGAAAGTACTTGCGGTCAAACCGCACCCAGATGTCCTGAATGGTGAGGGTATCCCTCTCCTCCGCGGTGGTAATGGACTCCCACCACTGCAGCGCAGATCCAACTAGCTTGAAAGTAGCTAGCACCTGCTTCTGAACGTCAGTGCACTCATGCATCTTCAAATGCCTCTGTATGTCCTTCCTCCATTGGCTCGAGACTACCACGTCTGAGCTACCTGCAAACTCGGGCGGATGCGCTTTCTGAAAAGCGTCACGTACATGCTCCCAAGCAGACGGGAATGCATTAACCTGTACTGGCGCAGCAACCGGCGCCTGAGGCGGTGCCTGCTGAATAACGGCAATCGCGGCATTCACCGCTTGAGCTACTATAACTGCAACCTCAGTGGCGTTCAACATGCCCTGAACTGGAGCGGGCTGGGGTTCGGGCGTTGCATTCCTGGGAACTCGTCGTGCACGTCGTGGAGGCATCTGAAATAAGAACAAAGTTTATAAGTCTACAGATAAACTTTAAAATAGATGAAGAACGAAACGTACACACCAAAAGAGTACAACAGTCCTAAAATATAGGGCTCTATATCAAAGAAAACGTAGCGAAAACATAATAGCCGTACAGATCCTAAAGGACACTAGAACCTGATGCTCTGATACCACCTGTGACACCCCGACTAATTAAACACCGGGTAGCTACTCCTTTATAAAATTAATTCAAAATGCCAAGTTGGCTCAGTTAATAGCATCACTGTCGAAAACGTTTTATTATTACTAACCACCTAGTATTTAAAAAGTAAGTGCCAAATTTTATTAAATCTGATTAACATGCAACAAGAGTAATGAATAACTAAATAACACCATTCACCATAATGAAGTAAAACGAATAACCATCACAAAATGTAATTAAACTCTGGAGGAAAAACTCCTCAATACAAATCCCACAACTGATAAGTAAACTGAAATAAATAACTAAAACTGAATACTGAGCAATACATGCTAGAGTCTGAAAACTGAAATGTAAAAATGTCTAATAGAATTGGGCAACATGCCCTACAACTGATAGATGCTGAGACTGGAATCCAAATGAGAGAGGTGTCTAAAAGTAAGTCCCTGTAGCTTCCAAAAACAGCTACAACTCATCTTCTGAATGCGAATCCTATGTTTGGTGTCCTCGTGGCTGGGCACCTAAAATGGTTTTAGAAGAAAATATATTTGAAAGCAAATGGGTCAGAGCCCGAAAGTGGAAATCATTTTAAAAACCTGCAAGTGCTTTAAAAACATTTAAAACATTAAATGCAAAGTACATGTTAGGACGTGCACTCACATTAAATTCTCACCTCTCGACTATCTGTGCACTCCTAACGTAAGTACCCATCTATAACTACCCTTTCCACTAGCTAAGTGACAACGTAACTAGCTAGACTACCAAAGGTTCTACCCATTTTACTCGGTTAATTTAACATAACAACGCTCGTAATTTAATAGAGGTTTAACGTAAACTCAGTTACTAACTATGCCATTGATATAACTATCAGCTAACTCATTATATAACTCGAAACAATACCGTAATATTTTTACAACATTAACATGAGGATTTCCATTAATTTAATGTACATTATTCACATCATAAATATACAATATAAGCACCCCGAGAACTAAGCTCCGGTGCACACATACTCTGCTATCCATCCCGGTACATCACGTACATAAGGATCACATATTCCGAATCTCTCAGGAATAGTTCTCAAATAACAACATCACAAATAATGGAGGCGAACATAGTCACCTTCACATAGGTCACGCACATACCTACGCTCCCACGATCCGCGGACTTATTAATATCACAATAAGTCTTTCAATGACCTATGTTCATCAAGGTACCAGTCTATATCCCCCCCCGTAGGCACACAAGGATTAGAGGGTCCTAAGCGAACGTAACCTCCCGTGATAGCAAGTATGGTAGGTATGTCATACACATAAACTATATACTAAGCATTCACACATCTTAGATATCACCATTTTAATAAGGTATTTTCTACATCATTATACCATTATCCCAAACTTATATATTTCAAGTAATCCGATAATATATAATTTAAATAGTCGACACGTCTCACGTCGTAATTCCTTAAACTTAAATCCTATCTCGAATAGACTACTAAGTTCCTATAATTCTCACATATGATATCTTTATGCCTAAGGTCTTTACTTCTGCCCCAAACCTTATTTCATCAACTTATTCAAATTTGTACTATTAACCCAAATATTAACTCACATAACGAATTTCATTTATTTAGAATAATTCCTCAAATTTCCTTCTGATTAAAGTCCCACTTCATAATCATGCTTACTGGTCTTCCTTAAAGTTAAGGGTATTCACAAAGTCTCCAAACATATTCTCCGAGGGTTTCCACCATTAAAATCATATTAAGGAAAATTTCACTCATTCTGGGAAGGTCGATCGATCGACCTATGAATATCGATCGATCGATCTAGTCGATCGATCGACTGATGAATGTCGATCGATCGATCGAACAGGTATGGCTACGGACTGCTTCGTTCTGCAGATTTGAAAACGTCCCAAAACTTATTTCTAACGTATGATTCTCAGATATAACGTTATAGTAATGTCATATAACAATCCTACAATATTACTAACGTCCACAAACCAATATTTCAACAACTATAGGCTACATATGGATCAATCTTCATCAAAAACCTAGTTTCCAGATTTTATCTCAAGAACATTCATAAACTTCATCTTAAATCAAAAGTCGATAATTCTCTTAATATAATCTTCCAGTAACATTCTACATGCAACCTATATCCCAAAATTTAAACTAATAACTCCAATCTTATGGGTTTTTCATTATCTTCAAAGAACATACAAAATTTTTGAATAATCTAACATGGAAGAAGCATTCTCCGAAATTTAAATGGAATAAATCACTTGCCTTGATTGTTTCTGAATCTGGTGTTGGATTTGTAATCTCTTTCTGCAGATTTTCTGCAGAATTCCTCTTCTTTCCCTTCCTCTCTAAGCTTTCTTCTTCCAAAGATGGTTATGGTGGCTAGGGTTTCCTTTTGGGAGAGTTGGAAGACTAAATGATAACCTACGTAGCTTATGGGGTTAATAAAGGGTTGGTTGGGTCAATTCCTTATCAGATTACAACTCTCAATTTTCGTCACTTTTAATTACCCAAAAATACCAAATTACTAAAATACCCTTTAAGTTGTCGGTATGGCCTAAAAATACCCCGGGACCCAAACTATACCCCCGGCTAGTGTTTTCTGACTATCTCGACCCTTCCGGACGCGTTGGCGCACTCAAAACGACCATACGGATTATAGATTTTAAATTCACTTTTATTAACAAAATAATATACCGTGACGTGGCGGTCCCACGCGTCTCAATTAAATTTCTAAAATGCCGTATATAAATCCCACGACAAATTTTATAATACCAAGTCCATATATAATCATATATGCACATAATCAAATACCAACTCGCATCACATTAGTATATATAACCCGGATTAATTTCCAATTAATACGCAATTTAATTAATTAATCCCAAAAATAATTATAGTCAAAAGTACGGGGTATTACAGCCACCTCGGGCACTAAATTTCTTTTCGGTAGAGGATTTGACGGAGCATCTCCACCTACGCCTTGGCTCTCTATGGGAGAGTCGGCGTCCGTCGACCCGTCCCTCTCAGTATCTCGGGACAGTTTGGCATATCCTTGCGGATTATATGAAGTGGTTGTGGAGGAAAGTAGTTAGCAAGATGTTGACAGTGGAGACTGGAAAAAAATGGCTTATTTGTTTTAACACCATGGAAGGAGGTGTTATGGTTTCTTCGAAGATGGTTCGAGATTATCGGTCCATGGAGTATCTGCGAGGCTTTGTTCAGGAAGGGGAAACTCGGGGACCCCAGGATGCAAATGATGACGATGGAGCAGGGTCCTCTTGTAGTTGTTGATAGGACTCATGGAAAGTTTATTTCATAATGGGGGATAAATGTGGTGATTTTATTTGGCTTTTTTTGGAGGGTATGGGGAAGGGAGTTATCCGTTCGTTTTCTTATGTATTTTTACCGTAATTTATTACTAGAAAAATAAACAAATTTCTGATCATCCAGCTGTGCGTTTCGATGAATTTTTTATTATTTGAATTATTTATTCCGATTGCTAAGGAATACATAATCCTTTTATTCAAATATATGTTAGAATGAACTGTCGTTCTCGGAGGTAAGAAAAGAATAGTATTTTGTGAAAAAGAAAGGGTCGTGATCATGTAAGGTGTATGAGCTGCCTACGTATCTCTGGGGTTTTTGAAAAGTTTTAATTTTGTTTGAAAATGGTTTTTGTAGAGGATTAGGCCCACGTAATTCTGGGTAAAAGGAAATGAAGAGATTTTTTTTTGAAAGAAGGGAGACGAGAAGGTCCAGGTTGACTAGACGAGCCATATCTTCCCCATCTAAGTTGATAAGAATGGTGGCACCACCGGACAAGATCCTCTTGACAATGTAGGGGCCTCTCTAATTGGGTTGAATTTCCCTCTGGGGTCCAAGATGGGTTCTATGATTTTTTTTAGGGCTAGTTCCCCTTCTTCGACACCGAGGTACTTGACCCTCTTGTTGAATGAATGTGCTATTCGGTGATGGTACCCTTGTATGTTCTATAGTGCTTTTAATATCCTTTCGTCTAGGAGGGTCATCTCGTCAAGATAGCTTTGGCACCAGTCTTCTTCACTTACCTTGCTTTCAAGCATGACGCGTGGAGAGGTTATTTCCAACTCCACGGGTAGGACTGGTTCCATCCCATAGACTAGAGAGTAAGGGGTAGCCCTAGTAGAGGTTCAAATTAAGGTTCAGTAGCCCCATAGGGCGTACAGGATTCTGTCGGCCCAATCCCGATAGTTTTCGTTCATCTTACTGATGATGGCTTTGAGGTTCTTATTGGAGGCTTCAACTGCACCATTGGTCTGAGGTCGGTATGGAGAAGATTTATGTCTTCGAATCTCATATTTGTTGACCACCTCTATGACTTCTGCCTCTAAATGTAACCCGTTATCTGATACTAGCTCGTGCGGGACCCCATACCGATAGATGATGTTTTTCTTGACGAATTTAGCCACTTTCTTAGCGTTCAGCATTGCGTATGACTCCGCTTTGACCCATTTGGTGAAGTAATCAATGGCAACTAGGATGAACTCATTCCCATTGGAAGCCTTTGGTGTAACCTTCCTTATGATGTCGATGCCCCAGGTGGAGAACGGTCAGGGAGAGATCATGTTTTATAATTCACGCGGAGGTAGATGTTAAAGGTTGGAGAATTTATTGGCATTTGAGGCATCTCCGAACATAGGCAGTGCAATCCTGGGTCATGGTGGTCCAGTAGTAGCCTTGTCAAATGATATTTTTGTTAAGCATGTGACCATTCATGTGGGGTCAGCATTCCTCACTGTGGATCTTCTGCATTATCTTTTTAATGTCAACCCCTGCGATGCAATGCAGTTCCATCGAAGTTCCTTTCGAGCATTGCTTTATGACAGATGGTGTACTGGGAAGCTAGTCTTCGAAGGGTTGCATGATCTTTCTTGTCAGAACCCTCGGGATACCTATCATGCTTGAGGAGGTACCAAATATCATAGTACCAATAATTGGCTAGCTCAGGATCTTCTGTAATGACGAGCTCAATATGGTAGCAGTGGGTTAATTTGTCTTGCTTTTGAACTAGGAAGGGGGTCATTGTTATTCCTTTGGGAATGTCGACCATGGAGGCCAGGGTAGCAAGGGCATCGACTAGGTTTGTAAGGACATAAATTTCCAATTGAGTCCCTGTATTGTTTTGGCTTAATTCTGTGAACAAAACTGTGTTTGTAATATGACATAGGGAGATGTTTATTTTGTCACGATCCCACTTGGTCTATGACGTATTGAAGAAACTGAGGACGTTACGGCAAAGCTTCAAAGATTTAATGATGCCTATGTTTATTTGGTGCAAGTTTAATCGTCTTTAAAGTTAATTTCATTCCGTGATCACTCAGGTATGAATGCGTATAATTAATGGTGCTCGGAATTATTTTATAAAAGATAAGGATGTAATTTTTATATAGAAAAATGATTTTAAATGTTTTAAAATTGTTTTAATGGTTTAACTTCGTTTCATGATGATAAGCTCGAAATAGAGTTTGACTAATTTGTATCTGTTTGTTAAAAAGACTTTTTTATCCGAAAGTCAAAGGAAGTCAAACTTTCGTGAGGTAGCTCGAACGACATTGGATCTCGTTCGAACAAGATACAATGTCGCGCGAACGATATGCTTAAGTTGTTGGAACGACACATTTTTCAAGGCAGCATTTTAATTCTATTTAAACAGTGTTTGCATCATAATTTCGTAAGTGTGCTTTCTGGAAAACTGTTTTACAAACCAGAACCTTGTTTGCACATGTTTTCTAAGGTTTAAAAGTCTTAAACACATCCTTAGAGTTTGCAAAGATCCGAGTTTTCATTCTTATATGTTTTCGTGATCTTGTTGCACCAAAGTTGTTTGTTCTACACATTGAACACAAAGGGTTTTGCGGTGAAGAAGCGACGGACATCATGTTCGACATCATAGACGTATCAAAGCCATATCGATGGACACCGAGACATACGTGGAGTCGTGTATTGTGGACAGAGATCGTGGAAGATGGAATTTCTGCATGGGCACTATTGAAGAATGGTTGAGGATCAGAATGAGCGTCAAGACCCGTGGGGATCGAGTCTTAGTGTAAGGCTAATATGTCTTTGTAAAACCATTGTTCATAATGATTGTCTGGCTTGGGCCATTCGAGGTTGTTTTCCCGTTTTGAGTTTTTTCCTCGTACATCCGGCGTTGTGAGTATTCTTTACTTTTCTTTACTTGCTTTAATCACTAGATGCATTTTAGGATTAATCAAGATAAAATTGGTTTAAAGAAAGAATTGGGATTTCACAACTTGGTTGGTGCATAATTAAAAGTTGGATCTCTTTTGAAGAAAAAATGGTTTTCTTGAAAACACACATATTGGGCACTCTTTCAAATTGGTATCAGATCTAGAAAACATAGTTTATTTGTTTGTGATCCCGTGTGTTTGTTTATCTCTCTTGTGTTTGTTTTCTCTCGATGGATTCTCTAAGTGTTGACGATTTACATCGTTTGAATTTAAAGTTTGCAAAATGTATTGAAGTTTTGGAGAAAGAAAATTATGGTTTCAAAAATAGGATTGAGTATTTGCAAAGCTTTCAAATTCAAAGAGATATTTGTCGTCAGAACTTTAGTTCCTTGTTTAAAGATTTTAATATATTAAAATTGGGCAAGAAGGAGAGTGATGATAGAGTCCTCTTTTTAGACAAAAGAGTTAGAAGATATGAGAAATTCTAGTGTTTGTGCCCTTGAGGAAAATATTTTGATTAATGATTTTGTGGAATGACAAAAAGGCTGTTAGGGATAAGTTTGCTCACATTGAGGGGGAGCGAGATAACCTTCTAGGGGTAATTGAAAATTTAAAGAAGGAGTTATGAAAGTTTGAGGAGTCTAATTGTTTGCTTGAGTCAAGAGTTTTGAAGTTAAAAAATTATCTAAATGACTCGAGTAGTGTTGGTAGAGGCTTATCTTGTTCTAGTGGTTCTATTGTAAAAGCCCAAACCATAGTTTGTTCTAGAGCGTCAACTACATCAGAGGGTATTAGAAAAGGTCAACCTAAAGGTCCCGTTCCTCGTCGTGTTTTCACTTGTTCGCATTGTGGTAGGAAAGGCCACCTTAGGAATTTATGTTTTCATCTTAGAAAAGACCCTAGGAAGATTAAACGTAGTGTCCTATTGATTCCTAAAACCCATTTTGTTAGGTATACACCTGTTTGGGTTAGGAAATCCGTTTTAGAGATGCTAAATGCTTCGTTGGTTGATTCTCACATGCATGCACATGATTCTCACATCCGTTTTGGAGATGCTAAATGCTATTTCTTATGGTCAATTGCTTTCATGTTTTGTCATACGCTAGCCCTTGCATCATGATTTATTATTTTCTAGTGATATGACATGTTTATCTCTTTGTATTTTATTTTTCACTTGTTTGAGTTTTATTTTAAAAATACAAAAAGATTTTTTTTTTAGAAAAAACTTTTGAAAAGCCAAAAAGATTTTGCTTTTCTTTGAGTCAAAATATGTTTGAAAAGACAAAAATATTTTCATTTTTTTTTGTTTTTGAGGTTACATGTTTGATGTGGCATATTGGTGTGCTTTGACCCCCCCCCAATCGTTTCATTATCCATGTGTCTAGGACATTTGGTCATTATTATCGATGCTTAGAATAATCTTAACCATTATTTATATGGGGATGTTTCGAAGTTGATATGCATCTTGATTCGACTTTGTATATATGGCATCATCGCACACATGCACGAGTTTTTATGGATGTTTGACTTCTCTTGCATATTTGAATTTGGTGAGGCGTTCTTATCTCAATCTTGTCATCTATGAGTAAGTAGACTTAAGGAGAAGTGTGCATGTAATAACCATTTACCGTGAGGATTTGATTTAAAAAATGATAAGTGATTCAGGGGAAAGGGCTGCGAGAGTTCAAACTTAACTCATCGTGAAAGCCACCGTTTAAAAGATCCCAAAAGAAAATGCAATATGCTAAGAAAAGGGCCAATAAGATTTTCTCTAAGTTGAGAATGCTAGAAACCTCAAAAGATCTTGAAAAAGTATGTTTATATGAGTGTGGTTGGTTAGAGAAAATTTAAACGGGTTTGCACATCTAATCCTAGTGTTGAAACATTGCAATTTGACGCTATTATTTGTAGAATCGTCAAAATTCTGGATTTATGTGCATGTAGTATGTTTAATTCATTAAGCTCACACTTTAATTGTCATTTGCCTATGATAAAATTTGATGATTTATTACTATCAATTATAGCTTCTTGATCATTTCGATGTGTTGGAATTGTTACTTATTTGTTGTAGTTTCATGCCCATTCATTCCATGTCCATGTTTGAGCACATCGGTACTATGTTTGCATGTATCTCGCATTTTTAGTTTTAATGACTTTTTGCATTTTGTGCGAAAAGCCTACTGTTTTAGCACTATTTTGCTTCTGTTAGCCCCTTCCTAGATTTTTTTGTGGAAATTTTTTCACTGGGCAACACTTTATAATATTTTTGGGAAATTGGGAAATTTTGGCAGGTCGCGCGAAGTTGTTTAAACGACATCTCGTCTCGCGCGAACGACTTCTGTACTTCGTTCGAGCGACTTCCTAATCTCGTTTGAGCGAAGTCCCTGGCTCGTTCAAAGGACAGGGTGAAAAATGGCTTCTGATTGGTTTGTAGTCCTCTAGCTTAATTTATTATATTTTTGGTACTGCAAGAAGAATTTTTTTGGATTAATTTGTTTATATGCAGGTCCTTCTATGTTCCACTTTGGAATTTTGGAATTTATAACCGTTTATCACACTTGATTTGATTGTTTTACTCTTTGTGTAATTTCTTAGTTTAGTAGCTACTGATCAGTCATCGTTTGATATTTTTAGCTGGTTGTTTCATGTTTATCGAAGCATTTTCATTTTTCAAAATTGTTATCACCTTGATTCGATTTGGTATCATATTCTCATGCTAGATATTTCATATTGGTTTATATTTTTACCGGATTGTCTATTCGAGACAAAAAGGGGGAGAGATTTGGTATGTGATGTAGGGGGAGATTTGTTGAGACGCTTTATATTTGTTTCAAATTGATTATTGGTAATTGGTAACAAATTGGTATCAAATAATTTGCTCACATGTTTCAAATGATATGTTCTTATTGAATATATAAATTGGTTTCATTTTTTCCTCCATACTTCACTTGGTATTTGTTTGTCTATTTCATGTGTGTAGTATGCTTCAGCGATACAAGATTTCAAGTCTACATCACATTCAGACAGTCCATGCTTACCGGCGCTACATATTCTAGTTCGTATCCTGTATTTTTTATTTTGGGTTTATGGGATGGGATTTAGGCGTCAAACGGCTTGACGGCCCGGTTAGGCCTTTCTTCGGTTTAGCTTTGTCCCAGAATAGTCAAAGGGGGGGATTTGTAAGGACATAAATTTCTAATTGAGTCCATGTATTGTGTTGACTTAATTACGTGAACAAAACTATGTTTGTAATATGTCATAAGGAGATGTTTATTTTGTCACGATCCCACTTGGTCTATGACGTATTGAAGAAACTGAAGACGTTGCGACAAAGCTTCAAAGATTTAATCATGTCGATGATTATTTGGTGAAAGTTTAATCGTCTTCAAAGTTAATTTCATTCCTTGATCACCCAGGTATGAATGTGTATAATTAATGGTGCTATAAAAGATAAGGATGTAATTTTTATATAGAAAAATGATTTTAAATGTTTTAAAAGTGTTTTAGTGGTTTAAACTTCATTGTACGATGATAAGCTCGAAATAGAGTTTGACTAATTTGTATCTTTTTGTTAAAAAGACGTTTTTATCCGAAAGTCAAAGAAATTCAAACTTCCACGAGGTCGCTCGAATGACATTGGATCTCGTTCGAACGAGATACAATGTCGCGCGAACAACATGCTTAAGTTGTTCAAACGGCACATTTTTCAAGACAACGTTTAAATCCTATTTAAATAGTGTTTGCATCATAATTTCGTAAGTGTTCTTTCTGGAAAACTTTTTTACAAACCAGAACCTTGTTTGCACATGTTTTCTAAGGTTTAAAAGTCTTGAAAACATCCTTAGAGTTTACAAAGATTTGAGTTATCATTCTTATATGTTTACGTGATCTTGCTGCACTAAAGTTGTTTGTTCTACACATTGAACTCAAAAGGTTTTGCGGTGAAGAAGCGACGAACATCGTGTTCGACATCGTAGACGTATCAAAGCCATATCGGTGGACACCGATACATATGGGGAGGCATGTGTTGTGGACAGAGATCGTGGAATATGGAATTTCTGCGTGGGCACTATTGAAGAACGGTTGAAGATCAGAAAGTGCATCAAGACCCGTGGGGATCGAGTCTTAGTGTAAGGCTAATCTGTCTTTGCAAAACCATTGTTCATAGTGATTGTCTGGCTTGGGCCGTCCGAGGTTGTTTTCCTGTTTTGGGTTTTTTCCTCATACATCCGGCGTTGTGTACTTTTATTTACTTACTTTAATCACTAGGTGCATGTTTAGGATTAATCAAGATAAAATTGGTTTAATGAAAGAATTGGGATATCACAACATGGTTGGTGCATAATTAAAAGTTGGATCTTTTTTTAAGAAAATTTGGTTTTGTTGAAAACACACATATTGGGCACTCTTTCAAGGTTATTCTTTGTTCGGGGTAGGTAATGGAAGGTGATATCTTGGAATTGGGAGGCTAATTACTCTAAGTGGGCATGGAAGGGTTGGAGTTTCTCGTCCTTGACTCTCCACTTTCTTATAACTTGACCGATGATGAGGGAGGAATCCCCATAGACGTCTAAATATTGAATAATTTTCTTAAGAGCAACTTTGACGCCTACTGTGCATGCCTCATATTCAATCATGTTGTTGGTGCTAGGGAAATCCAGTTTGATGGCGGTGGGAGTTTGGGAGTCATCTGGGGCGATCAGAAGTATCCCAATGCCATATCTCCTTTTGTTGGCAGTGCCACAAAGAACATTTCCCATCAAAGGTAGTCTTGCACAGCGCAAAGAATTTTTTCCTCTAGGAATTCAGAGACCCGGACATCGGCTTCATCCATAGGGTAATCAGCTAGGTAGTAAGAGATAGCTCTTCCTTTCATGGCTTTCTGCGTGACATACATGATATCAAACTCGGCTAGGAGCATCAATCAGTGGGCCATTCGGCTGGATAAAGCGGGTTTCTCAAGTTGGTATTTGATGGGGTCCATTTGGGATACAAGTTTGATGGGGAAGGTGAGCATGTAGTGTCACAACTTTTGGGTAACCGAAACAAGTGAGACACACGTATTTTCTAAAGTAGTGTAGTTAACCTCATACCCTACTAATTTATGATTGGCGTAATATATGGCTCTTTCTTTGTGGGAATCTTCAAGGTATTGGGCTAGCAAAGCCCCAGCAGCAGTGTCAGTTATGGTTAGGTATAGGAGCAAGGGGAGACTAGGTTGTGGTGGAATGAGTACCGGGGGTTGGGTTAGATATTATTTGATTCGGTCAAAAGATTTTTAGCATGCCTCGTTCCAAATCTTAGTTGAATCATTTTGGAGGAGTTTGAAGATAGGTTCGCAGATGGAGGTTAACTGGTTGATGAACCGACTAATGTATTATAATTTTCCAAGGAAACCTCATACTTCTTTCTCTTTCGGGGAGGTGGCATCTCAAGTATGGATTTTACCTTAGAGGGATCTGCTTGTATCCCTTTCTCACTGACCATGAATCCCAAAAGTTTTCCCTTTGTGAATCAGATTGTGCAGGATGGTTATGGAAGCCCTCTAGTAAGTAGCCCCAGCATTATTGAGACCAAATGGCATAACAGTGTAGTAAAAGGTTCCCCATGGGGTGATGAGTGAGGTTTTTTCTTGGTGGTCTGGGTGCATTTTGATTTGATTGTATCCGTCAAACCAGTCGACGAATGACTTGAGAGCATGACTAGCTGTGTTGTCCACGATCAAGTCGATACTGGGTAACGGATAATCATCCTTTGGAGAGGCATTGTTCAAGTCTCGGTAGTCTACACACATTCGAACTTTTCCTCCTGATTTTGGCACGGGCACTATGTTAGCTAGCCATGTGGGATATTCGATCACACGAATGAATCCTACATTCAAATGTTTGACCACCTCTTCTTTGACTTTGAGCGACAATTCAATGCGGAGTTTTCTCAACTTTTGTTTGACCGGCTTGTAATCTCGGAGAGTGGGGATCTCATGCTGAGATATTTTAGGATCAATGTCAAGCATATTGTCGTAGGACCATGAGAACACATCCACAAATTCTTTTAGCAATTATTCGAGTTGTGTACGCTCATGCTCGTCGAGGGTAACCCCTATCCTAATCTCGCGCAGTTGGCTACTAGAATCGAGGTTAACAGCAACAGTCTCTTCTTCATTAACTTGAATGCGGTTATGTTGTTTATTATTAACCTTATTTAGATCAATTCATAATTGTTCATTTGCAAAATCATCATCATCAAAAGTTTTATTAGAATCCAAATAGTTAATGTAAGGCAAAACAAGATACTCAAAATCTTCATTTATTTCATTGATATGAAAAACAACATTAAGAGCCTCATCAAATGAGGACTCAATTACATTTTAACAAGGCTAGACAACAGAATAAGAAATGAGGTAAACATTGGGATTAGGGGAGATTTCAGTAGGTAGAACTGGCGTATCATGCCAGTTGAGGAGAGGTATATTAGCAGCTTTAATCAGGTGTGATAGATCAAGTGAAGTAGTTCCTGAATGAACCATGCAGAGCGTCAGCACCAGTGTTTGTAAGTTGAAGGAATCTTCGGTGTCACTTTCCTCAGTCTCTTCGGTATCTTTGATGAGCGGTTGTACATGGTGTTATTCCCCATGGGTAGCTGTCTTGGAAGAAGATCTCCATTCCAGGCTTCATCTTCTTATCTGTATGGTCATACCATGGTTCTGGAAAGCCACAAAATGGGAAGTATTCACCCTCTTTGATGAATCATCCATTTAAGGAGTCACTTGGGATAGTGTCGACGCGATCTAGTTTTCTCTTTGGTCAAGATAGGCAGATCATTTTGAGATCTTGTTTTGACGGTTGATACCCCAAACCATAAGGAATGAAAGCCTTATTTAGTTCAATGGGCTCAAGTATCCCTTGTTGTCTTTGTCCTAGACCCAGTTCGGGCATAAAGTGCATGTTTCTGAACATCTGAATCACATTGACATTGCCATGATGGTCGTATTCTGGATAAACCCTTTCTTTGAAGTCATCCCTTGCCGGGAGTAGAAGTGGTTCAACTCAAAATCCTAATAGGTGCATATCATTTGAACCGTGCTGTATCTCGAGAATTAGACTTTTGGTACTTGCACCCTAGGCATTGTCGTATTCGCCTAAGATGGTAATGACCCGTCTATTAGTGAAGAACTTTAATTTCTGATGGAGTGAGGAAGACACACCCTTGATACTATAGAGCTAAGGTCATCCTAGTAACATATTGAAACATGCTGGGATGTCAATAACTTAGAATTCGACGTCAAGGTTTATAGGGACAACCCCTATTACAAGCTTTATGGATCCCATAACCTCCCAACGGGTATTATTGTAGGCACGCACAGCAGCGGAGGTTGGAGCGAGGTTTCTTTCTTTCAGGCCTAAAAATTTGAAGGTTCTCAGTGGGAAGACGTTCAAGGAGGATCCATTATCAACAAGAGACAGTGGCACGACCTTCACAATAACATCGATGGAGATGTTGAGTGCATGATTGTGGTTTGTCCCAATCTTAGGGATTTCTTCTTCAAAAAAGGATAGCATTCGGGTAGAGGTCAATGATCTGTCCAAATTTACCGCTTCTTCTGGTGTGGTACAAGGATAGACTGTGGGTTCAGTGACCAACTTGATCAAAGCATTTTTATGTTGATGAGAAGACATGAAAATCCCCCATAGAGTGATGTTAGAATGTGTTTTCTTTAGTTGATTAAGGATCTTAATATCCTCTAGGGTCATTTCTGGCATAGGATGGTTTTTAACGCCCTTCCCCTTGTCATTGGTTGGTAGTGAGCTTAGAATCTGGTAATGCCTCCCTAATCTAGACATGTGATTTACTAAAGAAGGGAAGAATATGAACCCCATTTCCTCATCGATCTCGGGTTATTTTACCACCTTATTTATTTCTTCGAGGAGTTCCTCAAATGATATCATCCCACACATGTTAGATACTGGGCCAGTTTTCTCGAAAGCTTGTTCTTCATTCAAATCTTTGAATTCTTCTCGCCATACGGTGGAAACAATTCTGTCTTTCCATGTAATGTCAACACATTCCACAACTTCAACGGCTTCTTCATACAGGTTTTCCCAATCGGAGGTGATGTGTAAGGGTGAAGGGACCAGGTGCCCCTATAGCTTCAAGGCATCCTATAACTCGATGATACTTTAAATTTTGTTAGTTTCCCTGAATAATTCTACCATGATCTCGATGACAATATCGAGGCTGACTTCATCGGTTGGTACTATCTAACTATATGACTCTCAGGCCCATTTCCATGATTCTAAGAGTAGCTTACTGAACCTCTGGAAATTAATGACCATCTGTGAGGACAATTTCATCCCGAACTCTAAGAGTTTGTTTAACACTTCTGACAATTCCATGCTTCCATTTTCAGAACGAGTACGAACAGTGATGCATGCTCTCGTAAGGAGTGACTGTGCCTGATCAGCGAGGCTAGTACGGTGTAGGCAAATTTGGAGAGGTTTAGGAAAGTATATGGGTATGATTTGAGTTAAGGGATCAAATTCTGAGTTTTCTTTTAGAAATATGGCATTGGCATGATTTATTAGTGGATTGTGAGTAGTGTTTGGTTTAGGATTGGCTGGTGGGGCGATGGTACCCCGGTCAATTAGACCTTGGATTATGTTTCGAAGGTGAAGGCATTGGTCATTGGTATGGCCAGCAGTTTGGTGAAAGGCGCAATGGGCATCTGCCTTAAAGTTTCTTGGGAGTGGATTTGGCAATGGACGGGGATCCAAGGGTTCGATAAGGTTTCATCTTAACAAGGTTGGATAAGGTTTCGGCATAACAAGGCTTGATAAACTTTGGAGAGGGGAGCATGGAGCTCGGCGTATTCCTTTCGGACTAGGACAGGGTGTATTTTTGGCACCCATGATGTGGTTGGTTAAGACATATTGTTGATGCTTGAGACTGTAGCATTGGAAGGTTTGTCATATTTTCTAGGGGTGAATTTTCCAGACACCTTTTTTGGTTCGAATTCTATTTTGGGAAGACCTTCCTCGATTTCTACGCCTTCTTCTCTGAGATCTTTGAAATGGGGAAAATATTGTCCTCCCATTATTGCTCGGACATGGGGTAAGAAGTTCTTCTTCACTATGCTAACTTTTTCTTCCTCGAAAGGTCTATTGGTCATGGTTGCTGCTTTTTCCCTCCATCGGGCGATGAAGTTACTAACTGAATCTCAAGGGTTCTGTCTGGGCATCTCTAAATCACGACGGGTGACCTCAATTGTTCAGAAAACTTTGAAGGATAGGGCTCTTCATTGTATTTGTACTGTGACATGAATTTCTGGGCTATATCCTCGCAGGTATTAATTTTGGACTCTTTGAGAGACAAAAACCATCGGAGGGCCCTATCCTTCAAAATTTGCCGAAATAATTAGGACATCACTTCTTCAGAAGTCCCTAGTAGAGTCATGGAACAGTTATAACTTTGGAGATGAACAATCGGGGGTTCACTTCCTCTGAATTTCTCGATATTTGGCATCTTGAACTTCTTGAGTAGCCTCGCTTTAGGATAAGAAGACATGTGGGTGTAGTCCATGTAATTTCCTGAGATTATGACTTGGTCAAACTTGTTGGTGAGCATCTTGAGGTCCTGTTTGACTTTGTTCAGCTCTTCTTCCTTCGAATCAATGATCATAGGCAAGTTAGCCCGAGGCTTGGCAAGGTTCGTCATAGGAAGCTGGGTTGGCGGCGGTCCATTAACAAGAGGGACATGTGGAGCATGTTGATACTCTTCGAGAACCCATATGGGCTCGGGTGGATCCATAGCATGGGGGAATAGGGCTTGTGGCTCTTGAGGGATGGGAACCTAGTTCCATTGCATATCTTGGACCTCGGTTTGGAGGTTGTTAATCTTGGACATAAGTTGATCTAGGACTGCCGTCAGATCTAGCTGCACAATGGGTACTTGATCTGTGTTCTCCATGGAAGGCGAATGGGTTCCTAACTTGAAAGGAATAATGGGGGATGGATGGAACTCCGGGGTGATCTAACTGAAGATCGATGACAATAAAGATCCAGGCCAAGGTTTTTCGATCGACCTGAGAAAGCATAAAAATGGGGTTTCTTTGAGAGAAAGAAAGAAAAAAAAGGATGAAATTTTTTTTAACATTTTTTTTCGAGATTGAAAGACAAAATATTTTTTGATTTTTGATAAAGAGAGGAGAAATTTTTTTCGATTTTTGATAAGGAAAAAAGGAGAATTTTCTTTTTGGAGATGGCCCAGTATGATTATTATAATTATTATCTTTTCACTTGTATTAATTCTCCTAAATTCAAAATGAAATGTCGGATGGGACCTGAGCCTGGAAAAGTTAGGTTTATAATATATGCAAAGCTATGGTTGGACTTATGACCAGGCTCACAGACAGGGTCCCATTTTAAAAATGCGCATAAATTCAGGCGGCAGGTCGACCCGGAATTTTGACAGAGTTTCGGGTAGAAACTGACAATCTAACATGCGTGTCCTAGGCTTGATACCTTTATGCGGGTATGCAGTTGGTTGGGTGAATTAGAAAGGGTTCCCCCCTTTGGCGTGACTTCCACGATATACGTATTTCTCTTTCGGGCAATCGGTACGTGTGGACAAGCCATTTGATATACTTGAGTTTACGTGAATTGCCTCACCATATATCTCGTGGGGACGGTATGTGTGAGAGAGAATTTGATATACTCCGCCTACGTGAATGAGTTCCCTGCGATATACCTCCCGTCATGACTTCAGTCAAGTGGCACGATGGGAGGTTCGTTATACGTCGAAGGTACTTGGCCAATGGAAGGTGAGAGTCATATCGTTTAGGCTAACTGCTCCCTGCCGGACCAGTGTCGATCACAAAGTGATCCTTGAGTTACTGGGTAAAATTTGGTCAATAACAATGCTCTTTGGTGATGTCATGTGAATTATGCATCATCCTCTTATTAGTATCATATGAGAATGTATTTTCTGATTATGCCAAACAGGGAGCAAAGTACAAGTACCAATGGTACATCAAGTATGGATGGGTGATGCATGAAACATGTGGATATATATGACCCTAGGTTCACATGGTGCTAATTGTACGTGGAGAATTTTCAACAAGTGTGTGAATAAAAGCATAAGTATAGGATATACATGAAAAAGGGGAACATGAAAAATTGGGGGAAAATATAAAGAAACATAACATCCATGTAAATAGAGTCTATCCCTCAAAATAATATCCCAGGCAGAGTCACCACTGTGGCCATCCCCCTGGGTCCTCGCGGCGGGTGGGCGCGTAATGGAGGATCCTAAGTCCTTCACGTCCCTCTCGGGAGCGCTTCGGCCAACGTCATTTGGGTGTGGTGAAAAATGTGGAGAGATTAGAGTCGCCAGTCTATTTTACTCAAAACAGATAAAAGAAAGGGAGCCATCCCGAGGGATAGGATCTAAAGACATACTGATGCATACGAAACAAAAATGATTCGAAAAGTGTTTGGAGGCTAAGTTACGAAATGGGAAGGTGTTAGGCACCCATTCCCCTCTTTCGGTCTCTCATGGATTTTTGTTATTTTACTTTATTTTCCCCGTGATATGTGTGCGTGTGTATATAGTGGAGATAGGAATCATCGACTTATACCATGGAAGAGGTAAAGCGAGTCATCCGTAGGAAGGTATAAAAATATTAAAAAATAGGATTTACGCGATTATCCTTACGTTGATCGTTATGATGGAACGATAATGCAAGTTGAATAATACGCCACTATGAACAAATGTATGTATATATATAATATGAGAGAGTGGAGTTTAGAGAAGATATAAAATGAGAGAAAAAGTAAAAATAGGACTCGAGTCTCGGGTTTTACCCCGAGACGCCTACGTAGCCTACAGAGGCATCAAAGTCAACGTAGTTTGCATGCAAAATGAGGGGTGGGGTTTATCCCAATAAACCATCCACGGAATTCTCTTATTTGTGTGTGTGTGTAGAAAAGGTGTTTAGTTGTGAGAAAAGTGTAAGAAAAATATGAGAATTCGCGTTTGTAATTTATGAGCAAACGCTCTTTTTTCTTATTTTTTGGGTTTTTCTTTATATGAAAGTAAGAGATGTGCAATAATACTAAATAAAAAGTATATTAGCATGTGTGAGATGCGATAATAAAAGCGCTAAGTAATAAAAAAAAGTTATTGCGAATTTATGAGAATTTAAGGAGGGAGTTGAAAAAATTGGACCTTCTCGAAGACCTAAAGCTTGATCTTGAATGTTGGAGAGCAGCCTTTAGACTTGGATGATGATGGAGGGTAGTGAATTCACCAATTTTAATGAAAAGGATGATGAAAACTGAAGGTTGGAAAGCGATTTGGGTGTGGAAATCACGCTGACTTCGAGAGAGGTTTTCTGGATTTTTTTAGAGTGATATCTATCATAGATGGGCCATCCTTGCAAGTGAGGGAAGGCCTCCCTTTTATAGGCCTAGGGCATTGCCGATCGGCATAGCCCTATTCCTGCCAATCGGCAGGTGTGTTTAGGCGCACTGTCGATACGTCGGGTCTGGGACCTGCCGTTTGGCAGTGTCTTTCAGGCCTTTTCAGGAAATCGGCCATAGAACACAAACCGTTGATCAGAATCATGCATGGGGGCCGACTGTTGGAAAGGTAATTCATACACCTTCAAAAGTCTTTGGACTACTCCCGGATTCAGGAGTTGACTTTGGGTCAAATATGGCTCGAAAGCATTCGTTAGTCCATTGGATGGGAAATGGTCTGATACAAACGGATCGTTCATCGCATGGTACGTCAAAATAGAGCACGAGGAAGACTATTAGAAAGGTTAGGAGATGTACTTCGACATTCCAAAGAGTTTGATCTAGTTCGGGGAGTTGACCTCGGTCAACCGGGCCCTGGAAGCATTGAGTGACCTCTCGGAGTAAAACGGATCGTTCGTCCGTGCCGTAAGTCAGAATCGTGCTTGGGACGGACCGTTGGAAAGGGGTTTTAGTTCCCTTTGAAGATTCATTCAGTCTCGATCGAGCTAAAGACTTTGACTTTTGGTCAAATGGAGCCTGGGAGTGCCCGATGGCTTCTAGGTCAGTACTCGGGGTATGACCTGAGTTTGTAGTGATGAAGGGAGGTGCTAGGGACCTAAGGAGAGTTTAGGGGGTAAATTATGGGGTGTCTACATGTGTAAATACGATAATCGTTGTTATCGGCTTCCGACCATAATACAAAAACTTAAACTTTAACTACACTCTTATGGAGTATAGTGGCGAGTCTAGGTATCGAATCCACCGGGAATGTTTGAAAGATTTTAATTGATTTATTACTTCAAAAATAAAGTTTACAAGATGATGATGGAGTGAGAAAGGAAAAAGGGGGTAAATAGAGAAGTTAACTAAAACTAATTGGGAAATTAAGGTAGGGACACAATCCCCCAACTCCTAGTATGTTTACCAGGACAAAACTAGTCATAAATTAATTAATTGATCAAACCCGATCTTTAGTACTCCCAAGCACTACATATATAAGGGATCTTAGCCCGCACAATATGTAATCAAAGGATGAGTAAAGTAGTGTCGTATTAGCTACACGCACATTGCACTCTTAAGAATCCCGATTACCTAGGGCAAACGAGATCAAAAGTCCTACAACGGTTGTGATCACCATACTACATGATCTAATCAATTATTAAATTTAGAGTATACCCATGCAAACCACAACGGGTTCGGTTCATGCATCCCAACCCTTAAAAATCTATCCTAACATGGTGAAATTAGTGAAAACTATGTTATCTACATTTCATGAACTCATAATTGCATGGAAAGAGAGATTAAACATGATAAATAATAATAAAAGTGTTGGAAATTAAAGTTACCAAGACTGAATAACAAGAACATGCAAGAAGAAATCAAAGGTGGAAGAAAAATTGGAAAAGCTCTTGAATTAAAGGTAAAAAATATGTAAATTCTTCTCCTAGATGTTCCTACTTATTATGGATCTTTTACATGAATGAAAAATGAATAAAAAGAGTCCTAATGACTAAATATATAGGCTAGAGGTTTTTTAGAAGAGTTCGAAAAACATAAAACTCTTTTGACTAAAAGATAAGGACAAAATAAAAATCCCGTATCTGGCAATTTTATCACACATAGAAAGCGTGACTAATTTTGTAACAGATCTCGAGCGTGACAAATGGGAGAACCGGTTCGGGTTCTAGGTGAACCAGTTCAGATTTCCAGAATGGTCAAGCCTTGGTCACCTCTTTTTCATTTGGATTTTGGGATTTCTTTCTCAATCTTCAAATGGGCATAACTCCTTCACCGTAGCTCGGATTGGGGTGAATTTTTTTCCAGTGTTCTTATAATTGAAAAATGCTTCAACTTCTAATAGGCCCCCCATCTGGACAGAGGCTGCAAAATTTCAAAAATGCCCTTGAACACTCCATTTCTTGGGTTTTCTTGGTTCTTTCGAGTTCTTTTTCGTACTAACTTGCTTGAATTGCCTGTAAAAGACATAAAAGATATAAAAAACACGAGGTAATCACCAAGGAGAGTTAGTAGCGTGATTATGAGATAAATTCCAAGTCAATTACACTGAACGGGATCATAAAAATACGAAAATTAAGGGCATTAATATACAATATTTATGACTAATCAACTATGATATAATCACCAAATGACAGTTCCCTATCTCAAAATAACTCTTTAAATGTAATTGGGAAAAGTTTGCAATTTTCTAAGTTTTGGACCTATCGTTCGAACCAGGTCAGATGTCATTTGAACGACATCTCGCGAAATCCATTCCCATTCGAACGAAGCTCAATCTCGTTTGTACGAGACTGAGCAGTCTTCTCCCTCACCAAACATGTTACGTTCCACACCCTTAACAATTTCATTTTCCACCATTTTTAAGCCTAAAACCTATAAAATAATCAGCCCAAACACCAATCATTCAATTCCAATTAACTACCTAACTTCTATATATGCTTTCCAACAATATATCATCATTAAATCATCACTAATTGTCAATAAATTAGAAATCCCTAAATTTAAATATCAAGAACCCTAGTTCTAAAATTTATATGCAAAACTTAAGCCACAAAATTATCATAAATTCGTGGACATAATCCTATGTACATGAGGGAATTAAACTTTATTCAAATCAGTCTTAACTTATGACTAATCTCCCAATGTTTTCACCAAATTCAACTTTCATAGCAATGGAGAAATTACCTAGACTAACATGAACACAAATATTGCTAAGGAAAGCAAGTAATAAACACTTGCCTCGATTATGATGTTCTGATCCGTTGATGAAATTGACATAGACTTGTTCCTCGCCTTTTGATCTACGCTTTGGTGGAATTTGTGCTATGAGTTCTTGAGTTTCGCACTAGGAACACCTATGGACTCTCTCTCTATCTTCCTCTGTGGTTCTCTCTCCCTCTCTCTTAGGTTTATAAATTGATAGACTTCTTCTCACCCACATACACTCATATTTAATTATCAAATTTTCGTCCATTTTATTTCCTCAAAAATCTAAATGACAAAAATACCTCTACAACGTGCCAGTTCGGCCTAAAAATATTCCGAAGTCCAAATAAAATACCGAGGTAGAGCTTTTTGACTATCTCGACCTTTTCGGAGTTAATGGCGCACTCGAATGGCCATACGAGTTTCTTAAAATTAATTCACTTCTTTAATCCATTAAATTAGTCCCGACACGACTCACCCGCGTCCTGACTTAATATACGAGACTGTCGTATTTCTCACTCTCGATAAATTAATAAAATTTCATAATTCCATATTACATATCCACACAGTGATATTCAATCATTTCCATCAATAAGTACTAACCCTTGGCACGCTAATTAATAATTATTTTAATCTAGATTAATTAACAATTAATTTCTCTTATTTTAATTTAATTAATCCAATAATAATAATTAATCCCATAATTATTTAAAATCGTAAAAAATACTGGGTGTTACATACTCCACCTTACAACGTAATTTCGTCCCGAAATTCAGAAAAGTATATCAGGCACAAACAACGCTGGATATATGTTGCACATCACATCATTGTGCTCCCAAGTAAACTACTATGTACCACTAATATAGTACGCTATCGAATAACCTTAATAATGAATACTCCACACATGTCCATTATAAACTCTAGGTCACACTGTGACGTAGGTTCTTTGCCTAAGTTTTACCATTTGAGTTTCACTTCTTAAACTTTATTTTAGATATTCATTATCTATCCTTATACCATTTGCACCTTAGTAGATTAATCATTCTTAAGATTCATACGATCTCGTCTCGTGACGATTGCACACGATTCGGTTATTGGCACATTATATACTTTACACACGTTATATACTAAAGATATCAACTCATCTCTGATCTTCTCAATAGGATCTGTTTCCCCCACATGTAATTAAGGACCATGAGGACAACAAGGTTTACCATGCCATACCTCAATTAGCACCATGCCTAAAAGTGAACTTATATGAGTTATTGTACACAAACTCAACTTGTTGAAGGGACTACTCTCATCCTCCCCTAAAATCCAAGGGTACATATATAATTTATTTTCCCAAACATCTTATTAGTCCTCTTCTCTGCCCATTCATCTTCGGAAAATAGGTCGTATACAATCATAATGTGGTACATATGACCTCATGAACACTCTCCCAAAATTAATAGACAAAGGACTTGTCCCAATTGGACACAAAATTAATCGGTACCCTACATTACCTCACTATCTCGGTGCTATATATCTGTGTTTACTGACCTGAAGTATGATCTGGTCCATCTTCCATAATGTGGGAAACTTTGGTCAACCAATCCACTATCACCCATATCGGACCGTAGACCCTCTAGAAAGTAGTTACCTTCGTGATAAAATTCTTGGGGAATGCTCTCCCATTACTTTGGAATCCCCAACGATTGAAGAAACCCCTACTGGTTTAAAGTGGCCCACCATTATCCAACGGACAGGTGACCATTGCAAAATGAATTTATCAATATTTCTCTTCATTAGATTCCATCACCACTGTCATTTATGACATGATACATATTATATTCTCTCCAATGTACCTCTAACCGTGATCCATGTGACTTTACCTCACCGCGTGTCACACATCCTTCCCCCGTTCAAAAATCATCTGTGGGATGTCTCGCGAAGCAAAATCCAAATAAGGAACCTCCCAATACACTATTATCTAACATTGTCGACCGTCGAGGTCCGTAAGGTCCTCAGTCCATAATATGTACCTTTCCACGATCTCCGTATGTTGACATATTAATCTACGTATGTCCTTAAAAAGAACATGAAACATGTTTCTATATATATATATAAAGTTATATCTTGCGGACTGATAAAGAACACAATGCATCTTGAGTCACATCAGTAAACAAATCCCTACACATCGGGATCATGTCTAACTAGACACATACATGTTGAGGTTTATGATACCATGAAATTCTCATATGTACATATATATGGCCCCAACCCTATTTCAGGTGGCGCCACACAAAATTATTATTATTACACCCCTCGGAGTATTCAACACGATAGCGTTATCACTCAATTTACTACTGTTCGAGCATTCGGTAATTCATCACTCCAAATTACCATAATAAACACTTCTTCTAGCTTATGGTTTAATGCGTTGTGCATGGTATTAGTTGTCTCAAGGAGGTCCGTGGTATATCCTTGGGATGAAAGGTAAACCTACCATAATGCCTTGAGGTGTTCTATGGATACAACCTACCATGTTAGAAAATTTCAAATTAATACTTGGGTGAGTGAGTAGAATTTAATGAAGTGAATGTTGAGAATTCTTAGGACATAATTGCTTTACCTAAATTATGGTCGATAAAGTCTTATCCAGTCTTGATGATAATTATGTGGGTATACTTGATGTCCGAAAGGGTCCAGTCAGGTTTGATTTTATGGAATGTTATATGTCCTTTGATGATGTGGAAAATTTAGTAAGAACCCCGGGTTATCGACTAAGTTTAAAGGAGTCACTTCATATAGCCTCGGGTGAGGCTGCTAAAGCTTAATATAGATAGGTAGTGCAATATTATGGGGTGAAATCAACGATTCATATCATGATTGGGTATAAAACTCATTGTCTTAAAGGGATCAAGGTTAAGTGGGACGTCATAGATATTGACGAGTACCAAAAATGCATTTTATATTTGGCCAACAATAGTATGATTAGAGTCTTACATATATAAAATTTGATAGGGTGTCGCAGCATAATCAATATGTGTTTGAATGAAACTAGTAGGTAAACGTGAAGACCTTGGATCATCATGTTATACTCGTGTGGACTCAAGGGTGAACGTCCGAGAGGTACTTCATACCTTTATGGTGTTAATAACCGGTTATTGGTAATCTTGGGGAGTGGATTGAATTGAACTTTGGGATATACAACAATAACATTGTGATGATGGTAGCCATGACAGGATTAATGTTTTGACAAATTACGTATCGCCTAAGGAGACGTTGGGTATGACTACTGAATGATAAAGTAAGATAGTAATCTACCTGTATTAGATTGGCGACATCATCACTAATGAGAGTATCGACAAGGACGTTAGCTTTCGTCGATCAGGTGGCTCATGTTTTCCAAGGATGTAAAGAAGAGGCATTATTCTTAAGGAGGGAAGTATAGTTCTTGAATTCCCAAAGAGCTTTAAGTTCGTGTGTTTCTCGCTTCTAGAGGAAATGTGTAGGTCATCGATAGGTTCGTCTTCGTAAACCATCATTGTTATATGTGAGTGGGGTTATGTCGGATATATTGATTATCACTTCTGATTCTTGTGTTTTCCTTCGTTTTTTGTGATGGAAAATTTTATCCATCATGGCTGTCATAACCCGTACTTGTGCCACGACATGGTGCGACGAGGCTTGGCTTAGAAGAGCACAATTGGACCTAGTATAGTCAATGTGTAATACCCCGTAATTTTCATGATTTTTAAAATATGGGATTAATTAAAATTATATATGGAAAACTAATTGGTAATTAATACGGATTTATATATAAATAATAACTAGTGAGATAAGTGTTAGTATTTATTGACGATAATTATATTGAATATTACTGAGCGAATAACATAGTATAATGATTGTAAATATGATTGTGAATTTATGAAATTATAGGGAATGAGAAATACGACAATTATGGTAATTAAGTCGGGACATGCGTATTAGTCGTGTAGGGACTAATTTAATGGAATAAAAAGTAAATATATTTCTAGTCACCCATATGGTCATTTAAAGTGAACCAATGTGTCCTAAAGGGTCGAGATAGTCAGAAAAATCTACCCATGGGTTTTGTTTGGGTCCCGGGGCAATTTTAGGCCAAACCAGCATCCCGGGAGGGCATTTTGGTAATTTGTATTTTTGGAGTATAATTAATGACGAAATTTAAAGGGATAAAATATCATGTACGTAGGGTAGATTAGGGTTATCATTCGTTATACACAAAGACTCCATAGGAGGAGGAGAGGTTTCTAGGGATAGAACCACCACTAGTGAACCATTTACACCACCACGACCACCACCGCGTAGATCGAACAGTGAGGATCGCAACCATACCAACTACACCAACAGATCAGACCTTATTTCTTGAAGAAATTGTTTAATCCTAACAAAACTTTATCAATAATCATGTTCATGTTATTATAGGGGTATAATACCCATGTATTATTCATAATCGTGATGAAATTGGAGAGTTAAGATGATTAATTAGAATCTGAAATTGAATTAGGTGGAGTCCTTCATCTATGTAGATTAGAAGTCGGGAATTAATGATTAACTGTGATGAACGAATCTGAATTTATGATGTTCTAGAATGAAAATTTGAAGAACTAGGGTTTAGTTAATTAATTTTGGAATTTTGGAATTTACCAAGGATTATGCATGATTTAATGATTCTAGGTTGGTAGAAATCATATGTATGTGTTGGGATATCCATTAGAATTGATTAAATGTTGTTCATGTTTGGTTTCTAGAGGTTTTAAGATAAAAAATGGTTGAAAAACACAAGTGTTAGAGGTTGAAAATGAAACAGACCAGGTTGCGCGAAGTTTCGTTTGAGCCAATTGGCTGTCGCGCGAAGAGGTCGTTCAAACGACCTGATTATCTCATTCAAATGAGATATATCCTCGTTTGACCGACATGTCAAAATTCAGGAAAATTTCTTTTATGTTCAAAATTTGTGCGACGTAGTTAATTCGAGTGAGATAAAATAATGTTTGATGAATTTCAGTATAGTGCAAAATTCTTGGAATTTATTTGGGTATAATACATTAAGGTCTTTGGAGTGGTGAGTTATCCTTGGATATTATAAGAGAGAGAATGTCTATAATTTAATAAATATATTATAAGTAGTAATGAGAAGAATCCTACGAATGGAATATATTCGGGTTTTGTAAACACCTATTGACTCTAATGGGATGTGTGAATACCTATATGTGAATTATTATGTGTATGGAATACCTACACTACTTGCTATCACGAGAGGTTGTGAAAGAGGACAATCTCATCCTGATTAGGCCACTGGGCCGATTTTGATTGGTGCCTCAGAACATAGAACTTTGGTTGGATACCATTTGTGAGAACGATGGATTGAACGGTCATTTGGGTGCATAGGTATGTGTGTAGCCCAAAGGCTTAGAACTATGTTCACCTCCAATATGTGTGATTTTTATTTATGGTTCGTAATAGATACCTAACCGATTGTCCTTATTTGGTACGAGATGTACCCGGACATGATAGCAGAGTATGCATGCACCACAGTAGAGTATATGGGTGGCGTATTAGGATATATATATATATATATATATATATATAAGATTTAATAGTCTAAAATAACATAAGTATGTGAATACTAAATTCTACTAATGAGAACTCTTACTCGGGATATTAACGGCAGAATCATTTATTAATATTATATGAGAAATACTATATTTTACTATCAATGATAGTTACAAGATCTATGTATACAATCTATTTTTGTGTGATGACGATGACTAGAACTGTTTAGCGGTACGTTAGGCATGCACAATAGTTGAGAGGTGAGAATCTCAAGTGAGTTCTCGGAAAGCTAACATGCATATAATATTTTCTTTACTGTAATTCTTAAATACTTTCTAAATTGTTTTAAAAATCTTTCCACTCGGGCTCTGACCCATATCTTTCAAAATCTATTGTCTCTTATGAAACTAGGTGTCCAGCCACAGGGACTCCACACGTAAGTTTTCACACGATTTGACGTGATGTAACTGTTGTGGGAGTTCATCGGTCCTCATGATTATACGCCTCCACTCTTTTTCCACTCAGTCTCATAATTTAGATATCTCAGTTAGGGCATGTTGCCCATTATTGTTTCTCATTTATGTTTGGGAGATATTATACTCATTTTACTTTAGTATTTAGTTTTTAGTTTGATTAAGTTTTACATTGGTTTGGGATTTGAGATTTTTTAATTGGGACGTTTATTTCAGCTTTATTTAATTTAGTTAGTTGATTTCTCATTTATTATTATTATTACTCGTGGGATTGGTGAATGTGCTAATGGTTTAAGTTGTTGAGTATTAATTAATGGATTAAATGTTTTTAACACTAGCTTAATTAATTATTAGGTGATTAATAAAGTAAATGTTTTTTGACAGTGATGCTAAGAATGAACCAACTAGATATTCTATTTTTAATTTTATAAAGGACTGCACATTTGGTATTCAATTGGGAGGGGTGTCACACAATGTACCTCGGTAACTAGGTGCTCTCTTGTCTAAGGTATCCCTTTTGTTGCATAAACAACACGGTCGCACATAGGATTATCCTTTCAACCACACGATCACACATAGGATTATATTTCTTGAAAAGTAGAAACCTTGGATTTTGGTTGGCATGGCAATTAAGGGCTCTGGTTGTGAAGAGCAGAATGATAACTTCAGCACATCGTAGAATGTTATAACTTGAGAAAACTTAACTCTAAGTGTGGCTTATCTCAGTGAGTGGATTCTATAATACTCATGTGTATGTTCCTTATTTAGGCACCTAGAGTGATCTTAGATTCTTGTGGGATCCTGTAAAAATGTATTAGTCAGAGGCACGGTTTGAGACTGAGTGGTGTGTTGTTCTTTGATGCGAGTAACTAGTTATACGAGATTAGTGTCAAGTTTAAACCAAGTTATATGGTCGGGATGATCCGAAAATTTGTTAAAGGGAGGGAGGAGAAATCCTAATATTTAACATGATTCATAATGATGAATCGGGTGTTCGTTATATTATGGTTTACACTTAGGTGAGTGTTCATCACTAGGGCAGGTTTCTTGATATAGGTGTCGATATGCCTTGGTTATTAGAAAAGGTGGTTAGGACTCGAGTAAGCATGATCACTAAGTGAGTGGAGGTTCTAGGAGAGTTATGTGATGTCGATGATTAAAATAATGGTGATTGCTAGCGTGTGTTGTAAAATGAACATTTGGTGACAAATCCATGAAAGGGGCACATAATGTTACCTTAACATTAGCCTTGGAGGATGCCTGTGACCTAGAGTAGAAATTTTTGAACCCCATAAGATTGGGGATTGATGGGTCGATAATTATGGGGACTAAATATTCCTAAGGGGAATAATTTAATACCCCAACCTAATATTTTATTAATTTTCTTGCACAAGTTCTAATAATAGAAAAGCCTTGGGATTTGGATAATTATGACTGATTCTATAGCTACAAGAGTGGGTTAAAATTGAAAATTTAGAGAAAAGAGAAATAGTCTTTCAAACGAGTTTAGGTCGTTCGAATGAGAAACAAACGTCATTCGAAGTAGGGGATCCAATGAGGTTCGAATGAGACCCCACTGAATAACAGAAGTCACTTGAAGGTTGTTCAACGTATAGGTCGAACGAGATGCCTTTCCCATTCTAAGGAGAGACGATTCTCATTCGAAGGACCATGACTGAACTTTTTTAATCAGATTGCCCTTATGCGTTGTCTCATTTTGTGTCTTTAGATGGATGAGATGTTGAGCTATCATGGGCCCAAATTGGGCAAAAAATTGTATTTTGAGGTTTGCGGCTTTTTATAAGGGTTTTTGTGTTTATATGGGTTATTCTGAAGTTGAATGAGAGGGGGAGAGAGAGAGAGAGGTGGTCATCACCCATTATTTTTCATATTTATACACCTCTCTCACCTAGAAACCACAATTCCACCACCACATATCCACATTGGGCAACCATATCCAACTACTTTTCCACCCTATTCAAGTTCGAGATATCAATTTCCAATATTTTTGGGTATAACTACAAATTTTGGAGGTGTTGTTGGGGGGTTTTGGAGAAGATGAAGATGGAAGATTCATGGAGCTTGAAGATGTGTTTTATGGATATTTCATGAAATCAAGCTTGGTGGAGCTAAGCAACCTATCTAAGGCCACCTAAAGAAGTGGGAGTTTGCCAACTTCTTAGACGTTTCATGCCTACAATTCCTGGGGCTCCATTTGAGGTGAGAAACTCTACTCTTAGTTTATGACACTATTTTGCATATCAATGGACTTGTTGTTAGATATCAAGAGTAGAATCCATATGAATGAAATGATGGGTTTCTAGTAGATTTGGTATTTTAATACTATTATGGAATAAAAATGTTGAAAAAATACTATTTTTTTTTTTTGGAAATATAAGATGAGTAAATATTTTGAAGTTTTCTTGATATAAAGAATCAAATTTGTATGAAAATGGGGAAGTTCTAGAAATTTGATGTTAAACATTTTATAAAATAAAATGTTTTGAAAAATAATGTTGAACTTGCTAAAAATGTTTGTTGAAAATATTTGCTAAAAATGAAGATTTTATTGAAGTTGAACATTTGTTGAGTTTGAAGAAATAAAAATGTCTTTGTGTATTGAAAGTGCCTTTTTGCAAGTATTATGAATTCCTAGAATGAAGAGCATGTTTACCTAATTAATAGGATTTTAAGATTTAAAATCCATTTCTCAAGAGTATAAACTTGTAGTATTTTGATAATGAAAACATAAACAAGTTTAAAGAAAGTTTTGTTAACATGAAATCAAAAAAATAAAATTTTATTCTTCAAAGTGTGTGAAAAAGGGTTGAAAGTGTGATAAGTGTAAGGTTATATACTATAAATGTTAATAAAAAGGAAACGGTAATTTTCTTATAGAAATAGTGTTTAAATGTAATTTGGCTCCATGGATAAAGAAATTAAAGAAATGTCCAACTTGGAAAAGTGGTCAGTAAAGGAGTTGAATAAGTGTTAATGGTTAAAACATTGGGACGTTGGTGTGAGTAATTAACAACATTCTCAAAAGATAACACTTGTGAAATTGGAAAAGAAATAATAGGATAAAGATGTTTCCAACTTGAAAGAATGTTACTCCAAATGTTAAAAAGGTGTTAATGCGTTAAAAACAGTTAAGAACTTAGTGTGGGTATCTTAATGGTGTTTAGGGAAAATAACACTTGTGAAAATGGGGGAAATGACAAAATTGGAAGCATAAAGGGTAAAATGGTAATTTTACGTAAAGTGGAACATTTTTATGAAAGAAAAAAGTTGAAAAGGGTGTTGCACAAAATGGTCCTAAATGAAAATGATTTAAAGAATAAAAATTAAGGCCAAAGTGTAAAGGATATGAAATGATGATTTTCAAGTGTAACACAAGATGGGGTGAAACCCTGAATTTTGCCTTCGGTCGGGTAAAAGGGAAAAGTAGAATAATGTGGACATTTTCAAAATATGAAAACAAATTAAAAAGGAAACTCACATGACATCGGGATAATTGAGGACAACCCGTAGCCCAAATGCCAATACAAAATATTACATAAGTGACCAAATTAATTATCTAAAGAAATAATATATTAGTCAGTAAGAGTTCAAACATCAATTATTTATTCATCAAATAGTTACATAGGACCCAACACCGAGGGAATAATCTAAATAAGGAGATCCCATCACGTAGTCCCTAACCATTCAATAGTCACCCATTATACTAAGTCACTTCCCTATATTTAATTAATATATTACTATATATTAAATTTGATTTCATATACTAATTATACAATACATAAGAAAAATAAAAATAATGGCATCACATGTCACATCCGTCAATTATAATAAATATTATAATTTAAATTATGCATATATAAAACTGGGTATTAAATTTAAGAACACTTGAGAAGAGAAAAGGCGGTGACAATAAGAGGAAGAAAGTGTATAAAGAAAGTTTGAGTGACTCAAAGAGTGAGGGTGATGAGAGTTACTCTGATGATAAGAGTGGAAGTGAGATAGTATTTATGGTTAGGCTAAATGAGAGTGAAAGATTGAATTGAGACCAAATTTTATTAGATAGTGTGGTGACGAAAAATTGAGTGAAAGTGTTTGGTGATAGTTCACTTAGTGGGTCTCTTGGGTTAATAGGAGGAATTTACACACATATATCTAAAAGTCTCAAGATGTTATCAATGATGAAGTTGATGACATTCCATTGGCATTTGATGAATTCTTTCAAGAATTTCTAAAACTCAAAAAGTATAACATCAAAACTTGGGCTAAAGTGAAAGATTTTCAAAATGAGCATGAGAAAAAAGAGAAAGAAAAATAAAAAAAATGCAGTTAGATTGTTTTGAACTCAATAATGTTGTTTATGTTTTAACACAAGAATGTGACTCTTCGAAACCACAAAACCAATTTATTTTGAAAGACAATGGAGAATTAGAACTTAAAAATTCAATTTTGAAAGTGGATTTTCAAAAATTAAAGATTGAATTGGAATATATCAAGGATTTGAAAATTAATAAACTTAATAGAACAAGTGCTCGAAATAGTATTTTATAGATCCATGATCCATGGAAACATAACAATCATGGGATTAGTTTCAAAGATTCATCAAAGATTAAAAAAGTTAAAAACTAAAAATTAAAGGTTGAATGTTCTACTCTAGAAAACAAAGATAAGGAATAAACTCCATTAATTAAAAAGAACGAGGTCGAGTATGAATCTTATTTTGTGAAAGAACGGAGTTGGATGTTCGTTTTATGGTAACATTAATAATGTTGTGCATTTTTTTTAAAATAAAAAGAATTGAAAGAGTTTGACAAAAGTTCAATGAGATAAGAAAGAGATGAGAAGGAATGTGAAAAGGGTTAGAGGTTTACTTAGTAATTTGGGGTTGTACATTTGAGGGTTTTTGTACCATTGATTATTTTTCCCAATTTTGTCATTTATTTCTTGTTTTTGTCCATATTTCTGCATTATGGGGAAAGCTAAAATGCAATCTAGGAAGAGACTTAAGGTATATAGAGGTCCTGATGAGTCTTATCTATCACATGAGTCTCCATCGACTCCAGAACCTTTTAAACATTGTAGACAATCATCGAGTTCCATTGATTCCCATTTTAACCACTGCGAATGATACCCCTAGGATTCATTTTACTAGAGATTTTTTGGTTCTTCACTATGCGTTCGTGATTAAAGAGATACGTTTGTTTAGACCATGTCAAGAGGAGAGAGGAGGGACATTATATTCTATCTTTTATTGGTACTATTTAAGATTTGCCTTTGATTTGACCACATGGCATAGCCATTGATGCTCTAGTTCGTGAAGTTTATTAAAAAATGATTGTCCTTGTTGATAGCACACATGCAGTGCATTTATTTTTTCCTTGTATTTCGATTGAGCTTATTTGTGAGGCTTTTGCTTCTCATTCAGGACTTAAGAGTTGCCTCTATAGCACTGGCTATGATTCATATTGTGATGATGGTGTCACAGTTGATCACGTTGTATAATTTTTAGCAGGATATAGAACTAGTTGGATACGTTCTTTATTTTTTCAAACGAAAATGGATATGTGTTACTCTATAAGGACAAATTCCCAATTGAGTCAATATGTAAGTGTTGTCTTAATTCTGGACAAAACTAATTCAGTCATGGGATCGTAGTTTGTCATATCCTTTCAAGACTATGATTTTCGAGTTGAAGATATAGCGACCCATCCTATGGTAAAGATATCCTCAGTCTCGGTTTTTCATGCCAAGTTTTACATCATCAACATTTCAATTTTTTTCAAGGTCTCTTAAGGTATGAATGCATTTAATATATATATAGACTTGGTTATTTTTTATGGGTGTCATTTTATAAATGTTTTGTCATAACAACTTTATATTTTTTTTCTCAAAAAATCATTTTCTTTTGGGCTTAAACGGCAGTTTTGTATTTTCTAAAAAGTTGATCGAATGAAACTGGGATCTCGTTCGAACGAGATGCCTAGGTCATTTGAATGAACTTCTAATGAGATAAAAAATGAACTTCGTATTTGTTTTTTTTTTAAATGTCATTAGAACGACATCATTCGAATGACTTTTATTTAACGAGATTTGTGCCTATTTATCTTCTGAAATCTGGTTTGAACCAAGTCATTCGAATGGCATTCAAAAGTCATTCGAACGACCTGGGCAATTTTTTGTCATTTTTTTCCAGTTTTTAAATTTAACCTCCCACTAACTTTTCACCATCTTTAATTTGTGCGGGAAATTTTTTTTACAAGACTTTTGAGAATATTTCTACCACTTTTTAGAGAAACAATTCATCATCCATACGTCCATTTTCGTGTTGGTATTTTTATGGTTTAATTTGTAGCAAAACATAAATATAACACCCATAGTTTAGTATGATTCTAGTTTCTTAATATTTTATGTTTTGAGATCATCATGTTGGCATCGGTTTGTATTCTCATCCCAAAAGAGAAGGTTTCCCATGGTGGAGTCTGTGTTTGTTGTGATTTTCAAGGCGTGCATAGGGAGGAGAGGCGTTCATATGTTAGACTGTAGCTGAGCCCCATCGGTGGATTCCAAGACAGCGGTGGATTTCGGAGTTATCAACTAGGCAGACGTAGAATCAAGAATAACCGTCGAAGATTGAGAAAGATTCAATTTGAGGAATTAAGTATTTTGTCTTGTCTATGTAAAACCATACCTAATAGATTATTGGCTGGGTCATCCGAAGTTTTTCTGGTGTGGGTTTTCCTCATACATCGTGGCATTGTGTGTTTGTTTTTATATTTATCATGCAAAATCTCTTAGATGCATATGTAGGTTTAAAAAGATAAAAATTGGTTTAAACACAACATTGGTGTAGTCTTAGTGCTTAATTAAGTTTAGTAATTTAATTAATTTAGTTCAAGCCAAGAAATTTAATTTCAAAATATTCATGCTTTGCTTATTTGTCATTTATAGAAATTGAATTTGGTTTATATAATATTTGTTTGAAAGAAAATTAAATATTTTTTTTGTTGGGTATAATTTTTATTTTATGGAAATTTAAATTTGGGAACCTTAATTGTTAAATTTTGAAGAAATTTTAAGTTTTGTATATGGTGTGGACCATCTCGTATTTAGGATTTTAAAATCGGTGTATCAAACCTTATACTATAAGAAATCACATTCTTAGATTGGTATCAGAGCATATCTTATAATCCATCACCCCTAACAAGTGATATCAAAGTGGGTTACACTAATTTATTGCATGATCCTGTTTTTGAAGGATTTGTTTAGAAAATATGGAAAACTTGTCATTTTTTATAATTCCTATTTTTTATGGTTCTCTTTTTCTTTCACATGGCACCTCTCATGATAGATCCAAAGGTTGAATGTTTTAGCTTTGTTTTCATACACTAGCTTTTGTGCTTCATGATAAATTCTTAATAGTTGTATGTCTGTTTGTCATACTTTAGTCTATGCTTCATCACATAAATTTTGCTAGAATTATGATATATGTATCTTTTATATTTTAATCATTTTCCTTTATCGAGTCTTATTGAAAAGTATAAAAATATTTTGTTTTTCTTTTGATTTGAATTCCTTTGTTTGTTTAAAAATACTTGAAAAACTTAAAAAGATTTTTTTTATTGTGTATTTTGGCTTTACACATTTTGTGTGGAATATCCTTGCGTTTGAATCCTATATCATTCCCCCAATTCCATGGGACTAGAACTTTCGGTTATGAATTTTAATTCTTAAAATGCTATTTATCATTCTTGCAAGAATAAGTTTGATTTTGAGTTTCTTAATGGATTCATTTTATATGCCTCTCACATACATGCACGAGCTCTTTGAACTTTAACTCCACATGTATATTTCAGCTAAGTGAGATGTTCTCCTATCAATTTTTTCATCTACATATTTGTGTGACTATGTAGTATTTGTGCATGTAAGAACCATTTCACGTGATATTTATTTGGACGGTATATAAAAATATATGAGGGTGATAAAAAAAGGCCTATAAAAAGTGTGCCTTAAAAAAATAGTAGCCAAGGCCTATATAGTTTAGTTGGGTATGTTCATTCAAAAGTAAAAAAAAATAATTATTATTTATGAGGGAGTTTGTATGGATATATCAATGGTTTTGCACAATGACAATGTAACCTAGTTAAGCTAATTTTATCATGACACTATTAGTTTGTAGAATCGTCAAAAATCTAAGCTTGTGCGCATTGGGTTTATTTATTCCTTCAGTTCAATTGATCTTGTCACATGAGGCTATATCTAAGTTTGATAAAGTTTTGCATTTAAATAGAACTCCTTGAACAATTTTTAAGTTATTGGGTCATAATTCTTTTGTGTGTAGTTCACACCCTTCACTCCGTTTACTACATTTTTATACAAATAGATTTATAACATATGAATGTGGAAAACTTATTCTATTTTGTGTCTTGTGTGGTGTTTATACCTATATTTATGTTCTTATGCATCATTGGTATCTTTCGAGTATTTATATATATGGTATTATTTGCTTTTGAGTCTTTGTCTTGCTATCTAGTTCATGTATGCTTCTTATTCAAATATGTATCTATCTTGTTGCGAATTTTCTTTGATATCCCATGTTTATATTAGTACATTCAATGTGGTATTTTTTTTGCTATCGCATCATATTTCGTATGGTGTATATTAATTTTTGTGTGGATTAGTTACTCATTTGTTGCCATGTTGATTTATCGTACTTGTAACTCTATACACCATTGAATGGTATACTTATTTTCCATTATCCTTATCCCTTGTTTAATTTAGGGGGAGAATTTGTTTTAATTAGGGAGAAATGAGTTATTTTATTCATGTTTATCTTTGTATATTCCTGAACAAAAAGCGGTAGAAATGGTATCTAAACATGTTATTTGGGGGAGATCTATCGTAAGGGGAGATACAAATTTTTTAGGTAGATCATGTTAGACAAAGGGGAAGGATTTAATAATGAACTTTATATTGCTATATTTTCTATGCATTTGATGGTGTGTTTAAGTGTGCAGGTTTTCTTCTTAAGTGGCAACCTTTCAAAGCAATCAAAGATTCTCATCCCATGTGTCAGTCAAGAATCTGTAATTTTTTTATTTTTGGGTGGGAATGTGTCTTTTCAGATGATCTTGGCAGCCCGTAGGATTTTTATTTTGGTTTTGTCCAGAAATAAACAAAGGTGGAGATTTGTAAGGATAAATTTCTATTTGAGTCAATTTGTAAGTGTTGGATTAATTCCGGACAAACTAACTGAGTCATAGGATAGTAGTTTGTTATATCCTTTCGAACTTGTGAGGTTCGAGTTGAAGACGAAGCGACCAGGACTATAGTAAAGATATCTTTACTGCCAATTTGTTTGTGCCAAGTTTTACGTCATCAACATTTCATTTTTTCCAAGGTCTCTAAAGGTATAATGCATTTAATATATATATATATATATATATATATATATATATATATATATATATATATATATATATATATATATATATATATTGATTTTGTTATTTTTTGGGGGTTTCTTTTTATAAAAGTTTATCATAATGACTTTATATTTTTTTTCTCAGAAAATCATTTTCTTTTGGGCTTAATAAAAGTTTTTGATTTTCTGAAAAGTCGTTTGAACGAACCTCGAATGAGATATTGAATCAACTTCGTATATTTTTATAAAATTTCGTTAGAACAACATCATTCACATGAATTTCATCTAACGAGATATGTTCTTATTTCTCGTCTGAAATATCGTTCGAACCAAGTCGTTCGAACGGCCTGGGGGATTTTTTGTCAGTTTCTGCCAGTTTTTAAATTTAACCTCCCACTTCTCCACTAATGTTTCTGCAGCTTTAATATGTGAGGGGACACAATTTTTTACAAGACTTTAAAGAACATTTCTACCACTTTTGAGAGAAAAAATTCATCATCCAAAAGTCCATTTTTTTGTTGGTATTTTCATGGTTTAATTTCTACCTAAACAGAAAGTTTACACTCATAGTTTAGTATAATCCATGTTTCTTTTTACATTAAGTTTTAAGATCATCAAGTTGGCACCGGGTTCTATTCTCATCCCTAAATAAAATGTTTCCTATGGAGGAGTCCATGTTTGTTATGATTTTCGTGGTGTTCATAAGGAGGGGAGGCTTTCATATGAGTAACAGTAGTTGAGACCCATCCGTGGATTTCGAGACTGTAGTGGATTCCGGAGTTATCAACTAGGCAGAGGTAGAAGCAAGAAGAAGAATCAAGGCTTGAGAGTGAGTAAAGTTGAGGAACTAGGTCGTTTGTCTTGTTTATGTAAAACCATACCTAGTGGATTTGTTGGTTGGGTCGTTCGAAGTTTTTCCTATTGTGAGTTTTCCTCGTACATCACAGCGTTATGTTCTTGTTTCTATTTTTATCTTACAAAATCACTTAGATGCATCTGTAGGTTTAAAAAGATAAAAATTGGTTTACACACAACATTGATGTAATTTTTATGCTAAATTAAGTTTGGGTAATTTTAATTAATTTAATTCAAGTCAAGAAATTTAATTTTAAAATATTCATGCTTCGTTTGTTTCGAATATTTAGAACTTGAATTGGTGTTATTTTATCTTTGTTTGAAAGAAAATTAAATATTTGTTTGGTTGAGTTTAGTTTAGTTTTAATTGTGTGGAAATTAAAATTTGGGAACCTTAATTGTTAAATTTGGAATAAATTTTAAGTTTGGTATATTGTGTGGACCATCTCGTATTTAGTATTTTAAATGGGGATATAAAAGAATATACTCTAAGAAATTACATTCTTATATTGGTATCACAGCATATCTTATAATCCATCACCCCTAAGATACTCTTCATTTCATTTGTTGGTTGTTTAGAGTCTTATGCCTAGACGACGTACTTAGGACTTTCGATATCATATAGGTTGATTATTGTATGATTTAGCATGACATTCGGTGATTGACTATCCAAAGTTCATTATTCAAGTGATGAGGAGGGTATGCACTGATATTGGAGGTTGATCACCAATTACTTATTGTCATTCGGATTTCCTCAATTGATTATAAAGGAGGTTGATTCCATCATTAAAGTTATTTCGAGTGTTAGTTCTTCATATGGAGCAGGCTAGTCTACACGTCGAGCTCATAGACAACCCCTTAATTTGAATACATCAATACTAGCTTCGCCCTAGTATCAGCACCTGTACTTGAGCCCCATGCACACCAGGGTTAGAGAGTGATGATAGATGCCTAGTTTTCCTTTATATATGGACATTTATGTGAGATTCAAGTGAAGATGAGAAATTCTCGGTCCTTATATATGCAACTATTTAATACCATTGACCAAAAGAAATGGAGCTTATGAACGTATGGGGCGTTCATAGTATACTACTTAAAGATAACTGGTGTTACTCCTGGTGTTGCTGTTCTTGTTCCATTATCGACTTATGTACCTCCTATTGATGATGTTGATGAGGATACGATTGAGGCTGGTGATGATCAAAAAGAGTTGAATGTTAATGATGTTGAGTAAATGTCTCATGATGGTTAGATATTATATTTCTATCTCTAGTTTCATTTTACTCGTTCAATTGTACCGCCTATGGTATTTTGCTACATTTGGTATGTACTAGGGTATTTTTTATTTTTTGTTGCTAATTTGATATGTTATCTATTCTTTTATGATTTTTTGGATATACTTTATTGATTATATGGATATATGTTGGTTTATTTATTATTTGTCTTTATCCATATCACTTCTTCTTATATTATTATATCCATGTTATATTCATGATTTTTCTATGAGTTCATGTTACTTGTTAAATTTATTGTATGTCACATATCCTGCTTCAATATTTATAGATTAATAACACTCATCTTCTAGTATTTTCTTTTGAAGATTCATATTTTGATGCACATCTATATGTTCATCACATGTTCCCGTGACATAGCCTTGGTAGTTCACATATCATACTAGTTTTTCTTCACTACTTCTCTTTCTCATTGTTACTTTGATCTGGTACTATGATATTCCCGTTATCTATGTTTTCTTTCATTTGACGTATTCATGTCAAAAAGGGGGAGAAAATTTTATTTTATTTTCTTGTCCATTGTGTTAATAAAGGGAAGTAAGTTTGCCCTTCACTTTGTTACAAAGAGGTAGAAATATCTACGATTAGTGGAGTTGACCCGTACTAGGAGTTATTGATTATATGTGGGATATATTATGTAATGGTAATTATACTACATTATGGTATCATTGATATTATATGATTTTATACTACATTATGGTGTCATTGATAGTAAACGATGTTGCTTCTTATCTCACATCTTCGCGTGTTTTATTTCACGTTCACATGTTGTATTTCATGTATATCACATTGATATTTTTGGAGGATTCCCAAGCATGAGGAGTTTCTCTTTTTTCATGTTATTACTTGGATGATTCTCCTTATTGTTTGATGTGATTTCAAGTATATCTAGGTTGATTTTGACTCCGGCCCATTGTTTAAACTTTACTATTGATGTTTCATTGATCTATTGGATTGATTTGTGCATTAGTCTTTACTAATATCATTATATGGCTAATTATATATGAGTTGGGTAACGAAAATAAAATGTGTTTGGTTTTTGGTTCATGGAATAGCCAAAGGGGAGATTAAAAATTTAAAATTTGTTCAAAAATTTTGGGTACATTATGTGATAAAACATTTTTGTCATTCAAGTCATGTACCCTTATTACATTTGTGTGAGGCATGGTTATTTCTATTAGGTGGAGATTTGAATAAGAAGATCATGCAATCCCCTCGTGAAATCACAAGACTCCTATTGTTGCACACTTGATTTGAAGACAATATCATTATGGTAATTTAGTGAATTGTGTAAGTATAACATAGACATGCATGACGTTTTTATAAAATGTGTGAGTATGTGTAACAACCCATGATTTTTTAGACTGAGAAATTAAATTTTTGGGAAAATAAAATTTAATTTAATTGGAGAATTTTCAAATTTGGAATTTAGGTCCAAAAATAGAGGACATTTTAAAGTATTCCGGATGACGATTTTAAGAGTACCATCGATCCTGGAAGGGCCGAGATAGTCAAAAGGACTGTCATTGAGTTTTATTTTAGTTCCGGAATGTTTTTAAGTCAGTTTGACTCGAATTGGAGTAAACGAGTCATTTAAAGTGTGTATTAACATTTAAAATTGGCTTTATTATTTTAAAAGATTTAAAGGATTACCAATTAAGCCTTCTCAATTGAGAGAAGATAGAAATAGAAGAGAAAGAAGAAGAAGAAGAAGGAGAAGAAGAAGAAGAAGAAGAAGAAGAAGAAGAAGAAGAAGAAGAAGAAGAAGAAGAAAGAAGGAGAAAAGAGAGAGAGAGGGAGAAAGCTTGGAGATTCCCGGCCCAAACGCGACATCGAGGACGATTCAACATCTACAAATCTGAGGCAAGTGTTTAATCTTGCTAAATAATTTATTTGTGTATTTGATTTCATGATTTGTGGAATAAAGAATTAGTTTTTGGGGATTAATATCAAATCCTAAATTTTGGTTTAAATCTTGAAATTGAAGATTGTAATTGGGTTTAAAGGATATAAATGGATGAGATTAGATTTAGGATGAGTTTTAATGTCTAAAAACATGTTCGGGTTAAATATAAAGTGTTGGAGGTTGTATAAAACAAAATTTGGAAACTTTGGGTTTGTAGAAAAATAGCCATTTTCGTGGCTTTCTGAATTGGCCGAATCGATTCGGCCCCACCGAATCGATTCACCAGGTTGCAGAAGCCTTAGGTATTTACGACGGAATCGATTTGCCTCTAGTGAATCGATTCGGAAGGTTGCAGACTCTCAGGTGCCTTGGACCGAATCGATTCGAATGGGCCGAATCGATTCCCTATTGGTCCAAATCGATTCGGAGGTGATTTCAAACCCTTTTTAGTTGGGTTTGTTATTTGGGGTTTTCTCAAATGATGTAAGATGGATGTTTTTGGAGACATATAAAAAGGGGTTTCTCACATATTATGATTTTGGTGACTCCTTAGAATAATTGGGGAGAAATATATCCATGTATGTATTGGAGTTGTGTTTATGGAGATGGTGAGAAACCTCAATGGGTATGGAAATCCTAATATTATATTTAGAGTGAGTCTATATATGACGTGAAGTTAAGAACTCTTAAAGAGAGAGTTACGAGGGCATGGCTCAAAATTTTAAGCCGAGAGTAGTGCTAAATCCTTATGGTAAATAGGTTTCTATTTCGATTAAGGCTTGGGGATCGAAGAGAGAGAGGGGTCACATATCCTTAGAAATGTTTAAATTAAGAAAAAATAGGTAACCCAATGGGAGTAAGAGTTCATAAGATTAATTGAACCGTAAGCGAACTTGGGAACGATTAGATCGTACTATCAACTACAATAAGTGTTAGATTAAATTCTAGTCAGGATAGTTTATACACAATTGAGTGGAAGTAACCATTGGGATTCCAATAATTAAAATGAATTCGAGATGAGTTTGAGGTTCGTAGGCTATTAGTTATGTACATACTAATAGGCTACCTTAGTAAATGAGATATTGAGGTACTTTTGAATATCAATACGATAGGTAGTGATTGTTACCTACACTAAACTTTGGGTGATAACGCTAACATTGGAGATAAACATATATGTTTGGGGGACGATTCATGATAGTAGAAATGAATGAATATGCTTCAAATGAGGGATTGTATTCACATATCGAGGCAAATTAAATGAGTTTGTGGTGACGGCTAGTATATTGAGGATTATGTATAGTTTTAGCCGAATTTATATCTCGTATGCATATGAACGAGAATTAGTTGTTTATATGGTTTTGTGAATATATGTGTATATATCTATATAGATATGAATATATGGATGTATTTATGTTGTGGACATACATGGTATGGATATTCAAACCGTATATGATGGCTTAATGTTGGATTTATATGATTGGATCATATGGATGTATATATATTGTGCATGTGAATGATATATATACTTATGTGGTTAAGCATACCCCACTCATGCTATCATTGGGAAGTTGCGCGCGTAGAGGGTGAGCATCCTGGCTAGAAAAGTAGGGTGTGGATATTCCCCAGTTCATAGTCGTCCTGTGTGTTATTATATGATATATATAGATATATTAGTATGTATTTTTGGGATGAGACGTGGTGGGTATGTTTCGCCTCATTGCCAGTTAGGAGCTATGACCGCTTCCCGGGACGTCGTGTGTGTGAGTCACCACGAGATGGGTTTCGTTTAGTCCCACCATGGTGGCCCCAGTTTTTCTACGTGAGCCGGGCACTGGGGAGATGATAGCACGATGCAGTTTATCGACAATATATATAGCAGGGTATATTATGTGCATGGCCTTGTACATCATATGTAGTATGTACACTTGGCTATTGGATTGAAGATGATATATATCTATATGCGGTTAGAATAAAATACCTATATATATATATATTTATATATATCCTATAGATGAGAGGATATGGACTTTATGGAGTACATCTTGGTTGATTACGGTGTACTAGATGATTGGGGGGATTGATGTATCGTGTTTAAGGAATATTTCGATTACATCATCCCAAGGATATTATTGAAGATTGTAGATGTTTTCATATTGTAGTCTATGATTTAGTAGTTGTATTAGTAGTAGTATTATATGGTATGTATGGCATTATGGATCTCTAAGATCAACATTGTCAAGGAGTACTGTAACGGGGTGGTTCCTTGTTTGGATTTTGCTTTGCGAGACACCCCACGCACAAAACGTAGTGCATTATTGAAACTAGAGAGAAGTTCTGTCAATATTTATGTGTGGCATAATGGATCTCCAGGATCGACATTGACAAGGAGTAGTGTAACGGGGTGGTTCCTTGTTTGGATTTCGCTCTACGAGATACACCACACGCACGAAACGCAGCGCATCGTTGAAATTAGAGAGAAGTTTTGTCAATAATAATTTTTGTATGCATATTAATTAGAAATTAAATCATATGTTTCTACCCACATACATATGGGTAAATTATTAAGATTTATAATTGGTTAAATTATAAACCAGAACCCATTACGCCTAATATGGCATATATGTTTGTAAAAATAATTAAGTGTATTTAGAAAGAGATGGTTTTGGGGTTAGGGTAGTAAGGCAAATCTCGTGGGTGTAGGCTAGGCCTATGACAAGTTAGGTTGTCCTTATAATTGGGGTAATTTAACTAATAAAATTAAGGACGTGAATAGGTGAGCGCCTTTAGATGAGAGGTGAGTTGGTATTCCACGATAGTGCGATTCCACTTTAATTATGAAATAAGTGCACCTATATTTATTATGCACGGTTAACACACTTGATAAATATTTTTCACACTCAGGCTCTGACCCATTTACTTTTCCTTCCTGCTTGTATATATATATATTACTGCAGGTGTCCTACCGCATGGATGCCAGATGACTTTCTATCCAGAGTCTTGGGAGCCGTGACATGTGCGGACTGTTGCAGGATGTATCTTGTAGTCGATTCCTACTTCTTCAAAAATCTAGTTAGGATTCATGTTTTATATCGGGTTTATACCTAAGGGATATTTATATACATATTTATATTTATTCCATTTCAGTTATTATATTGGCTGTGACCCGACAGCTTATTCGGGTCTACATTTGTAGTATATTCTGTTGTAGTTATTTATTTCATTTTTATTCTAGCATTTCTTTTCTCATAGTCCTTTTATGCATCTTTCTTTCCTTCATTCATAGTGTGGGGTTGTGTTATGTAGCATGTTTTAATTAATTTTAACATCTCGCTTATATGATATCAGGTAGTTAGTCCTATATTATATAGTACCGGTAGTTGATGTTGAAACTGGACCATCTGAAACTCCAGATTTAATGTAGTATAGGGATGGACACCCGTTATTATTTTAAGAGGGGTGTTACACATGGTATCAGAGCATCAGGTTCTAGAGTCTTTACGATCAGTGCGAGAGTTATGCGTTCTTCCGTTAACGTTCTTGATACAAAGCCCTACTATTAGGACTGTTGTGTTCACTGCGCTTATCTTCTTCTGTGAAGTGCATTCACTTGATCGACGTTCTGATAGTAGTTTATTTCGTATCAGACGTCACCTAGATTATGTCGTCTAAGATAGGACCATATTAGAGAACTCTAACAGTGGTTCAAGGTGTTCTATAGGTGGTTGAGTAAAAAGGGGAATTTACTCGAATGGCAAACCTTGGACTTAGTAAAGTAAGTCTGAGGAGGGGTATATAGTGTAGTCCTTGGGAGGTTTAGATTGAGAAATTCTTCAACATTTGTTAGGAAACCTGTTATTGGTGACTTTTACCGATGTAAGGCGGGTGGAGTTGTCCCAATATCAGGGTTATCTCCTTCTAGGAAGAGGGAGTAAGAATTTGGAGACTCGGTTTCGTTGTGTAGGACTGAGATATTTTTCAGTAGTTGCCATCATGTTTTATCCTTCAAAATGGTTAGGAATTATTTTGGGGAAGATGTTTCTCTTGCGGGATAAATAGGTTTAGGAATAAGGATTGTCCTGGAAGAAGTAGAGGATTGTAAATAAGGATCCACGGATGAAGTAAAACAAAGGGAGTTTGTTGAGTAGTGATTATAAGCTCATTGTCTTATGGATAGGTTAAGCAGTGTAACAGTAGTGTTCCAATGAGGGAAGGACCTTTTGGGAGGTAATATTTTGGGGTAATGTAAAGGATTTGTGTGGCTGAGAGGTTCAAAGTTGGGTAGATTTGGTTTGAGCGTAGAATTTAGCCCACAGTTGTGCTAGTCTTAAGAACTAGGTAGTGGTTAGAAGTATTGAAATTGTTGAGACCTTGTGTCCTAAACACAAGGTGTTTGTTTGGCGTGTTGGAAGACGTGGAAATTATTTATATTATATTGTTACATAGGCCTTAGGGCAATATCATATATATGAAAATCTTTTATAAAATCTTAACCCTGGTTCAACTCACCTCAATCCCCGACCTAGCTACACAGTAGTGTATTGGGAAAGTTCCTTGTTTGGATTTCGCTAGTGAGACCTCCACCGCACGAAGGCAGCTAGCGTTAGGAATTGAGGAGAGTTTAACCATTGGGAATTTTTAAACTTATATATATATATATATATATATATATATATATATATATATATATATATATATATATATATATAATATGTTATTATAGATTATAGTTGTGATGGTATATTACGATTTGAGGCTAATGGAGCCTAATTATAATTTTACGAGTGGAAGCTCGGGTACGGGGTGTATGGGCCCCCCGGGGTAGTTATTCATTTTAAAAATCTATAGTTCGACGTGAGAACTAGAAAGGATTCAGCATAGTGATCCTAAGGGTTAATGTAAGGACTAGATGAGATTGAGGTTCTAGGCACATCTTAAATTTCGCGGGCAAAATTTCTGTAAGGGGGGAAGATTGTAACACCCCATGATTTTTTAGAATGGGAAATTAAATTTTTGGGAAAATAAAATTTAATTTAATTGGAGAATTTTAAAATTTGGAATTTCGGTCCAAAAATAGAGGACATTTTAAAGTATTCCGGATGATGATTTTGAGAGTACCATCGATCCCGTAAGGGTCGAGATAGTCAAAATGACCGTCATTGAGTTTGATTTCGGCTCCGAAATGTTTTTAAGTCAGTTTGACTCAAATTGGAGTAAACAAGTCATTTAAAGTGTGTATTAACATTTAAAATTGGGTTTATTGTTTTAAAGGATTTAAAGGCTTACGGATTAAGCCTTCTTAATTGAGAGAAGAGATACATATAAGATAAAGAAAAATAAGAAGAAGAAAGAAGGAGAAAAGAGAGAGAGAGGAAGGAAGCTTGGAGATTCCCGGCCCAAATGCGACATCGAGGACGATTTAACCTCTACAAATCTGAGGCAAGTGTTTAATCTTGCTAAATAAGTTATTTTTGTATTTGATTTCATAATTTGTGGAATAAAGAATTGGTTTTGGGGGATTAATATCAAAACCTAAATTTTGGTTTAAATCTTGAAATTGAAGATTGTAATTGGGTTTAAAGGATATAAATGGATGAGATTAGATTTAGGATGAGTTTTGATGTCTAAAAACATGTTGGGGTTAAATATTAAGTGTTGGAGGTGGTATAAAACTTAATTTGGAAACTTTGGGTTTGTAGAAAAACAGCCATTTTCGTGGCTTTCTGAACTAGCCGAATCGATTCAGCCCCACCGAATCGATTCGTCAGCTTGCAGAAACCTCAGGTCTTTACGGTCGAATCAATTTTACCCTAGCGAATCGATTCCGAAGGTTGCAGACTCTTAGGTCCCTTGGACCAAATCAATTCGGATGGGCCGAATCGATTCGCTGTTGGGCCGAATCGATTCGGAGGGGCCGAATCGATTCGGAAACAGGGCATTTTGAAAGATTTTCTTTGTGGTGATTTCAAACCCTTTTTAGTTGGGTTTGTTGATTTGGGGTTTTCTCAAATGATGTAAGATGGATGTTTTTGGAGACATATAAAAAGGGGTTTCTCACATATTATGATTTTGGGGAATCCTTGGAATAATTAGGGAGAAATGTATCCATGTATGTATTGGAGTTGTGTTGATGGAGATAGTGAGAAACCTCATTGGGTATGGAAATACTAATATTAGATTTAGAGTGAGTCTATATAGGACGTGAACTTAGGAACTCTTAAAGAGAGAGTTGAGAGGGCATGGCTCAAAATTTTAAGCCAAGACTAGTGCTAAATCCTTATGGTAAATAGATTTCTGTTACGATTAAGGCTTGGGGACCGAAGAGAGAGAGGGGTCACATATCCTTAGAAATGTTTAAATTAAGAAAAAATAGGTAACCCAATGGGAGTAAGAGTTAATAAGATTAATTGAACCGTAAGCGAACTTGGGAACGATTAGATCGTACTATCAACTACAATAAGTGTTAGATTAAATTCTAGTCAAGATAGTTTATACACAATTGAGTGGAAGTAACAATTGGAATTCCAATAATTAAAATGAATTCGAGATGAGTTTGAGGTTCATAAGCTATTAGTTATGTACATACTAATCGGCTACCTTAGTAAATGAGATATTGAGGTACTTTTGAATATCGATACGATAGGTAGTGATTGTTACCTACACTCAACTTTGGATGATAACTCTAACATTGGAGATAAACATATATGTTTGGGGGGCTATTCTTGATTGTAGAATTTAATGAATATGCTTCAAATGGGGGATTGTATTCACATATCGAGGAAAATTAAATGAGTTTGTGGTGACGGCTTGTATATTGAGGATTATGTATACTTATAGCCGAATTTATATCTCGTATGCATATGAACGAGAATTAGTTATATATATGGATGTGTGAATATATGTGTATATAATTATATAGATATGAATATATGGATATATTTATGTTGTGGACATATATGGTATGGACATTCAAACCATATATGATCGTTTAATGTTGGATTTATATGATTGGATCATATGGATGTATATATATTGTGCATGTGAATGATATATATACTTATGTGGTTAAGCATACCCCGCTCATGCTATCATTGGGAAGTTGCGCGCGTAGAGGGTGAGCATCATGGCTAGAAAAGCAGGGTGTGGATATTCCCTAGGTCATAGTCGTCCCGTGTGTTATTATATGATATATATATATATATATATATATATATATATATATATATATATATATATATATTGGGATGAGACTTGGTGGGTATGTTTCGTCTCATTGCCGGTTAGGAGCTATGACCGCTTCTCGGGACATCGTGGTTGTGAGTTACCATGAGATGGGTGTCGTTTAGTCCCACCATGGTTGCCCCCGTTTTGCTACGTGAGTCGGGCACTGGGAAGATGATAGCACGATGCAGTTTATCGGCGATATATATAGTCGGGTTTATTATGTTCCTGGCCTTGTACATCATATGTAGTATGTACACTTGGCTATTGGATTGATGATGATATATATATATATATATATATATATATATATACGGTTAGAATAAAATAACTATATATATATATTTATATATATCCTATAGATGAAAGGATATGGACTTTATGGAGTACATCTTGGATGATTATGGTGTACTAGATGATTGGAGGGATCGATGTATCACGTTTAAGGAATATTTCGGTTACATCATCCCAAGGTTATTATTGGAGATTGTAGATGTTTTCATATTGTAGTCTAAGATTTAGTAGTAGTAGTAGTAGTAATTGTAGTAGTAATAGTAGTTGTAGTAGTAGTAGTAGTAGTAGTAGTAGTAGTAGTAGTAGTAGTAGTATTATATGGTATGTATGGAATTATGGATCTCTAAGATCGACATTGTTCAAGGAGTAGTGTAACGGGGTGGTTCCTTGTTTGGATTTCGCTTTGCGAGACACCCCACGCACGAAACATAGTGCATTGTTGAGATTAGAGAGAAGTTCTCTCAATATTTATGTGTGGCATAATGGATCTCCAGGATCGACGTTGACAAGGAGTAGTGTAACGGGGTGGTTCCTTATTTGGATTTCGCTCTGCGAGACACCCCATGCAAGAAACGCAGTGCAGCATTGAAATTAGAGAAAAGTTTTGTCAATAATAATTTTTGTATGCATATTAATTAGAAATTAAATCATATGTTTCTACCCAAATACATATGGGTAACTTATTAAGATTTATAATTGGTTAAATTATAAACCGGAACCCATTAAGCCTAATATGGCATATATGTTTGTAAAAATAATTAAGTGTATTTAGAAAGAGTGGGTTATGGGGTTTGGGTAGTAAGGAAAATCTCGTCGGTGTAGGCTAGGCCTATGAAAAGTTAGGTTGTCCTTATAATTGCGGTAATTTAACTAATAAAATTGAGGACGCGAATAGGTGCGCGCCTTTAGATGAGAGGTGAGTTGGGATTCCATGAGAATGCGATTCCACTTTAATTATGAAATAAGTGCACTGATATTTATTATGCACCGTTAACACACTTGCTAAATATTTTTCACACTCGGGCTCTGACCCGTTTACTTTTCTTTCCTGCTTGTGTGTGTGTGTGTATATATATATATATATATATATATATATATATATATATATATATATATATATATATATATATATATATTACTACAGGTGTCTTACCGCATGGATGCCGGATGACTTTCTATCAAGAGTCTTGGGAGCCGTGACATGTGCGGACTGTTGCAGGATGTATCTTGTAGTCGCTTCCTACTTCTTCAAAAATCTAGGTAGGATTCATGTTTTATATCGGGTTTGTACCCAAGGGATATTTATATACATATTTATATTTATTCCATTTCAGCTATTGTGTTAGCTGTGACCCGACAACTTATTTGGGTCTACTTTTGTAGTATATTCTGTTGTAGTTATTTATTTCATTTTTATTCTAGCATTTCTTTTATCATAGTCCTTTCATGCATCTTTCTTTCCTTTATTCATAGTGTGGGGTTGCGTTATGTAGCTTGTTTTAATTTATTTTAACATCTCGCTTATATGATATCGGGTAGTTAGTTCTATATTATATAGTACCGACAGTTGATGTTGAGACTGGACCATCTGAAACTCCTAATTTAATGTAGTATAGGGCTGGCCTCCCGTTATTATTTTATGCGGGGTGTTACAGTATGCTTTAAAAATTGGATGGACAAGTTTATTTTTTACTCAGAGGTTTGTTGAAACTATTTTCGGAGTTGACAATTTTAACTTGGTGCATTTAAAGGAATTTTTTAAATGTTTTGTCCTTACCTGTTTGGACGATCCTTTATTGGTGCCGTGTGCAAAACCCCATTCCCCCGACCAACATTTGGACTCTTTTAGTACTACCTAAAATCTCTTGTTCATCTATTTTAGTACTACCTAAAATCATGCGCACATGAAAAGTCAATCGTGTCCACGGTAGAGATGAATTTCGAAAAAACATCATTATATGGGTCATTTCCCTCCCATTCAACCATATTTCATTTTTACACAATTGAAAATTTTCTTTGCGTATATTTTCGTAATTAAGTGATATTTGTGCTTATTGACCAAACATAAATTCTTCTGAATTTAGGCCCTTAAGTTAGTAATTTTGATATCTTGAACAATGTAATTGAATCATTTTTATCCCATATCAATGTCATTGACTATTTCTAATGAATACCTCGAGTTTTATGTATTTCTTATGGATTTTACAACTATTTAATGCAATAAAAGAAACAAAAAAATTGGAAGAAAGGAAGAAAAGAAAGGAAGACAAGTAAACGGGCAAAAGTGTAAATTTACACCTGGAGTTCAAAATTAAATCCTAAAGGAAAGTTGAAGATCCTTATTTCACAAGAGCAACGGAAGAAACGACAATCAAATCAGAGCTCGAGATCAAAAGTTATGACCAGTCAAAGATGGAAGAAAAAGTCAAACTTGAAGATAATTGGATCGATCCGGTTTATCTCAGACCGATCTGAAATGACACCATTCCAGTAGACCCCGGATTGATGCCTAACCGATGAAAACAGAACCGATCTGATAGCATCCGGACCAGTCCAATGGAAATAAAATAGAACCTATTCGGTTACTGAAAAGAAAACCGATCCGATGGGATCCGGACCGGTCCGACTGTTTCAATTTTTGACAATAATTATGGAGCTCAAGAGGTGCAAATCTTGGAATATCTTGCGCAGCCCATCGACTTTAGCTGTCAATTAGTTCTAGATGGTGTTATAAAAGGCCAAGCCCTATATCTTTTCAAGTGTGTGGAATTTTAGAGAGAGAGTCAGGTTTTAGAGAGTTTTTAGTAAACAAATTTCATATTCTTAGAAAAGCCCTAGTTTGTAGGTTTGGGGAACAAGAATTATTTCTGGATTCAATCATCTCTTTTCCCTACTGCAGATTTCAAGTATCAAATTCCATTATCTTAGTTTATCTCAATTCTATTTTCAATTCCATTATCACTTGTTTTGTAATTTTTGTTTTTACAATGTTTCTTAGATCCAGAATTACATGCATTGTTATGAATTTTTTTTCTCATAAAACCATGTCTAGCTAAATTTTCAAGGGTTTGGGTACATTAACTCATTCGAAGATAAATTACCCATGTATAAAATAGAGGGTAAATTAAATATTGACCAAATCGTGTATGGAAATTATACAAACATAACCGATCTTTTAATCTCTCTTCCCCTAGGTACTTGGGATGTTTAAGATGACTATGCAAGTATAATTGTCTATTTACCGCTTTGTATTTACCTTTGATTTCATATGATGCGGGCTAGTTTGCTCATATATGTAATGCTTAGGATCTATAAAGACTGGATTTAGTCAAAATTTTCAATTTAAAATTCTAGTATTCTATACGGTAATTTACTAAGGTTTGTTTGTTTACGTAGTTTATTTTCATCAATTGTAGATTTCAACCATCTATCATTTTTTCTTTTCTTTTGAGAAACCATTTGAAGGATAAATAAATTTTCCTACATAACTCAAAATTACCAATTTCTGATCCTTGTGGAGACGATCCCGACTTGTTGGATTACTACTAACGCAACAGGTTTGCACTTGAGCCTAGAGAGAACGCACTTTTGGGACAAATTCTTAGTCGCGTTAAGTTTTTGGCGCCGTTGCCGAGGATCGAAAATTGGTGATTCATAGGAAAGTGAATTTAATACTAAAGTGTTTGTCATAAAACAAAATTCTTTAACCTTCATCTCATCTCTCGTAAGATTACATGAAAAATCCACTTCTCAACCAAGTCCACGAAAATCCTATTGCCGAAGCTAGTTTTGAAAATTCTCACACTACCAATTCTACACACTTTTGGGTTCCACCTCCTTCACCGAATAATTCAATCACAACTCGCACTTTGAGTCAAACACCGAGTGAATGTTCGGAATAGTTTGGTAGCAATATGTCTTTGCACGAAAGTGTTAGTGCTGGAGAGGAAGAGTTACCATATCTTCCCATGAAAGATATTTTATTTTCGGGGCGAACTGTTACCCCTGGTTGCATTTTACTCCCGTATAATGCCGGTCAGTTCCACTTTTGGAATGGGATGATTCAAATTCTTCCTACATTCCATGGGATGGATTTTGAGAAACCATATCTCCATATTAGAGAGTTTGAGTAAGCATGTGAGACGTTTGGTGACCAAACTTGCCCACAAGATGTTATCCGGTTAAAGCTTTTCCCTTTTTCCTTAAAGGATAAAGCTAATACTTGGCTATGTTCACTACCTATGAATTCTGTTTTATCCAGGAGAGATATGAAAACTAAGTTCCTATCCAAGTTCTTTACACAACACAAAACCAACTATGTCAAAGTTCAAATACAATCTTTTCGGCAAAATGAGAATGAAGCTTTTGACAAGTGTTGGGAACGATTTCAGGAGTTAGTTAGTGCTTGACCACATCATGGATTTGAAAAACATCATCTTATTTCATTTTTTCATCAAGGGATTACTTTATCATCTAAACAACTTGTTTAGACTATGTGTGAAAGATCATTCTGGGAGCTAGACTCGAGTGATGTTGAGGCTCATCTGAAATATGTAGTGGAGACTACACAAGCATGGGCTGCATCTAACCCCAATAGTCAAAATAAAAATCGGCAAGTGTCCAACTCGTCTGCTGCGTCCGGTATTTATCACTTGGACAAGGACACTTTGTTAGATCGTAAACTGGACCAATTGGAAAAGAGTTTCAGAGACATGCTTGAAGTGCAATTAAGAGAAGTCGCTGGGCCCGTAAAAGCAAGAAAGGACAAAGTGTGTGCCATTTGTGCTTCCGGTCATTCTTCCAAAGGATGTCCTACCATCCCTTCATACAAGGCAATGTACACTGAGCAAGTAGAAGCGATAGGAGGGTTTCGAGGTAATTTTCATGTAGCACAAGGGCATGCATACAATCAATCTTGGAGGAATCATCCTGGGTTTAATTATGGACAACCACAAGGTGGGGTGTCTCCTAATCCATATGTGGCTTTGCCACCACCCCCTCCTCAATTTCAGCAAATGGCTCCTCCGATGCAAAACCCTATGCAGGTACCATCTCCTGGTCCGTATGTCACTTCACCTAGGCGATCCCTTAAGGATAATTTGAATCAATGCATCTAATATCAGAAGGAGAGCAATGCTAAGTATGATTGAATGTTCATAGAAATTCATACTTGCATCTCTAGGTTGCAATCTGCATTGAATACTCAGGAGAAGGGTAAATTCCCAGCTCAAGGCCAAAGGCCTCCTACTCAAAGACAAACTATACTTAGCTCTACATCATCGGAAGTGCCAGAACAATGTCAAGCTTCCACTAATCTATGTAGTGGTCATGTAATTAATCTAGCGCCACCTCCTCCCAGGGAATCTAAAGCTAAAGAAGCTTTAGAATCTAAGGAGACCCCATTGCACATGGATGATAAAGATGATGAAGTTGAATCTGAAGTTAAAGTAAAACTACCCACTGCTGCTCCATTTCCTCAACGCTTGGCACCACCCAAAAAGGGGGCTTCGTGTAATGAAGTTTTAGATCTTCTGAAGCAGGTGAAGTTGAACTTTCCATTTTTGGATGCTATCCAACAAATTCCAGCATATGCCAAAGTCATCAAAGATCTTTTAACTATCAAACGACGACTTAAGGTGAAAAAGAATGTCTTTTTGGCACAAAATGTGAGCTCGGTCCTTCTTAATGATCATCCAACAAAATTCAAGGATCCTGGTGCACCTATAATTTTGCGTGTTATAGGATAAAGTAGAGTTGGAAACGCCTTGCTTGACTTAGGTGCGAGTGTGAAAATCCTTCCATGCTCTATCTATAAACAGCTTGATTTAGGTGATCTTAAACCTACCCGAATCACTCTACAGTTAGCGGATTGAACAGTGAAAGTGCCTCGTGGGGTTGTGGAGGACATGATAGTTCAAGTGGACACATTCTACTTCCTGATTAATTTTGTCATTTGGGACACGAAGACTTCTCCCCATTCAAGTAATCATGTTCCCATAATTTTGGTCCGTCCATTTTTAGCTACTGCTAATGCTTTGATCAATACACGTAATGGACAAATGCAACTAACTTTTGGAAACATGACTCTCGAGACCAATATTTTCAATGTGGCTAATTAAATGGGTGATGAGGACAAAATTCATAAGGTTGATCTTATTGAAGAGGTGGCGTATGAGCACATCGAGAGGATCATAGGTGGAGATGCAATGGAAGTTTGTTTAGTGCAAGGTGTTGAGAATAAGAGTTCCTATACTAAGTTCGAGCGTGAAGTGGAGGAGTTAGTAGCTTGGTTGCAAGAAGAAGTGAGTTTTGAGAAGTTGAGAGATGTTGACTGGATTTCTAGATTTGAGGAATTACCCCTGAGGGAGTCACTTATGATCCCCTCTGAAGATAGATTTCCTAGTCTTGAGTTAAAGAAACTACCCTCTCATGTAAAATATGCTTTTCTGGGAGAAATGATACGTTTCCTGTTGTTGTTTCTTCCAGTTTAAAGAAAGAGCAAGAGGGCATGTTGTTGAATGTGTTGAGGAAGCAGAGGAGTACATTTGGTTGGACTATAGCAGATTTGAAAGGTATAAGTCCTTTGATTTGTACCCATAAAATCCATCTTGAGGAGGAGGTGAAGCCCTCGGGAGAGATGCAAAGGCGACTGAACCCAACCATGAAAGATGTAGTTTGAGCATAAATCATCAAACTGTTAGATGCTGGTATTATCTATCCCATTTCTAATAGTAAATGGGTGAGCCTGATTCACATCGTTCTAAAGAAGTCGGGTATGACCATTGTTGAAAACACTAAGGGGGAATTAATACATCAACGCACCACCACCGGGTGGAGTGTTTGCATTGATTACCGAAAACTCAATGCTGGAACAAGAAAAGACCATTTTCTCTTTCCATTTATCGACTAGGTGATTGAACGAATAGTGGGCCATCCTTAATATTGTTTCCTAGATAGGTATTCTGGATATAATTAGATTAAAGTGGATGTCCTTGATCAAGAAAATATGACTTTTACATGTCCGTTTGGTACGTTTGCCTACAAATGTATGCCTTTTGGGTTATGTAATGCGCCAGAAACATTTCAAAGGTGCATGTTGAGTCTCTTTAGAGACATGATAGAAAAAGGAGCGGAGGTATTCATGGACGATTTTAGCATTTTCGGTCCATCTTTCGAACAATGTTTAGCTAATCTTGAAAGAGTTTTATTCCGGTGTGTGGAAAAGGACTTAGTCCTTAATTGGGAAAAATGCCATTTTATGGTCACTGAGGGCGTAGTTATAGGTCACATAATATCATCTAGGGGAATTGAGGTCGATCGAAAAAAAATAGAAGTAATAGCTGAGTTACCCCCACCAAAATCGCTTAACGATGTGAGGTCCTTTCTAGGCCATGCTGGATTCTACAGGAGGTTTATCAAAGACTTTAGCGCCATTGCTAGACCCTTGAGTAATCTTCTCATGAAGGACACTCCGTTTGAATGGAATAATGCATTCCAAGAATCTTTCAATATGCTCAAAAGCTCCTGATTGGTCACTCCCCTTTCAGCTTATGTGTGATGCAAGTGATTACACGATTATGGTTGTTCTTGGACAAAGAAAAGACAAGAAAGCTCATGTTATTTACTATGCTTGTAGGACATCATCTGGCCCCCAGCTTAACTACTCCACCACGGAGAAAGAGTTGCTATCGATCATTTTTTCTCTCGACAAATTCCGCTCTTACGTTGTTGGGTTGCCCATCATTTGCTTCACTTATCACTTGGCCCTTAAATATCTTCTGACCAAGAAATATTCCAAACCGCCCCTAATCAGGTGGATCCTACTCCTATAAGAGTTTAATCTTTCAATTCAAGATAAGAAAGGAGTAGAAAACATCGTTGCTGACCATTTATCACGACTCTCGTCCAACTTACCTATTAATCCCATCCCCATAGACAAGTATTTTTCGGATGAAAATCTATTTGCTACTTATTCTCTTCCTTGGTTTGCGAATATAGTAAATTACCTTGTCACTGGAGTCATTCCCTCCAATTGGACTCCAAAAGAGATAAGGAAGTTCATTACTTGGTCACGCATGTTGTTTTACGATGATCCATGTTTGTTTAAGTATTGGGCTGAGCAAATCATCCGAATATGTGTACCTGATGAAGAAATTCAAGGGGTAATTCAATTTTGTCATACGGAAGCATGTGGAGGTCATTTCTCCAAGAATAAAACTGCTACGAAAAATCCTGCAAAGCAGTCACTTCTGGCCCACAATCTTCTGGGATGTGAATATGTTTTGCAAATCATGTGATAGATGCCAAAGAATGGGAGCTATTAATCATCGTGACATGATGCCATTGACCCCCATACTTGTCTTAGAGTTGTTTGATTTATGAGGTATTGACTTCATGGGGCCGTTTCCACCCTCTTTCGATTTTCTATACATCCTCGTCGCAGTAGACTACGTCTCAAAATGGGTAGAGGCCATAGCTACAAGGATGAATGACAGTAAGGTGGTGATAAAGTTCATTCAAGAACACATACTTTCTCGATTCGGAGTTCCTAAGGCTATCATTAATGATAATGGCACTCATTTTTACATTTAGTCAATGGAAAAGCTAATGCGAAAGTAAGGGGTCGTCCATAAGGTTGGAATGACTTATCACCCTCAATCGAATGGCCAAGCCGAGCTAGCCAATCATCGAATGGCCAGGCCGAGCTAGCCAATCGAGAAATTAAGAATATCTTAGAAAAGACAGTCGAACCTAATAGGAAAGATTGGTCTCCAAGATTGAATGATGCGATCTAAGCATATCGAACTGCATAAAAAAAATCCCCTTGGGATGTCCCCATTTCGCTTTGTTTATTACAAACCTTGTCATCTTCCTGTTGAAATTTAACACAAAGCATATTGGGCTATCAAAAGGGTGAATTTTAACATGGAAAAAGCTGGTGAAATAGATAAACTTCAGTTGAATAAGTTAGAAAAAATATGCAACGATGCGTATGAAAGTGCTAAAATATCAAAAGAACGAATGAAATGAGCTCACGACAAAATCATACGACGTAAGGAGTTTCATTCGGGACAAAAAGTACTCGTCTACAACTCGAGGTTACATTTGTTTCCCGAAAAATTTCGGTCCCGATGGTCAGGTTCATTCATTGTGAAGGAAGTATTCCCCCATGGAGTTGTTGAACTTGAGGATCAAAAAGGGGGAAACTCATTCAAGGTTAACGGACAACGTCTCAAGCCATATTTGGAAGCGATTGTTATGGAAGCCGACACAATCTGGTTGTCGGACCCATTTGTGTGGATTGACTGAGCATGAAAGGTGAGGTCGTCGCACCCACGACGTGTATGGGGTGAAGGTTGTGAATAGTAGTCATAAGATGTTAGGATAGTCATAGTTGTGTGTCACTATCAGAGGTGGGAATACAACATAGGTATCGGGAATGTTTCGAGTTTTGATGAGAGTTTTGAGGCCCAATTACATTGAAGAGAACTTTGGGGTTGAGAAATCAAGATGATAGTGACCCCTTAAGTAAAGCAGGAAAAAAGCAGGCCTTTTTACATACCGGACCAGTTCGACACAAAAAAAAGGAACCGATTCGGTATTAAAAAGAAATAAATAAAAAAGGAAAACGAACCGGTCCGGTCCAGTCCGGTCTGAATCTGGATTCATCCAGTCGTCTGCAGGCTGTGTACTTTCCCGAGGTTAAAACCTCTTCAATCCACACTCCAGCCTATTCCCCAATCCTCTCCTCTTCCTAAAAAATACATCCCCCCTTATTTCCCCCCAATTCTTCCCCCTTACCCACCATCCATCCTATAAATAACCACATACCCTTTCCCATTTCTTTCACACCTCTATCTCCACTCTCCTCTCTCACTTTCTGTCCAGTTATTCAAGTTACAATGGCTGCTCCCTATAAATATAATTCAGCTGAATTTTTACCCGATGGCAATGGCGAATATCGTTCACGCCATGTGGGAAATTGGTGTCGTCATTTTTTCGATCTGAGGCGAAAAATACACATTGAACGTCATGTTCTTTAGGATCAGCTTCCTAATTTTGTCACTGGCATGTTCATGTCCCAAGGATGGTGCATATTTTTCAATGAACCATACGAGGGCGTATAGGAGAATGAAGTTCGTCAATTTTACAGTTCGCTCGCCCGTACCGCCGATTTCAAATCAGAAGCCTTTGTCGACTCGACACCGATACCGTTCTCGCTTGAACTTCTGGCTCAGAAACTTGAATCTAAAGGTGTGATGATTCCTGCTCAATTTACCTATCCCATTCATGATCCCGTTGTTTACAAAGATGTTTGCATGTCTCGCATTGCGCTGAGTTCGGTTTGGAATACCGAGACTTATCATGTTGGTCGGTTACCCGACAAAGCACGTATCACTTTTCACATCATTTGTGCCAAACTTTTGCAAACTTCAAATGGTTCACCTATGAGCCCGCGTCAAGCTACTATGGTGTATCACCTGTTTGACCATGCCACTATAATCAATTTGTCCTACATGATTTACAATGATATCATTTGTGCGGCGCTGGACAAAAAGGGTAGGGCCCCTCTTCCTTACGGTCGTCTCATTACCTCCTTTCTTAAGGATGTCGTCATTGTTCCCCCGCAAGATCTTATTAACTTACCCAAGCCACTTGGGCAAGAATCCCGCACCCGAAGTGACAAGAAAATCCAAGTGATCCGTGCGCGTCGAGGTGACAGTGATACTTCGGGTGATGAGGATGCTCCTGAGGAAGAGGTTGTTCCTGATGATGATGTGGAGATATAAGAAGGTGAGGAGGAGGAATATGATGAAACTGCTGATCCTGATTATGTTCCGATTGGTACGGGTCTCAACGAGTGAGTTATTTCTCTTGAGACGCATTTTGACGGGTTTATGTGCTCATACCAACAGGACACGCGTCTGATGTTGCGTATACATGCTGATTTTTATCGACTCCAGTTGGGTCCCGAACCCCCCTTCCTGCATATTTTTATGATTCGTATGACCCCAGTACCCCCAGTAGCTCCCACTACCCACCATCCCCGTAAGCAGCCACGTTGGAACGTGTGAAAGTTCTCACCCCTCTGGCTATGTTATGATATGGTGTCCTGTTTTTTTTTTTTTTTTGTTTTTGTTTCCACAGTTGGGTTGTACTAAACAGTTTTTATTCTAGTATTTTGCTTGTTTTATTTATATCACTCCTTATTTCGTCTTGTTTAGCTTGATCGTCCTTTTGATTGTAGACAATGCAAAAGACTAAGTTAGGGGGATGATAATTGTGTATTCATAAAACTTCGCATATATTAAAAAAAATTGAAAATTGTTGAAAAAAAATAAGCCAAAAATATTTTTCTTCAAAATAAATAAAAAATAGAATTTAAATTTATCAAAAAATGTCACCTTTATTCTATTTAAAATCTCAAGTCGCAAAAATTGAATTCACTAAGGCCAAATTAACCGAAAATGGAAATTGAAAGAAAATTGACGACTTAACGAATAAGTGTGGAGATTGATCAAACCCGGTGAGATTTCGGGCCTTTCAATTTTTTTTGAGTTTTTAAATCAATCCCAGTTTATGATTAAATAAAAGTCCTTTTTATCAATTTAATAAGTCGTTGATGATCTCAATCATTTGTTTTGATCGGTTATGGGAAATGTGTGAAATGTTGTCTTGAAATTCGTGCTAAATAAATCTCTAAACTTAATTAATTTCGAGAAGCATATGGTAATGTGATTAGCAATTTGGACAATGAAGTAGGCCCTCTTTTGTTTAACCCAAAAATATTAGCCATAATAAAGTTGTGAAAAAATTATCCCTTTGTAACCCACTTTGAGCCTAATAAAATATTTCCGTTTCGTTCGATAAAGCCCGAAAAACCCAAATAGCCCGGAATTGTGAAAAAATGGAAATTCATCAAGTAAGTCCAAAGTGTGTAATAAAAAAAGGGTAAGAAAAGAAAATTTGAAAAAAAATAAAAAAAAATGAAAATAGAAAAAGAAAGAGAAAAATGAGCAAATGCCCGAAAAAGCACTAATGGACGTCATAAGGACATTTTCCAATTCCGAACATTCTGTCCATTCCCATTTTTATCCTTTACACTTATTAACCCGAAAAGTCCTAACCGAATCCGAATGGAGAAATTAATTCCTGCATGGAGAGCTAAGACATGAAAAGATAATAAAAGAGATTAAAATGGTGTGATTAAGAGATGACGTTTCCTGTTTCCTAATAATTGTATTCCGATGATGAGATATTTTCACCATATATTTCCTTCGTTTTAATTTTGTATGCGTGAATTTATGTCCATTATATTTACTCTTTATATCATGCATACCGAGAGAAAAAAATCAGAATCCGAGTGATTCGTTTGTGAGTGCATCCGTAAGAATTTGAATCAAAACGAATTTTTAAAAAGTAACGTAATGCTCAATCGGTGGAAATTTGAGGTTTAATTTCTGGCTTCCCACACACACACTCTGGTTTGAGACATTTCAAATATGAATTGATGGTGATTATTTTTCAAAAACTTTAAATTGTACAATTTTTAAGCATTTTGATATTTAATTGAGTCAATAAAAAATTTTGTGAGTGTATTCACTGCAAACCCTCACGAGACAAAACTCGTCCTACTAGGGTAACCTAGGGGTTTAAAGTCTTATTGCATACGTTCAATGCAATCGCATGCCTACGAAAGTGGAATTTCAATTAAATAAAATAAATCTCAAAAATAAAACTTGGGTTAGCTTCATTTACATTGCCCGGGACGTGAAAAGTTCTAAGTTAGGGGGATTTGACCAAGTATAAATTCTTCTGAATTTAGGCCCTTAAGTTAGTAATTTTGATATCTTGAACAATGTAATTGAATCGTTTTTAACCCATATCATTGCCATTGACTATTTCTAACGAGAACCCCAAGTTTCATATATTTCTTATGGATTTTAGAGGTATTTATTGCAAGAAAATAAAGAAAGAAACCAGAAGAAAGGAAGAAAAGAAAGGAAGACAAGTAAAAAGGAAAAAGCGTAAATTTACACCTGGAGTTTGGAATTTAAGCCTAAAGGAAAGTTAAAGATCCTTATTTCACAAGAGCATCAGCAGAAATGACAATCAAATCGGATCTCGAGATCAAAAGTTATGACCAGTGAAAGATGGAAGAAAAAGTCAAACTTGAAGATAATCGGATCTATCCGGTTTATCTTGGACCGATCCGAAATGACACCATTCCATTAGACCACGGATTTATGCCGAACCGATGACAAAAGACCCAATCCGATAGCATTCGGACCGGTCTAGTGGAAATAAAAAAGAATCGATATGGTTAAAGAAAAGCAAACCAATCTGATGGGATCCAGACCGGTCCGACTGTTCGAATTTCTGGCATTAATTATGGAGCTCAATAGGTGAAAATCTTGGAATATCTTGCGCATCCCATCGATTTTAGTTGTCAATTTGTGCTGTATGGTGTTATAAAAGGCCAAGCCCTACATCTTTTCAAGTGTGTGGAATTTTAGAGAGAGAGTCAGATTTTAGAGAGTTTTTAGTAGACAAATTTCATATTCTTAGAAAAGCCCTAGTTTCTAGGTTTGAGGAACAAGAATTATTTGTGGATTCAATCATCTCTTTTCCTTAGTGTAGATTGAAAGTATCGAATTCCATTCTCATATTTTATCTCAATTCTATTTTCAATTCAATTATCACTTGTGTTGTAATTTATGTTTTTACAATGTTTCTTAGATCCACAATTACATGCATTGTTATGAACTTGTTTTCTCATAAAACCATGTCTAGCTAAATTTTCAAGGGTTTGGGTACATGAACTCATTCCAAGGTAAATTACCCATGTAGAAAATAGAGGGTAAATTAAATATTGACCAAATCGTGTATGGAAATTATACAAATATAGATGATCTTTTAATCTCTCTTGCCATAGGTACTTGGGATGTTTAAGAAGACTATGTAAGTGTAATTGTCTATTCACCGCTTTGTATTTACCTTTGACTTCATATGATGCGGTCTAGTTTCCTCATATATGTAATGCTTAGGATCTATAAAGACTGGATTTAGTCAAAAATTTCAATTTACAATTCTAGTATTCTATACGGTAATTTACTAAGGTTTGAGGGATTGTGCCCCACCCTATTTTCTCCCATATTCATATCTTATTTCTTACAATTTTTAGTCTTTTTGTTCATGTAGTTTATTTTCATCAATTGGAGATTTCAACCATCAATCATTTTTTCTTTTCTTTTTAGAAACCATTTGAAGGATAAATAAATTTTCCTACATAACTCTCAATTGCCAATTTCTGATCCGTGTGGAGATGATCCCGACTTGTCGGATTACTACTAACGCGACAGGCTTGCACTTGAGCCTAGAGCGAACGCACTTTTGAGATAAATTCTTAGTCGCGTCACTTATCTTTTATACAAAATTCATTTGTTACTAACAAAAATATTCAAATTGAGATCTATACCATGAGTTCTGTGTTTTTGTGACTGAATGAAGAGTGACTTTGTTCATATCATCATTGGACTATTCAAATGAAACGTCTACTTTTGTATTTCATAATCTAATACTCCTAGATCTAAAATAAGAGACACTTTGATTCATTGGAGGAGTTTAACAGAGACGTTGATTCCAAGGAGGATATTAAAGTTCCCCATTCACATCATCGAGCTCGCTGTGGATTTCTATTTATCTAGGGGGAGAAAGTTAAACATTCATATGTAACTACATGAGAGTGCTTGTGTGAGGGGTATCTTCTTTCCTTGTGTAAAAGCTCTTTTTAAGTAACAAAGAATTTAGAGTGCATCGAGGTTTTTTTTAACCCTTTATGGGGGTTTTCCTCACAATATATGTCATGTGGATGTTTGTCATTGTTATTCTATCAATAACACACTTTGAATCATACATAATAAATATATCACACATAGATCTAGTGTAATGGATTAAAATCAAAATTAGGTTCTAATTTCTAATTATCCTCTTTAGATCTGCCTAATAAAACACTTTATGTGTTTAATTCAATACTTATTTCACATCATTTAGTAGAAACATGTATTAGGAGAATTGAATTTGCAAGAAAAACTATTTTAACCCAAAATTTAACCATGATATGCGATCAAACCTATACCCCCCCCCACTCACACCCCCGAGATTTTGTTTTAGGTTAAACACTTGGTTGATAAACACAAATCCTCTATAATTCCTTTGGAGTTTTTGAACTTGCACTCTCTGAAACTGAATGTCTTTAAACAAATTGTACATAAAGACTTAACCCAGTGCACCCCCCCCCCCCCCCCCAACACACCCACAAAAAAGTAGGACTGAAAATTTAAAAAGTAAACTTGTTCAGGGTCTACAGACCTTAGATTCACACTTAATTTGAGGGCTACTATTTTAGAGGAACGTATTTATTTTACAAAGGGTCCTAAGACCTCTGAAATAATATTCAATGAGGATGAAAGCCTTAGGATAAAGAAAAGTTTTTTTAGGGTCCTAATATTTTAAATCAGAAGTCCCATAATAAGTTTTAAGACCTCAAGACTTAGATTTTTTTGAAATCTAAAGTCCAAAAAGGGTTTTAAAATCTCTGGAGTTAGAATTTTAAGTTTTGGAGTCCATAGGATGAAATCCTTTTGCCATCAATCTGAGGTCCCACAATGGGTCTTAAGACCTCCAAAACATCTTAATTAAAAATAAAAGCCTTAGATAGTTGGGTCCTTACACCTTTACTTATGATACTATAATTAAAAATAATTTTTTGCATATGAACACTTAGCCCCTGAAGAATTTTTCAAAATGGAAGTTTTTTCTAAGTCTCATAATTTTTAGCCGTGGTTTTGAAAGAGACTTTTGATTTTAAATCCGGACTTCTGAAAAATGAGGTTAAAAAGGATGGTTTGTTTAATACCCCGTATTTTCGTAGTAACTAACTAATTTTTAAATTGATTATATTTGCATGTGACATGTGGTATGTCACTCATTACATCTTTTGAATGTTGTTATGTAACTCTTATATATAATCGTATTGGTGTTTCGTGAAATAACACTATAATATATGATAACACATTAATTAAATATTGGAACTTACTTAGTATCATGTACAACTTTGGAATAGTTAGTGACTTTGCCTTGGGGGTTTCATTATTTTGAATATCCCATCTATATCATGTTCCATCAATTGTGACTATTTTCTTATAATACTGAGTGATTGTACAAATATAGCACCCTATCACGGATGTTACTCAGGCATGCAGAAGCTTATAGGCCACGACCTTACTCAATATAGGGTGCGGCCCTAATCAGCACGGTGTGGCACCCATATCTCTAGCCTCACTAATAGGGTGCGGCACCTATAGTTGCATAATGGAGCCTTCTGCTATGCTGGATACAGCCTTATACTATGAAGGATGTGACACTCAATATGCTTGCCTTACAGGTCGCATCCCCCTCATTCACAACTACTTCAGACTTATATGTCCCATGCTCAGGGAACATGGCACGACTCACATACCTCCTATAAATAAAGGTCCACACCTCGAGATAGTAGGTCAGATTCTACAATATCGGGCGAAGCCTTGCCAAATTCTCTTTACACAACCACAAAATACAGCCTGGGGGCTACACACCTACATCGTATTCATATCTCTGGCACTCCCGAAATCGCTACGACCATGTACTCTCCTTCATTCTCATACTTGTACGCCTCTTTAGGCTTGATAATATTGTACAATGCAATGCATATAATGAGAATGGAGAAAGACAGTGGACATAGTCCTCTTTTTTAGGCTGAACCAATCTATATCTTGCCTTCTCTCTCTTTTTACTAGTTATATCCGTTTATTATAATTTACACTTGATTTGCTGGCATGAGAACGACTAGTGGACGTTTTCTCGTTTCAACACCAAGTCACATATAATTAATCAATATTTAGAGTTTAAGTAATTCAACTTGTATTGACTTACAACTTAAGTTAATGAAGTAGTTAATTTAATAAAATTTATTAGATCTCATAGTTACTTTAAGGAACTCTAAAATGTCCTTTTTTACTTCATATATTTGGGTTTAAGCCCATTGGGTTGTTACATAAGTTGGGAAGAGCTTTATACCATGTAGAAGGTTGTTTGGGCTCACTAGGTTAGAGCTTAGGTTAGGCCCAAGGCCAATTTCATGGGAGGTAGGTTCATAAGTGTGACACCCCACTTAAAATAATAATGGGTGGCCAACCCTATACTAAAATAATCACGAATCTCAAGTGGATCATTCTCAGCATCTACTGACGATTCTAAAATAAACACGGCTAACTACCCACTACCACAAAAATGGGGTATAACAAAAATTAAAACATTTTATTTACATCTCTCAAACAAATGAAGCAACTACTAACCAACAACATAACTTATAATTATGATAGGAGATACACATATGCTCAAATAGTATAAAAGAGACTAATTTAAGAGTAAAACAAAATGTACGAAATGAAATATGCGAATATGTTGTCAGCTCACAAACAATACAATAATTTAAGAGAGAAAAATATAAAAGTGCTACACTACGATACTTGGGTATAAACTCGATACACAAACTGAATCCTAATCTAGGTACACGAAAGATAGGAAACGACTATAACAAAATACCGCAACAGTCGCTACTGCCACAGCTCTATGAATACACCGGATTTATAACATGAATGGCGTCCTTGCAGAGGACCACCTAGAATAATACAATATATATATACATAGCAAGAGAAAATATAAATGGGTCAGAGCCCGAGGTGTGAAAAACATTTTATAGCAAGCGCATTAAAATGCATAATAATTATAAATGCATTATGACATGATTAAAGTGGAGTCGTACTCTCCATAAAATTCAACTCACCTCTCAACTAGAGAGCGCAGCTAAACATATGCATATGATCTCCCAATAATTTCGCAAATCTATGGAGGGGAAAACTAATCTAACTTACACCCAAAATTTATACTCAATTAAAATCCATCTAAATCTTCTCTCAACTACTATTATTATTATTCTCAAATAATATCCCACTTTCCAAACATATAAAATATACATAAACATTCTCTTCTACTAGAATTTATAATTTTCTAGTTATCACATAAATATGTATATGAGTTATTAGCATCTAAGTGCTAAGGACTAAACTTATCCAAATTCTTAGTACTGCACTACATTTCGTGCGTGGGACGTCTCACAAGCAAAATCCAAACAACCCGACACACTACTCCTTGGAAGTATTGATTATTAAGATTCATTATGCCCTCAATGCATGATGGGTGTAACCCAAATTCTTATTATAATGTGATTAATTAATTATTCTCAATTCTCAATAGGGCACGGCATTTCGTGCGTGGAACGCCTCTTAAGAGAAATCCAAACAAGGAACCCCCCGATACACTTCTCCTTGGCACTATCGATTGTTGAGATATACTAATATAAATATGATAACTAAGGACTAACTTCTCCCCACTACCAACATTGCGCTGCGTTTCGTGCGTGGGACGTCTCGCAAGCGACATCTAAACAAGGAACCCCCCCCAATACACTACTCTTGGGAAATCTTGGTCGTTGAGGTCCATTATGCCCTCGATACCCAAAGTGCTATATCTGCACATATAATTATTTACTCTTCATTTTCACTTTAAATGTTCATCACATGATTAGTCCGATTAAAATCTCCCAGAATGAGATTCAATCAATCTTTTAATATCTCTTTACTCTAGAGATAAATGATATCACATAATCATATACAATTAATATACCATTCAGACAAGTATAATAATAATCATCATAGCAACCTATAACTCGAGGATGTAGGTTCTCAATGCTATCATCTACCAGGGCATCACTCACATATCATCCGGGGTACCAACGGTCGGAATCTCACACTGCCTTGGCAAAAACCATATCACAACGTATGGGAAGCGGTCATAGTTCCTCCCCGAAAATGAGACGTAACATACTCATCACGTCTCACCCCCTAAAAAAAATCACACAATAATAAATGATAGCTATGACAGGGGTACTATACGCGCCCTGGTCCTCAAGCCAAGGGCCTCACCGACATCGCGCAACTTCCTATGATAGCATAGAGGGGGTATGCTTCACACACACACACAGATATATATATATATATATATATATATATATATATATATATATATATATATATATATATCAATCACACAAGATATATATGCATCACCACATCATATAAACGTATACCATAAAACAAGGTATATATATCACACGATTTACATACTCATAGTACGCTCTTAGGCGTAAATGAAATAATACCATTATTTAGTATATGTTACTCTCGATATACGATTGGTTAATAACTGACATAACTTCCCCACTTAGTATCCACTATACTATTTCTCACTTGAAATTCACACATCACTTCTATTTGTATGAATCGTCACTCAATTCTATTTACGTTGAGGATATTATCTATATCGTAATGCACCACGATCAACATTTATCATTTATATGAAACATCTTCCAATTCAATTTACGTTAAGGATATTCTCTATATCCATATGCACATCTATCAACATTTATTATTTTCAATCCATAATATGGTTCAATCAATCATATAAACCTTTCAACTTATCCTATTTGGGATTTAATTCTACAATCCATTATCACTAAGGGCATCCTAACTCTCTCTCTTATAAATTCATAATTATCTCTAAATATAATTCTCAATGATAGTGGGCTTCCCCACTAGTCGGTGCGATACTCTCCAATCGGTATTCTCTCGAATTAAGTCAATATGACTCCAATAAATTCTCATAAGGGAAACTACCTAAAAGTATCCAAAACACACTTCTCATAACTCATATAGAGATTCCGAATCGATAAACTCAAACGAAACTGGACGAAACTCTCTCCATAAAAACTCCCCCAAAACAGCCATGTTTCGAAATCGATTCAGGCCCAATCTGAATTGATTCGGCCCTGCGAATCGATTCGGCCTGCAAGGCGAATTGATTCGGGTCAAAAGACCTTTTAAGATGGAACATTCTGAATCAATTCATGTTGGGGCCTAATTGATTCGTCCTGTTGAGCGTCTATGAAAATGGTGATTTTTGTCCAAAATCCAAAATCCCCAAAATTCATATTTCTCATAATCTAACCGTATCTCTTCAACCCAAACATATATATAACACCAAAATTCATTATATAACTCAATCCAATTGATTCTTCCTATAAATCATGGATTGACCAAAAAAACTAAACTTTTCTCTCTTTCTCTTCTTCTCTCTATTTCTCTCTTTCTATCTCTTTATCTTAATGAGATTTAATCTCAAGTAAGCTATTAAGCCTTATCTTCCAAAATATACAACTTTAAGTGATTATACACGCTTTAAATGACTCAATAACTTTAATTCGAGCCAAACGAACTTAAAATATTTTGGAACCCAAATAAGACCCAATTACAATCATCTCGACTATCTTGACCCTTTGGGAAACAACCGCACCCTCAGAATTGTCATCCGAAACACCTTCTGACATCTTCAAATTTTGACCTCAAATGAAAATTTAATTATTCTCCAATTAAATTAATATTTATTTCTCCCCAAAATAAATAAATTGTTGTCCCAAAAATCTCGGGGTATTATAGACTTCCCCACTTATAAGAATTTCGTCCTCAAAATTAAGCTAAACCTAATACTCCAAAGATCAACTAGTTCCTACTACACTTAACCTCACTAACACTATACCCAAACCTCTATCTTCTCATGAAGAATTTATTTTTAAGTTTTATAAAACCAATTATAACTACTAAGGCGCCCATACACCCTTTATCTGAGATGTACTCGTATAAACATAATTAGGCTTCACTTGCCTACAATAGTACAATAACTATAAATATATAAAATTATACTAACATACTAATAATATAACAATTTTGAAAATTCCAAGGATTTAACTTCTCTCAATTCCTGTCATTCGCTACTATCATGCGGGGGAGGTCTCTAAAACGAAATCAAAACAAGGAACCCTCCCAATACACTAATAGGTAGCGACGATGGGGATTGAGAGTTTGTTAGATCGGGACTAGAGTTTAGAAATGTTTTTGTATAAATCATTTTTGATATTGCCCAAAGGCCTAGAAAAAGTTTATTTTCAAAATAGTTTATTTTAAAAACGGTTTATGTCTTTCGACATTTAATTAAAATAACCTATGCTCATGACAAAAAGTTTTAAGAATTATCATACTCATAATAATATAGTTCTCAAAATTAGCATAATTATGAGCTAAAATCTCTCAGTCAATAATAATCTACTAAATTCTGAATCATTTGAGTCATAATCTCTCTCATCATAATAATATATGGCCATACACTAGCACGACTATAAAAAAAAATAACTTTACCATTACTACTTAACACATTACAACCATTTGTAGATTCACAACAAAGTTATAGCTCTCTTTCTAGCACATTACAAAATAATCTATTTTCTCAAAAGATAATAATATAAGAGCCTCACTTTCTCAAAATCCCTTTCGGGTCATTCCATACACAATAGGGTTATAGCACTACACTGACATAACTTTCTCACATACTATATTCCCAAAGTCTCATATAGCATAATCCTATTCACAAAGGAAAATAACTTACATCGTACCTCTCTAGTCCGATTTCATCTCCTCACCATTGGGTTCCCAAACAAAGTCCACTGGTCTAAAATGACCTCGAATCTGCTCTAAGGGTTGCACCTCCAAAACATCCTCAAAATGTGGTCCTTTCCTTCTTTTAGGATAATCTCTATTTCTATGGACTAATTCTTTACAAAAGAAACATATACTCGCAAATCCTCTCTTCTCATCATGAGGAACATAACACTATTGTGACCCTCTATAGTCCGACTTATACCCACTGGCATTACTGGCATTATCTTCGCTAGACCTACTTGATGAACCTGAATCTCTAAAGTTCTTACCCCCTTGTGAACAAAAACGATACTCATAACACTATAGCAGTGCCGCATTCACTACCTCAGCAAAAGTCACTAACGCTGGGTTTTGTACAAATACTGTCGAATTTGACCATTTAAACCTCGAATAAACTTCGATATATGCTTCTCTTCCATATTCACCTCCTCGGTGACTAAATTTGCCAATCGATTAAATTCTTCTTCATACTTGGCCACCATTCAATTACCTTGAAACACATCCATCAATTTCCTCTTCATTTCCTTCTGAATCGCGAAAGGAAAATACCTTCGGTCAAAGAGTTACCAAAAATATGTTATGGGCAATGTATCACTCTATTCAAATGTGGTGATAGAATCCCACCAATGGAGTGTTACACCCTTCAACTTAAAGGTGGCTATAAATTGCTTCTGCACCTCACTACACTCAACTATACGAAGGTGCCTTTGCATACTATTCTTCCATCGACTTGCAGCCATCACATCAACACCTCCTGAAAACTCTGAAGGATTCCCCTTACTAAAATATTCCCACACTCTTTCCCACAAAGATGGTCCTGAATGGGTTTGGGATGCTTGAACTGTAGGTTGATGCACCGTCACAAAAATGGCAGCAATTACTGCTTGTGGCATAATACTGGCAACTTCATCTGTAGTCATAATCCTTTGAGGCATTTGGGGTTCCGCACTCTCATCCCCTTTATTTGCCCTATCTGAACGAACTCTCTTCGGTGGCATCTGAAACAAGAACAATTGTATCAGAATTCCTTTCAATCATTTTCTCATCACAGAAGAAAATATGAACGTGTGAACACAATAGTCCTAAAATAGGGCTCTATGCCAAGAACGCTTAAGGAAGATTACAATAAACCACACAGATCCTAAATACACTAGAACCTGATGCTCTGATACAACCTGTGACACCTGCTTAAAATAATAACGGGTGACCAGCCCTATACTAAAATAATCAGGAATCTCAAGTGGATCATTCTCAGCATCTACTGACAATTCTGAAATAAACACGGCTAACTACCCACTACCACAAAAAGGGGGTATCAAAAAAAATTTAAAGCATTTTATTTACATCTCTCAAACAAACCAAGAAACTACTAACCAACAACATAACTTCTAATTATGATAGGAGATACACATATGCCCAAATAGTATAAAATAGATTAATATAATAGTATAACAAAATGTACCAAATGAAATACCCGAATATACTGTCGGGTCATAGGCAATACTATAATTTGAGAGAGAAAAATATAAAAGTTCTATAGTACGACACGTGGGTATAAAACTGATACACAAACTGAATCTTAATCTAGGCACACGCAAGATAGGTGTAACAACCTATCCTTTTGGAGACGATTAAATTCCATGATTAAATATAAATTGGCAATTTGGGGAATTTCCCTAAATAGTAATTTTTGGGATTTTTGAGGATTAAATGGTTTTCGATGGAAGTTGTAATTACTTTTGGGACTAATTAGGTCGAAGAAATTTAATTATATTTTGCCGTGGAGAAAACTGACAAAAAGGTAAAATTTTAATTAGAAAACCCACATAAAGTTATTTTGGGTTGAAATAGTGATTTGCAGTTAAGTACCTGGGATGAAAATTTCGACTGCGCCATGAGTCTCGGAATGTCCGAGATAGTCGGAAAAGAGTGTCCGATTTTCAAAAATGAGTTTCGGCTAATTTAAGAGGTAAAAGTAACTCGTAATTGGGTAAACGAGCCATTTTTGGGTTTTAAGGGTTAAAACCCCTTTCTTCCTATGTAAAGAGGGAGAGAGGGAAAGAAAAGAGAAGGAAAGAAAGAAAAGAGAGAGAAGAGAGAGAGGAGGAGAGAAATGGAGATCTCGGGCCAACTCCGTCGGATTCGACTCGAGGACATCGGATTTTATCCACGAGGCAAGTGTTTACTTGCTTTATTTGTTTTTTTGCATAAATATCTCATACCTTAGTTTGGTAAAAACAAACCCTAAAGGTTTTGGGGTGAATTATCGTGGATAAAACGAGTTTTTGGAAGTTAAAACAATTAAACCCCAATAATATTTCAAATTGTGGAACTTAGGTTTTAACCTAAATTGATTGGGGATTTTGGGTTCTAGGATGTTTAGAACCCTTAATATATGTGTATTTGTAGTTGGTTGAGGTTGTAGGACGTTGGGTGAGGCGACATAAGCTTGGGAGAAGCTTTAATGGCTGAAATCGTCTCGGAGAAGACGATGAGTAGTAACCCGTCACTTTAGGGGGACTTTTTGGCCAGGAAAAGAATTGATTTATCTTTCGTCCAAAACATGAAAGTTGTAGATATTTTCGATACGGTCGCGTGGCGCCAACCAAGTATTTTTCTGATTTTTCTACGATTTGATATTATTTTTACGAGATGGAAGCTCCGAGTTGAAATCATCAACTCGAAAATCAAATCGGGAATTGGGAAAATTACGGCTAGAATTAATTGCGTAGATGTTCGGGATAATTTTTGGGGTAGTATAGAAACCCCAAAAAGGAATTTGGGTTGTTGGATAAGGGAATTGAGGATTTAATTTTGGGAGACCTGGTGTGACCGGTCGACCGTGCCCCTAAGGCCGGTCGACCGCGTCAAGGAGGAAGGGCCAACTGCTTTGTTTCGTAGGATTATTTATAACCCGCGGTTGACCGGGGGTCTAGGACCGATCGATCGGTGCCCTGTTTTCATCCCAAGATTTTGGAGATTAGGATTATTTCTCCTTTTTGAGTTTAAAGTTTAAGGGCCTTCCATATTGCAGTTTTATGGAGGGTTATGTCCTAAAGGACTTGAGGAATTGGGAATATATATATGTGTATATTCACTTAGAGTGAATTATTATAATTGGAGATATCCAATAAATCCTTAAGAGTTTATTAAGGTAATTATTAGTCATCAAAGTAAGAAAATACTTTGGGTTTAGTATCATGCATATATGAATGCATGATTATGATTCTTTGAGAGAATCTTTGGGATTATTGGTCATCGATAAATGGTTTGGCAAATATGGCCATTTTTATAGATTTAGGGAGGAATATATATATATATATATATATATATATATATATATATATATATATATATATATATATATATATATATATATTATGTGATTAAGTATATATGATATGATATAAATGATTTTGAAAATATATAGATGAATATTTTCAAAATGGGAAAAAGGTAAATGATTTTCATAATTGATAAATTATGGCTACACACCTCCCTAAATCGCTATCATAAGGGAAGTTGCGTGCGTTATGATGATTCCCCCTGGCTAATGAATGCAGGGTGGCTACAGTCCTATAGGCCATATGGGCGATTATTGGTTACTGCACTGGTTAGGGGATTCTGGGTCTGGTCTTGACTTTCCCGCAGGCAATATGGCCGCTTCCCGACGTTGGTAGGTTCCCAGGTTGTCCTATGTAGATAGGCCCTGGAAGATGATAGACATTTAGGGGCGCGTCCAGTGGGGAAACCCGGAGGGGCGGTCTTAGTTTTATTAAAATAATTTATGATAATAAATTGGATTTAATTTACATTTCCTGAGTATAAAAAGGGAAATGGGAAAAGGTTTGGCTTCGGTAACACTCCCGGATGGAATAAGGGATGTGGAAGCATGGTTTGATCAAAGCATTTTCATGATAATGAAAATGGCTTTTAATACATTTTCTGAGTGTAAAAAGGGAAATGGGATGATATAAAACGGAAAAGCATTTTTATGATAATAAAACTGGCTTTTAAAAGTATATGATTGGTTAAAGCAATTTATGATAATGAATTGGCTTTTATATTCACATTTCCTGAGTATAAAAAGGGAAATGGGAAATTTTGAGAAAATGAAAGTATTGATAAATACTTTATATATGAACCCTCAGTCCAGGAGATAGATCCGGATGGTTATGGTAAAATATGTATATGTATATATGGATGAATCGAGTACCGAGGGTCTAATGGATCCCGATGATCGACCTTGCCGCGTAGTAGTGTATCGGGGGGGGGTTCCTTGTTTGGATTTCGCTTTGCGAGACACTCGACGCACGAATATGGCAATGTGTTGAGACTGGGGAGAAGTTCAATCCTTAGTTCTATACTATTATAAATGGTTATGTTATATATTTATATATATCTTTCTGTACTGAGGGACTGGAGGATCTCGACGATCGACCGTGCCGCGTAGTAGTGTATCGGGGGAGTTCCTTGTTTGGATTTCGCTTCGCGAGACACCCCACGCACGAACATGGCATAGCGTTGAGACTGGGGTGAATTTTAGCCCATAGTACATTGCTTGGAATATCTAGGATTGGTAGTGGGCTGGTGTTAGACTAGTTTAGAAGGATAGCTTGACTTGGATGTTTAGAGGGATGCGCTAGGAGTGCACTATTAGAAGAGAGGTGAGGGGTATCTCATGGGAGTGCGAGACCAAACTTAAATATGAGATAAAACCTTTTTCAAAATAATAAGGCATTTATGAACTTGCTAAATATTTTCAAAACTCGGGCTCTGACCCGTTTATCTACTTTTCCTTTCTTTCTATATATATAAATATATATATATATATATATATATATATATAGGTGTCCAGACACAGGGACGCCTGGATGACACTTCTTTCGAGTCAGACGTCAGCTGTAGTAGTTGTGGATGCGTGCAGCACTTTCAGTAGACGCTTCCATCCTTGTAATCTAGATAGGAGGTACTGTATAAATATTCGGGCCAACGGCTCAATTGCATTTATTTATCATTTTAGCACATCATTCGATATGGTTGTATATTTTGACCGAGTGTTCGATTATTTTATTTCATTTCAGTTTCATTTCCGCAAACTGTGTGGATGTTTTATTTACTTTTGTTAAAAAGAGTAGTAAAGTTAAAATTTTGACACCGGCCTAATAGGTTATTAGTAATTAAATGGACTTTCGACAGTGATGCTAAGAATGATCCATATGAGACTCCTCTTTTAATTTGATATAGGAGTGATCACCCGGTATTTTATTAGGCAGTGTGTCACAGATGGTATCAGAGCATCAGGTTCTAGTGTCCTTAGGAATCTGTGCGTACGTACTACGCTTTCAGCGTTGCTCTCATTTGTTATAGAGCCTCAGGAGTAGGATTGTTAATTTCTCTTGTGAGATTTCGTTCTCCTGCCATATTATGAGATTATAGAAATCGTTTGCGTGCTCATTTGGGATTCGTGTGCGGAGCTTGGATGGTAGCAGGAGGTGAGGCTTAGCTGGGGTAGCTGATAGAAGTTGGGGACGAGGGCCTTAGTAGAGGTCACTCCCCTTGTGGCAATTGCTAAGGAGTTTGGTGGCGACTACTGAAGAATGAGTAGTCATGAGTATTGCATTACCACTATTGTAGAGAGTGGTATTAAGATTGAATTTTCAGTAAAGTTGAGGGTTCGAAAGGGACCTTACGGATAGTTTTAAGCTTGAGTCCCCATGATTTAGCCGGAATGAGAAGAATGTTGTTATGGGTTTTACCACAGAAGGAAGAGGTATATTTGGCATGGATAGATAAGGTCGCGGTATTAGTTAGCCCTAGACTCATGTGTATCTTGAGTTTTATGGCGGTCTCGATAACATTATATAATGTATGTCTATTTATTTTTTGCGATAGCGGAATTTTATTTTCCTTCATTCGCCATAAAGGCGGGTGTTGATATATTGTATATATATATTTGGTTTGGGATACTAGTTCTATATGTTTATACGAGTATGGTATTACGGTGAGTATATAATGTTATTGGTAATTTCAGAGCGATAGAAGGCTAAGAATGGCAAGTCTATCGTGTCCATGGTTTCTGGAGGGAATAAGTTATTGTTGCGGTGTCTCGCCTAGATATAAGTTGAGTTCACCTTATTTATTATGGGATACAAAACTTCGATGAGTAGAGGTTTCATTATCGTGATTTGGGTATATGGCGACTGTTGATACCAAAGTTAATCTGCTGACTTGGACCAATCATATGAAGACACATGGCTATCTACATGACAACAACAAGCACTTTCAAGATGATCACACGCTCCGAGGAAGAAATCTCTTCGAGGAACTCATACTCTTTGAGGAACGTATCTCTCCGAGGAACTCATACGCTCCGAGGAACGTATCTCTCCGAGGAACTCACACGCTCCGAGGAACATATATCTCCAAGGAACTCTTGAGTACCGAGAAGCTTAGGCGGTACGAGATACTCAGACGGTCCGAGCTGCATCTCGAATAAAGCATTAATAGATGGATAACCAACCGTTCAATTGATTCATTAAATGATTATCATTCAGATGCACAAGAAAAAAGGGAATTAAATGTATTACCCTTTCATATGTATATTATTTAATGTATTACCCTTTCACATTACAGCCTCAGGGCTATAAATACATTGTACAATCCTCATTGTAGAGGGACCAGATCTGGAACGGAAATTCTTGTAATCGAAAATTCCCAAACAGTCAGCAATAAAACAATAGTGGACATAGGCCATTCTTATAAGGCTGAACCACTTTAAAATCTTTTGTCTCATTTATTTATCTTTGATTGAATAATTAGAGTGATCTAATTTTTTACATCAACAGATTGGCTCCGTCTGTGGGAAACGACTGGTAATATCATTTTCTCAATCAAATACAATCCATTACAAATGGCTGATATTCCTGAATCCAACAATCGAAACGCTGGAACCCCTTCAAATCCATCTGCTCCACCAATTATTCCAGATCTGACTGGAATAATGGCAAATCTGGCTCAGGGCCAAACCATCATGCAAGAAATGATGCGACAACTCATCCAAACCCTCCATGGTGGTGCATCAACCCATTCCGGACCATGAAGCATTCAAAGAAATACACGTGCGCCTTTTTCACGTACTAGGCATACTAATTCATATCGCAATGATGAATCTGAAGATTTTTCTTATCAACCTGGACGAACTTCGTCAGTGCGAGCCACAGATACTGAACAACGTGTCACACTCTCCCCAAAAAGGACCAGCGCATTAGAAAGATTAAGTAGGGCTTCTGCCTTCGATCGATTAGGCCCTAGGAGGAACAAAAGTCCTCTTAATGTAGCATCGAGGAGCTTTCGACGACCATAAGATTTAAGGGAAGGATTTGCCCAGTCGTGACTAGCTGCTCGTCAAGATGGATCCTATGACCGACCAGCTGCTCGTCGAGATAAATCCCAGGAAGCCACTTCAACGCGATCAGTTGCTCGAACCAATAGGCGCGAGGAAGGAAATGATGCATGGAAAGGATCTATTCAGAAGCTGGAGGATAGATTAGGGGAAATAGCTAAGGCCAAGAACCCTCTACAACGAACCTGTGTTCGAGGAACACCTTTTGTTCAGGACATTGTTTATTTTCCAACACCATCAAAGTTCAAAGCACCTGTTGTGACTCCCAAGTATGATGGGAAGACTGACCCTGTCCTTCATATAGAACAATATCAAGCTGCTGCCGACATCTATGCTGTCCCAGACGAGATGAGATACAGGGCATTCTCAGGAACTCTTACCCGATCTGCTCAGATATGGTATAATAATCTTCCTCGGGGTAAGATTTTAATTTTTCTTCAACTGGCCAAGTTATCCATTGGGAATTTCTACTTTGGCGCAAAGCTAGTTAAGCGAGTAGCGCATTTGTTAAGTGTTAGACAAAAAGATGGTGAGAGTATCAGAGGTTATATAACTCATTTTAATACTGAGAAACTCGAAGTCATTGATTACGAGGAGAAGACATCAATTACCGCTTTGATGAGTGGACTGCTGCCAAACAAGCTGTACTACACTTTGGCCAAAGATCCACTTCGAACCATGTTGGACCTGATGGGAAAAGCGTCCAAGATTATGAATGTCGAGGAGGCTATGTCTGCGAAGAAGAATATGGACACCAAAGAAACCAAGGTGTAAGGTGATAAAGCTAAGAAGAAAGAACAGAAGAATAATGGTGGTGACAAACAATCCAAAAAAAGGTCATCATGGGAGGTCTTGAGGAAATTTGATAATTACACACCTTTGAAGGCAAATATCAACCACGTCCTGGAAGAAATTAAGAACAACGAGGAGTTAAACTGGCCAAAGAAAATGAAGGCAGACCCTAACACGAGGAATAGGGAAAAATATTGCGAGTTCCACAAGGATCATGGCCATATGACTAAAAATTGCATAGCTCTTCAGAATGAGATTGAAACACTCATCCGGTGAGGAAAGCTAGAGCAGTATGTTGATCGGGGAGGCGAAAGAAGAAACAACGACCGAACCAGAGAGAGGTCTAGATCTCCTCGTAGAGCAGAGGAGAACAAGAAAAGAAACCATAAAGTTTATCCAAAGAATGACCCCGATCTTCCCCAGAAACTAAGGCAGCCAGAACGAGAGGTATTTTCAATACTCTTTGGGTCATTTGATTGTAATGTTATTACAGGAGGAGATGCAGGAGGAGGAGACCTTACTACAGAAAGAAAAGCTTAACTCGGTGAGGCTCAAGCTTGCTCGTACATTTAGCAAATAAATTTAGCTGAGGAAGATCTCTCGAGAAAGGTGAACAAGGATAAATTGGTCATCGGTTTTTCGAAAAATGACCTTACAGGCGTTTTATATCCTCACGATGATCCACTAGTGATCAAGATGAGAATGAAGGAGGTAATGATTTCAAGAGTGCTGGTCGACAATGGTAGCTCGACAGACATCATGTTCTACTCGTGTTTCGATAGTTTAAATCTAAAGTTATCTCAACTGGAGCCTTACCACAGACCCCTCATCGGTTTTGCTGGCGAGAAAGTATTTCCACTTGGGACGATCAAGCTGTATATATTCATTGGTACGTGGCCTGCTTGTCGAACATAAAGAATACGATTCTTCGTGATGGATAAGAATGTCCAGTCATCGTACATTATCATCATGGGAAGAGTATGATTGAAGAAGTTCGAGGTTGTACCATCTACAGTGCATCAGTGCCTAAAATTTGTAACAAATTTTGGAGTACGAGTTGTGAAAGGTGATCAAAAAGTAGCTCGAGAATGTTATTATTCATCTACCGAGCAAGAGGACCTAGAGGAGTCGAGGAAAAAGACTACTACTTATCAAGTGGATGAAGGTGCAGAAATTGAAACATTGGATCCTAGAGATGAGTCGCAACTCGTGAAGAGTCAAGTGGTGGAAGCTACTGAAAATATCATTCTGGACGACGAGCACCCTGAACGAACTACTCAAATAGGTTCATCATTGGAAGACTTATTAAAATAAGAATGGATAACTTTCCTTAGAAGCAGAAGATGAACTTTTGCGTGGAGTCATGAAGTTATGCCTGGGATAGACCCAAACTTCTTATGTCACGAGCTCAATGTGAATAAGGAGATCAAGCCCATGAAGTAGAGAAGAAGAGTAATCAGTCCTGAGAAGAATCAAGCTATACATGAGGAAGTCGAGAAGCTCCAGAAAGCTTGTTTTATTGAAGATGTTAAATATCCAGATTGGCTGGCTAATGTGGTGATGGTAAAGAAGAAGAACAACAAGTGGAGGATGTATGTAGACTTTACGGACCTCAATAAGGCATGCCTAAAGGATCACTTTCCATTGCCCCGAATTGATCAACTGTTTGATGATACCTCGGGACACAAGTTTCTGAGTTTCATGGATGCTTATTCCGGTTACAATCAGATCAAAATGAAACCTGGGGACAGGGAGAGTACTTCTTTCATTACCCCTAGAGGAACTTATTGTTATAATTTTATGCCTTTTGGTTTGAAAAATGAAGGTGTGACACATCAAAGGCTGATGAACAAGGTCTTTGTTGAACAAATCAGTAACAATATGGAAGTCTATGTTGACGACATGCTGACAAAAAGCAAGAAAGCTGTCGATCATCTAGTTGACTTAAGTCAAACTTTTGATCAACTAGATAAATATCAAATGAAGTTGAACCCGAAGAAGTGCATATTTGGAGTACGAGAAGGCATGTTCCTCGAGTACATTGTCAATCAAAGAGGCATTGAAGAAAATCCTGAAAAGATAAAGCTCTATTAGGGCTGCGATCTCCAACAACGAAGAAGGAAGTACAGAGTCTCACAAGACGAGTAGCAGCACTCAACAGATTTGTGTCGTGAGCAACTGACAGATATCTCCCATTCTTCAAGACACTCAGAAAAACTTTTGAGTGGAATGATGAATGTGAGAAGGCTTTTCAAGACTTGAAGAAATACTTGGAAGCACCTCCACTATTGTCTAGGCCGGTGATGGGAGAAAAATTGTATTTGTACCTTGTAGTGTCCGAGAATGCAGTTAGCTCGGCGTTAATCAGAGTGGAGAATAGAGTACAAAAGCCAATTTACTACACAAGTAAGGCCTTCTGAGGAGCAGAAATCAGATATCCAAGGCTGGAGAAATTAGCACTTGCACTGATTGAGGCGAGTATGAGAATGAGGCCATACTTCCAGGCTCATACTATAGTAGTATATATTGATATGCCATTGAGACAAGCCCTTCATAAACCAGAAAAATCAGGGAGATTGATGTCTTGGGCAATAGAGCTCGGTGAATATGATATATTTTATGAACCCAGATCATCGCTAAAAGGGCAGGGTGTAGCAGATTTTATAGCAAAGTTCACCTATCCTGATACCCCCGAGGAGCAAAAGTTGCTCGCTGATCAACCTGTGGATGTTACACGACCAACAAACACAAGCTCAGACCAATTACGATTGGTAATAGGGCGTGTGGATGTTACAGGATTCGATGCATAGATAGTTGTGAGGACTCCGGAAGAGGAACAAGATTTGCTCGCTGATCAACCTGTAGATGTTACCGAATCAACAGACACAAGCTCAGACCAACTCCGGTTGGTAAAAGGGCGAGTGGATGTTACAGGATCATCAATTTCGAGCTCAGACCAACTCCGGTTGGTAAAAGGGAAAGAAAAGATGATCGAAGAGGAGCGAGAAAAATCCGAGGAGGATGAAAGGAAGTAGCAAATATTTCACTGAGGAACTCTGACTGATTCGAAATTTGAAGACGAGTTACCTATATGGAAGCTATATGTAGATGGCTCATCTTGCACTGCAAGAGGTGGCGCGGGGATAGTTTTGAGCACCCCGGATGAGGTCGATATGGAATACGCCTTGCGTTTCCAATTCAAAGCTTCTAATAATGAGGCTGAATATGAGGCCATGATTGCAGGGCTTAATTTGGCAAAAATTATGGAGGCGCAACAGGTTGTGATCTTCAGTGACTCTCAATTGATCGTAAACCAATTAATGGGAATATATGCAGTTAGAGCAGAATTAATGATCAGATATCATGCAAAAGCAAAAGAGCTGGTGTCAGAATTTGCTGCTATTCAGCTGGTCAGAATACCAAGAATGGATAATGCGAGAGCAGATGCCCTAGCTCGACTAGCATCAACTACTCGCACTGAGATACGACGTATAATCCCAATTGATGTGTTAGATGGTCGGAGTATAGATGAAGATATGACGATTAACTTTATCACCCTTGAGTTAGGACCATCTTGGATGGATCCCATCAGGGCGTATATCGAAGAGGGAGATTTGCCAATTGACAAGCTCGCAGCCAAGAAATTGAAGTTTAAAGCTGCTAGGTATGTACTAACTAATGGTGTTTTATATAGATGAGGAATTATGGCAGGTTTGCAGAGATGAGTGCATCCCTCCGAGGTTAAAGAATTGATTGAAGAAATCCATGAAGGGTCTTATGGAGCACATCTAGCAGGTCGGACGCTTTTGCAAAGGGTGATGACGCAGGGATACTACTGGACGACAATGAGGGCTGATTGTATAGCCTGTGCCAAGAAGTGTGACAAGTGCCAGCGCTTCTCCTCCATCCGAAGAACTCCACAAGCATTATTGACACCCATAACTTCCCCTTGGCCATTTTCCATGTGGGGGATAGATTTGGTTGGACCACTGCCAACGACCCGAGAAAGGTTCAAGTATCTCGTCGTCACAGTGGATTATTTTACTAAGTGGGTAGAAGCTGAGCCACTCATTGACATGACGTACGAGAAGGTGTAACAATTTGTTCGGAAGAACATCATTTGCCGATATGGTCTCCCTCATGCCTTCATCACAGACCATGGAACATAATTTGATAACGAGGAGTTTGCCGCCTATTGTCGGCAGTCAAACATTTTGAAGATTCATTCAGCACCAGGTCATCCTCAAAGCAATGGATAAACTGAAGTGACAAACAGAACGCTACTGAATGGTTTGAAGAAAAGATTGGACGATGCAAAAGAAAACTGTATCAATGAGCTACAATCAGTACTTTGGGCTTATCGAACTTCTCCCCGAGTAGCAACTGGAGAATCACCATACATGCTGGGGTTTGGAAGTGAAGCTGTCATACCTGCCGAGTTGGGCCTCCCAACACATAGGGTATTGAATTTCAATTCCCCTGTCAGCGACTTAATCAGAAGACTAGATTTAAACATGCTTGAGGAAGTTAGAGAAGAAGCAGCCATTAGAAATGCTGCTTACAAGCAGCGAACAACTTTGCTGTACAACAAAAGGGTGAAGAAGTGCGACCTGAAAGAAGGAGACTATGTGTTGAAGAAAGTAATTCAAAAGCATAACAAACTGGAGGCGAATTGACATGGACCATACCGAGTTATAGAAGTTGTTCGACCAGGAACTTACCGAATAACAACTCTAGAGGGGGAGGAGTTTAAGAATGGATGGAATGCAGAGCATCTGCGCAAGTATTATTAGTGATGTATATGTAACACAGTTCCATCAGTATGAATAAAACGAAGATATTCTGCCAAAGTCTCTCCTTTTTATTGAGAATTTTTTCGGGGAATACTAGTGCTACACACTACTCGACAAAGCTCAGACTGTGAGAATGCTCAATGAGATATTCCTAAAAATGCCAACTTCGGTTGGTTAGGAAACAAAATATTCCTAAAAATGCCAACTTCATTTGGTTAGGAAACAAAATATTCCTAAAAATGCCAACTTCGGTTGGTTAGGAAACAAAATATTCCTAAAAATTCCAACTTCGGTTGGTTAGGAAACAAAATATTCCTAAAAATGCCAAGCTGTTTGGCTAGGAAACGATATATTCCTAAAAATGACAACCTGTTTGGCTAGGAAACGAAATATTCCTAAAAATGCTAACCTGTTTGGCTAGGAAACAAAATATGCTCGCAATTACCAACTTATGTTGGTCGGAAGGTACGTACATTATAAAAAATGCCAACTTATGTTGGTCGGGAGGAAGGATTATTCCAAAAAGTGCAAAAGTTGCTAACTATGGCTGGTCGGGGATAAAAACCAACCAATTGTAGTTGGTCGACAAAGAAAATTTACCGACCTTGGTGGGTCGAAAACATTTAAGAGAAAAATCTACCAAGTATTGCTGGTCGGGGATAAAAACTCACTAACTGTAGTTAGTCGACAAGCATAATTTAATGACCTTGGTTGGTTGGAAAAATTTTAAACATCTTTATACTCGTTACTTTATTATTATGTGATCGAGCAAAAATCTAGATACTTGTAACTTTTTAATTATTATTGAGTTGGTCGACAAACAACAATAATATTGTTATCTTTTTAACAGATATGCATAAATATAAAGCGTTTGATAACTACAAGACAATAGCAATCAAGATTTGCAAACAAAATGAAAGTCTTTCATTAAATTAAAAATAAATTACATTGATGATAAAATGAAAGTTACATTGATATGTATGCTAACTATTACATCAAAAATTTCTATTCTACTGGTCTTTTCTCCTTAGCTTTTGATGCAGGTTCCTCACCAACAGGCGGATGATTTAAAGACTGAGGAGAATTGATGAAGTTGAGGTCCTTCAACAACCTGACATTCATCACAGATGGTCGATCTAAAAGATGCTCGGGACAAGATACTTCGATTTGAGAATGTAAATTGTAGTCACCGAGATACTTTGAAATTGAGCTCCGAGGAATGGCCCGAGCAGGAATCCATTCCATGTCCAAATTGAATGGTGGCACAGGCAAGTCGAGCAACCCGGGATCATGTTAGTCCCATAGATAATGACCTTGTTCGAGCTTCAACACACCTAAGGCATTCAGCCAGCCTTGTTTGTATCCCTCATTGTTGGCATTCTAGAAACGATCGTCCAAGTGGAATAGTGCTTCATTTTATCCATCCATCCAGAACTCCCTGGGCTGTTTGTGGAATTGATATGTTAGCCTTTTTAGCTGCTCGTGGAGACTCTTAATGAAAAGTTCCTTATTCTCCAGGATTGACTTCTGCGTAGAGAGCTATTTTTCCAAGGCCCTAATTTTCTTTGACATATTAGACAAAGCCTGGGTCTTCACCATTAATTGGAAAACTTGGTTCTCTAACGCAGACTGAGTTCTCTGTTCCTCGATAAGAACCCGAGCTGCTCTTTCTCATACCCGAGGAGCTCTTGCTCGACCAAGAGAAGATGTAGAGGTGCCAAAACTCTTCAAAGTCTCCAACTCGTCCCTCAACTTGGCATTCTTAACCACTATGAATGAAAATCCCTCATCAGTCACTGGGATTAGGGTTATTGAAGAAGAAGCTGCAGACTTCAATTGTGACAGCTCCTTTTGCAGGTTGTTGTTTTCCTTTTCCAGCAAGTCAGCAATCTATTTGCATTGTTAAACCTCACCCTTCAAAGTTCTCTCCCTCAGATGATACCCAGCTAAAAGCTTCTCGTAGCCCTTGTCATCCATGATCAGCTTATACTTCTTCTCGTACCCCTCATGCAATAAGGCAGTGGATTCTTTATATTGAAGCTGAAGGTCCTCGAGGGTGCTTTGAATATCCTCGATCATTTCATAATAGGAAACGTTATTGGCTATAGCCCGATCGAGTAGACATTTCAGATATTGATATGCTTCAATTGCCTGTTCTGAAGCATCCTGGCTGAGGATGTCTATAACTTCTGATGCACTCAGGTCTGTGTGACCAGCCTTATAATATTCATTACATTGCTGCATCAGCTTTGTATCATTGGCAGATAGCAGATCCATCCTGGCCAGAAATCGGCAGAGAAAGAAAGAGAAATCATCAATAAGAAAAACAAGCAGAGTATGAATAGAAGATAGGCAACAGTATGCAAAGAAAAGTTCAAGTTTTATTAGATCATAATTCAGAGTTACATCTTCTGAGTTACATTTGATAAAAAGAAAAAAATATAAAAATAATCCCGAACAACACTACACCTTTTCCTTATCTCCCAAAACCTTCTCAGGAAGTTGGGAAGAGGAAGAAGGTTGCTCGGAGGGAACTGTGGGTAGTTCGGAGAGCACCAGCTATTGCTCGAAAGAAGAAATGACTTGCTTGGTAGCATACTGGATGGCTGGGGGGTGATCTCCCATCACCATTGAAGACTCCCCAGAGGTAGCTTCATCCTCTTTTAATTCTTCTGGAGTAGGAGGGGGACCAGGAATATGTCTCTGGAAGAGCTCGAAGGATTTGTCGACCTTCATTTCGTGAAGGGCAGCAACCCATTTATCCCTAAAGTACTTTAGACTGCCATAGTCCACTTGAGATACCATGGCATCACACCCCTTATTCCACCCCTTTTCCCAGCCAGAGCTGAAGGACTTCTTCACAGCAGCTTCCCTTTGGCCTTCTCCAAGGAAAGCTTCTCGGACAACAAGTTCTCAACAGCCTTCAATTTATTTTCTGCCTCCTCCTTCTGCCGACCTACTTCCTGGAGCTGGTCCAACCTCTCCTCAGCAACTTTGAGCTTATTTTCAAGCTCCCCTTCAGCTCTGAGCTTCTCTTCAAGCTCTTTATTTGCCTTCTCCAAGGCAGTCTTTTTCTTTTCCAATTCCTTGGAGGCATCAACCGCTCGAGCTTTTTCTTGCTCGGAGGAGGCAAGATTTTTCTGTCAGATAGCCTTATCAGTGGCATACTGCTGGCGAGATTCTTTCAAAGACTTGATAGCCTCTTTCATATCTCCCTCCACACTGGACGAGGAGCAAGAAGCCTTAATCGCTTCATCCTTCTTCAGGATTATATTAAAGTAGCTCGTCAACTGTGAACATAAACAGAAAGCAAGTTAGAAACAAGAAATGACAAAGGAAAATATGAAAAGTTCAAAGTAAAAAGACTTACTAAAGAAAGATGAGGAGCCTCCAAAGAAGTAACCATGTCCCCAGTAAGATTATCTTCATTACCTTGGACCACGGGAATGGTCCGGGACTTCACCGAGATCATGGCAGAGCTCGGAGGAACAAAAGTGGGAACTACAGTCCCAGCAGCTGGGGGCTGAGTAGTGGTGTCAGCCAAATTGATCGAGGAGCTTTTCTTCAGCCTCCTCGGGGGAACAGGTACAGATTCAACCAAGGAAGAACCCTTGGTCGGTGATATCATAATCACCTTTCTAGGAGCAACGGAGCTTCTCGGAGCCACTGCGTGCTTATCAACAAACTTCTCGGTGACTTTAGCAAGAGCAGCTGGAGGAGCGACATCAGTCTTCTTTGTCCCCTCCCTTGGGACATCAATCCTACTCCTTTTTGCCTCCCAGAACCAGAGGCATTTTTCTCAAACAAGGTGGGAGGTATTCTCTTCTTTGTCCTTTTGCTCAAAGGAATATGAGATTCAGGCGAAGAACTTGCAAAGGCTGGTACTGGCTCTGCCTCGCTGATCACAGGACGAGCAGTGAAGGAGGTGGTGTAGCTCTTCTACTGGAGCAGATACGAAGCCGACCTAATGTGCTCGTCTACAACACTTTGATACAGACTCCAGATAAGTTTCAAATGCCTTATGTTGACATCTGCTTCTTTTGGGCACCTTCTTTTGTTATCAACTGCAAATAGTTAAACATTGTTATCAGTGGCACATTTTATCAAACACAAAAGAAACATGGTTTTAAAATAAATAAAATGAAATAAAAATAACCTATCCCATTGCCATAAGGAGGGCATCTGGGACCCTGGTAAACCTCATCTCCAGTCAATGGAGGGTGTTTCCAATTTTTTATGACAACCCCATGTTCAAAATAATCCCTATTGGCATCAGGGATATTAACTACTAAGGCTTTGTTTAAAAATCTAGTTTTTAAATAATAAATATTTTCATTGACTGTCCATCTATAGCAATACATGATTTTTTGAATTCCTATATGAGTTCCATGCACTTTATTTAACCTATGCACCCCATTAACTATTCTCCATGTGTTGGGGGATATTCATGCAAGACCAACGTCAAAATACGGACATAATTCTAGACACAAGGAATTTGGTGGAAAAGAAAATCCACACTCAGCAAAAAAGAGACTGGGGAACCAATGTCCCTCAGCCAAATGGAAGTAATTAGAAGGCTCAGAAAGCTCTTCCAAGACAACCCAAGAGGGAATGGAGAAATCAGAACGAAATTTCTTAAGAGACTCAACAGGATAAACCATGGTGAATAAAGAAATAAAGATGAAGGAAGAAGATCTTATAGGAAAATAATGGATCTGCTGACAACGAACGACGGAAAAGACGAACGCACAAGAGAGTAGAAAGAGACGACTTAAAACTCAAAAGATGAAAATTTGAAACGGTAAGAGACGATGGGAGTGTCTGTGAAGTTTAAATACCTTGCCTTGGGAAATGGTGAAGTAATGATTACGAAAAAGGATGATTACGTTACCGGCGGCAAAAAGGGCATTAAATATTGACGCGGGAATGAAAGAGAACAACAGCGGGTAAAAAGACGAAAAGTGATGTGGGAATCGAAGCACGCAGAAAAGTCCAAAAAAACATGATTCTACGAATTGGGAAGGAGAAATAAATACAAGGGAAATGCTCCTAAAAATCAGGAAGACTATTTAAAGCTACCATATTCCGGGAAAGAATGTTCCGTACTCCTCAAATTTTGAACTATGAAACATTGGGGGCTTCTGTTGATACCAAATTTAATCTGCTGACTAGGACCAATCATATGCAGACACATGGCTATCGACATGGCAATAACAAGCACTTCCGAGATGATCACACGCTCCGAGGAATAAATCTCTCCGAGGAACTCAAACGCTCCGAGGAACGTATCTCTCGAAGGAACTCATACGCTCTGAGGAACGTATCTCTCTGAGGAACTCACATGCTCCGAGGAACATATCTCTCCGAGTAACTCTTGAGTACCGAGAAGCTTAGGCAGTCCGAGCTACTCAAACGGTCCGAGCTTCATCTCGAACAAATCATTAATAGCTGGATAACCAACAATTTAACTGATTCATTAAATGCTTATCATTCAGACGCACACGGAAAGAGGGCATTAAATGTATTACCATTTCGTATGTATATCATTTAATGTATTACCCTTTCACATTACTGCCTCAGGGCTATAAATACATTATATAATCCTCATTGTAGAGGGACCGGATCTGGAACAGAAATTCTTGTAATCGAGAATTCCCAAACACTCAGCAATAAACCAACAATGGACGTAGGCCATTCTTATAAGGCTGAACCACTTTAAAATCCTTTGTCTCATTTATTTATCTGTGATTGAATAATTAGAGTGATCTAATTTTTTACATCAACAGCGACCTTATGTATATGATTTAAGGCCGCAGGATTAGTGTTGAGCTGAAGATTAAGCTCATCACTATTTGCGCAAGGACTTAAAAATGAGTGCGAGCGTAGGGTGGTATGACTCTTAGTTTGAGATAGGAGTTCAAACCACTTTTTTGTTGGATTAGGGGATAGGGATATCCCGGTTGCATGTTCAAATGTGTAACACCCCATATTTTAGAGGATATATAAATTAATTAAATTATTGAGTTGGATTTATTTAATTTGGAGAAATTCATTTAATTTGGTGATTTAAATTTAATTTATTTAAATTGGAGAAATTATTGAATTTGGAGATCTAGAATTTATCATTTAAATTTGGGGATTTATAAATTCAAATTAATTCGGGTTATTGAAAATTTTCACATGTGTCGCATTTTGAGGTTGAAATTGGAAAATTTTATAAAGTATCTCGGATGACAATTCTGAGTGCACGGTTGAGTCCGAAAGGGTCGAGATAGTCGGAAAAGAGTACCCAGGGGTAGTAAATGGGTCTCGAGGCATTTTTAGACATGATCGAGCCCATATGGGGGCATTTAAGTCCTTTTTAATTGGCCAATAGGCTTAATTACGGGATTGAGGAATTTTAACCTAGGTTTAAGTGTGTTGGGCAGCCATGAGTCATTCCAAAACACAAAGGGTTGAGAGAGGAGAGAAAGGATAAAAAAGAAGAAGGAAAGAAGGATGACAAGAGCAATCCGGGCAAGAATTTCGACATGGGTCGTCGGATTTAATCCCCCAAGGCAAGTGTTTTCTTGCTTTAATTTGAGTTGTAGTTAATGATGTAAATAGTTGTAATTATGTCAATTAATTCTGGAAATTTGGAAGTAGGAATTTGAATTGAAATTTGTGGGTTTATAGTGAAGAAGATGAAGAATAACCATTGATAGGGGATTTTTAACTTTGTGAGAAATTGGGTTAATAGTGAAATTATAACTTAATTTGAGAAGTGAACAACATGATTAGATCTTGGTTTTTGAATCTCCATTAGTGGTATTGTTGGAAGAAATTGTTAATGATGAAGTTTGGGTGGATTTAGGATGAATCTTGGGAGGTTTTTGGGTTAAAAGATCTGGGTATATAATCAATGGTTTTGGAGCTTTAATGGCGATTCTGTCCGCGTAGCCCTGTAGAAAATCGCGTTTTTCACATTTTGTTGTCTCACGCGCTTCCTCCAAAACTGCTCCAAAATGCCTCAAAACATCAATTTATTACTCTGGGCAGAATGTGGGAAAACTTTTTAAGAAAGGTTTTTTTTTTAAATCTTCTTTGAGGTGAATCTTTATAATGCCCTAACTTTTGGCATACGGACTCGGATTAGTGTTCCGTTCACGGCCACACATAGATAGCGAAGAGTATTACACTGTCCTGGGAATGTTTTTAATTAGACACAAAAATTGAAAGGTCTAAAATACCCTTGAAGACGGAACGAGTTATTTGATTTTTAGCACAACTTTAAATGAGCATAACTTTGTCATACGAATTCGGATTTACGTGCGGTTTGTGGCCACGCGTAGCAAATGGAGAGTAGTACGCGGTAATAGGAATTTCATTACTGAGGCATATATTGTGAAATGTCTAAAATACCCTTGGAGTTTTAATTAGTGATGAAACTTTCCCGAATTGAAACTAAAAATTGTTGGGAATTTTGTGAGACTAATATGAACTTAATCAAGTATATATGAGGTGAGATATATAATTATATAAATTATATTAAATAGTGGGATGAAGTTATTTTGGTATTGGGTCGTATTTAATACGAGCGAACTAGTAATAATTGGAATATATGTATATATATATGAATGTGTGAATTATATATATAAATATGGGAATACATAATCCAATAGAAAAATGATAATAGGTTACGGGAAAACCTAAAAGAATGAAAGGTTGTGTGAATACCTAATATTTTAATAGGGTGCGTGAATACCTATTTGATTATTTTATTATGTGTATGACATACCTAGCTGCTTGCTATCGCGGGGGGGTTGTGTAGAGACGGTCTTATCCTGAGTGACCTTCGGGGGGATATTTGACCTGTATCTCAGAACATAGGACTGTGAAAGACTTATTTGTGAGTTCATAAGTCCGCTGACTATGGGAGCTTAGGTATGTGTGTGACCCATAGGTATGTGAACTATGTTCGCCGCCAATATCTGTGATTTGTTTATATGGTTCATGGGATATTTCCGAACCGATAGTCCTTGTTTGAGTATGAGACGTACCGGGACATGATAGCAGAGTATGCAATGCACTATAGGTGTATCCTTAGGGTGCTGTATTAATATATATATATATATATATAATGGTGGTGGATATATATGTATACTTGTGATATAATTACAATGTGATAATTGTAGGCTATTAAGATTGTGCTGATACATATATATAATAGTGAGGGATATATATGTATGCTTATGGTATATCTACAATGAGATAATTACAGACTATTAAGATAGTGAAATCTTATATAAACGTAAATAGTAAATACTTGACTTTAGTGTGATAACACTTATTTAAAAATGATAATTGTTGAGATCAAATATGATATACTACTACGAGGGGTAACTAGAAGGATAAGCCTTTTTCCTAGTTAGAAGTGTGTCAGATGGCTAGGCGGAATAAATGAATGCGATAGGTGTGCACTATAGAAGAGAGGTGAGATTGTCCTCAAGAGAGTGGGACCGTAAAAGCAATTATGAACATTATATACTACGCATTTCATTTATTGCAATAAAATGCTTGCTAAACATTTCTATAAATCGGGTTCTGACCCATTTCTTGTACTTCTTCCCACTTTTCTATGTATATGTATATTAACAGGTGTCCAGCCATAGGGATGCCATAGTTGACTTATTTATTCCAGGGTTACGCAGATGTAACATTGTGGATGGTTGCAGGATTTGATTTAGACGTATCATTTCTTTATTCCTAGAGTAGGATTCTTATCTCAGTTGTAGATTCATTCAGGTCATGTTTCCCCTTTTTACTTTTAGACTCAGTATTTGGTTTATGTATTCATTTATTGAATTATTATTATTGGGATTTTGAGCTGATTGTTTATTCGGAATGTCATTTAGTCATTTAGTACTGTTTTAGACTCATGGTTTGGATGTATGGTTTATTTGTTATTCAGTATGCATATTTAATTGTTTAATAAAAAGATAAAATTTGACATCAGTCTTTTTGAATACTAAGTAAAGTTTTAAAAAGTTTTCGATAGTGATGCTAAGAATGAACCCCTGAGATTCCTGTTTTAAATTTGATATAGGACTGATCACCCGGTATTTATTTGGGCGGGGTGTCACAAAATGACGGAACTCCATAACCAAAGAAGTCAAGGGTTAATGTGTGGAGGGGTTCCTTGTTTGGATTTCACTTTGCGAGACACTCCACACATGACTCTTAACGGAGTCGGGAGTGGGGAGCTGTTATGGGATGCAAGGATGTGGGTTAGTCGTATAGTGTGCATGGACCACTATAGACTATGAGCCCTGTGATGATGATATACTTATGGAAATATTGTGTTATGGAAAAGCACTAAAGTGGTCCCCTCGCCACAAGTGGGTGGGTGAGGTTGGACTTAGAGAAATTTGTTTGAGGATAATAACCAGCCTTAGTGAAAAGGCAAATTTTGAGAAGGTATGCTTTGGGCATTATGTACGTGACATTTTTACAGAAAGTGGGCACTTCGATTGATTAGGTTTATTTCTATATGGGCGGAAGGATAAGATAGTAGGAATGCATTCATAGGCTAGCCTAGTAGGATTTAGTACGTCCCGCTTGTGTGCCTTGGGTAGCTATATCTTGATGACCGACTACGCGAGGGAGTAGTGTAACGGGAGGGTTCCTTGTTTGGATTTCGCTTCGGCGTGACGTCCCACGCACGAAACCAAGCAAATGTCAGGAGTTGAGAGAGACCTTAGGCACTAGGGACATACTTAGGATTATATTCGTTCCTCGTAGGCAGGATATCACATAGACTTTAGTATTATTTAGGACGTAAGTTCGTTAATGTTAGTGGCGCTGAGATTAGGAGAATTGATTTCGTAGGTGAGTATTACACCGAGGAAAGGAGACCCTTAATGGGAGAGAGTGTTACGTGTCAGACGTTCACTATGGATGTGCAGATGTGCACAGGTTAAAAACGTGTATGGGAACCTTAGTAATGTTGGTTTATATACCACCTGAAATAGAAGGGGCGTAGTATATAAATCTGAAGTTTATGCCATTACGTACTATAAATGATGGGTGCGATGTGACGATGCTGGAGTCACTTTACGATCGTGGTAGTCGTATGGTATATGGTTGGGAACTATGGGGTTAGTATCGTTCCCCTAGAGGTATTAGGGTTTGGAGCGATCCTAGTTTGTTGATGTAGTTTGTATCCGAATTTCGAGGATGAAATTCCGTTGTAAGGGGGGGAGTATGTAACAACCCGTCCTTTTGGAGACGATTAAATTTCATAATTAAATATAAATTGACAATTTGGGGAATTTCCCTAAATAGTAATTTTTGGGATTTTCGAGGATTAAATGGTTTTCGATGGAAGTTGTAATTACTTTTGGGACTAATTAGGTCGAAGAAATTTAATTATATGTCGCCGTGGAGAAAATTGACAAAAAGGTAAAATTTTAATTAGAAAACCCGCATAAAGTTATTTTGGGTTGAAATAGTGATTTGCAGTCAAGTACCTCGGATGAAAATTTTGACTGCGCCATGAGTCTCGAAATGTCCGAGATAGTCGGAAAAGAGTGTCCTATTTTCAAAATTGACTTTCGGCTAATTTTAGAGGTAAAAGTAACTCGTAATTGGGTAAACGAGTCGTTTTTTGGTTTTAAGGGTTAAAACCCTTTTCTTCCTATATAAAGAGGGAGAGAGGGAATAAAAAGGGAAGGAAATAAAGAAAAGAGAGAGAAGAGAGAGAGGAGGAGAGAAATGGAGATCTCGGGCTAACTCCGTCGGATTCGACTCGAGGACGTCGAATTTTATCCACGAGGCAAGTGTTTACTTGCTTTATTTATCTTTTTGCATAAATATCTCATACCGTAGTTTGGTATAAACAAACCCTAAAGGTTTTGGGGTGAATTATCGTGGATAAAACGGGTTTTTGGAAGTTAAAACAATTAAACCCCAATAATATTTCAAATTGTGGAACATAGATTTTAACCTAAATTAATTGGTGGTTTGGGGTTCTAGGATGTTTAGAACCCTTAATATATGTGTATTTGTAGTTGGTTGAGGTTGTAGGACGTTGTGTGAGGCGACAAAAGCTTGGGAGAAGCTTTAATGGCCGAAATCGTCTCGGAGAAGATGATAAATAGTAACCCATCACTTTAGGGGGACTTTTTGTCCAGGAAACGAATTGAATTAGCTTTCGTCCAAAACACGAAAGTTGTAGATCTTTTCAATACGGTCGCGTGGGCACTAACCGCGTATGTTTTTTATTTTTCTACAATTTGATATGATTTTTACAAGATGGAAGCTCCAGGTTGAAATCATCAACTCGGAAATCAAATCGGGAATTGGAAAAATTACGGCTAGAATTAATTGTGTAGATGTTCAGGATAATTTTTGGGGTAGTATAGAAACCCCGAAAATGAATTTTGGTTGCTGGATAAGGGAATTGAGGATTTAATTTTGGGAAACCTGGTGTGACCGGTCGACCGCGCCCCTAAGGCCGGTCGACCGCGTCAAGGAGGAAGGGCCTACTGCTTTGTTTCGTAGGCTTATTTATAACCCGCAGTCACCCGGGGGTCTAGGACCGGTCGATCGGTGCCTTGTTTTAAGCCCAATATTTTAGATATTAGGATTATTTCTCCTTTTTGAGTTTAAAGTTTAAGGGCCTTCCAAATTAGAGTATTATGGAGGGTTATGTCCCAAAGGACATGAGGAATTGGGAATATATATGTGTGTATATTCACTTAGAGTGAATTATTATAATTGGAGATATCCAATAAATCCTTAAGAGTTGATTCAGGTAATTATTAGTCATCAAAGTAAGAAAATACTTTGGGTTTAGTATCATGCATATATGAATGCATGATTATGATTCTTTGAGAGAATCTTTGGGATTATTAGTCATCGATAGATGGTTTGGTAAATATGACCATTTTATATATTTAGGGAGGAATATATGGTATATATATATATACTATGTGATTAAGTATATATGATATGATATAAATGATTTTGAAAATATATAGATGAATATTTTCAAAGTGGGAAAAAGGTAAATGATTTTCATAATTGATAAATTATGGCTACACACCTCCCTAAATCGCTATCATAAGGGAAGTTGCGTGCGTTATTATGATGCCCCCTATCTAATGAATGCAGGGTGGCTATAGTCCTATAGGCCATATGGGCGATTATTGTTTACTACGCTGGTTAGGGGATGCTGGGTGTGGTCTTGACTTTCCCGCAGGCAATATGGCCACTTATCGACGTTGGTAGGTTCCCAGGTTTATCTTGTGTAGATAGGCCCTAGAAGATTATAGCCATTTAGGGGCGCGTCTAGTGGGGAAACCTGGAGGGGCGGTCTTATTTTTATTAAAGCAATTTATGATAATAAATTGACTTTAATTTACATTTCCTAAGTATAAAAAGGGAAATGGGATAAAGGTTTGGCTTCGGTAACACTCCCGGATGGAAGAAGGGATGTGGAAGCATGGTTTGATCAAAGCATTTTCATGATAATGAAAATGGCTTTGAATACATTTCCTGAGTGTAAAAAGGGAAATGGGATGATATAAAACGGAAAAGCATTTTTATGATAATAAAACTGGCTTTTAAAAGTATATGATTGGTTAAAGCAATTCATGATAATGAATTGGCTTTTATATTTATATTTCCTGAGTATAAAAAGGCAAATGGGAAATTTTGAGAAAATGAAAGTATTGATAAATACTTTATATATGAACCCTCAGTCCGGGAGATAGATCTGGATGGTTATGCTAAAATATGTATACGTATATGTATATATGGATGAATCGAGTACCAAGGGTCTAATGGATCCCGATGATCGACCTTGCCGCGTAGTAGTGTATCGGGGTGGTTCCTTGTTTGGATTTCGCTTTGCTAGACACCCCACGCACGAATATGGAAATCTGTTGAGACTGGGGATAAGTTTAATCCTTAGGGCTCTACTATTATAAATGCTTATGGTATATATTTTATATATCTCTCTATACTGAGGGACTGGCGGATCTCGACGATCGACCGTGCCGCGTAGTAGTGTATTGTTGGTGGTTCCTTGTTTGGATTTCGCTTCGCGAGACACCTCACGCACGAACATGGCATAGCATTGAGACTGGGGTGAAGTTTAGCCCTTAGTACATTTCTTGGACTATCTAGGATTGATAGTGGGTTGGTGTTAGACTAGTTTAGCAGGATAGCTTGACTAGGATGTTTAGAGGGATGCGTTAGGAGTGCACTGTTAGAAGAGAGGTGAGGGGTATCTCATTGGAGTACGATACCAAACTTAAATATGAGATAAAACCTTTTTCAAAATAATAAGGCATTTATGCACTTGCTAAATATTTTCAAAACTCGGGCTCTGACCCGTTTATCTACTTTTCCTTTCTTGCTATATATATATATATTATATAGGTGTCCAGACAGAGGGACGCCTGGATGACACTTCTTTCGAGTCAGACGTCAGCTACAGCTGCTGTGGATGCGTGAAGGACTTTCAGTAGACGCTTCTATCCTTGTAATCTAGATAGGAGGTACTGTATAAATATTCGGGCCAACGGCTCAATTGCATTTATTTATCCTTTTAGCACATCATTCGATATTGTTGTATATTTTGACCGAGTGTTCGATTATTTTATTTTATTTCAGTTTCATTTCTGCAAAACTGTGTGGATGTTTTATTTACTGTTGTTAAAAAGAGTAGTAAAGTTAAAATTTTGACACCGGCCTAATAGGTTATATATTAATTAAATGGACTTTCGACAGTGATGCTAAGAATGATCCATATGAGACTCCTGTTTTAATTTGATATAAGAGTGATCACCCGGTATTTTATTAGGCAGGGTGTCACAAAAGGAAACGACTATAACAAAATACCACAACAGTCCGCTACTTCCACAGCTCCACGAATACACCAGATGGATAACATCAATGGAATCCTTGCAGAGGAACACCTAGAATAATACAATATATTTACATAGCAAGAGAAAATATAAATGGGTTAGATACCAAGGAGTGAAAAACATTTTATAGCATGTGCATTAAATGCGTAATAATTATAAATGCGTTATGACATGATTAAAGTGGAGTCGCACTCTCCATAAAATTAATCTCACCTCTCAACTAGAGAGCGCGACTAAACGTATGCATATGATCTACTAATAATTGATAAATCTATCTAGGGGCAAAGTAATCTAACTTACAGCCAAAATTTATACTCAATTAAAATCCATCTAAATCATCTTTCAACTACTACTATTACTAATCGCAAATACTCGCCCACTTTCTAAAGATATAAAATATACATAAACACTCTCTTCTACTAAAATTTCTCATTTTCTAGTTATGGCATAAATATACATAAATATGTATATAAGTTATTAGCATCTAAGTGCTAAGGACTAAACTTATCCAAATTCTCAATACTGCACTGCGTCCTGTGCGTGGGACGTCTCGCAAGCAAAATCTAAACAAGGATCCCCCAATACACTATTCATTGTTAGTATTGATTATTAAGATTCATTATAACCTCAATTCATGACGCGTGTAACCCAAATTCTTATTATAATGTGATTAATTAATTATTCCCAATTCTCAACAGTGAACGGCGTTTCATGGGTGGGACGTCTCGCAAGCGAAATCCAAACAAGAAACCCCACCGATACACTAATCCTTAGCACTGTCGATCAAAGAGATATACTAATATAAATATGAGAACTAAGAACTAATTTCTCCCGACTCCCAACATTGCGCTGCGTGTCGTGCATGGGACGTCTCGCAAGCAAAATCCAAACAAGGAACCCCCTCGATACACTAGTCCTGGGCAATGTTGGTCGTTGAGGTCCATTATGCCCTTGATACCCAAAGTACTATATCTACACATATAATTATTTACTCTTCATTTTCACTTTACACTTTCATCACATTATTAGTCCGGTTAAAATCTCCCGGAATGAGATTCAATTAATCTTTTAATATCTCTTTACTCTAGAGATAAATCATATCACATAATCATATACTACTAATATACTATTCAAACAATTATAATAATAACCATCACAGTGAGCTATAACTCGAGGATGCAGGTTCTCAATGCTATCATCTACTTGGGCATCACTCACATATCATCTTGGGTACCAACGATCGGAATCTCACACCGACTTGGGAAAAACCATATCACAACGTACGAGAAGCGGTCATACTTCCTCCCCGGAAATGAGACAAAACATACCCACCATGTCTCACCCCTAATAAAAATAACACAGTAATTAATGGATGCTATGACCTTGGGACTATACGCGCCCTGCTCCTCAAGCCAGTGGCCTCAGGCACATCGCGCAACTTCCCATGATATCATAGAGGGGGTATGCTTCACACACACACACACACACACACACACACACACACACAGATATATATATATATATATATATATATATATATATATATATATATATATATATATATATGTCATTCACACAAGATATAAATACATCACCACATCATATAAATGTATACCATCACACAAGGTAAATATATCACACTATTTACATACTCATAGTATGCTCTACGACATATGTGAAATAATATCATTATTTAGTATATGTTACTCTAGATATACTATTCGTTAAAAAGTCACATAACTTCCCCACTTAGTATACACTATACTATTTATCATTTGAAATTAACACATCACTTCTATTTGTATGAATCGTCACTCAATTCTATTTACGTTGAGGATATTATCTATACCCTAATGCACCTCGATCAACATTTATCATTTATATGAAGCATCTCCCAATTCAATTTACGTTAAGGATATTCTCTATATATGTATGTACGTCTATCAACATTTATTATTTTCAATCCATAATATGGTTCAATCCATCATACGAACATTTAAATTTATCTCATTTGGGATTTAATTATACAATCCATTATCACTAAGCGCATCCTAACTCTCTCTCTTATAAATTCATAATTATCTCCAAACAAAATTCTCAATGATAGTGGGCTTCCCCACTAGTCGGTGCGATACTTTCCAATCAATATTCTCTCGAATTAAGTCAATACGACTCCAATAAATTCTCATAAAGGGAACTCCCTAAAATTTTCCAAAACACACTTCTCATAACTCATATAGAGATTCCCAATCAATAAACTCAAAAGCTGGACGAAACTCACTCTAGAAAAACTCCCCCAAAACTGCCTTATTTCCGAATCGATTCGGGCCCTATCCGAATCTATTCGGCCCTGCGAATCGATTCGAACTCCAAGGAGAATCGATTCGGGTAAAAAGACCTGTCAAGATGGAACATTCTGAATCAATTTGACATGTTCAGTAGTTATGGAAACGGTGATTTTTCTCCAAAATCCAAAATCCCAAAATTCGTATTTCTAATCTTCTAACGATATCTCTTCAACCCAAACATATATATAACACCAAAATTCATTATATAACTCAATCCAACTAATTTACAACCTCAAATTCATCGTACACACATCAAATGTAAGATTTTTCCCAAAATTTAGGTTTTAACAATTTAAACCCCAAAACCATATTTTTTATCCACAAATCATGAAATAGAAGATACACAACAATTATTTAGCAAGTTTAATCACTTGCCTCAAATTTGTAGAGTTTGATTCTTCCTCGAAATCGCGAATTGGCCAAAAAATCCAAATTTTTCTCTCTTTCTCTTCTCTTCTTCTTCTCTCTATTTCTCTCTTTCTTTCTCTTTCTCTTAATTAGATTTAATCTCCTGTAGGCTTTTAAGCCTTCTCTCCCAAAATACACAACTTTAAATGACAATACACGCTTTAAATGAATCGATCACTTTAATTCGAGCCAAACAAACTTAAAATATTTTGAAACCCAATAAGACCCAATTACAGTCATTTGGACTATCTTGATCCTTTCGAAAACAACCGCACCCTCAGAATTATCAACCGAAACACTTTCTAAAATCTTCAAATATTGACCTCAAATGAAGATTTAATTATTCTCCAATTAAATTAATATTTATTTGTCCCAAAAATAAATAAATTATTGTCCCAAAAATCTCGGGGTATTACAATAAGGTCAGATGACTAAGCCTAAAACACAATTGCACTCAATGAAAAGAAGATTTGTAGTTTTGAGGCCTGAATTTTTACATTTGACCTAATGCAAAATGTCATTATTTAAGAATTTAGATGGGATTGTGTTATGGTAGTAGTAGTACTTCACTGGATTATGAACTCATATGTTGATATTATGATTTTAATCTTTAAAAAATAGTTTTGGAAATTTTTTAATTGATAAGTTAAACATTAATATCATGCTATTTCATTAGGATAATTTTATTTCCGATGCTATATGATTTAAAACTTGAAATTAAACTAACATAGTTATGCTTTAAATCATGTTAATGAATTGTGTAAATGCCCTTTCTTAATTCAAGCATGGAAACAAATATAAGATTAAATTGTTAGAAATGTGAAGCAAAGGTTCTTAAGCTTAGAATATGAAATTGGTACTTAAATCATTGTTAAATCATCCAATACTTGTAATTATAGCTTGGAGATTTATCCTTCAGTGTTTTAGACCATATTTGGGTCTATTTGAGGTAGTAGAAATGTAGTTTTTTCGGATGTTAATGTCAGATCTGGGGTCTACACCTACGCTCGGAATAGGAGACTCAGGGGTTGAAGAAAGATGCATTTATGAGATTTAGAATTTTTGGGTTATGAGAACGGTAGCATTTTGGGACCGTGCACACGGATCAAGAAAAATTTGGAGTTTGTTTAGTTTTAAACCAAAAATGAAGGGAATTTACGATACAATGGTTAGGTTTTACTGAGATGTTAATTAAATTACTTAAAACCATAGTTGTATGGGATTTGGATACCAAATTAACTAAAGTTTGTTAAAATAATAATACGAATAATGTTTACTTAGTTCTTAATTATAGGTCCCTTTTTTTCTTTCAAATGGGTTTTAAGGATGCTAAAACCAACTTTCTTTTTTATAAACCTTTTTCAAATTTTTAACCGCACCAATTGGTGAACCAATTTTAACTTAACCAAATTTTATCTTGATTAATCCTAAACATTATTCTAGATATTAAAACAAGTAAAATAAAGTAAGCTCATAAAAGGTGAAGCCGGGGGTACGAGGAAACCACTAAGGGGAAAAACCTCGAACGACCCAAGCTAGGCAATCACTATGATGTGGTACTATAAAGTACAAAGACATACTTACTCAATGACTCGATCCTAATAAGTCTTGAAGCTTCTCTGAATCTTCAACCAATCCTTCAGAGTTCCTAAACAACTCCTTTCGCGATACATGCCCTCAACACTCGCGTCCACAAATGCCTTAGTGTCCACCGATGATGATTGGAAATGTCTGTGGATTCCGACCACGAGCTCCTTCGCTTATTCTCCACATAACACAAAAAGTGATGAAGTACTCCAAATGTTGTAAACAAATATCAGTTTTGCATATGTGAATTAAAGATCGGATCTTTGAACTCTAAGGATGTTATTAGTATTTGAAAACCTTAGAAAACTTGTGCAAAAATGTTTTGTATGGAAATTGAGTTTTTGGACTGTACACTTACAAAATTCTGATAGAAACATGCCTTATCTGGAAAAGTTGAGGTAGCGCATCGTTCTAACGAGATCTTCTTATCGCTCGAGCAACATGCTGATCTCACTTGAACGATATTCAAAGTTGCCTGAACCACTGAAAATGAGAGTTTGTGATTTACATAATTCTAAACCATCTTTATCTCATAATAAACGATGTTTAAATATTTGAAAACAATTTTTAATAAAAATAATATCCTAAAAACATATTTCAAGTCGCATAAATATTATGCATTGATACCTGAGCGAACTTGGAATGTAGTGAAGGCGTGAAACATGCACCAAATAACTCGGCATGATTTATCTTTAAATCTTGGCCGTAATGTCTTCAATAAACTTTATGTCATAGATTCTCTGGGATCGTGACAATAAAAAATCTATCTATAAATCAAAAACATTGTTTTGTCCAAGCAATAAGTAAAATACTACAATGCACTCAATTAAAAATTATGTCCGTACAAATATCCCCCTTTGACTATTCTAGGATAAAACCCAAACAATAAAATGCCTAAGTCGGCCCGTCAAGCCGTATGACGCCTAAATCCCATCCCATAAAACCAAAAATCAAAAATTACAAGACAAGACTAGTAAATGATGGTCCAACAAGCTTGAGTTAACTGAATGTGATGTAAACTTGAAAGCATATCTAGATAAACATGAAATAAGTAGCTAATAATGATCAAAAGATACCAAATTCGTAGCTAGAAAACAAAAGTCACATGAGATAAATCATCAAAATCGACAATGATGTGACTAAACGAATTATGCAATATTAGCAAATACGCATGAATAATCTCAAAGTACTGCATATGAATAATCCAGAAGTACCAAAAACAAAATGATATGAGCAATAAGTCAAATCAGGTAAGGAATCAGAAGGTACAAAAAAATCATCAGTAGGTCACTCGAACGACTTAGCCTTGTTATTTGAATGACATAGGCAGTTCGCTCAAACCAGTACATCAATCGATCTTAAAAAAATGTAAAACATTGTATCCTTTCTTGAAATAAAACATCTCGCGGCCTTCACGCGACAATCATGAAAAAATCCATGCCTCCAAAAATGTGTCACTTGAACCTCGTGTGAATAGCACATCGTGCGACATCACATTGTCGCTCGAACGAGGACTCTATATCATTTGAATGACATGAAAAATTCTCAATTACAGTACTAAAAAAACATGAACTTTCTCCCGTGTTGGAGTGCGAGGCCCCCAATTTTAAAATTCTTATACTTTAAAATCAATTTCCTTATTTGATATGCGGAAGCGAGAGATGATGGTTCAACTTAAACAATTTACAAAAAAATTAATTTCTTTTCAAATTAAAATTAAATGAAGTGAAATAAGATGAAACACACACACAATTTTAATTTCACTTAAACACAATTAATTTTCCTCAACTCTTAGAAATTTACCTAGGTCATATTTTCAATACTACCAATTTAGGCCAAACCAATTTTACCAAATTAAGAGATCGACTTGAAATAAATTAATTAAACATTAGCCAATATTAATTTTCACCAAATTAAATAAGTAGTGATATAAACCAAATTTTATCTTTAATTACCTAAGCATGCATCTAATGTGATATATGAGAAAGATAAAATAAACAATAAGTCACTATGCCGTGATGTACGCGGAAAAACCCACAATGGGAAACAACCTCGGACGACCCTAGCCTCAAATCCACTAAGTATGGTTTTACACATACAAGATAGTAAGACTGACAACACTCGACTCGATCCCTTTCAAGCTCCAACGCTCCTTCTTTTATATACCTCCGCCTAGCAAATAATCATGGAGCTCCACCGTAGTCTCGAATTCCATCGATCAGACTTTGTTGGTCACCATCACCCAAACTAGGAGCCTTTCTCCAAGTGGGTATGACAACGCAAACAATATTCTTCTTGGTGGAATTTCGAAGAAAACCCAAACTTCTCTTCAAACGGTAGAGATAAAAATCGGTGCCAAACTCCAAGAAAAGTATATATGTATAGATGAACTTGGATAAACAAACTATTGGGTGTAACACAAGTGTTTGAAGATTTTTCTTGAAAATAAAACACTTAAACAATGAACTTTTACCTTTTTGAATTTTTATCTCAAACTCTCTCTAGGAGATTGTAGGATATGAAAAAGTTAATTAGAAAAAGTTTATTTCTGCACTTACGAAGTTCTATCAAAAGATAGTGGGAAAAGAAGTGGGGAAAGTGGGAAAAAAACTGCTCAAACTTTTAAAATAACTATTCCTGCCAAAACTCATTCGAACGAGATTTTTGTTCAAACGAAGTCTCGTTCGAACGAGACTTGTAATGAAGTTCCAGTGTGAACTCGTTAGAAATCTCGTTGGAAATCTCATTCGAACCATCATTCTCGTTCGAACGATACGTTGAACGACATTCCAGTGGCCTTTTGGGGAACTCGTTGGCAGACCTCATTCGAACGGCATTCTCGTTCAAACGAAAAACTTGTTCGAACGACAATTCAAACAAACTTCCAGAAATCTGAAAAAATTGAGAATTAGCCCAAAAACTTTAAATTGTTTAGATTATAGTTTTAATAAAATCTTTCTGATATTAAAAACAATAGTTTTAAAATAAAATATCACCCAATAATAAATTGTTGGAAGCTCCTATATATATATGTTAAAATGCATTCATACCTTAGGAGGAATTGGAACTATGTTGGTAACGTAGAAACAAAGCACTTGAAACGCGGTATTTGATGAAGCTTTATACTTTTGGCCGCTACATTTTCAACTAAACACAACATAGTCTTGAATAGGTACATTCAACACTATCCTATGACATAAATGTTCTTGTCAGGAATTGAGCCAAAACAATAATGGACTCAATTGGAAATTTGTGTCCTTACAAAGCTCCCCCTTTGGCTATTTCGGGACAAAAACCAACAAAAATACTAAAGGGCCGTCAAGCTCTACTAGACTAATAAGAATTTCCCACCCAAAATAAAAATCCAATGCTTGACTCAAACAACCCAAGGATCAATATCTTTACCGATGATGAAAGTTTCTTCTTAGAAGTATTCCTGCACACTTAAGAAAACTATCAAACGCAAAGGAAATATCAAGAATACTCCCCCTAAATTAATTCTCCCCTTTATCAAACGCATGGCCTACTTAGAAAGATGTCTCCCCCTAAAATAAATCTCCCCAAACTAAGATATGATTATAATAGGATTAGATATCATTTAATTGGATTATATACCATTTGTCCCCCTATCATTCTCCCCCTTTTTGTTCAGGAATAAACAAAGGATAAAACTAATTTAAACATGCAATGGAGCATAAAGTGATGAGAACATTAAAGCACATGGGCAACAAAATCATAACTAATCCAACAAATAATAACGGATATCATCTAAGATGCAAGAAAGTGATACCGATATGATACATGCAGTATTTGTGATATAAACAAAGTATGCAACTAGATAGATACGAATTATGAATTAAAGCATAGATGGACTAGAGAGCAAGGCAAAGACAGAAAAATATCATATATATATACATAGACTAAATATACCAATAATGCACATGCAGGTATATATATAGATATAAACACTACACATGACACAAAATACATTAAGCTTTTCACACTAGTATAAAAAAATGTGTCATATGGAAATGGAAGTGTTGGGGTGTGAACTAGTAACTATTAAATTTAGACCCAATCACCTAAAATAGGTTCACAGAGTTCTCAATTGATTGAAAACTTCATCACATTTGAATATAACCTCATGTGACAATATAAATTGAACTCAATGAACAAACATACACAATGTATACAAGCCTAGCATGTTGATGATTCTACAAACCAATAGAGTCATAACATTGATAGCATAACTAGGATAAACGGACATTGTGCAAGACGTTGTTATACCATCCAATCTCTCTCAATAAGCATATATTATTATTTTGAATGATAATAGCAATTAAACATAGGCCGTGGCAATTATTTTTCTCCTTAATTCCTTTTGGAGCCCTTCCCCGTGCACACACACACACACACACATATATATATATATATATATATATATATATATATATATATATATATATATATATATATATATATATATATATATATATATATATATATATCATTTTTTTTATATCTGACATAAATCTCACGTGCAATGGATTTTGACATCCACTAGTCCTCCTAGTTCACAAATATGTAGACGACAACATTTATAGGAGAACACCTCATAAATATCAAAAATAACATATGAAGTTAAATTTCAAAAGTGCTCGTGCATGTGTAAATTGAGGCATATAAAAATAGAATCCATTTAAACAACACAAAATCCAATTACTCCATGTAAGAATGGTAAAGAACATAATAAGGATTGACAATCTAAACCAAAAGTGATAGCCACATGGGAGCGTAAAAGATGGGATTCTAACACAAGTATATGCAACATAAAGTGTGTCAAACTGAAATACACAATTTTTTTTCTTTTTTGAGTTTTTGACATTTTTTTAACCAAAAATATAAATATTTACTCAAAAGACACACAAACATCATTTGTATTTTTCATTAAGCCTGAATTACTAAAAGGTGAAACACAAATGATAAACAAAAATCTTTTTGTTTTCATTTAAAGCAAACAAAATGAAAGAAATATAATACAGAAGATAAAAAAAATCGTAATTCTAGCATGAGATATGGGATAACACAATGACTAGAAAACGATTAAATAAGAATACATTTAGCATGATGATATAGCATGAATTACAAAATCTAAAGTATGCAAACAAAACTTACACATTCAACTTTTAGATTTTGCGAGGGACGAAGCATGTGAAAGTAAATGAGAATCAAATACCCTATCTTGTAAAGCTACCAAGTCGGATATCCTAACCCAAAATAATGAAAAATGACAATTTTGGGGTGTAGGTATCTTAGCTACCTTGGTTGACTTACGAAAGGATTTTCTAGGACCTCTTTTAAGATCAAAACAGAATTTCCTAAGATGACCTTTTCGACCACAATGTGAACACCTAAAGTCACGACGAAAAGAGTTACCTTAGGAGTGATCTCTAAAAGATTTCTTAGTGGATTCTCATAAAACATTGGTTTTGGCTTTATGAGTTGATTCACTACAAGTATCGAAGCCTAAACCATAAGTGTCATTTTTAATTTGGATCGTTCCTAATATTTTATCTAATTTTTTGGACCTACACTACAAATCAAATTTGACATTACTTGAGTCTTTTAATTGTTCTTCTAATTCTAAAATTCTAGACTCGAACAAACCATTTCTCTCTTCAAACTCTTGAAGCTTATTTTTCAAGGATTCCATTAAACCTCTAAGGATATCTCGCTCGCCTTTTATATATTCTAGCTTCTCTCGAAGAGATCTCTCTCATGTCCTAAGGTCTTCCACTAACGCACTATCATCAATGACCATGACACGCTCTTTTAAACAAGCCTCTAACTTCAAATTAGCTGTTTTTAATTTAATGGATTCTTCATAAAGTTCTTGAAAAGAATTTTGAAGTTCACTCACATCAACCTCATAATTTTCGCACAGTCTCTCTCTTTCACTCTCACTACCATAAAAAACAAGTGAATCATAAACATTAACCACGAAAGTGTCATGTATTTAAATATCTTCATGAAAAGATTCACTATCGATGCTCACATGACTAGCCATAAAAGCCACAAAGTTTGGCTTAGTGAGGGAATCGGGTCCCTCTTCCTTATCACTATCACCAAGGGTTGCATTATATGAAATGGGTCGCTTACCCTATCTCCTTAGTTTAGTGGGGCAATCAAAAGCTCTATGGCCATACCCTTCACAACCAAAAATCTTATCTAACTCGTCCCTATTTAAATTTTCTTTAGGAGTTTTAGGGATTATTTCGACTTTGTCATGCTTAGAATTTTCAAATTTCATAAAATCATTTTTAAATTTATCTTTGTTAAATTTAAGAAATTTTTGAAATTTTCAAGCAAATAAGGCCATGTCTTCCGAGTCACTATCACCCTCACTCTTCACTACTTGTTTATCCTCTTTTCGGGCTTTTAAAGAAATGCCATTTTCTATTTTCTTTTCAATTTTAGAGGGAAACATGTCCAGCTCATAGGTTTGTAAATCACCTACGAGTCTTCTAATTTCGTAGAGGCTAAAGTTGGTAAAGAATTTAAAATGTCACTTTTGGAATAAATCTATCGGGTAGGGACCTTAAAATTTTCTTTACTACTCGATTATCGGGTATTTTCTCTTCCAAATTAAAAGATGAATTAAGAATATAAAAGTGTAGCATAAAATTCATCAAAATTTTATTTTTCATTCATTTTGATGGTTTTAAATTGAGTGGTGAGGTTTTGGAGTTCTGAATATTTTACGACACTAGTACCTTCATGAGTGACTTGTAAAATATTCCAAGCTTCTTTAGTGGTTTCACACGTAATAATATGACAGAATTCATGCGGTGTGATATCACTAAACAAGGCGTTTAAACCACAGGAATTAAAATTTGAAAGTTTAAACTCATTCTCACTCCATCTATCGGTCGGTTTGGGAACATGTTCATTATCTATAAAATGTGTTGGTGGGGACCACCCATTAACAACAGAGATCCAAACTCTCTCGTCGATAGATTTTAGTGCCGATTTCATTCGTGCTTTCTAGTATGCGTAATTAGAACCATCGAAAATAGGAAATTTGGAAAATGGGGAAAATTCCATTTTAGCCAAAAATATTTAAAGGATCTCTAAGGAAGTAATTTATTTGTTTTGGCTCTGATACCACTTGTTGGAGTGCGAGGCCCCCAATTTTAAAATTCTTATACTTTAAAATCAATTTCCTTGTTAGATATGCGGAAGCGAGAGATGATGGTTCAACTTAAACAATTTACACAAATTTTAATTTCTTTTCAAATTAAAATTAAACGAAATGAAATAAGATGAAACACACACACAATTTTAATTTCACTTAAACACAATTAATTTACCTCAACTCCTAGAAATTTACCTAGGTCATATTTTCAATACTACCAATTTAGGCCAAACCAATTTTACCAAATTAAGAGATTGACTTGAAATAAGTTAATGAAACATTAGCCAATATTAATTTTCACCAAATTAAACAAGTAGTGATATAAAACAAATTTTATCTTGAATTACCTAAGAATGAATCTAATGTGAATAACGCGAAAGATAAAATAAAGAATAAGTCACTACACTGCGATGTACGAGGAAAAACCCACAACGGGAAACAACCGCGGACGACCCTAGCCTCAAATCCAATAAGTATGGTTTACAAATACAAGATAGTAAGACTTACAACACTCAACTCGATCCTTTTCAAGCCCCGACGCTCCTTCTTGTATACACCTCCGCCTAGCAAATAACCATGGAGGTCCACCGCGGTCTCAGAATCCACCGATCGGACTTTGTTGGTCACCGTCTCCCAAACTAGGACCCTTTCTCCAAGTGGGTATGACAACGCAAACAATCTTCTTCTTTGTGAGATTTAGAAGCAAACCCAAACTTCTCTTCAAACGGTAGAGATAAAAATCGATGCCAAACTCCAAGCAAAGTATATATGTATAGATGAACTTGGATAAACAAACTATTGGGTGTAACACAAGTGTTTGAAGATTTTTCTTGAAAATAAAACACGTAAACAATTAACTTTTCCCTTTTTGAATTTTTCTCTCAAACTCTCTCTAGGAGATTGTAGGATATGAAAGAGTTAATTAGAAAAAGTTTATTTCTGCACTTAAGAAGTTCTATTAAAAGATAGTAGGAAAAGAAGTGGGCAAGTGGGAAAAAACTACTCAAACTTTCAAAATAACTATTCCCGCCAAAACTCATTCGAACGAGATTTTTGTTCGAACGAAGTCTCGTTCGAACCATCATTCTTGTTCGAACGATACATTGAACGACATTCCAGTGGACTTTTGGGGAACTCGTTGGCAGACCTCGTTCGAATGACATTCTCGTTCGAACAAAAAACTCATTCGAACGACAATTCGAACAAACTTCCAGAAAGCTAAAAAAATTGAGATTTAGCCCAGAAACTTGAAATAGTTTAGATTAAAGTTTTAATAAAATATTTTTGAAATTAAACAAAAGTTTTAAAATAATATTTCACCCAATAATAAATTGTTCCAAGATCCTATATATATATTAAAATGCATTCATACCTTAGGAGCAATTGGAACTATGTTGGTGACGTAGAAACAAGGCACTTGAAACATGACATTTGATGAAGCTTTATACTCTTGGCCTCTACGTCTTCAACTAAACACATCATTGGCTTGAATAGGTACATTGAACACAATCCTATGACATAAATGTTTTTGTTTGAAATTTAGCCAAAACAATAATGGACTCAATTGGAAATTTGTGTCCTTACATCCCAGTGTAAAATTTTCTTGAAAACATTAACTAGAAAGAACAAGACGAAGTAAAATAGACTAAAAAAAAAAAAACAAGACAAACAATGTGAGTTTTATGCCAACACAGAATCTATGTGCTCAAACATGGATATGAAGCGAATGATTGTGAACTACAACAAATTAATCATAACTCTATAACACCCCGCTTAATTAAATACTGAGTGATCAGTCGTATACGTAATTAAATCAGAGTATACATTTGGTTCGTTCTTAGCAACACTGTCGAAAACTATTTTCTCTTTTTTTTTAATCACCTAATACTCAATTAAGTTGGTGTTAAAAACTTTCAAATTTTAATTTATTACAATTATAAACAATTTTTGTCATCCATTCCACAAGAATGCATAATAGATAAGTAACATCATAACTGAATTAAATGTAACTAGAATAAACTCCCCAGTTCAAATATCCCAATAAAACAATCCAAATAAATTGAATGTGTCAAAACTGACATAAGAAATACCACTGTTTGAGATAGAATAGAAATAACTAAAATCCTTGGGCGACATGCCCTACATGAACTAACTACTACAGATGTATGAATTGATAGAATGAAAGCCTCTAAGCAAAGTATGAAACTCCATAACATCCATAGTACATTGAGTATCTAATCATCTATGCCTAGAGTCCCTGTGACTGGACACTTAATATAAGATATAATGGAGACAAGAATATGCAAGAAAACAGGTTAGAGCCTGATTGTAAAATACCTTGAAAGAAGCAAGTGAATAAATGCTACAACTATCAATTATTATATACATGTTAGATTCTCGAAATCTCACTCTTGGGATTCTCACCTCTTATCTAGAGTGCACGCCTATCGTATCTCTAAATCTTACTAGTTATTCTCCCCATGCTAACTAGTTCTTTCTATTTTAACATCTAAACATAGCCCAATAGCGTTCCCACACATTTCTCTCACAATATAGGTAATACATATATATCCAATTTCTCTTTAACATGGATAATCACTTTTTCAATTTAATATAATTAAGTGTTCACCAACTTAATTCATTTCGGATTTCATTATCATTCATGTATACTTAATTCATAGAGTAGATAATATCACAAGTATATATACATTCACTCTATTATATATATACAATACTGCACCCCGAGGCTTAGCTGCGGTGCACGCATACTCTGCTATCATGTCTGGGTACATGTCATCATTGTACAAAGGATTATTGGTTCGATATATCCCTCGAACCATAAATATAAAAATACACATATTAGAAGCGAACATAATCATAGAACTTTGGGCTACGCACATACCTACGCACCCAAATGAAGGGTCACACCATTATTCAAAAAAATGTTGTTTAATCCCTAAGTTCTACGTTCTAAGGCAACAAGTCGAAAATCCCCCCATAAGGCTCATCAAGATATGACTGCCCTCAACCAGAAAACCTCCCATCGATAGCAAGTAGGCTAGGTATGTCATACACATAAATTAATTAAGCAATACGTATATACTCAACCTATATAGTAATAGGTACACAATCGACCTTTATCTCAAATTAGGAATTCATCCTACCCCAAGTACCCGTTGTATTTCTTGAATACTACCCGCACTTATGAATTACGATTTAATCTAATTATCGTATTTTAATTATGTAGTTTTCACTCACATAATTATTTTATCAAACCCAAGTACCCGTATATACTACAATTCTACCCATACTTGACTATTACTAATTATTCTTTTGTTCGTATTTTTATTATGTAGGTCTCTCACATAATTGTTCCTCACTCACATATATAATTTTCCAACATTAACCCAAGTCACTCGCTCCTTGTTATTGTACCCAAATTATTTAATTCTTGTCGTGGGCAAAATTACAATTTTCTAAACTTTTTTGGGACAAAAGGGGACTTTCTGAAATCTTGTTCGAAGTCCCAAAAATTTCGTTCGAACCACAATAATCTTTTTTCTCGATAAAGTTACATTTTTCCTAGAAAAATATAATTTGACGCTTTTCTGCTCTGATTTTGAAAAAACATAAAACCACTATTTTTCAGAACATGATTTTATACAAGAACTAGAGATCACACTACCAATTTCCTCTTAAAACAATTCTAAAATTATCATACAATGTTCGTCCTTTTTAAAACAATGTTTCATGCGTTTTCTCCATGTTCTCTTACCCAAACTGACATGAAATATATTCGAACGAATCCCAAATATCTCAACATCATTTCTACATGATTATAGGAAATTATAATACAATGAAAAACATTTAATTCATCAATTTTATATGAGAATTAACATCAAAACCAATTAACCCTCAAAATCCCCAAGTTCCAAATTTACCATTTATCTCTTTACTAAACCCAGGATTTTAATTTCGTGATTTACAATCTAAACCATAATTTTTTTATACCCTCTACATGTGAATTTCTCAACTACATTGCAATATCTAACCATCAATTGATTTATCAATCCAAAGCATACCCATTTCCATAATTCTCATGGGTAAATATTAATCCTATTCTAACATAGATATTATACTCACTAATTGCAATAAGAATTACACTTGCCTTATGTGTAGGACTGAACCTTTGGTGATGATAGTGTAGATACTTCTCATCCCCTTTTTCAAAGAACTTTCGGTGGTGGTAATGGTGGTGCAAGGTGGTTAGCCTCACGTGATTGCCTAGAAAAATCCTTTGTCTCTAAGAAAAACTCCTCCTCTCTAAGAAAACCTTTCCTCTTATTAGAAAACCTTTCACTCTCTCTCTCAAAAGTCCTCCTCTTATTAGATCAAATTTTCGAGTTACTATTCATCTCCCCTAGAAAGTGACCAAAATACCCCTTCGGGGTGTCTACTTGGCTTTCAAATTACCCGAGACTTAAATCAAACCCCCGGGTAGACTTTTCAAACTATTTAAACCCTTTTGGACACTTTGACGCACTCGAAACGACCATTTGGATGACATGGAAATAATTTATATTTCATACCTTTAAATATAGTCCCGACACGACTCATACTCCCGACTTAATTGTCATAATTGTCGTATTTATAAACCCCAACAATTTTTATAAATTTATAATCATATATTACTTTTAATCACTGAGTAATATTTAATATCAATCACATATTACTTTTATTCTAGTAATATTCAATCTGGATTAATTCCAATTATTTTCACATAAATAATTCCAATTAATCACCATTGGTTTAACCCATTTACTTTTAATTTATCTCATTTTAAAAGTCATTAAAAATACGAGGTATTAAAAACTCCAGCTCATTAAAACAATTAATTGATAGTAGGATGTAAGCAAACTAAGTTTTAGCCATATGTAACAATTAATAAGTTGAGCTAAATGAACTAAACAATCTACATGCACACAAATCCAGAATTTTGATGATTTTACAAACAATGGCATCATGATTTGATTTCGCAGCATAAGGATTCATGGTCCAAACCCGTTTAAATTTTTCCTTCCAAACTCCCTCAAAAATATATATATTTCTTTTTAATGACCTTTTGAGGTTGATATTTTTCTCAACTTAAAGAAATTATATTGTCCCTAGTTTGTCATATGATTCTTTTTATTTCCTTTATTTTTTCTTTTGGGCTTTTTTAATTAATGTTTTCACGACCAGTTAATTTTGTGTAATACACCATATTTTAATGACTTTTAAAATGAGATAAATAAAATTAAATGGGTTAAATCCATGGGGATTAATTGGAATTATGTATGTGAAAATAATTAGAATTTATCTAGATTGAGAATTACTAGAATAAAGTAATATCTGATTTATATTAAATATTACTTAGTAATTAAAAGCAATATATGATTATGACTTCATAAAAATTGTCAGGATTTATAAATACGACAGTTACGGTAATTAGGTCGAGACATGCCTGTGAGTCGTGTCAGGACTATAGTTAAATGGAATGAAAAGTAAAAAAAAATTATGTCATCGACTGTTCATTTCGAGGGCACCAAAGTGTCCAGAGGGGTTTAAATTGTCATAAAAGTCTACTCAGGGGTTTGATTTGGATCACGGGTCAATTTGGAACCGAATAGACACCCCAAAGAGGTATTTTGGTCATTTTACTTGGGAGATGAATAGTACTTACGAAATTTGGGTATTTTCATATAAGTTAAGAGATATGTTAGCTAGAGGTTTATTCACCAAAACTCTAAGAGACATCCATTGAGGAAAGGGAAAGATTTCTCTAGGACAGGAACGATTATTCTAGGAAAACCAAGTGACAAAAGAACCTTGCCCCGCCACCACCGCCATCGAAAAGTGATCAAAAAAGAGAGGAACACCATAGCATCATCTTATCCAAAGGTTCAGACCTACAGAATCAAAGGAAAGTGTTTTAACTCTTGAAATCTATAGCATGTATGTTGTCCATGGTGGATAGGAAAATATTTTTTTTTAAGTTTTATAAATCAAAGATGAATTTTGATGATTTTGATTGAATCCTTGAAATGGAAACCATGTAATATAAATACCTTGTTGACATTATAACTAACATCAGGAAACATGGGTTTATTTGATGACGAAATTTCGATTTTATATGTGTTCTTGAGTAAGAATGATAAAACGCAGATTTTATGACTTAAAATAGGATTAGCATGACTAATCGAAATTCCATGATAATTTTAATATGATTTGATGTTACAAATCATGTACATACTTGGGTATATCATTTGGGGTGAATTATAAGGATTTTGGGATCATTTGGTAGAGGTTTTGGGGATGAATTATGTTATAACCCGAAGGTAAAAATATGTAGAAAAAGGACGAATATTGTACGATAATTTTAGGACTGTTTTAAGCGAAAATTAGTAGTGTGATAGCGAAAATTAGTAGTCTTGTATAAAATCACGTTTTGCAAAAATTTGTAGTTTTAAGTTTTTTGAAAATTGGAATAGAAAAGCCTCATATTGTAATTTTATATTTCTGGGCAGAATGTAACTTTATCGAGAAAAAGGATTGTTAGGAATTAAAATATAATCCTGGATTGTTATGATGAGTCTGGGTTTTGAACAAATAAGTATGGTTTGAAGTTAGCCAAAGGAATAATTAATTAAATCCTTTCGATTAACAAGAGATTTTAGGGGTAATGGGAAATGTGAATAAAATTGGAATTATTAGTTTATGGGATAAACTAAAAATATACTACGTGTGGGATTTGTATATGGGATGAGAGTAACCAAGTTGTTGATATATATACCTAGGTGGAGCGAATACCTATAATATAATTGAGGTTTAAAATACAATGATACGTAGCATATTCGAGATATAAGTATATTACATATGAGACTTATAATATGGGATGTGCTTATGCCTTATTGTTGACATATATATATAGATTGAGTGTATACCTATATGTTGATTTTTGTGTATGACAAACCTACCCTACTTGCTATCGACGGGAGGTTTGCGCATTGAACACAGTCATATTCTGATGATCCTTAGGGGGAATTTTGACTTGTGCCTCATAACATAGGACTTAGGTTGGAGTTCCGTGTGTGAAAACAATGGTATTGAATGGTTATATGGGTTCGTAGCCCAAAGGCTTAGAACTATGTTCACATGAAATATTTATTTATTTATGTATGGCTCGATGGATATACCGAATCGACAGTCCTTTGTACAGTGACGAGATATACCCTGACATGATAGCAGAGTATGCATGCACCACAACTGAGTCTTGGGGTGCAGTGTTGTATATATATATATATATATATATATATCCTTGTGATATCATCTACTGGGTGAATTAAGTATACATGAATGATAATGAAATCCGAAATGAATTAAGTTTATGAACACTCAATTACGTTAAATTGAAAAAGTGCTTATCCCTGTTAAAGAGAAATTGGATATATATGTATTACTTATATTGTGAAAGAAATACGTGGGAACGATATTGGGCTATGTTTAGATGTTAGACTAAAAAAGAACTAGTTAGATTGGGAATATTAACTAGTATGGTAAATGTGCGTTAGGCATGCACACTAGATGAGAGGTGAGAATCTCAAGACAGAGTTAAAAAATATAACATGTACATAATAATTTCTTAATTGCACTTGTTAATCACTTTCTATTTTTAAAAATATTTTACCATCGGTCTCTGACCCATTTTCTTGCATATTCTCACCTCCATTGTATCTTCTATAGTAGGTGTCCAGTCATAGGAATGCCAGGCGTAGAGAATTGGATAATTGACATACTATGGATGCTTTGGAGTTGCAGACTTTTCTTAGATGTCTTCAGTCGCTTGATTCATACATCCATAGTAGTTAGTTCATGTAAGGCATGTCGCCTAAGGATTCCAGTTATTTGGATTCTATCCAAGACAATGGTATTAATTTTTTCAGTTTTGATACATTCAGTTTATATGGATTGTTGTATTGAGATATTTAAAGTGGGGAGTTTATTCCCGTAACATTTAATCTAGTTATGATGTTACTTATCTATTATGCATTGTTATAAAATGGATTACATGAAATTATTTGTAATGGTAAAATGAGATTGTATTAAATTAAAATTTGAAAGTTTTTAACACCAGGTTAATTGAGTATTAGGTGATTAATAAAAAAAGAAAAATGTTTTTCAACAGTGATCCTATGATTGAACCAACTGTATACTCTGATTTAATTGGGTATAGGACTGATCACCTGATATTTAATTGAGCAGGGTGTTACATTTTGTATTCTCGTATCCCTTTCCCATGAACACTCATCATTTTTTCAATTTATGAAAATATAATCATCACGGTAAACGGTTCTAACATGCACACCTCTTCCTAAGTCTACTTACGCATAGATGACAAAATTGAGAGAAGAACGTCTCACCAAACTCAAATATGCATGAGATGTCAAACATTCATATAAACTTGTGCATGTGTGGAAGGATAGCATATATACAAACTCGAATTCAAATGCATATCAACCTTGAAACAAACCCATAATACAATGGTAAAGAACATTCCATACATCAATATTTACGCATAGATGACCAAATGTAGCCACGTCAAACGTGAAATTCTCACGACATAAAAATAAATTCTTTTTGTATTTTTTCAAAAATATTTAAAACCAAAAATCTTTTTTTATTTTTCAAATAAAACTCAATACAAAAAATATGATATAATACAAAAGATAATCATGTCATAACAGTAGCAAGATATAAAACATGATGTAAAGACTAGCGTGTGACAAACATGGTAACACAATCATCCTTTAGATTTAGCATGGGAAATATAAAGTGCAACCAAATAAGAACCATGAAGTTTTATTCCTAAAGCCTCGGAGGTCGATTTCCTAACCTAAGTAGGTGTGAAATTACGCATGGGGTTTTTAGGAACCAATATCATTTATGCCTTAACTTCCTACGAGCATTCCTAAGGTCATAGAAAAAATGTCTAATGTGGCCTTTCCTACCACAGTGACTGCAAGTGTAAACATATCGGGAATGATTACCAAAATGTTAACATCTCCTCACGTTCCCAATGGGTTCTCTCACACAATTGGTATTGGCATTGGGAATGGGAGCAACTCTATCATCGTAACCTATACCAAACCTATCTTGGTTGATTTGGACGATGCCCGACATCCTATATAACTTCTCTGACCTTGATTCCAAATCAAACTTAAACTTACTCGAGTATTTTAATCTCTCCTCTAACTCACTAATCCTAAACTCAATAAAATGGCTAGACTCCTCAAACTCTATAATTTTCTTCTTCAAAACCTCCTTCAAACCACGAAGACTATATCTCTCTTTATCCACATACTCTAGCTTCCCACTAAGCATATTCTCTTGTTCCCTATGATCCTTAACTACAATATCATTATTTTCTATGGCACGCTCATTCAACTTAGCTTTCAATTTTGAGTTTGCATTTTTTACCTTTACTGCTTCCTCATATAACTCCCTAAAGAAAAACTCGTAACTCTCCTACATCTATCTCCTCCTTCTCACTAGCGTCACACTAACTCACTTGGGATTCACACTCAACAGCCTCGAAAGTGTCATGCACATGAGAATCTTTATGGGAAGATTTATCATTATCGCTCACACGACATGCCATGAACGTTACAAATTTATGCTCAATGGTGTAACTTTATCCCCTTTCCGGTTCACTATCACTGAAGGTTGCATTATATGCTATTGGTTTCTTGCCCTCCTTCTCAAGCCTAGTGGGACACTTTATAACCTTGTGACCATACCCCTCTCCTAAAACACCTATCTGACTCAACCTTCTTGGAAATCTCACTCTTATCCTTAGGGATGGGATCTACCTTATTGTTCTTGAATTTCTCACATCTTTTGGCATCTTTCGATTTCTTTTGGAACTTAAGAAAAAATTTGAACTTCTTTTCCAACAAGGATACATCCTCAAAATTGGAATCGGAATCATCATCCGAAACTTTAGTCTCCTCCTTTAGAGTTTTCAAAGCAATGCCCTTTTCTTTATTTATCACTTGCTTTGAGGTAAACATAGAGAGTTCAATGGTTTGTAAGTCACCTACAATCTCTTCAAGCATAACCAAGGAGTTCAAAATGGTCCCTTTTGCATCAAACCTACTCGGAAACAATCTTTGAATTTTCTTTATGACTCAATTGTCGAGTATTTTCTCTTTTAAGTTAAACGATGAGTTGACAATATTTTACACCCTAGCATAAAACTCATCAAATGAATCACTCTCTATCATCTTAATCATATCAAACTGTGTAGTGAGGTTTTAATGTTTAGACGCCCTAACCGTGATTGTTTCCTCATGAGTAAGTGCAAGAATATCTCATGCTTCTTTCGAAGTTCACAGGTCATGATTCTATTATACTCTTTTGGTTCGACATGTGAGGAAATAACGTGAAAACCTTTAGAGTTGTAAAGTGCAAGTCAATGTTTGACTTTGGTCCATGACTCAAAGAGTTTTAAAGTAGTAGCCTCACCCTCTCCTGTAATCGGTGGAGTGACTGCTAACCACACACATTCATCAATAGATTTCAAAGAACTTCTCATATGCATTTTCCAATAACTATAGTTAGTGCCATAGAAAATAGGAGCTCTAAAGCATTCATAATTTTTGAAATTCATGCTTATAAAATGAAAGGGATAAATATAAAAAAAATATGTTTCCATCTATGATACCAATTTGTAGGCCCCTTTTTCTTTCGAATGTGTTTTAAGGATTATAAAACCAACTTTCTTTTTGAAAAATCTTTTTTCGAATTTTAACCGCACCAAGTTCTGAACCAATTTTAACTTAACCAAACTTTATCTTGATTATTCCAAAACATGCATCTAGTGATTAAAGAAAATAAAATAATGTAATCTCATAAAAGGCAACGCGGAATGTACGAGGAAACCACTAAGGGGAAAAACCTCGGGCAGACCAAGTGAGACAATCACTATGATGTGGTATTAGAAAGTACAAAGACAATCTTACTCAACGACTCAATCCGTAATAGTCTTGAACCTTCTATGAATCTTCAACCACTCCTCCACTGTTCCCACACAAATTCTTTCGCAACACCTATCCACAACACTTGCATCCACGAATTCCTGGGTGTCCACTGATGTAGATTGGAAACGTGTACGGATTTCGAACACGAACGTCTCCACTTCTTCTCCGCAAAACCCAACGATGTTTCAAAAGTTATGAATAATTCTAAATAGTGCAAACAAAGACCAGTTTTCCATATGTGAATGAAAAATCAAATCTTTGAAACTCTAAGGATGTTTTTAATCTTTGAAAAACTTAGAAAAATTGTGCAGAAAATGTACTATATGGAAACTGATTTTCTGGACTGCACACTTACGAAATTATGAGAGAAGCACGCCTTATACAGAAAAGTTGAACATGTCACTTGAATGACACTCAAAGTCGTTTGAACCACTGAAAATGAGAGTTTGCGATTTACACAACTCTAAACTATCTTTATCTCAAAATAATTGAAGTTTAAATATTTTAAATTTTTTTTTAATAAAAATAACATCCTAAAAACATTTTTTGAGTCCCATAAACATTATGCATTCATACTTGATCGATCTCAGAATGCAATGAAGATGTGAAACGTGCACCAAAAAAGCGAAATGATTTATCTTTGAAGCTTGGTCGCAACGTCTTAATTAAACTTTACGTCATAGACTGTGTGGGATCGTGACAATATGAAATCTATCCATAACTCAAAAACATTGTTTTGTTCTTGAAATAAGTCAAATACTATAATGGACTCAATTAATTTTTTTTTTCTTAACTTAGTTACTCGAAGTTAATCAATTTAGTACTTATGACACTTTTAGCAATCCCTGGGTAGATTTCGACTCAGATGACTAGAGTACTTTGAGTATAGGATTGAGCATTAACATAATCTATGAGAATGATATACGATTAGTGATTGTATATATCACACATTAACTCTGAATTTTTTATGACACACTTTATACGTAGTGATTATAATAAGATAAGTCTTTGTAAGAACCCATCCTTTTAGAGACAATTAAATCCCATAATTAAATATAAATTGGCAATTTGGAAAATTCCTCAAAATAGTAATTTTTGTGATTTTTGAGGATTAGATGATTTTCGAAGGGTGTTGTAATTATTTTTGGGACTAAATAGGTCGAAATATTTTAATTATATGTCGCCATGGAGTAATGCGACAAAAGAGGTACGATTTGATTAGAAAACCCGCATTAAGTTATTTTGGGTTAGAATAGTGGTTTGTGGTTAAGTACCTCGGATGGGAATTTCGACTGCGCCGTGAGTCTCAGAATGTACGAGATAGTAGGAAAAGAGTGTCCGATTGTCGAAATTGAGTTTCGGAGAATTTTAGAGTTAAATGGGCTCGTAATTAAGTAAACGAGTCATTTTTTGAATTTTAAGGGGTATAACCCTTTTCTTCTTATATAAAGAGAGGGAGAGGGAGAAAAGAGAAGATAAGAGAAATAAAAGAGAGAGAAGAGAGAGAGGAAAAAGAAAGAGGAGGAGAAAAAGAGATCTCGGGCCAAACCCGGTCAGATGCGACTCGGGATCGTCGGATTATATCCACGAGGCAAGTGTTTACTTGATTTATTTATCTTTTTGCATAAATATCTCATACCTTAGATTGGTATAAACAATCCGTAAAGATTTTGGGATGGGTATTCGTGGATAAAACGGGTTTTCGAGAGATAAAATGAATAAACCCCAATAATTTCATAAACGAGAGAACATAGGTTTTAACCTAAATTAATTGTTGTTTTCGGGTTATAGGATGTTTATAACCCTTCATATATGTATATTTGCAGTTGGTTGAGGTTGTAGGACGTTGGGTGAGGCGGCAAAAGCTTGGGAGAAGCATTAATGGCCGAAACCGTCTCGAAGAAGACGATGAACAGTGACCTGCGTCCTTGCCGAGTCGATTCGGCGTAGGAGCGAATCGATTCAGCTCTTTGTTAAAAAATTAAATTTGTAGATCTTTTCGACGCAGTCACGTGGGCGCCAGCTGCGTATTTTTCTAATTTTTTTTTTTATTTATAGTGATTTTTCTCTGGAAAGTTGTCCGAGATCGAAATCGTTAGTTAGAAATTAAGGATAGAACTTTGGAGATAAATATTAGGGGTTTCAAAAAAGAGTGTTAGGACCTCTAAAGGACTTGAGGAGATATGAAAACTTTGGGTTCGTTAAAATAAATCTGAGTTATAAATTAAATGGAGATTGAATTGAGTTTGGGGTTTTTGGGACATATATAAAACCTAGACAAATTTGGGATTTTTTAACAAGACGAATCGATTCGGACCAGCCAAATCGATTCGGTAAGAGACAGTTTGAAATTAGAACCATTTCAAATCGATTCGGACAGGCCGAATCGATTCGGTCCTGGCAGATTTTTGAGGTTTTCTCCTTCTAAGTTTAGGGAGACTTAATGTATGGTTTTGGAGACTATTATTAGGAGTTTCTAAATGGAATATTAGGACTCCTAGATGATGATTTGAGGAGGATAAGAAAACGTCGAATTAATTTAGACCGTGATCCGGGGTATGGAGTTAATTAATGCTTTGGGATTTTTGGTTATCGCTAGATGTAATTGGCAAATATGGCCATTTATATATATTCGGGAATGAATATATGGTATATGTGTACTATGTGATTAAAGTATATATATGAATTGAGATAAATGACTTTTGAAGATGTAAATATGAATGTTTTCAAAAAGGAAAGACAAATGATTTTCATAAATAGTAAAAGATGGATACACACCTCTCTAAATCGCTATCGTAAGGGAAGTTGCGTACGTATGGTGAAGCCTCCTGGCTAATGAATGCAGGGTGGATATAGTCCTATAGGCCATATGAGCGTTTATTGTATATTTTCTGCGCTGGTTAGGAGATTCCGGATGTGGTCTTGACTATCCCGCGGCATATGGCCACTTCCCGACGTCTTGCGTTGTAGGATTCCAGGTTGTCTTGATGATAGCCATTTAAGAGCGCGCACAGTGGGGTAACCCGGACGGGCGATCTTAGAACGCGTTATATTATATATTAAAGAAATTTGTAATAATAATTTGGCTTTAATTACATTTACTGGATGGAAGAAGGGAAATGGGATAAATGGTTTGGCTTCGGTAACACTTCCCGGATGGAAGAAGGCAAGTGGAAGCATATGATATGGTAAAAGCATTTTTATGATAATAAAAATGGCTTTTAAATACATTTCCTGAATATAAAAAGGGAAATGGGATATTTTGAAACGAAAAATCATTTTTATGATAATAAAACTGTTTTTTGAAAAGTCATATGATTTGTCAAAGCAATTCGTGATAATGAGTTGGCTATTAAATACATTTCCTGGATATGAGAAGGTAAATGTAAGGTTTTGAGATAAAAAAAATGACAAGTATTGATAAATACTTTTTATATGAACCCTCAGTCCGGGAGATATATCCGTATGTATATTCTAAAATGAATATGTATATATGGATGAATCGAGTACCGAGGGTCTAATGGATCCCGACGATCGACCTTGACGCGTAGTAGTGTATCGGGGGGGGGGGGGGGGGGTACCTTATTTGGATTTCGTTTTACGAGACACCCCACCCATGAATATGGAAATATGTTGAGACTGGGGAGAAGTTTAATCCTTAGTTATCTTATTATAAGATTTATTATACGGTGTGTATATATATAGATATATATTCTGTACTGAGGGACTGGCAGATCTCGACGATCGACCTAGTGTATCGGGGGGGGGGGGGGGAGGGTTCCTGTGACACCCCGCCTAATTAAATACCGGGAGATCACTCCTTTATTAAATTAAATCAAGGTAAACAGTTGGTTCATTCTCAGCATCACTGTCGATAAAAATAATTTTTCCAATTTAACACCCTAAATAATTAAGCTAAGTGTCAAAAACATTTTTCATACAAACTTCCCAATTTTAATTAAGGAAAAGATTTACTTATACCAAACAACATTTCTACAATATAGGATCACACCACGAAGAACTAAAATAAAACCATACATTCGTCAATCGAATGTCAACATAATAAAACCAAACATCATAAACTATCCTGAATAAATCCCATAAAACAATACTGGAATAACTGAAAATATAAAAATCCCAACAAGTAAATGAAATGATGAAAGGGGCGACACGTGCCCAATAAATGAGAGTAATAAGAGTGGAGTCAATAACAGAAGCCGTCTACTCAAGTGACCTGCAACTTCCACCTAAGCTGCAGCTCGTTCTTCTCAAAGGATCCTAAGAAAGACGCCCCAGTGGCTGGGCACCTGAAAATATACATATATATACGCAAGGGAGAGAGAGAGAGAGAAAGAAACGGGTCAGGGCCCGAAAGTGTGTTTGATTTTTAAAATACGTTAAGCAAGTATTTAAATTGATACAGGCCAATGAAAATCATATTAGTTCGACACTCTCTTGAGAAATTCTCACCTCTCTTCTAATGTGGACGCCTATCGTACTAACCTTCCCAAATAATCTAGTTTATCTTAACTATCTCATAAGTTTTCAAAACCGAACGATGACAATGTTATAAAAAGGTTACTTTCAATTAGTAGAACTACTCTCGTTTTAGCTTCATTAAATTATAAAGTTTACCAGTGCCTTTTCATACTTTCACAAAACAAGTATTTATTATAGCATCAACAACTATGTCCTACTTATCAAATCCCAGTAGGCAGTTAAAGTATATAACCTCATATATATATTAACTACTCGGATAATATATATATATAAAATCACCCCAACTAAACTATGGTGCGGGCATACTCTGCTATCCAATCCCCGTATCGCTCACACAAAGGGAAATACAAGTTTGGAATCACTCTCGAACTGTATTAACATATACAAAACAACGTTGAGGCAAAGCATAGATTCCAAGTCCAAGAGGTCAGTACATACCCACACATCTCTTAAGACCGTCCGACTATCAATCTGATAGCCCGTACCTAGGATCTCTATCTTCTAGGGTACAAATCAATATCCCCCATAAAGCAACACAGGATAAGATCGTCCCAGCGCGGTAACCTCAGGGATAGCAAGTAGCGCGGGTACGTTTTTCACATGTATATAATATATGTACACACAATCATATAATTATACCCATTTTATCACATTAATATAGGTGCTTCTCGTAACCCATAGTCACAACATTTATCCTTAATTTCTCCTTATTATGATTACGTATAAGGTTTCGTCTCTAACCTTAACTCGAAGGGTTTTCTCACTAGCTATGTGACACTCGTGGATTCTTTCCATCCAAGTAGCAAAATCAGTAGGTAAACGTCTATTCTCTATCATAAGTATTTGACGTAATCTCTCACTCGAATTACATAGTTTCCGCGTCGTTTAAATAATTGTCCCTAAAATACAATTATCATCTTATAAAAAGTTCTCAACACTTAATCATATGCCCTACTGGTCTCTCCTATATCCCAAAATATTTTATTCATAATGCCCAAAAGTTATTTCACGATGAATCATATTCAATTAATTAAACAAGGGGAAATCAGAGTCTGCCAGGAAGGGTCGATCGATCGAGGTCTAGGGCTCGATCGATCGAACCTTCGATCGATCGAAGCTCTAGGCTCGATCGATCGATCAAGCAGGTCTGCGAAATCCTGCAGAAGTGCAGTTACGGGTTTTACCAAAATTCTTCACCCAAAACAATATTTCCCAACACTAATCGTCCCAAAACTCTTACTACAAACATAATAACATATTTCCAGATGATTTTAACGTTAAGCATGCGTATTTCCAACATTAAACATTGTTAAACAACCCAAAATCTCATTTAAACATCAAGAACCCTAATGTTTTCTTAACTTTTGTTCTAAACAGTTTTCTCCAGAATTTCCTTCTAACATAACATCAAAAATTCGTGGGTTAATCATCTACTTCACATACTATTTCCAGAATATGGTTATAATGTTTTCTACATGCAGATTCGTATCAAAATTTTGGGGTTTTCTACCATTGATTACACTCCTAATCATTCCAACACTAATATGAATATTGCACCAACGAAAATACGCAAGTTAAACACTTTTTTGGGATTTCAGAGGTCTGGTTTCCTGCTGATATTGGTGTGGTTGCGTTCTCCTCCTCGCGATCTACGCGTTGGTGGTGACGGTGGTGCAATTGGTGGTGTTTTGGCCTTGAATCACCTTGAGAGCTCTCTCCTCTCTACTCCAATGGCCGTTCTTGGGTTCTGAATGTTCTAACCCTAAAAGGATGACTTAAATGGCTGCTAAGGATGGCTGAAATTCGTGGGTTTAATTACCCTAATTTGTAAAATGACCATAATGCCCTCCCGGGTCACTAATTAGTCCTAAAAACACCCCGAGGCCCAAACTAAACCCCCGGGTACACTTTTCTGACTATCTCGACCCTTCCGGACGCGTTGGCGCACTCAAAATGACCATACGGACAACTTATAAAATATTCACTTTTTAGTTAACATAATTAGTCCCGACGTGACACGGGCACGTCCCGACTTAAATTTCCGAAATAGTCCTTTAATTTACTTATGACATTCAATATAACCAATATAATATATTACTATGCTCATTAGTAATATTCAACAAGTTTCCCATAATTACTAACTCTAGTCACGTTAATAATTATAACATAATTAATTTCCGGATTTTTATTAAATAAATCATCACATTAAATTTAATAAATCCCCAAATTAAATATAGCATAAAAATACGGGGTATTACATACTTCCCCCCTAATAACGGAATTTTGTCCCGAAATTCGGAAAATAAGGCATACCTAGTAAAAACAACTCTGGATATCTCTCGCGCATATCTGCCTCACGCTCCCAAGTGGATTCCTCCACATTATGATGCTCCCACTGGACTCGCACAAGTGGAACTACTTTCGACCTCAATCTCCTCTCACTATAGTCTAGAATAGCCACTGGTCTCTCTTCGTAAGAGCTATCCGACTGTAAGTCTATCTCATCTATCGCAATGTGCGTATGGGCCATATCATCCCGAAGATATCGTCTCAGCGACGAGATGTGGAATACATCGTGGATGCGATGTAAATGTCCTGGCAATCACAACCTGTATGCTACCGGCCCAATCCTATCGATGATGGGAAATGGTCCTACGTACCTCGGAGCCAACTTCCCCTTCTTCCCGAACCTCATCACTCCTTTCATAGGAGATACACGCAACAACACTTGATCTCCCACATTAAACTCCCGGAAAAACCGTTTCGCATCGGCGTAGCTCTTCTGCCTGTCTTGGGCTACCCGAATACGACTTCTGATTATCTCAATCCTCGCGGAGGTCTCCTGAATCACTTCTGGTCCTAATAACTTGTTGTCCCCCACCTCGAGCCAACAAGTTGGAGAACGACAAGGCCTGCCGTACAAAGCCTCAAATGGAGCCATGCCAATCGTAAACTGATAGGAGTTATTATAAGCAAACTCTACCAGTGGAAGGTGTGGCTCCCAACCTCCTCCGAAATTGGGAACACACATCCGTAGCATATCTTCCAACATTTGATTAGTACGCTCTGTCTGTCCATCTGTCTGTGGGTGGTAAGCTAAACTTAGTCTCAACTCTGTGCACATAGCCTCCTGAAAGATTTTCTAGAAACATGACACAAAAATCTTGTCTCTATCTGACACAATATTCAGGGGCACCCCATGCAATCTGACAATCTCAGCGATGAACAACTGGGCATACTGACCCGTGGTATAATCTGTCCTTACTGGCAGAAAATGAGCCACCTTGGTCAAACGGTCTACAATCAACCAGATAGAATGGTGGCCCCGCTGTGATGTAGGCAACCCGGTAATGAAATCCATGGAAATACTTTCCCACTTCCACGCGGGTACTTCCAACGGCTGAAGTAATCCTGACGGTTTCTGGTGGTCCACCTTCACTAGCTGGCAAGTAGAACACTTGGACACAAATTCAACGATGTCCTTCTTCATCTCACTCCACCAGTACTATCGTCTCATGTCCTGGTACATCTTATCGCCTCCCGGATGTACTGCAAATCGGGACCCATGAGAATGAGTCATCACTTCATGACGTAGCTCCGCTCCTTCTGGAACCACTAATCTCCCATTAAACCGTAACCCTCCATCTGAACTAACAGAATAGGACTCAGCACCCGCGGCTAGAAGTCGTACAATCTGCTCCTGACAAAACGGGTTTGTGGTTTGTGCCTGTATCACCCTCGTAACAATCTCGGGTGTGATTGACATCACGGATATGAAAGAATGTGCTAATGCGTCCTGGTGACCCAACTCCTTCCACTTTGCTTTCCATATGTCCGCTACATCGTCAACCGGTCTACAGCTCAATGCATCAGCAACTACGTTGGCTTTCCCCGGATGATACTGTATATCGAACTGGTAATCTTTCACAAACTCTAACCATCTACGCTGACGCATATTCAGTTCTCGCTGAGTGAACAGGTACTGCAGTGACTTATGGTCTGTGAACAAATGGAATTTCTCGCCCAATAAATAGTGCCTCCAAATTCTCAATGCAAAGACGACCGCAACTAACTCCAGGTCGTGGGTGGGGTAATTCTTCTCATGCGGCTTAAGCTTGCGGGAAGCAAAAGCTATATCCTTCTCCTCCTACTGAAGTACTCCCCCAAGTCCTTGTAAGGACGCATCTGTGTAAACCAGGTACTCTACACCCGGCTTCGGTAAAGCAAGGACTGGTGCCGAAGTAAGCTTGTCCTTCAGCTCGTCGAAAGCCAACAGACAAGCGTCATCCCAGACATATGGTACCCCCTTGCGAGTCAGATTTGTCAATGGACCCGCTATTTTGGAGAATCCCCGAATGAACCTCCTGTAGTACCCGGCTAACCACAAGCAACTACGCACTTCCGTCGGTGTCGTAGGTTGCCCCCACTCCCTTACCACGGACACTTTGCTCGGGTCAACTGCTATCCCTTGCTCAGAAACAACATGGCCCAATAATTGCACCTCTCGCAACCAGAATCCACACTTCTCGTACTTAGCATACAACTGATGCTCTCGTAGAGTCTGAAGAACCTGCCTCAAGTGTTCGGCATGCTCCTCCTCGGAGTGTGAATATATCAAAATATCATCTATGAAGACGATGACGAACTGATCCAAGAACTCTATGAATACTCGGTTCATCAAGTCCATGAAAACGGCTGGGGCATTTGTGAGTCCGAACGGCATCACTCTGAATTCATAGGACCCATATCTCGACAAGAAGGCAGTCTGTGAAACATCCTGCTCTCTAATTCGTAACTGATGGTACCCCGACCTCATATCTATCTTCAAAAAGAAAGTTACTCCCCTCAATTGGTCGAATAGATCATCGATTCGAGGCAACGGATACTTATTCCGTATCGTGACCTTATTCAACACCCGGTAGTCCACGCACAATCTCAGTGAACCATCTCTCTTCTTTACAAATAAGACTGGAGCGCCCCAAGGTGAGGTACTCCTACGAATGAATCCCTGACCTAATAGCTGCTCAATCTGGTCTCGTAGCTCTCGCATCTCTGCTGGAGCCATACGGTACGGTGTGCGTGCTATAGGTCTCGTATCCGGTAATAAATCTATAACGAAGTCTATCTCACGACTGGGCGGTAGGCCTGGTATCTCCTGAAACACATCGGAATACTCCCTAACAACTGGGATCGAATCCAAAGGAATCGCAACCTCCTTAGAGGTATCCTCCTCAATGTAATATACATGAGCGGTCGAACCTCCCTCTGGGCGAGGCATCACCACTACAAACATCTCTTGCCCCGGAATGGAAAAAACAATGCTCCCACCGAAGCAATCAATCATGGCTCTGTAAGATGCGAGCCAATCCATACTAATGATCACATCATGCTCGTGCATGTCTATGACTAGCATGTCTGCAGGAAATACCAAGCTACCAATCTCTACCCCTACTCCCCGGCATATAAAGAAAATAAGTGACCCATTCCCCTGTGGTGAGTCGACACACGTCACGGTGCTCTCTGCTGTGGCTAACAACCCTAAGGACTTCGCAAAATGCGTAGCTATAAAAAAATGCGTTGCCCCCGTATCAAACAAAACTTTACCCATAGTACTATGGATAGGAAACGTACCCTCAATTGCGGGTGGTGCCTGTGGAGCTGCTGCCTGGTGGACGTTATAGACACGTCCATACTGTAATTGTCCCTGCTGCACTGGAGCTGCTGGGATGGCTGGTAAGGCTGGCGCTTGAGATGGAGGTGGAAGGGAAGGTGGAAAAAGTGGCCTCTGTGGCTCATTACGGGCTCCCTGCTGCTGTGGGGCCCTATCGCCTTCTGGGCAATCCTGACGCTTATGGCCGTGTTTGCCACACACAAAACACCGGCCTCTGAAGTTACCTCCCCTCTGTCCCTGCTGACCATGGCCCTGCTGGCCGTTACCTCCACGCCATTGGCCCTGTTGGCCCTAATGTGTACGCTGTTGGCCCTGCTGTCGGTGCTGACCCTGCTGATTAGGCTGGCCCTGCTGGCTGGACTCTCCTGCTCTCTTGCTCCCCTGAAGATGGAAGCGGTGATCCTGGCAATGTAGTAACGCTGCATTGAGTACATCAGTGAACGTACTCAGGGACAAATTCCCAATAAGGTGCTGATGGATCCTCTAAGACAACCCGTCAACAAACAACAAAATCTTCTTGCTCTCAGTAGGTGCCTCATCTGGCACAATGGTGAGAAGTCTCGTGAACTCCTCCTCATACTCTGCTACAGTAAGATTATCTTGCTTCAGATTTAGTAGTTTCCGCCTCATCTCAGTCTGCACTACAGGTGGAAAATACTTGCGGTCAAACCACTCCCAGAACAACTGAATAGGGATCGTGTCCCTCTCCTCCAAAGTAGTAGTGGACTCCCACCACTGCAACGCGGATCCCACCAACTTAAAAGAAGCCAATAACTGCTTTTGTATCTCGGTGCACTCATACATGCGAAGATGCCACTGGATGTCTTTCTTCCATTGGTTAACCGTGACAATGTCGGAGCTACCAGAGAACTCAGGGGGATGTGCTTTCTGAAAAGCATCCCAAACCCTCTGCCATGCAGATGGAAGTTGTGCTGGTACTAGCGCCACTGCCTGAACCTGGGGTGGAGCCTGCTGAATCACCGCTATCGCGGCATTCACCGCCTGAGAAACTATGGCGGCTACTTCATTCGCATTCATTGTGCCTGGTGCCGGAGCTGCTGGCTGCACGGCTTGGGCACGCCTATCTTTCGGAGCACGTCTCGGAGGCATCTGAAATGTGAACATGTTTATTAGTCGAAAGTTATCAACAAATCTCGAATAGCTGAAGACTTAAACGTAAAAGCAAGAATACAACAGTCCTAAAAATAGGGCTCTATAGAAATAATGTTAAGCTGAAAGCGAAATAAGCCGTACAGATCCTATGGACATTAGAACATGATGCTCTGATACCACCTGTGACACCCCGCCTAATTAAATACCGGGCGATCACTCCTTTATTAAATTAAATCAAGGTAAATAGTTGGTTCATTCTCAGCATCACTGTCGATAAAAATAATTTTTCCAATTTAACACCCTAAATAATTAAGCTAAGTGTCAAAAACATTTTTCATACAAACTTCCCAATTTTAATTAAAGAAAAGATTTACTTATACCAAACAACATTTCTACAATATAAGATCACACCACAAAGAACTAAAATAAAACCATACATTTGTCAATCGAACGTCAACATAATAAAACCAACCATCATAAACAATCCTGAATAAATCCCATAAAACAATACTGGAATAACTGAAAATATAAAAATCCCAACAAGTAAATGAAATGATGAAAGGGGCGACACGTGCCCAATAAATGAGAGTAATAAGAGTGGAGTCAATAACAGAAGCCGTCTACTCAAGTGACCTGCAACTTCCACCTAAGCTGCAGCTCGTTCTTCTCAAAGGATCCTAAGCAAGACGCCCCTGTAGCTGGGCACCTGAAAATATACATATATATACACAAGGGAGAGAGAGAGAGAAAGAAACGGGTCAGGGCCCGAAAGTGTGTTTGATTTTTAAAATACGTTAAGCAAGTATTTAAATTGATACAGGCCAATGCAAATCATATTAGTTCGACACTCTCTTGAGAAATTCTCACCTCTCTTCTAATATGCACGCCTATCGTACTAACCTTCCCAAATAGTCTAGTTTATCTTAACTTACTCATAAGTTTTCAAAACCAAACGATGACAATGTTTTAAAAAGGTCACTTTCAATTAGTAGCACTACTCTCATTTTAGCTTCATTAAATTATAAAGTTTACCAGTGCCTTCTCATACTTTCACAAAACAAGTATTTATTATAGCGTCAACAACTATGTCCTACTTATCAAATCCCAGTAGGCAGTTAAAGTATATAACCTCATATATATATTAACTACTCGGATAATATATATATATAAAATCACCCCAACTAAACTATGGTGCGGGCATACTCTGCTATCCAATCCCAGTATCGCTCACACAAAGGGAAATACAAGTTCGGAATCACTCTCGAACTGTATTAACATATACAAAACAACGTTGAGGCGAAGCATAGATTCCAAGTCCAAGAGGTCAGTACATACCCACACGTCTCTTAGGACCGTCCGACTATCAATCTGATAGCCCGTACCTAGGATCTCTATCTTCTAGGGTACAAATCAATATCCCCCATAAAGCAACACAGGATAAGATCGTCCCAGCGCGGTAACCTCAGGGATAGCAAGTAGCGCGGGTACGTTTTTCACATGTATATAATATATGTACACACAATCATATAATTATACCCATTTTATCACATTAATATAGGTGCCTCTCGTAACCCATAGTCACAACATTTATCCTTAATTTCTCATTATTATGATTACGTATAAGGTTTCGTCTCTAACCTTAACTTGAAGGGTTTTCTCACTAGCTATGTGACACTCGTGGATTATTTCCATCCAAGTAGCAAAACCAGTAGGTAAACGTCTATTCTCTATCATAAGTATTTGACGTAATCTCTCACTCGAATTACGTAGTTTCCTCGTTGTTTAAATAATTGTCCCCAAAATACAATTATCATCACATAAAAAGTTCTCAACACTTAATCATATGCCCTACTGGTCTCTCCTATATCCCAAAATATTTTATTCATAAAGCCCAAAAGCTATTTCATGATGAATCATATTCAATTAATTAAACAAGGGGAAATCGGAGTCTGCCAGGAAGGGTCGATCGATCGAGGTCTGGGGCTCGATCGATCGAACCTTCGATCGATCGAAGCTCTAGGCTCGATCGATCGATCAAGCAGGTCTGCGAAATCCTGCAGAAGTGCAGTTACGGGTTTTACCAAAATTCTTCACCCAAAACAATATTTTCCAACACTAATCGTCCCAAAACTCTTACTACAAACATAATAACATATTTCCAGATGATTTTAACGTTAAGCATGCGTATTTCCAACATTAAACATGGTTAAACAACCCAAAATCTCATTTAAACATCAAGAACCCTAATGTTTTCTTAACTTTTGTTCTAAACAGTTTTCTCCAGAATTTCCTTCTAACATAACATCAAAAATTCGTGGGTTAATCATCTACTTCACATACTATTTCCAGAATACGGTAATAATGTTTTCTACATGCAGATTCTTATCAACATTTTGGGGTTTTCTTCCATTGATTACACTCCTAATCATTCCTACACTAATATGAATATTGCACCAACGAAAATACGCAAGTTAAAAACTTGCCTGGGATTTCAGAGGTCTGGTTTCCTGCTGATATTGGTGTGGTTGCATTCTCCTCCTTGCGATCTACGCGTTGGTGGTGACGGTGGTGTTTTGGCCTTGAATCACCTTGAGAGCTCTCTCCTCTCTACTCCAATGGCCGTTCTAGGGTTCTGAATGTTCTAACCCTAAAAGGCTGACTTAAATGGCTGCTAAGGATGGCTGAAATTCGTGGGTTTAATTACCCTAATTTGTAAAATGACCATAATGCCCTCCCGGGTCACTAATTAGGCCTAAAAACACCCCGAGGCCCGAACTAAACCCCCGGGTACACTTTTCTGACTATCTCGACCCTTCCGGACGCGTTGCCGCACTCAAAACGACCATATGGACAACTTATAAAATATTCACTTTTAAATTAACATAATTAGTCCCGACGTGACACGGGCACGTCCCGACTTAAATTTCCGAAATAGTCCTTTAATTTACTTATGACATTCAATATAACCAATATAATATATTACTATGCTCATTAGTAATATTCACCAAGTTTCCCATAATTACTAACTCTATTCACGTTAATAATTATAACATAATTAAAACATAATTAATTTCCGGATTTTTATTAAATAAATCATCACATTAAATTTGATAAATCCCCAAATTAAATATAGCATAAAAATACGGGGAATTACAGTTCCTTGTTTGGATTTCTCTTTGCGAGACACCCCATGTATGAACATGGCTTAGTGTTGATACTGGGGAGAAGTTTAGCCCTTAGTACATTACTTGGACTATCTAGGACTGATAGTGGTTGGGTAATAGACTAATTTAGCAGGGTAGCTTGACTAGAAGGTTTAGAGGGATCCACTAGGAGTGCACTGTTAGTGGAGAGGTGAGGGGTATCTCATGGGAGTGCGATACCAAATTTAAATATGAGATAAAACCTTTGTCTAAAAATAAGGCATTTATGGAGTAGCTAAATATTTTCAAAACTCGGGTTCTGACCCGTTTATCTACTTTTCCTTCTTGATATATATATATATATATATATATATATATGTATGTATTATATAGGTGTCCAGACACAGGGACGCCTAGATGACACTTCTTTCGAGTCAGACGTCTGCTGCAGCTGTTGTGGATGCGTGCAGGATTCTCAGTAGATGCTTCTATCCTTGTAATATAGATAAGAGGTATTGTTTACACATTCGGGCCAGTGGTCCAATTGCATTTATTTATTCTTTGAGTACATCATTCGATATGGTTGTATATTTTGACCGAGTGTTCGGTTATTTTATTAAATTTCAGTTTCATTTTCACAAAACTGTGTGGATGTTTTAATTTGGTAATTGTTAAAAAGAGTAGTAAAGCTAAAATTTTGACACCGACCTATTAGGTTATTAGTAATTAAATGGATTTTCGACAGTGATGCTAAGAATGATCCATATGAGACTCATGTTTTAATTTACTATTGGAGTGATCGCCCGGTATCTTATTAGGCGGGGTGTCACAGATGGTATCAGAGCATCAGGTTCTAGTGTCCTTAGAAATATGTGCGGACGTACTACACTTTCAGTGCTGCTCTCGATTTGTTATAGAGCCTCAGGATAAGGATTGTTGATTTCTTTTGGGAGATTTCGTTCTCCTGCCATATTATAAGAATATAGAAATCTTTTGTGCGCTCGTTCGAGAATCGTGTGCGGAGCTTGGATGGCGGCAAGATATGGGGCTTAGTTGGAGCTATAAGGTTAATCTTGTAGTGGAGTTTCCTTTTTAACGAAGAAGTTAGGAGGACTAGTAAGATGATGGTAAGGAGAAGGACGGAGTTATTGTTATAAGTTTCACCTCAGTAGGAAGAGGTATCATTGGTGTGTCTAGATAAAGTCATGGTGTTCATTAGCCCTAGACTCGTGTGTGTAATTTTGAGTTTTGTGGCGGTATCGATAACATTGTATAAGGTGTGCTTATGTGTTTTTCGCATTAGCGGAGTTTTATTTTCCTTCATTCTCCATTGAGGTGGGTGTTAATATTTTGACTATATATTCATATATATATCTGGTTTGGGATACTCGTTTTATATGTCTATATGAGTATGGTAATATTATGAGTATATATGTATTGGTTTTTCGGAGCATTAGCAGGCTAATGATAGCAACCCTATCATGTCCGCAGTTCCAGGGTGGAAGGGGTTGTTGTTGCGGTGTCTCACCCGGATACAGGTTGAGCTCGCCTTATTTATTATGGGTAAATGGAACTTCGATGAGGAGAGGTTTCATTATTGTGATTTGAGTGAGTGGAGACCTTATAGATATGATTTAAGACCGCAGGATTATTGGTGAGCTCTAAGATTAAGCTCATTATTAATTGCTCAAGAACTTAAAATTAGTGCGAGCACTGGGTGGTGTGACTCTTAGTTAGAGATAGGAGTTCGGATCACCTTTTGTTGGAATAGGGGATAGGGATATCCCGGTTGCATGTTTGGAATAATATACCTCCATGACCGACAAAGTTAAGTAGGAGTGTGGGGAGGGGTTCCTTGTTTGGATTTCGTCTTGGCGAGACGTCCCACGCATGAAACCGATCAAATGTCGAAAGTTGAGAGAGGCCTTGGGCACTAGGGATATACTTAGGATTATACTAGTTTCACGTAGGTAGGACATAGCATAGACCTTAGTATTATTAGGATGTAAGTTTAGTAGAGTTAGTGGCGCCGAGGTTAGGAGAATTGAATTTCGCGAGTTTGGGAGGACCCATGTGTGAGTATTACACCGAGGAAAGGAGACCCTTATTGGGGGAGAGTGTTACGTGTCTGACGTTCACTATAGTTGTGCAGATGTGCACATGTTAGAAAGGTGTATGGGCACCTTAGTAAGTTGGTTTATATACCGCCTGAAATAAAAGGGGAGTGGTATGTAAATTTGAAGTTTATGCCGTTAGGCACTAGAAATTATGAGTGCTATGTGATGCGAATATAGTCACTTTACGTCCATGGTAACCGTATGGTATATGGTTAGGAGCCATTGGGTTAGTATTGTTCCCTTTGAGGTATTAGGAGTTGGAGTGATCCTAGGATTAGCGGTGTAGGTTGTATTTGAATTTCGAGGACGAAATCCTGTTGTAAGGGGGGGGGGGGGGGTATGTAAAAACCCATCCTTTTAGAGACAATTAAATCCCATAATTAAATATAAATTGGAAATTCGGGGAATTCCTCGAAATAATAATTATTGAGATTATTAGGATTAGATGATTTTCGATGGGTGTTGTAATTATTTTTGGGACTAAATAGGTCGAAATATTATAATTATATGTTGCCATGGAGTAAAGCGACAAAGGAGGTACGATTTGATTAGAAAACCCGCATTAAGTTATTTTCGATTAGAATAGTGATTTTCGGTTAAGTACCTCGGATGGGAATTTTGACTGCGCCGTGAGTCTCGGAATGTCCGAGATAGTCGGAAAAGAGTGTCTGATTGTCAAAATTGAGTTTCAGAGAATTTTAGAGTTAAATGGGTTTGTAATTAAGTAAACGAGTCCTTTTTGGGTTTTAAGGGGTATAACCCTTCTCTTCTTATATAAAGAGAGGGAGAGGGAGAAAAGATAAGATAAGAGAGAGAGAAGAGAGAGAGGAAGAAGAAAGAGGAGGAGAAAAAGAGATCTCGGGCCAAACTCCATCGGATGCGACTCGGGATTGTCGGATTATATCCATGAGGCAAGTGTTTACTTGATTTACTTATGTTTTTACATAAATATCTCATACTGTAGTTTGGTATAAAACAAACCTTAAAGATTTTGGGTTGGGTATTCGTGGATAAAAGGGGTTTTCGGGAGATAAAACGAATAAACCCCAATAATTTCATAATTGGGGGAACATAGGTTTTAACCTAAATTAATTGGTGGTTTAGGGTTCTAGGATTTTTAGAACCCTTAATATATGTATATTTGTGGTTGGTTGAGGTTGTAGGACGTTGGGTGAGGCGACAAAAGCATGGGAGAAGCATTAATGGCCGAAACCGTCTCGGAGAAGATGATGAATAGTGACCTGCGTCCTTGCCAAATCGATTCAGCCTAGGATCGAATTGATTCGGGTCTTGGTCAAAATTAAATTTGTAGATCTCTTCGACGCGGTCGCATGGGTGCTACTCGCGTATTTTTCTGATTTGTGTTGGATTTATAGTGATTTTTCTATAGAAATCTGTCTGAGATCGAAATCGTTAGTTAGAAATTAAGGATAGAACTTTGGAGATAAATATTAGGGGTTCCCAAAAAGAGTGTTAGGACCTCTAAAGGACTTGAGGAGATATGAAAACTTTGGATTCGTTAAAATAAATCAGAGTTATAAATTAAATGGAGATTGAATTGAGTTTGGGGTTTTGGGGATATATATAAAACCTAGGCAAATTTGGGATTTTCAGACAAGCCGAATCGATTCGGGCCAGCTGAATCGATTCGGTAAGAGACAATTTGAAAGTAGAACCATTTTGAATCGATTCGGACAGGCCGAATCGATTCGGTCCTGGCAAATTTTTGAGGTTTTATCCTTTTATGCTTAGGGAGACTTAATGTATGGTTTTGGAGACTATTATTAGGAGTTTCTAAATGGAATATTAGGACTCCTAAATGATGATTTGAGGAGGATAAGAAAACCACGGATTAATTTAGAGTGTAATCCGGGGTATGAAGTTAATTAATGCTTTGGGATTTTTGGTCATCCATAGATGTAATTGGCAAATATGGCCATTTATATATATTCGGGAATGAATATATGGTATATGTGTACTATGTGATTAAAGTATATATATGAATTGAGATAAATGACTTTTGAAGATGTAAATATGAATGTTTTCAAAAAGGAAAGACAAATGATTTTCATAAATAGTAAAAGATGGATACACACCTCTCTAAATCGCTATCATAAGGGAAGTTGCGTACGTATGGTGAAGCCTCCTGGCTAATGAATGCGGGGTGGATATAGTCATGTAGGCCATATGAGGGTTTATTGTATATTTTCTGCGCTGGTTAGGAGATTCTGGATGTGGTCTTGACTATCCCGCAGGCATATGGCCACTACCCGACGTCTTGCGTTGTAGGATTCCAGGTTGTCTTGATGATAGTCCCTGGAAGATGATAGCCATTTAGGGATGCGCAGAGTGGGGAAATCCAGACGGGCGGTCTTAGAACGTGTTATATTATATATTAAACCAATTTATGATAATAAATTGTCTTTAGTTTCATTTCATGGATGGAAGAAGTCAAGTGGTATAAATGGTTTGGCTTCGGTAACACTTCCCGGATGGAAGAAGGGAAGTGGAAGCATATGATATGGTAAAAGAATTTTTATGATCATAAAAATGGCTTTTAAATACATTTCCTGAATATAAAAAGGGAAATGGGATATTTTGAAACGAAAATGCATTTTTATGATAATAAAACTGGCTTTTGAAAAGTCATATGATTTGTTAAAGTAATTCATGATAATGAGTTGGATTTTAAATGCATTTCCTGGATATGAGCAGGGAAATTGAAGGTTTTGAGATAAAAAAAATGAAAAGTATTGATAAATACTTTGTATATGAATCGTTTGTCCGAGAGATAGATCCGAATGTATATTATAAAACGAATATGTATATATGGATGAATAGAGTACCGAGGGTCTAATGGATCCCGACGATCGACCTTGCCGCGTAGTAGTGTATCGGGTGGATTCCTTGTTTGGATTTTGCTTTGCGAGACACCCCCCGCACGAATATGAGAATGTTTTGAGACTGGGGAGAAGTTTAATCCTTAGTTCTCTTATTATAAGATTTATTAAACGATGTGTGTATATATATATATATATTCTGTACTGAGAGACTGGCGGATCTCGACGATCGACCTTGTCGAATAGTAGTGTATCGGGGGGATTCCTTGTTTGGATTTTGCTTTGCGAGACACAACAAGCACGAACATGGCTTAGTGTTGAGACTGGGGAGAATTTTATCCCTTAGTACATTACTTGGACTATCTAGGATTGATAGTGGTTTGGTAATAGACTAGTTTAGCAGGGTACCTTGACTAGGAGGTTTAGGGGGATGCGCTAGGAGGGAACTGTTAGTAGAGAGGTGAGGGTTATTTCATGGGAGTGGGATACCAAATTTAAATATGAGATAAAACCTTTTTCTAAAAATAAGGCATTTATGCACTTGATAATATTTTCAAAACTCGGCTCTGACCCATTTATCTTCTTTTCCTTCTTGCTATATATATATATATATATATATATATAGGTGTCCAGACACAGGGATGCCTGGATGACACTTCTTTCGAGTCTGACGTCTGCTGCAGCAGTTGTGGATGCGTACAAGATTCTCAGTAGATGCTTCTATCCTTGTAATCTAGATAGGAGGTACTGTATACACATTCGGGCCAATGGTCGAATTGCATTTATTTATTCTCTGAGTACAACATTCGATATGGTTGTATATTTTGACCGAGTGTTCAGTTATTTTATTAAATTTCAGTTTCATTTCCGCAAAACTGTGTGGATGTTTTAATTTAGTAATTGTTAAAAAGACTAGTAAAGTTAAAATTTTGACACCGGCCTAATAGGTTATTATTAATTAAATGGATTTTCGACAGTGATGCTAAGAATGATCCATGTGAGACTCCTGTTTTAATTTACTATTGGAGAGATCGCCCGGTATCTTATTAGGCGGGGTGTCACAGTCTTATAAAAGTTAAATGTGAGATGATGCCTACTTTTGGAAAGAATTGGTAGCTCGGGATAATTTAGAAATAAAAGATTGTAGTTAACGTTTATGTTCATTGATAGGAATAAAAGAGATTTACTGTAGCCTAATTGGGTAGGGTTTGCACTACTTTTCTTGCCCCGATTAAGTGGGTTCTACTAGTTTAGTTGTTTTATGTATAGATGCATGCCATAGTGTGTGTGTGTGTGTGTGCACGCACGCTCCAGTGGTTGGTATACTATGAGGTATTTTTATGGGGAACGTACATGGTTGATTGGTACCTTAGTGATGAGATGAGATTTACTTAGTCATTTTACCCCGATCCTTTATTGGTTATACTTGTGTTTTGGAGTGAGGACAAAATGGGGAATTTCTCATGCATATCCTTAGGTATGGAGGTCGTGCATTATGATGGGAATGTGTAATTATTATGCCTTCCTAAGGATTTTAGGTTATAGGTTCGGGATGGCCTATAAATGTACGTAGTATGCCCGACTGACCCAAAAAGGAAATACGGACAAGCCATGTCAATTTTAATTGCAGGATCGAGCATAACCTATTTACTTGTACATTTCATGGATCATACATATGTGGATGTTAAATGTAGATACTGTATTTCCTCTTTTTTATGGGAATCTATTTTACGGTACATAAGGAGTCGTATCGATTTATATCTTATAATATAAAGGTATATGATCTACAGTAGAAATGTATAACTAATTCCTCATAACTTGAGAATAATGTAATCAATATCTAAGAAGCGTATATTCTATATCCGGGGTCGGTGAACTAATTGAGAATATTGGATTTGAGACATTCTTTTGGAAACTTTACCTAGAGGAAGTTATTGATATTATAATTAATAAGTGATTTAATCTTAAGGGAATATGTATCATTATAATATATGATCATTAAATTAATATATGAATTGAAGGACGTGAAAGTAAAGAAACTCTTAATTAAAAGATATACATATATCATATGACATTCATGGGGTTTATGAGTGAAACCACATATTCATTGTAGGTTGTTTGGGCGGAGTAACTTAAATAACTGAAGAACTACTTAGCATGGGAGGAACACACATTATTATTATTGTGTCCCAAATTTTGTTAAATTCTTATCATCTGTAAACTTAATGTATACGTTTTGTTGAATCTATTTTTTTACATAACATAGGTTGTTGTCATTTCCATAGGCTTGGGTTGTACGTTAGATCATTATATTTAGAACATTATATTCATGATTCCTAGGATTTATAAGTCCATCCACGTATCTCATTTCCTTCTTGTAATTTATTTATTTTTCGACAAAAAGTTGTATTTAGTTTACGTTATCCTGAATCATAGATTGTACTTGTTATACTTATATTGAGAGTTGTATTTTTTAGTTAAAAATTTATATAGAAGAGTTGGTTTTACTTCATATGGCAGAGATTGGTATCATAGATGTTGTAGTTGTTTATGTAGTTTATATCTTGTTGTACATTTATTTATCTCCACTTAATTCAATTTCATTATGATAAGAATGTTACAAAAAGTTTTTTATTCTCGTGATTTTTTTATTAGACCTAATCAACCTATTCATAAATTTAATAGAGATGTTAGGTTTGTTAAAGTTTTTGGAAATTTTACATAATTCGATTCTTTTGAAAATATTTTAGGTGCGTATAAGGCCCATGAGGTGATTGTTTTTTGGTCATCACACCTTATTTAATTTAGGTGGAATCAAGGATTAAAGCCCTGTTAATACCTTTAGTCTTTTGGGGTTATTAGACCTTTGACTATTAATTCAAGTTAAGGATGAATGCCTTGCAACTCTTCCTAGGTCATTTAAGACCATATGGACTTTGGGAGCCAATGATGAAAGCCTTGGACTCCGTGAGTCATTGGTTTGAGTTATCTTAGACCTTAGTCAGTTCTTTAGAGCCAAGGATTGGGGCCTTTCAACTCATTATGTGTCCTTGGATCCAAGTATTGAAGCCTTGTAACTCACGTTGGGTAATCAAGCCTTATGTTTAACCTAGAGCCAAGGATTGAAGCATTAAAACTCATATAGAACACTATATTGGGACATCATAGGTAGAAAAAAGAGTTCTTATCATTTCATTTAAAAATTATAGTACATCATTAGTAGTATTTCTTCGAATGCTATATATTCTATGGGTGTGGAATGTCGTATCCATCCATGTTCTTGAGGTAATAACACACTTACCTTACTATTTTGACCCCCACATAAGGACCTTCCCATTCAAGACGTATCTTCCCCCCACTCATATTTTTGGTTACAATGGTGACCTATCTCAAGACTACATTCCCCACCTTGAATTATCTGTGGAAAAATTTCTTACTGAAGTGGGAATCCATTCATTTCTTGTAAGGGTCCATTCTGATTATTGCATCCTTTCTTCTCTATTCTAATGGATTCAAGGACATTCTAAGATCTTCGTAATTAGACCATGGTTCAAACTGATCCACCCTATTCATAGGTATCTCGACCGCTATTGGGACAAATGCTCCCTTACCAAAGTTTAAGGAGAATGGAGATTCATCCATTGGACTTCTAACCATGGTTATATAGGCCCACAAGGTGCTTATTAGTTCCTCAGCCCATGGACTCCTGGCTTTATCCAACCTCTTATTCAATTTATGGATCTGTTTGTCATTTTTACTTGTCTATTAGATTGAGGATATCCTATAGATGAGTAGTGTCTGCTAATATCTTAGTCTCAGCAAAAGTCTCTGAAGGTAGGGTTTTCAAACTATTTCCAGTTAATGGAGATGATGTCTCTAAGGAAGACGAATCTACAAATGATATTTTTCGGATGAAGATGGTGGTATTTTTATCTATAATGGGGGGCAAGTGTTTTTCCCTCATCCCACATGGGGAAGTAATCAATAGCCATAATTCAAAATTTGTTTTAGCATTTAGTGGGGGCAGAGGTCCTGCCAAATCCACTCCCATTTGAGCAAAGGTAAATGGACTTAGTAATTGACCGATTTTACCTATTGTATTCTTTATAATAAAGGCCAAACTCTATCACTTATCACACCACTAGACCAGATCTTTAGTTATTTCCCCAAGGTAGGATAGAAGTATCATAGCCTCAAGACTTTGTAGACTAAGGTCTTGGGTCTGTGTGATCACCATAAACATCTATGTGAAGGTCCCTAAGGAAATAACCAAACTCTAATGGACTAAGGCACCGCTAAGGTACTGAGAAATACAATTCTTGAATAAGAGCCCACTTTCCATGTACTATTTGGAAGACAAGTACTTCTGTCATCTGGACTGAAGTTTGTCATTTGACATGTCTATGTATTTAAGATATGCCTCAATAGGATTGTTCCAATATGACCATTGATAATCCTCTACACTGTTGATCTAGAGATGAGTGATGATTTGTTGGTCCAAGATAACAATCAGGACATCTACTTCTACTTCATATCAGGAGGCCACTGGTCTAAGGTGGTCGACCTCTGAGTTTTCTACTTGGAGGACTATCCTAATTCTTAACTTGGGGATTATCTTTATGAGGTTCTTCATAATCTCAAAGAAACTTTCCATGATGTTTCCTTTGGCCTTTTAAACCTTAGTGACTTAATTTTCCACCAGTTGATAGTCATTAATGGCCACTACCTTCTCTACTTTAAAATGAATCGCCAGATCTAGACTGGCTACTAAGGCATCATACTATACATCATTATTTGAGGATTTTTATTGAAAATTGTGAGTAAGAGAAATCGTACCTCCTCCTTGGATCATTAAATAAAGTCCAGTTTTGCTACCTAAGCTATTGGAAGATTTATTCACATGTAAGACCCATTTTAGGAAGTTAATGTGTATGTCTTTAGTATTTTGAAGAATGAAGAAATGCAATTACTTATCCATGGATTTGGACACAAATCGATTGAGGATATACACTCTCGAAATAGGGATCTAGACCTCTTTGATAGTCCTTATTGACTTCATATTCCGTAGTGCCTTGATCTTCTCCAGGTTGGCCTTTATGTTCTATTTGGTGACCATAGAGCCCAAAAATTTGCCTTTAGCTACTCCAAAATCACATTTCTTTGGATTGAGTCTCATTTAGTTACTCCTAAGGATGAGTAAGGTCTCTGTCATTTTTAGAACATGGTCCTAGGCTTCAAAACACTTGACCAGCATAACATTAACCCAGACTTGCATGTACTTCTCAATGGGGTCCTTAAAATGGACCCTACCACCCTTTGATAATTTCACTTTCATTTTTCAATCCAAAAGGCATGCCATAGTAGTAGTAGTAGTAGTAGTAGTAGTAGTAGTAGTAGTAGTAGTAGTAGTAGTAGTAGTAGTAGTAGTAGGTAACTTTCTCCCTGACAAATAAGGCTTTATTTTCATTAGTAGGGACTATCCTAATATGGTTGTATCTAGAGTATGCATCCATGAATGAGAGGAGTTCATAACCTTCTATTAAGTCTACTAAAGTGTAAATATGAGGTTGAGGGTAGTAATCCTTTAGGCATTCCATATTGAGGTCTATGAAATCAATGCAGATTCTCCATTTCTTGTTGGATTTAGTCACAAGTACTACACTGGAGACTCAATTTGGGTCCTTCACATCCCTTATAAAGTTATCTTCTAAGAGTTTAACAACCTTTTCATCACTAGCAATGCTCCTTTTTGGACCAAAGAACCCATTTTTTCAACGAACAGTCGTATACTTTGGGTCCAAGCTGAGGTAGTGGACCATGACCTCAGGATCCACTTTGATCGTATATGAATGAATATAGGAAAAAACATATTTTTTTCTATTATGAACTATGTGATGTCCTTTCTGGGGGGGATCTCAGATCATCCCTATTATACAATACCTTAGTATGATCCTTCGCATAAATACAAACTATGACTATAGCCATAATCGGCTCACCTCTCTATTCATTTTCATCTTCTCATGGATCGAGGGTACCCACATTTATCAACTCTATGCTAAAACTCTTTAGTGGGAGCTCAATCATCTCGGGTGGAGGAGGCAAGACCTCTGTTAGGGCTCTAGGTACATTTAATGAACCTTTTATAACCTCTTCTTATCTTTCGTGGAAGTCTTGTAACACTCCTCAGCTTTATTTTAATCCCAAAATACTTCCACCACACTTATAGGGGTTTGGGACGTCATTCCCAGCCTTCATGTAGATATGAAAGCATCTAAATCATTGAGCTATTATATACCCAAGATCACGTTATATGCTGAGAGGAGATCCACCGCTAGGAACATATTCCAAATGGTAGAGCAACAGTCTTTTGAGCCAATAGTGAGCGAGAGAGTGACATATCCTAGGGAATAGGTATGTTCTGTTTTAATCCCAATTAAAGGATTTGTGATCGATTGTATGTGATTTATTGTGAGGCCCTTGTCCTTGGAAATATATAAGAATAATATATCAGCTGAGCTCCCAATATCAATTAAGAATTTCTTCATGTTTGAATTTCCCATGAACACTGTGATAACAAAGGGTTGTCATGAAGTAGAAGGACCCTCCTAAGTTCTATGTTTGGAAAGACCATCATCGGCTCTTATTTTAGGCAATGTCTCTAGTTAAAATAAATTTTGGGTTTTTCTAGTAGTGGGAGAAATTCTCCCACCATCATAACCTCTGGAGATGGAATTCATGTCCATTAAAATGTGACACCCAATCAAATTCATAAATAGATTATTCATGTCTGATATAAAGTCAAGGGAATCAAACAATTGAATATCATTCTAAGAATGACCTTAATAAAAACTAAATGCATAAAAAAAATTAAAACATGTCATTGGTGAACCACACAACTCTGATACTAAACCAACCAACAATACTAGTACCATAGCATAACAACAACTCTATCAAAATAAATCAAATTATTGAAATGATCTTAGGGAGGATGCAACACAATTGCCTATGTCTTGAAAAGTAAATTCAATACTAACATTAATAGAAGGACTACGAAATATATTAATATAACTGAGATTGAGTTACAATAAACTACACATCTTCTTCATATATTTTAGTTTTTTTAAGTTATCCAAAACTAAAAAAAACCATATATATCACATGCGTGTAATCTCAAGTCCACATTTGCCAATGATTAAGTCCAATAAATATAATGGTATTATGCTTACCAATTATGATTTTAATCATCTTATATATCTTAATTATATAATATCTCAACGGAAGTATTCGCTACTCCATCATCTTATACATCTTCATTGTATAATATCTTAATAGAATTATTCGTTACATCTACATCCATATAATACATGCATGGTCCAACACTCGTACCTCATAAAGGGACATTTTTAAGCCTACACATAATGAAGGCCTATCCTACGACCTTTGGGGATCTCTTGAGGGTACCAAGTATATTTATATATTAACCCACACATATAACCATTAATTCATCTCCAAATGGATAATCGTTACGCTTACACACCAGTCATATAACCTTATATCCAAAGCTATATGAAAGGATCAACCCAAGCATCTTACTCTAGATACAATGTGAATTTAATCACTTAGTGTCCGAGATAATCATAACCATGGTAAATTCATATCATCACATCTGGGTATCCACATAATCATCGTCACCCAATCAAGGTAAACTCGCCTTTCCCATCAAGGTAACAACGTAATCATCACCAATCATAACCCATATGGATATGACCTCTAGTACTAATGTAATCTTTCTCAAAATTTGAATTCATTATACATATACTAAAAAATATAGAAATATCTCGCTTGTAGGCTCCTCATAATCTATACATAGCATCTACGTGTTCCTCGACATAATACACACTAAGGCCTCTCATCGTAAATCGTATATGTCTAACACTCAACCAATTACTCCAATGGTTGAACGAACTTCCTTTGTTGTATTACTATAACAACATCGTATCTCTACTGACAATGACAAGGTGAGATAAAATGCTATCATCTCCATCATATCTATTAGTATGGAAATAGATCCATACCTCGAAATGGTAACATACCTTTGGAATATGACTTCGGAATCTCCATCCTCGACGAGATCTTCATAATATAGGACCTACCTCTTGGCACCCCAACCCGTATTCTCATTTGTCAAAAAAGATCTTTTGCCTACTACGACAATATTCATACACCCTATTATGAACACCACTTGTTTCGAGGTGTCCTTAATACATTCTTCGACAATAACTTCTTAACTATAGGATCTTTATCCACTTGGTCAATCTAAATCAAATGATCCAAACTGATTACATGTCCTCATTAGAACTTATGCACCCTAACAAACTATAAGAAACATCCCTACCCAAAAACATAATCGTGGAAACCTACCCCCGGTAGTCAATTTAAGCCTAATACATATAGCTACCACTCAAAGAAAAATAATATTAATTGTAAGGTCACATGTCTAAATGAATAAATCGGTTGAACACTTAAGCCGACTAACAAACTGTCATCTTTATATCTCATACTTTGAGTAAACACACTACTAATAAGGAATGAAAACTCCTCGATGCCTAAGTAAGACTTGTGCGCACGAGCCATAAATATAATCGTACCCATCACGTGATGGTATTCCCAACAGCATGGGTCATTCTAGGCCTCTACTAACTAAGTGGTCTCATTTTCCAAAAGAGTAACATCTTATTCTAAAGGAACTGCATAAAGAGAAGTCATATTATCGGACCTGATGAATTTGCCCCAATAGTCTCTTTTACCAAATCTTGTCTCATTAGGTCTGATCTCATTGGTCGTGAAAACACTGATCATAATTTCGTTAGCTCTACCAGATATAAAAAATCTTATTTTTTACTCTCGAAACCCGATTCGGGCCTCATTTCCCTATGTGATTCCATTTGTTGGTGATGTCTTTGGGAGATATCTTGGGTATACATGGAGTGGTCCAAACAAAAGTCAATTTTTAATTTTTTTAAATTAAATACTAAACTTAAATATAATAGACCCAAAGAAAAATTTTGCACCAATTTTAAACCAATTGTTGTGATAAACGATTTAACAGATTTTATCTAGTCCAAAATATGCATCTAGGTGTGAATAAGAATAAAATAATGCAACAAGCCAAAACACATCCATTTACGAGAAAAATCCACAATGGAAAAAACATCGGACGACCCAGCTATACGAATTCACTATGATGACGCTTCACAAAAGTTGACAGATGACTTATGACATAGATTTGATGCCCTCGCAATCTTTGACGCATCTTCGATCTTCAACCTTTCCTCTACAGCCATACTCAAGAATCTACCTGTACGACTACCACACTGGGTGAGTACACACACACCTTAATATCCACCGATAAATCTCAGCAATCGTCTACAAATTTGGAACATGAATGAATCTCTTATTCACCATAATACCGCACACTAAGTCCACCATGTGTAAATAGAAAATCGGGTACCGAATCCACCTCACTAATTGATTCTCCTCAAGATGAAGAGCATAAACTTCTTGGTGCCAAAAAAATAAGATTTCAAAGCATATACGATAATGAAACTTTTATCATAAAGAGTTTGGGTGAAACTAGGGTTATTAATCTTTTACATGTGTATAGGAAAATAATATTAATCAAAAGTCTCTCTATAAACTAAATCCCTAAACCATTTTATATAGAAAACACATTTTTCAAGGTAGCACAAATTTTGAGTTCTCGTTTGGATGAAAATAAAACTTGTTTGAATGAACAACCAATCTTATTCGAACCATCTTTGAATGAGCTTCGAATAACATTTGTTCTACTAATTGAAAAATCTTGTTTAAAGTTTGTTTGAAGTTCATTTAAATGACCTATCTATCTAGTTCAAACGAAGACTTGGAGTCATTCTAATGACTTAAGAAAGAAATAAATATTTGTCTTTGAAAATCTTCTTAAACCATCTCTCAAATATTTTATAGAAACAAACACCTAAAATTAAGTTCCAAGGATTAAAATGTGCATACATTGATACCAAAGACATCCTCTGAAACACGAAAATGAAATATGGCAAGAAACACAAAACGATGAATGTAATCTCTGAAGCTTTGTCACTATGTCTTCAAACAAAGACGATATAGGCTTAAATGGCCAACATACAGAAAGACTAACTTGAGACAAAACATATTTTATCTGGAATTAAGACAATATATAAAAATTGTCTGAACCAAAAAACATTCCTTATAAATCATATATAGGTATAAAAAACACAGGCACAATAAAAAATACATAAGCTTTACACTAAAGACACAGGCACACATATATAGGTATAAAAAACACAAAATGACGCAAAACACATAAGCTTTACACTAGCATAGTATCGATGTGTCTAAACATGTGGAATGGAGTGAAGGGGTGTGAACCAAAAATGAATGAATTATGATCCAATCACTTAAAAATGTCCAAATATTTATATTTGACCTCAAAACTTTATCAAACTAATATTTAGCGTCAAGTGACTAATAAAGTGAAATCAATGAACAAACGATCACAATACATACTAGCCTGGAGTTTTTATGATTCTAAAATAAATAGTGTCATGTCATGCTAAGCATAACTTGAAGTCATTGTGCAAACCCATTTATCATCAACTATACCACCCTCAAATTCTAATTAAATACTATATATTAGTTCACTCTTTTCATTTTAAGATACCAATTTTTGAAAATCAATCAGAAAAACAAGGTGGCCTTTAATATTTTCTTTTTGCCTTTCATTTTTTAGGATCTTACCAACGGTGTCTTTCCCACAAAGGATATTTGTTCTTTTCCTTTCCCTTTCTCATCCACCTTATATAGTTAGTAAACAAATCAACATATTTGCGGGCAACGGTTCTTACATGCACAAATACCTCATAGTCAAAAGATATGTAAATGACAATATTGATGACAAGATTGATCAAATATGACATGTAGAGCTCGTGCATGTGTGTGTGGAAGCATATAAAAAGTGAATCCATTAAGAAAATTGAAGTCGAACAACTCCATGTAAACATGATTAAAAAAGTCTAAGCATTGAAAAAATGGAATGAATTCGATTCAAACACACCAATATGACACACTAAATGTGTAAAAATAACCTATATATAAATCGAAAATACTTTTGAGTTTTTAAACATTTTTCAAAAAGATACTAATTAAAAAAATTCAAGACAAACAAAATCTTTTTGCATTTTTTAATATGACCGAATAAATAAAAAATAAAGATACAAATGACTAAAATCCACATACAAATAGAAAATTCTAATAACATGAAGTACAAAACCTATTGTATGTAAACAAGCGGGCACAGTTAATCATTAAATTTATCATTAGAAGAATTTTGTGCAATCATTAGGCAATGAACAAGTCTAACATGTGTAATACCCCGTACTTTTATGGATATTTAAATTACATAAGTGACGTAACTTCGTAATTAGAGTAATTTTAGTGAATAGTAAATTCTGAATTAATCGATGTTAAATGATTACCGACGTGTGTTACGTTTACTTAGGGGACTGAGTAAATGAGTCAAAATATTTTTATGTCATGTTGCAACTGGGGAAAGCGATGGGAATTATTGCATGTTGGAGAAAATGTGTGTTGAGAAGCATCGGGTCCGACTAGGGAATTTTTGTTAAGTGACTCGGATGGAGATTTCAAGTGCACGATTGGTTTTGGAATGGTCAATATAGTCAGAATAGAGTACCCGAGGGTAGTGTTTGGGTTCCGAAGATTTTTCGACTAGTAGGAACTCACAATTGAGTAAACGAGTCATTTTTGGGCTTTATAAAGGACAAGCCATTTTTTCTCTCATATAAGGCACGAGAGTCAGAGAGAAATAAAGGCAGAGGAGAAAGGAAGAGAGAAAAGGCGATTCTGGGCCAAAATCCGCAGGATTCGACTCGAGAACATCGAATTTTATCCACGAGGCAAGTGTTTACTTGCTTTATTTAATTGGATGTGTGTATCTCATATTAAAGTTGGTAAACTAGATAATTTTGGGTTAGAACCCATAAAATAAATTTGGGAAGTTTGATTGAGAGTTTGCAAATTGATGTGTTGTTAACTCCTTATGATTTCAAGTGATAAAACCATGTTAATGGTGTATAGAAATGGTTAGAAATGCGAGAAAATGATAAACTAGGGTTTTAATGATTTTCGAGTTTAAATCTAAGAGAAATGATTTAATACCACAATTAATTGATGCTTTAGTTATAAATCAGTGTTAGGATGATTATAGCGTTGTTGGTTGAGATTAGAAACCATAAAATGGAGTTTGGGATGATATTTGGGTATTTTGGGTCTAGAGCGAATCGATTCGCACAAGGGGACATCTAAGGCTATTTCAGGCCGAATCGATTTGGATTGAGACCAAAACGATTTACCTTTGAGGACCTGCTTGCAGAACACTTTTCGAATCGATACGGATTGAGACCGAATCGATTCGCTGACCCAAATCAATTTACATTAAGAGGCAAATCGATTCACCTTCACTGAATTTGGCAGTTTTTCCCCTCTTTGAGTTTAGGGGGAGTGAAATTGCAATTGGAGATTTTTAGAGGGGATTCTACATATGATACTAGGACTCCTAGATGACGGCATTGAGGGTGAGTAAACCTTGTAATGAAATAGGGAATCTTAGATGAGTTAAGGGTACAATCCAGGGTATGGACCTAATGAATGGTTAGGACGTGCAACATTCGAGAGAGGTCTTTGGAAAGTGTGTGTAAAGATACTTGTGCGGTTAGAATAAATATGGGCATAATGCATTTGAGTAAATCCTGGGATGCGATTAGGATGTAATTTAGGATATGGGCTAAAGCGGTTTGAGCGTCTATCTGACACGTCTATTGACGACTATTATTATAAGTGATGCGATACCTATGGAACTAAAATAAGTTTATAGTATACTTATTTAATTATTACGAATTCATATATTCGAGATTATATATAAATTATTATAAGTGACTAAAGTCCAAATTAGTCTTAAGTAAGTAAATCCTTATTCGTTTAGTATTTTAAGTCTGTACATACTTATATACCATTACGAATGGGAAGATTTAGGGTTTTGGCAATCGCTATAAGAGTTTGGCAATTATAGCCATAAAATATTGAGAAGTGATACATTATATTGATGGGGGTTGTTACAGTATATACATGATATGATACGAAAATAAATATGTCTGTGTGTGGTTGGTATATTTGTATCTTAGAGGCTGGTTCCAAGGGTGTAGGGATGCACAACCAAATTATATTTTCTTTAGCGCTATCTAGAGAGGTTACACGATGTGTGTGAATCCCCTGTCTTGAGGAGTAGGGAGAGTATAGCCTCCAGGTCATATCGTCCATGACTTCCATAACCGTTTAGTTTTTACCATGACCATGAATGAGTCTGTCTTGGTATCTGTCTTGGTACCATGGTCATGTGAGTAAACCCGGATGTGGATAGGCATTAAGAGACTACATCCTCGAGTTATAGCTCGATGGGATGGTTATTATACTTATGATTATAATAGGTATAACTATACTTGTTGCGTATAGTATATTTCTTGTATATGAAGATGAGATATCATAGAGCTTTAGCTTGTGTAAAGAGTAAAATGAATAAGGTTTTATTCTCATTCCAGGAGATAATATCCGGATTTAAATTATGATTCGTATATTAAAGTGAGAACTACAAATATATGGGACTTTATATACTAAAGTAAAAATGGTATTGTAAACTAGTGAGATTTTTGGAATATGAACGGTATACTTTTATATAGAAACAAGAACTATATATATGTCACATTGAGGATAATATTAAATAAAGCTTATATGATAGCTTATGGTCTAACATTATAGCACGTAGGGTAGGTGATAGTTATGAGGACTTAGAGGAGGGGTGATATAGATTAGTTAGGCATGGTATCTTAACTAGAGGGTTTAAAATGTATACGATAGGTGTGCATTATTACAAGAGGGGTGAGGTGTATCTCATGAGAGTGCGATACAAGTTTAAATATGAGAGATTTCATATTTTACAAATACGGCATTTATGCACTTACTAAATATTTTCAAAACATGGGCTCTAACCCGTTTCTCTATTTTCCCTCTCTTTATATATATGTATATATATTTGGTGCCCAGACACAGGGATGCCTGGATCATGATTCTTTCGAGTCAGAAATTGCTGCAGCAGCTGTGGATGCAAGAAGGTTTATTGTATAAGTTTCTATCCTTGTGATCTAGATAGGAGGTACTATAGAAACAATTGTGCTGATAGCCCAACTGTATTCATTTATTCTTCTACCTCATTTTTTGTTCGGCATTCGATTTGGTTGTATATGTTAGCGAGTGTTCGATTATTTTATTTCATTTTAGTTTCGTGTATATAAATTGTGTGAATGATTTATTTATTCTGTTTGGTTAAAAAGATTAGTTAATATAAAATGTTTACACCAGCCTAATAAGTTATTAGTAATTAAATTTGTTTTTGACAGTGATTCTAAGAATGAATAATATGAGATTCCTATTATAAATTGGTATAGGATTGATCAGGTAGTATTTTATAAGGCGGTGTATCACAGATGGTATCATAGCATCAGGTTCTAGTGTCCTTAGGAATCTATACGGACGTACTACGCTTTCAGCATTGCTTTCTATTTAAGATAGAGCCTTATGTTTTGGATTATTGGTTCCTATTGTGAGATTTGGTACTCCTGCCATTATGTAAGACTATAGTAAATCTTTTGCATGGTCATTTGATAATCATGTGTTGATCGATGAAGGGCGGCCAAGGAAGGCCGTTATGATGGTAGCAAGAGGCGTGGCTTAGTTAGAGCTATTAGTTAAAGTTCGGTATGAGGTCCCCAGTCGAGTTCACTCCCTTTGTGGCATTTTTAGGAATTACTGCAATGACTACTAGAATATATTAGTTATAATTATTGACGTACCACTGTAGTATAGAGAGTGGTGCTAAACTTTAATTACCCAGTGAAGTAAATTAAGAAGAGGTCTGAAAGGTATTTGATAAGGACCAGTAGTTGAAGTTTAAGTTGTGCGAAGAAGTGTGGAATTATTCAGTGGAAGTAGAAGGCTCGGAAGCTTGGCTTAGAGCAGGGTATGGAAATGCCTGGATGTGAAAAGTTTAGGAAAAAATTTCACTCGTTGGAGCAATGTTGAAATGGTGGGAACGGTGGTCACCATGTTTGGGGGAGCATAATGTTTTGTCTCGTAGAGGAATCTTAGTGATGGTTTTATCCATTAGCTCCTTTGGTTATAAAAAATGAAGAGAACGCAATTTCTGAATTATTCATATGAGGATCGGTCAGAGGCCAACAGTGAATAAAGAGTTATATGGATAAGTGAACTTTGTATCGAATTAAGGTCGGTATAACAAAGAGAGAGTCCTTCAGAGGAATGATAGGCTTAATAGTAAGTGTTGCTAACACTTATGGAGAATTTGTGTTCATGGATCCCCACAGGTGGACATCCACCCTAGGATTCATTAAAATAACGCAGTTGAGGTCGGTAGTGTGTTTCCTTTTGGATGAAGAAGTGAAGGGAACTATGAAGGTGATTGTCAGGATCAAGGCTATGGAGTCCAAGATGTTGATAACCTTAACATGGTTAGGGTGGCCAGAGATAGGGATTAATTGTGATGTGGAACGCAGAACCACATGCTTTGATCTTACCTGGTAGGAGTTAAACGATAAGAGTAGGGTGCCTAGATGGGGCATTGCTAAACTAGTTTTTGGTTCAGTTAAGACAAGTTTACTATATCTAGGAACCATTTGGAGCAGCCAAGGTGATTGGAAAATTTTTTGTTATGAGTTTCACCTCGGATGAAGGAGGTATATCTGGAGTGGCAAGATTGAGTCATAGTATTTTGTTAACCCTAGGTTCGTGTGCATGATTCGAGTTTTTTATCAGTATCGCTAATAATATAGAGGATATTTCTATATGTTTTTTCACAGTAGCGGATTTCTATTTCCTTCATTCACTGTGAAAGTGGGTGTTAGTATTTTGAATTTATATCTGGTTTGTACTGCTCGTTCTGTGTGTGTTATAAGAGTACGGTACTATTGTAAGTATAATTTTTTCATGGATGATCGGAGAGCTAGTAGGCCAGTGATTGTAAGTCTATCATATCCATAGTTCCAGGGTGGAACTGGTTGTTTTTATGATATCTCACCTAGATACGGGTTGAGCTCACCTTTATTATAGGTTTAGATGGAACCTCGATGAGTATATGTTTTATTTTCACGATTTTAATGTGTGGCGACCTTATACGTATGATTTAAGGTATGAAGGATTTAATGTTAAGCAGTAAGTCTAATATCTTTATTGTTTATGCAAAGGACTTAGTGTTAGTACAAGCTCCTTGTGGTATGGCTCCTAGAAAGAAGCAGAAGTTTGTACCATAATCTATTGATAGATGGGATGGGGTTATCCCGGTGGCATATTTGAAGCTAACGGACCTCCATGACCGACAGAGTTAAGTGGTAGTATATCGGAGGGGTTCCTTATTTGGATTTCATTTATGATACACTCCACGCATGAACCTTATCTACGTCAGGAGTGGAGGGATGTTATTGGATGCTAGGATGTTGGTTAAAGGCTAATGAACCTTAGCTAAGAGTCATGTGATGATTAAAGGCTAATGAAAATGGAAGTGCTGTGGAAAATAATGTTAATGTTTCTCACACAACAAGTAAGTGGGTGAAGTAAGGTTAAATGAATTGATTCGAGCCTTATGGACATGTCATGGCAAGAAGGCAAATTCTGAGGCAATATGTTTGTGTGTGATGATCATAACATTTGTGTAGAGTATAAATGCTTCGATTAGTTAGACTTTACATTTCGACAAAATTTAAGGACATAGAGGTACAAGGACGTTAGTATGGTTATGAGATAGGATTCTGGATGTCCCAATTGTGTGCCTTAGACCGTTATATCTTGATGATTGACGATGCAAGGTAATAGTGTAACGGGAGGGTCCCTTATTTGGATTTCGCTTTGCGAGACGTCCCACGCATGAAACCGAGCTAATGTCGTGGGTTAGGAAAGTTCTTGGCCTCTAGGGATATAATTAGTATAGTACTCATTTTACGTGTGTTGGAAAACAACGATCTTAAGGTTATTAGGAAGTAAGGCCAGTGGGGCATGTGGCGCTATTTTTAAAAGATTGCAGTGTGTTAACCACCAGAAGATTGGTGGGTTAACCTTGAGAAGGATTATGTTTCTAAGTATAGGAGGAATCAAATTTTGAGTGATTTGAATTGAGAGAACCCAGTTGTTAGCACCAAGCCGAGGAAGTGATGCCCATTCTTTTTGGAGAATGTGTTTTGTGTGTGACATTTGAAATAGTCATGCAGTTATGCATGAGTTATAGGGTGTGTGGGCACCTTGGTAAGTTAGTTTTATATAGCATCCGAGATAGAAGGGGCGTAGTATATTAAGCTGAAGATAATGCTTTGGGGCAGTTATTAATGAAATTGGAGTGTGTCGTATAAGGTACGCAACAATCCAATTATATAGGTTCAATAAGACTTAGCACACCTAAGATGTAAGATTGACGGGAGTAGTCAAGTGCCAGTATAGTTTCCTTTTTTAGGGAAATTTGAAGTCGTGAGGTAGGCGAATGGACGCTTAGGGTGTCGGCTTTCTGATATGATTGATATGTTATTATAGGCTCATTCTATTTACATGCGATTATAGAACCACTAGGTGTAATTTATCGTTGTTAGAATTGTTCTTACGAATGAACTAATATTGTAGCATATAGAGATTCATTTATGCTTGTTGTTAACCTAGTGTGTTAGATAATAAGCCTTGCGATAAGGAGGTACCAGGAATGAGTATATTGTAGGGTCTTATTTCGGTTTGTACCTTTCAAATTTTGGGTACAAGGATGAAGTGTGATTAGAGATCCTAGGTTGGTAGTACCGATCGTATCCAAATTTTGGGGATGAAATTCTATTGTACGAGGGGGAGAATGTAATACCCCATACTTTTATGGATATTTAAATTACATAAGTGACGTCATTTTGTAATTAGAGGAAATTTAGTGAATAGTAAATTCTAGATTAATCAGTGTTAGATGATTACCGACGCCTATTACATTTACTTTAGGGACTGAGTAAATGATTCGGAATGTTTTTATGTCATGTTGCAACTGGGTAAAGCGACGGCAATTATTTCACGTTGGAGAAAACGCATGTTGAGAAGTGTCGGGTCCGACTAGTGAATTTTATTTAAGTGACTCAGATGGAGATTTCGAGTGCATGGTTGGTTTCGAAATGGACGAGATAGTCTGAATAGAGTACCTAGGGGTAGTGTTTGGGTTTCGAGAATTTTTCGACTAGTAGGGACTCACAATTGAGTAAACGAGTCATTTTTGGATTTTATAAGGGACAAGCCCTTATTTTTATCTTATCAGGCACGAGAATGAGAGAGAAAGAAAGGAAGAGTAAAAAGGAAGAGAGAAAAGGGGATTCTGGGCCAAACTCCGCAGGATTCGACTTGAGGTCATTGAATTTTATCCACGAGGCAAGTGTTTACTTGCTTTATATAATTGAGTGTGTGTATCTCATATTATAGTTGGTAAACTAGATAATTTTGGGTTAGAACCCTATAAATAAATTTGGGAAGTTTGATTCAGAGTTAAAAAATTGATGTGTTGTTAACTCCTTATGATTTCTAGTAATAAACCCATGTTAATGGTGTGGATAAATGGTTAGAAATGGGAGAAAATGATAAACTAGGATTTTAATGGTTTTCGGGTTTAAATCTAAGAGAAATGGTTTAATACCACAAATTAATTGTTGTGTTAGTTATAAATCAGTGTTAGGATGATTATAGTGTTGTTGGTTGAGATTAGAAACCATAAAATGGAGTTTGGGATGATATTTGGGTATTTTGGAGAAGATGCAATCGCCCAAACAATGATCTCCGAATAGGGTGAATCGATTCAATTCTAGACCGAATCGATTTGCATAAGGGGAACTCTAAGGTTGTCTCAGGCAAAATCGATTCGGATTGAAGCCGAATCAATTCGCCTTTGAGGACCTTCTTAGAGAACACTTTTCGAATCAATTTGCATTAGGGGGTGAATCGAATCGCCTTTGTGGAATTTGGCAGTTTTTTCCCTCTGAGTTTAGGGGGAGTTACATTTCAATTGGATATTTTTATAGGGGATTCTAGATATGATATTAGGACTCCTAGATGACAGTATTGAGGGTGGGTAAACCTTATAATGAAATAGGGAACCTTGGATGAGTTAAGGGTACAATCCGAGGTATGGACCTCATGAATGGTTAGGATGTGCAACATTCGAGAAGTGTCTTCAGAAAGTGTGTATAGATATACTTGTGCGGTTATAATAAATATGGGTTGAATGCATTTGAGTAAATCCTAGGATGTGATTAGGATGGAATTTATGATATGGGCTAAAGGGGTTTGAGCGGCTATTTCGTACGTCTATTGACGGCTATTATTATAGGTGATGTGTTACCTATGGAACTAAAATAAGTTGATAGTATAATTATTTAAATATTACAAATTGGTATATTCAGGATTATATATAAAATCCTAAGAAGTGACTAAAGTTTGAATTAATCTTAAGTAAGATAATACTTATAGGTTTAGTATTTTATGTGTGTACGTACTTATATACCATTACGAATGGGAAGATTAGAGGTTTTAGCTATCGCTATAAGAGTTTGGAAATTATAGGCATAAAATATTGAGAAGTGATATATTATATATATGGGGGTTGTTACAGCATATATATGACATGATACGAAAATAAATATATCTGTGTTTGGTTGGTATATTTGTATCTTAGAGGCTGGTTCCACGGGTATAGGGATGGACAAGCAAATTATATTTTCTCTAGCACTCTCGAGAGAGGTGGCACGATGTGGGTAAATCCCCTAGATTGAGGAGCAGGGAGATTAAAGCCCCCAGGTCATATCGTCCATGAACGCCTCCACCGTTTAGTTTTTACCATGAACATGAATAAGTCTGGCTTAGTACCATGGTCACGTCAGTAAACTCAGATGTGGATGGGCACTATGAGACTGCATCCTCAAGTTATAGCTCGGTGGGATGGTTATTATACTTATGATTGTAATAGGTATAATTATACTTGTTGTGTATAATATATTGCTTGTATATGAAAACTAGATATCATATAGCTTTAACTTGTGTAAAGATTAAATAAATAAGGTTTTATTCTCATTCCGGGAGATTATATTCGGATTCAAATTATGATTCATATATTAAAGTGAGATCTATACATAAACAGGATTTTATATACTAAATTGAAAATGGTATTTTAAACTAGTGAGATTTTTGAAATATGAACGGTATACTTATATATAGAAACAAGAACTATATATATGTCACATTGAGGAAAATATCAAATAAATATTAAGTGATAGCTTATGGTATAACATTATATCAGGTAGGGTAGGTGATAGTTATGAGGACTTAGAGAAGGGGTGATATAGATTAGTTTGGCAGGTTAGCTTAACTAGATGGTTTAAAATGTATACGATAGGTGTGCATTATTCGAAGAGGGGTGAGGTGTATCTCATGAGAATGCGATACGAGTTTAAATATGAGATATTTCATATTTTACAAATACGGAATTTATGCACGTGCTAAATATTTTCAAAACTCGGGCTCTGACCCATTTTTCTATTTTCCCTCTCTTGCTATATATGTATATATATTAGGTGTCCTGACACAGGGATGCCTGGATCATGATTATTTTGAGTCAGACATTGCTTCAGCAGCTGTGGATGCAAGCAAGTTTATTGTAGGCGCTTCTAGCCTTATGATCTAGATAGGATGTAATGTAGAAACACTCGTGCTGATTGCCGAACTGTATTCATTTATTCTTCTACTGCATTTTTTGTGCGTCATTTGATTTGGTTGTAGATGTTACTAAGTGTTCGGTTATTTTATTTCATTTATGTTTCGTGTATATAAACTGTGTGAATTTTTTATTTAGTTGGTTTGGTGGAAAAGATTAGTTAATATAAAATTTTATCGCCAGCCTAGTAAGTTATTAGTCATTAAATTGGTTTTCGGCAGTGATGTTAAGAATGAACCATATGAGATTCCTGTTTTAATCTGATATAGGATTTATCAATAGTATTTTATTAGGCGGGGTGTCACAACATGTAAAGCCTCTAAGTTTGATTTCCTAACTCATGTAGGTGTGACATGATGCTCTAGGATTTTGGGTTGCTCAAAAACTATAGACTTAGACATCCTAGGATCGTTTCTAAGATGAAAGAAAAAATACCTAAGATGACCTTTCCTATCGCAATGTGTGCATGTGTAGACATGAGGAATCCTACCCTTGGGTTGACCTTCTTAAATGTTGGTAGCAGCGGCTAACTCTCTGAAAAGCATTGTTTGAACTTTATTAGCAGAAGCATTTTAAATATTAAATCCCAAACCACTCATGTCATCTTTGATATGGACGATAACTAACATCTTAACCAAATTTTGAAACCAAGATTCCAAATCAAATTTGACATGACTTGAGTCTCTCAATATCTCTTCTTTCTCCACTATCCTAGACTAGATTAAATGATGAGACTCTTCAAAAATTAAGTAATCATTCTTAAAAATCTCCATTAATCCCTGAAGGCTATCTCGCTCCTCCTAAACAAATGCAAGATTTTCCTTAAGTGTCTTCTAATGTGCCCTAAGATTTGCAATCAAAACACTCTCATAATTACCTATGACATGTTCTTTAAATCGATATTCTAAATTCAAGTTTTCCTTTTTCAATTTCATTGATTTAGCATACGACTCATAAAAGGAATCTTGGAGTTCACTCTTCTCCTACTCTTCTTCAACCTTCTCATATTCTTCACTCTTTCTACGATCACTCTCTTGGGAATCACGAACAATGGGCTCTGAAAAGTCATTCTCAGAATTATCTTCATGGAAACATTTTTCAGTAAGTCTCCCATGACTAGACATTAATGCTATGTAGTCGCGTATAATAGAAGGAATTGGGTCCCTCTTCTAGATCACTATACTTAACGGTGTCATTATACCCCTTCGATTTATTTCCCTACTTAATTAGTTTAGTCGAAGAGTCAGCCTCCCTATGGCCATAACCCTCACACCCAAATAATTTATCCAACTCATCCCTCTTAAAAGTATCATTACTATTTTCAGGAATTCATCAGCTTTGTTATGCTTATTTTTCTCAAACATCTTATCATCTTTCGATTATTTTTTAAACCTAAGAAATTTTTTAAACTTCTTTGGAAATACGGACATATTATTGGAGTCTATATCAGACTCGTCATCCAAAACAGGTGTTTCCTCCTTTTGGGATGTCAAAACAATTCCCTTGTCTTTTTTCACCTTGCTAAAGGAAAACATGCCAAGCTAATTAGTTTGAAGATCACCTATAAGCTCTTCAAGTTTTGTAGAGTCCAAAGTATCCAAGGAATTCAAAATTGTCACTTTTGAATGAAATATTTTAGGAAAAGGCCTTAATATTTTCTTAACTATACGGGTTTCGAGTATTCTCTCTCCCAAGTTAAGATATGGGTTCAAGATATCTTGATTGTCTAGCATACAACATTTGAAGGTTTCACTCTTCTCCATTTTGGTGGTTCCAAACTGAGTGGTGTGGTTTTGGAATTTCAAACCCTTAACAGTACTAGTACCTTTATGGGTGAGTTGGAGTATATCCTAAGCCTCATTAGATATTTCACATGTCATAATATGAAGAAAATACTCCAGTGTGACTTCACATAACGGGGCATTGAAACCTCGAGAACTATAGTTTTCTAACCTATGATCTTCCTCACTCCATGATCCTACGAGTTTGGTATTCCTGTAATCACGAGATACAGTTGTGGAGAGGGGACCAACCCTTAACTACTGATTGACATACCCACTCATCTATCACCTTAAATGCTGATTTGATACACATTTTCCATTATACGTAATTAGACATATCAAACATCGATTCAGTAAAAATGAATTGACCCTCTAAATAACGAAACCTAAATTACATGCCTAAACACAGATCTAACATAAAAACTTTGTGTTCCCGCTCTAATATCAATTTGATAAAGATATTGTATGCACGGAGTGGTCCAAACAAAAGCTAATTTTAATTTTTTTAAATTAAATATTAAACATAAAAATAATAAACCTAAAACAAACTTTGCATTAATTTTAAAATGATTATTTTGATAAATAATTAAACAAATTTATCTTATCCAAAAACATGCATATAGGTGTGAATAAGAAAAAAATAAAGCAATAAACCACAACACGCTGATATACGCGGAAAACCCACAATAGGAAAAACATCCTACATCCCAGCCACACAAATTCACTATGATGAGGTTTTAAAAAAGTTGAAAGATGACATACAAGACAGACTCGATGCCCTCGCAGGCCTTAACGCATCTTTGATCTTCAGTTTCTCCTCCATAGCCACATGAAAGAATCCACCCACGCAATTAAAACAAAGTGTGAGTCCACCCACACCTCGGCATCCACCGATAAGGCTTAGTAACCATCTATGGATCAGGAACACAAATGCGCCACTTCCTCATCGTAACACCACACCACGGATCCCACCGTGTGTAAATAGAAAATCGTTTACGAAATCCACCGCAGTAAACAATTCTTAGAAAGATAAAGGGAGTAAACATCTTTGTTCCCACAAACAAGATCTCAAAGCATATATGATAATGAAACTTCTAAATTAAAGAGTTTGGGTGAAGCTAAAGTTTGGGAGCTTTTGGATATGTATAGAAAATTAATTTTCATAAAAAGTATCTATCAAAACTAATGATAGATCCATTTATATAGAAAACACATTTTTTAATGCGGCGCAAAGTTTGAGCGATCTTTCGAATGAAAATAAAAAACGTATAAATGAGTTTCGAATGACAATATGTTCTGTTAATAGAAAAATCTCGTTTGATGTTCGTTTGAATGAACTGCCAATCTGGTTTGAACGAAGATTACGTTTATCGAACAGCTTAATAAAGAACAAATATTTTTAAAACCAGCCCTCAAACATTTTGTTAAAACTAACACTCAAAATTAAGTTTCAAGGATTAACATGTGCATGCATTGATACCAAAGTTTTCCTCAAACAAATGAAGACGAAATGTGGCATGAAACACAACACAATGAATGTGATATTTTAAACTTCATTGCTACATGTTCAAATAAACAAGTCATAGGTTTAAAAGGTCAACATACGCAGAGCTTAACCTATCACTCAAAATGTTTTTTCGGAATTAAGTTGATACATAAATATTAACTCAATAAAAAATTCTTTCTTGCACTTACCTACTTGGGGTCATTGCTACACCATCTCTAGTCATTGGGTCAACTTTATCCTTGATCCTAAATATCATAGAGAATTAATACATTATATAATTATTGTGGCCTTTTTGTTGTAGGAGCGTAACTCCAACCGTCTTTGTAATGACCCCACTTTTATGTGCTCATATGTATATAGTTTGTTTTTACACTCGTGTGTTACTTACTATCTTATAAATGTTGTATTATTAGATATGTGGTATTATTGGCTATCAATATAACAAACCCCATTTTTAAATATGAAGAATCAATCATAAATAGGATCAAATCGAAGCCTTATGACATATCTTAAGGTATATAATAAGTTTTAGGGTCGAAAATATAATTTTATGAAACTTTAGGGACAAAAATAAATATATAAAAAGGGCCATTTTGTAAATAAAATATTTTCAAGGACCTCTAAGAAATATTGAAAATATAGAGTGTGAAATTACCAAAATACCCTTCATGTGTGAAATGAGCCTTATACCCTTATCACTTTTCCACCACGTGCTGGTCACCTCCACCTTACACATGTCGTCTTCTAAGAGAAAGCTAAAACACTTGTCGTCATTTGGTGATGTTAAGACTACAAGACCACCCCGGAATGTGACACCCAAACGATGACTTGCCACCATAAATGCATGATCACCTAGACATATGTCAACGCCGTAATACTTTTGGAAACCAATAAATAAGGCCTTATGGTTCATTTGAAACTCACACCAATTCCTTGAGAATTATAGTAAGAAAGAGTGATAGAAAGCTTGTGAAATATCTTAAGAATGAGTTCTGTGATTTCAAATAAATAATTCACTTCGTAGGTATGATTTTATTTAAATGTTATAATTCGTTTTTGTAGTTTTAATTTCGTATTTCATAGCTTTACTTAGTAGTTATGCTGGTAGAAGACACTAAAGACTTTACTAATCAAAACTTAAAATTTTGAAACAATATAAATTGATTTTATTTTCAAAATATATCAACTTGTTTGAATAATATATATATATATACGCTTTTTAAAATGATTTTTGTAAGTAATTGCTCGAACTATGGAATCTCATTTAAGAAATTCCAGAGTTAATCCCGGTGAAATTTTGTGTAGTTGAGATGGTATTTAAGTGGTGCCACTGTGACCCTCCATCTCTAGTGGGAATAAATCCGAAAATGTTATTTCTAGATGAGATGGTATTTTAGTGGTGCCCCTGTGATCCTCCATCTCTACTAGGACCGACTGATTAGGAAGAACTACGAAATGAATTCTTTAAATGCGATGAATGAATATTAAAAATTGAGAAAATGGTTTTAGTAACCTTTTTCAGCAAGATATTTTAGGATTAAAACACAATATTTAGAATTGGGCTTTATTTAGAATACATAATTAAACCTTTATTGTATTTATTAGACTAACGTGTGATCCAAGACTCAATATCTATATTTTCGAGCCTCCATTTTAGGTGAGTACTCTATGTCATTTCTTGCACATTTAAATTTTATGATATTATGCAAACTATGTATTTTGTGAAATGCTTTTATTCTCAAAATACATCTGATACCGATGAGGGATTCATTTGTGATATGTTTATATCTCTCCATATAGACATACTTATTGACATGAGTATTGAAAATGAGATTGAATATTGAAAATAAGATTCAGCCTAAGGGATCTCTTTACTGACATACCTTCCCATCTAGGTTACCGATGGTGTGCTTTAAATAAGGCGTTGTGACAAACATGTTCGATTGACCCTCAACTACCGGGGTATAATACGCTAGAAGAACACGGTATTATAGTGTACTTGGCCATTAAAATAATATGATTGAAAGAAAAAGATATCACATTTGATTTGTTACATTCTTCTTATCCTGAGCTATCCAATTGTGATATATATACGATCTTTTCAAAATATATATCTATTTACTGCAAGTTCCTATCCATATATGTATATGCCTTCTCTTGTGACTTAAATAAATATCTATTTTCTAAAAACCTTGGAATATCAGGGGATTAAATCTTATTCAGCTTTTAGATGATATTGTATAAATAACGATTTTTCAGGAAATAATTAGAATGGAGTATGGAGTGTAGAAGGACTATGTCGAAGATCTAGCTTAAGGAGCTCTTTTGTTATACTTTTAAATATAACGTTTATTTTTAGGAGATAGAGCATGTTTGGCTCTTTAGTAATAGGTTTTTAATTTTGGCATAAGTTGTAATCCGTTCATACTTTAATATATACGAAGTTCCCTTTTAGAAAGCTCTGATGACGTAATTCCATTTTTTTCAATAGTTTACGATTCATGGCCATGTGAATGTATTTTCGTTGCATTTATTTTAAGAAATATTTTAAGTCCATAAAATTGAATGTTTTGGTGTCATGTCAAGACACTCATTCCCTACTACTATTGGGATGGGGTCGTGACAGAGGTGGTATCACAACATAGGGTATGCAACCGTAGACTACTGAACATAGGTTTCGAACGTTATATATTTCGTGTTTCCGTCCTTAGGATATAGTATTAAATATCTGATTTATATGATAACACTCCCTATGTGTTATATTACTTATAACTCATATTTTAGTTTTCAATCTTGATATAGTATAGTAGATCTTACGTTTTGCCATGACTTTAGAAAATGACCAAGAGAAGACCATCTATGGGAACTAGTGATTCGAGTATTGAAGGACTAGAAGGTGCATACAAGGCGATCGAAAGTCTAGCAAAGATTGTGGAGCATAAGGTAATTAATGGAGTACCAAGGAATCCTGAACTAAGTAAATTTACTATCGAACAGTTCAAGAAGTTGATTGCTCCATCTTTTAAAGTTACTCTTAACCCCCACTGAAGCAGAAAGTTGGGTGATGCAAATAGAAAAGATACTCGATGTTCTTAAGTGTACTGATGAACAAAGAGTATCATTTGGAACATTTATCTTAGAAGGTGAAGCCGAAAATTGGAGAAGAATGACAATGCTTTCTTGAAACGGTACAAGACAATAAAGTAGTCGACTTCCTGAGTTTAGTTCAAGGAAATATGAAGGTTAGTTAGTACGAGGTGAAGTTTACCGAGTTATCTCATTTTTCACGTCATGTTGTTATAACCGATACTTTAAAGGCCAAGATGTTTGAACATGGGTTAAGCTTGAATATTCATAGTCGAATTTCCATCCTGAAGTTGACATCATATACTGATGTGGTGATTAAAGCAACGATAGCTGAGAAGGACAGTGAAGAATATAATCATATTAGATAAGTGAAGAGGAAGTTTGGAGAACAAAGAGGAAGGATCCCCAATAATAAACACTTTAGGACTATACCCAATACAGGGCGACCTTTTATGAACAAACCCTTTAATGTTGATAGATGCCACCGATGTGGTAATATTCATAGAGAGCAACCATGTTATCGGGAAACAGGAAATTGCTTTGGGTGTGGCCAAAAGGGACATAAAATGAGATATTTCCCTAACAAAGGGAAGGCGCCAATAAAGAATTTTAATGACAATAAAGATCATGGCAGACAAGGTAGAATTTCTAATCTTTCTGATTCAAAGGCTTCTAATGCAGTAGTGTCAGGTATACTTTCTATATGTGCATAACCTTTTCAAGTTTTAATAGATCCTGGTTCTACCCATTCATTTATGTCTTTACGTTTTGTTAATCGCTTTCCTAATATTCCCGAACCCTTGAATCATAACATACACATTTCTACTCCTTCTAGTGATTTATTGACGAGTACATTAATATATAAATCTTGCCCTATAGATGTAATTAGTCATAAACTATTTGTCGATTTGATAGTTTTAGACATAATAGATTTTGAAGTCATTTTGGGGATGGATTGGTTAGCATCATATCATGCTAATGTAGTTTGTTTTGGGAAGAGAGTTACTTTCCAAATTCCTAACCAGCCAAAATTCAGTTTTGAAGGAACTGGCGTCCTATCTCCCATTTGTATTGTCTCTGCAATGCAAGCCTATAGATTTCTTAAGAAAGGATGTCAAGGATTTCTTGCAAGTGTTATTGATTTTCAAATGAAGGATCATAGTTTAGAAGAGATCCCTGTAGCTAAACATATTCCAAATGTTTTTTTCGAATGATTTACCCAGTCTACCTCCTAGTAGAGAAATAGAGTTTATGATTGACCTTCTTCCTGGAGCTATACCAATCTGAAAATCACCTTATCGCAGGTAACCTTTAGAATTAAGGGAATTAAAAGTTCATATACAAAATCTGTTAGACAAGGGTTTTATTAGACCAAGTATATCCCCTTGGGGTGCTCCAGTGTTATTTGTTAAAAAGAAGGATGGGACGATGAGGCTATGTATAGATTATCGTGAACTGAACAGGGTAACCATTAAGAATAAATACCCCTTACCTGGTATAGATGATTTGTTTGACCAACTACAAGGTGCGTAAGTATTTTCTAAGATTGACCTTAGGTCAGGATATCACCAATTGAAGATTAAGGAAGATGATATTTTGAAATAAGCTTTTCGTACTAGATATGGTCACTATGACTTTCTTGTGATGCCATTTGGACTTACTAATGCACCAACCATTTTTATGGATATGATAAATATAGTGTTTAGGAAATTTTTGGATCAATGTGTGGTTATTTTCATTGATGACATCCTTATTTATTCCAAGAGTATTGAAGAACACGAGAAGAATTTAGAGATAGTATTACAAATCCTTAGGAAGGAGAAATCATATGCAAAATTAAACACGTGTGAGTTTTGGTTGCCTAGCGTTTCTTTTCTAGGACAAGTAATTTCCAAAAAGGGACTGTCGATTGACCTTCAAAAGATCGAGGCTATACTAGATTGTCCTAGACTAACTAATGTAACAGAGATTCGTAGTTGCCTTGGATTAGCAGGTTATTATCGAAGATTTGTTGAAGGATTTTCTAGCATTGCCAAACCTCTATCCAGGTTAACACAAAAGAAGGCAAAACATGAATGGTTTGAGGAAGTTGAAAATAGTTCTCAAGAACATAAGAATTGATTAGTAACTGCCCCAATTTTGGCTATTCCTTCAGGGACTAGAGGATTGGTGATTTACAGTGATGCTTCAAAAAATGGTTTGGGATGTGTGCTAATGAAAAATGGAAAAGTAGTAGTTTATGCCTCGAGACAATTAAAACCATATGAAAAAAATTATCCAACCCATGACTTAGAATTAGCTGCTGTAATTTTTTCTCTTAAGATTTGGAGACACTATTTATATGGTGAGACTTGTGAGATTTATATCGATCATAAGAGTTTGAAATATATATTTACTTAGAAAGAATTGAACATGAGGCAAATGAGGTGGTTATAATTGATGAAGGATTATAATTTAAATATTCATTATCACCCAGGGAAAGCAAATGTAGTAGTTGATGCTTTAAGTAGGAAGTCTACAATAAATTTAGCATGCCTCATTACAAATCAGGAACATTTGTTAGCAGATTTGAGAACTATGGAAATAGATATACGTATTTATAGCAAAGGAGGAATAATCACAAGCTTACAAGTATAACCCACGTTAATGGAAAGGATCAAAATTGTACAAGTAAATGACCTACAACTGAAGAACATCAGGGAAGAGGTTATTGAAGGGAAGAGAGTTGAATTTGCAATACGGGATGATATATTGAGGTTTGGAAAAAGAGTGTATGTTCCACGTGATGCCTAACTAAAGAGGCAAATTTTGGAGGAAACTCATTGCTCAAGATTTACGTTTCATCCTGGAAATACCAAGATGTATAGAGATCTTCAAAAAGTGCTTTGGTGGAACAATATGAAAAGGGAGATAGCAGAATTTGTATCTCACTGTTTGGTTTGTCAACAAGTAAAAGCTGAATATCAGAAACCATCAGGATTATTACGACCTCTACCTATCCCTGAATGGAAATGGGAACATATTACCATGGATTTTGTGACAGGTTTACCAAGGAGTTCAAATGGAAATGATTCTATTTGGGTAATTATTGGTAGGTTAACTCAATCTGCTCATTTTCTTGCCATTAAGATTACCCATTCATTAGAAAAGTTAGGCAAGTTGTATGTATAGGAAATTATTAGGCTTCATGGAACCCCAATTTCAATTATTTTCGATTGTGACCCTAGATTTGTTTCTCGCTTTTGGAAAAGCCTACAAGCAGCCATGGGAACAAAATTAAATTTCAGCACCGCTTTTCATCCTCAAATAGATGGACAATCTGAGAGAACCATTCAAACCTTAGAGGATATGCTTAGGGCCTGTGTACTTGATTTGAAGGGGAATTGGGATGATCATTTACCATTAGTGGAGTTTGCCTATAATAATAGTCATCAAGCGAGTATTTAAATGGCTCCATATGAAGCACTATATGGTAGAAGGTGTCATTCTCCCCCAAGTTGGGTAGAAGTTGGAGAAAGAAAATTTTTGGGACCATAATTGATTCAGATCACAACAAAAAAAGTAAAATTGATATAAGACCGACTTCGAATCGCTCAAAGTCGTCAAAAGAGTTATTTTGACAATCGACACCGACAGTTAGAATTTCAAAAAGGAGATTATGTGTTCTTACGAGTATCGCCTTCAAAGGGAGTAATACGATTCGGGAAGAAAGGGAAGTTGAGCCCAAGATATATAAGACCTTTTGAAATCCTTGAAAAGATAGGAGTTGTTGCGTATAAAATAGCCTTACCACCTGAACTCTCTAGTGTACATAATTTGTTTCGCATATCAATGATAAAGAAATATGTCCTAGATCCAACGTATAACTTAAGTCACGAACCTCTTCAAGTTAGAGAATATTTGTCATTCATTGAGCATCCGATAGAAATTTTTTACAATAAAGATCAAATATTACAGACCAAGATAATTCCACTAGTCAAAGTATTCTGATTAAATTAGGCAGTTGAAGAAGCAACGTGGGAGCGAGAAGATGAAATAAAAAAGATATATCCATACTTGTTTGTAAATTAATATGAGTCAAGTTTGGGGACCAAACTTTTTATAAGAAGGGTAGGATGTAATGACCCCACTTTTATGTGCTCATATGTATATAGTTTGTTTTTACACTCATGTGTTACTTACCCTCTTATAAATGTTGTATTATTAGATATGTGGTGTTATTGGCTATCAATATAACAAACCCCATTTTCAAATATGAAGAATCAATCGTAAATAGGATCAAATCGAAGTCTTATGACATATCTTAAGGTATATAATAAGTTTTGGGGTAGAAAATATAATTTTATGAAACTTTACGGACAAAAATAAATATATAAAAAGGGCCATTTTGTAAATAAAATATTTTCAATGACCTCTAAGAAATATTGAAAATATATAGCATGAAATTACCAAAATACCCTTCATATGTGAAATGACCCTTATACCCTTATCACCTTTCCACCACGTGCTGGTCACCTCCACCTTACACATGTCATTTTCGGAGAGAGAGCTAAAACACTTGTCATCATTTGGTGATGTTAAGACTGCAAGAAAACCCTAGAATGCGACACCCCAACGATGACTTGCCACCATAAATGCTTGATCACCTAGACACATGTCAACACCGTAATACTTTTGAAAACCTATAAATAGGGCCTTAGGTTTCATCTGAAACTCACACCAATTCCTTGAGAACTATAGTAAGAAAAAGTGATAGAAAGCTTGGGAAATATCTTCAGAAGGAGTTCTATAATTTCGAAGAAAGAATTCATTTCGTAGGTATGATTTTATTTAAAGGTTATAATTCATTTTTGTAGTTTTAATTTCGTATTTTATAGCTTTACTTAGTAGTTATGCTAGTAAAATAAACTAAAGACTTTACTAATCAAAACTTAAAATTTGGAAACAATCAAAATTGATTTTATTTTCAAAAAATATGTCAACTTGTTTGGAATATATATATATATATATATATATATATATATATATATATATATATATATATATATATATATATATATATATATATATATATATATATATATATACGCTTTTTAAAATGATTTTTGTAAGCAATTGCTCGTATTATGGAATCTCATTTATGTAATTCCAAAGTCAGTCCATGTGAAATTTTATCTAGTTGAGATGGTATTTAATTGGTGCCCCTATGACCCTCCATCTCTACTGGGAATAAATGCATAAATGTTATGTCTAGATAAGATGGTATTTAAGTGGTGCCCCTGTGACCCTCCATCTCTACTGGGAACCGACTGATTAGGAAGAACTATGAATTGAATTCTTTAAATACGATGAATGAATATTAAAAATTGAGAAAATGGTTTTAGTAACCTTTTTCAGCAAGATATTTTAGGATTAAAACACAATATTTAGAATTGGGCTTTATTTAGAATAGATAATTAAACCTTTATTGTATTATTAGATTAAGGTGTGATCCAAGACTCAATATCTATATTTTTGAGCCTCTATTTTAGGTGAGTACTCTATGTCATTTCTTGCACATTTAAATTATATTATATTATGCAAACTATGTATTTTGTGAAATGCTTTTATTCTCAAAATGCATCTGACACCGATGATGGATTCATTTGTGATATGTTTATATCTCTCCATATAGACATACTGATTGAAATGAGTATTGAAAATGAGATTGAATATTGGAAATAAGATTCGGCCTAAAGGACCACTTTACTGATTGACCTTGCCTAATGGGTTATCGCTGGTGTGCCCTTAATAAGGCGTTGTGACGAACATGTTCGATTAACCCTCAACTACTAGGGTATAAGACGCTGGAAGAACACAGTATTATAGTGTACTTGTCCATTAAATAATATGGTTGAAAGAAAAAGATATCACATTTGATTTGTTACATTCTTCTTATTCAAAGCTATCCAATTGTGATATATATACTATCATTTCAAAATATATATCTATTTACTGCAAGTTCCTATCCATATATGTATATGCCTTCTCTTATGACTTGAATAGGTATCTATTTTTTGAAAACCTTGGAATGTCGGGAGATTAAATCTTATTCAGCTTTTAGTTGACGTTGTATAAATAATGATTTTTCAGGAAATAATTCGACTGGAGGACGGGGTGTAGAAGGACTATGTTGAAGATCCAGCTTAAGGAGATCTTTTGCTATACTTTTAAATATAACGTTTGTTTTTAGGAGATAGAGCATGTTTGGCTCTTTAGTAATAAGTTTTTAATGTTTGCATAAGTTGTAATGCGTTCATACTTTAATATATACGAATTTCCCTTTTAGAAAGCTCTGATAACGTAATTCCATTTTTTCAATAGTTTACAATTCATGACCATGTGAATGTATTTCTGTTGCATTTAATTTAAGAAATATTTCAAGTCCATAACATCGAATGCCTTGGTGGCATGTCATGAAACTCGTTCCTTACTCCTATTGGGTTGGGATCGTGACAATCTTAACAAAAGTGGTGAATAAAAAGTTACCCAATATAATAGAACAATCCTTCACGTAAGCTTTAGGCCAACGTAATACAAAATCTACTCGTACTAAAGCGGATAATACTAACATCATTCTTCGCTACTATTATCAATATCCCCTAGTGAGTGAAGAGGAATATATTTGAACTCCTCCTCATACTATCTACTGCCCGATTGGATAGATGAGGTCTTCGAAAACATGCTTTGAATCCTGTTACGAATTATGTATAAAATCATTTACACTCAAACCATATGCTAAGTACTTGATAGGATATCATGCTTAAAAATTATTGACTTTCGAATGAAGTTAAGAACATGCATGGGACATCTCAGAAAGGATATCCAAATAAGGAACCCTCTCGATACACTTGGTTTGTTTGAATCATTCATCTAGAACAATGGCACAAAACTCCCCAAGCGATTGTTGTTATTCACAGTACATTACACCAAAACACCGATTTTGTGATTGTCTGCTTGTAATTACTAATGGGGAAGACAAAATCTATCATAATGATACAAAAATTTTAATGCAGTTTTAATGATAAACTTGTCTTACATCCAAGTCCTAAAAATTACAATCCTATCCCCCATCCAAGTTCTCATGATTAAACTAATGTCCCACATCCAAGTCCTCATGATTACACACCTATACCTCCATCAACTGTGAAAACCTTTCTAGGTTCAACTGAGATAAACTTTAAGAATTCAGTTGATCATTCATGTGATCCATGTGTCTATTTATTATATTTTTTTATGTACAAAGAAGATTTCAAGTGAATAAGATGTTGAATTAGTAACTACTTGAATGATGGTGCATGGCCAACAACTGTCCCAATTTAAACGTAAGCTTTATGTTATTAGTGTAGAGCAGGGAGAACAGAATCGTCCATTGTATCAAGAAAGTCATGGGGTATGCACTATTAAGGACATCGAGAAATCTTGGATGGTTTGTCCCTTGCTCCGTCTTTTGCCTTAAGTGATCTGGAGAAATTTATTTTGAATAATTTGTAGTAAAAAAGTTGAAGTCTTGTCAACACCTATATTAAATTATCAAAGTGAACAACTGGACCATTTTGAACTATTTAAGTCATTTGTACTATATTGTTGCTATTTTACACTTTTGTGATTATGCATTCATATTGGTCTTACATATTAATTAATGTATGATTGATTCGTTTAGACACAAAAGATACTGCATATAATTTTCCTTTTATCATATATATATATATATATATATATATATATATATATATATATATATATATATATATATAATTGAGAATTACAATTTCATTCATTTTGTTTGTTAAGAACTATTCAATTATTCGGCTAATCAGCATGACATTTCTTCGAATCATGGATTAAACAACGACTTCACATCCAACTTTTTTCCATTTCTTCATTGTTATCTGCCAAATGGTGATATAATTCTAGTTACTGATGCACAATTGCTTTATCTATTTATTTCTTATCTCTATATCTCTATATACATATATTCAATTAATGTTAATATGTGGTTCTTCGATGTGAAGGCATAATATAAACCAATGGATCCAAATATGGTTTATCAACATTTGAATCTGTCTATAATTTATGATTGTATATTCTTAATTGTAGTTAATTAATATTTTGTTTGTCAGATGCTTATTTTTTTAATATGCTTAGTGTCTATATGGAAAAAAAAGACGATTGAGATTTTGTATTTTATTAACAAAGTTCTAGTTGAATTAAATGTTTATTGGCGATGATGATATGATATGATGCCAAACTTTTTTGCATACAAGGTTTAGATTCTAGAATGACTTTGTGATAGCAAGAGTTTAGATTGTGGGTGATGGGAGTTTAGATTAAATAAATTGGAGTGTCTATCTAGGAACCATTCTAGTAATTATTCCCCCAATTTATTGGTCCCTTAGCATCAAATTTGATATTTACAACATTATCACAACTGATGGAAAAAGAATTTAATCCATTACATATAGGGAGTATGATAATTGGAAGCTTGCATATTGATAATATTGGTAATATTGATCATCCAGTTAAAATAAACTCAGCCTATGTCGTGCTTGTCCAAAACAAAAAGAATTACTATTTTTATTCTCACCAATACAAAAAAACTTACTTTATTATGTTCTTACATTGTATTCTCTAACTCTATGCGAAATGTTAACTGATTACACTTCCACGTTTGTTTATGGATTAATTGCTTTTCCTTTTCTTTTTTTTATTTCTCTTCTCTTTTTACATTACTTAATCTTAAAATGATAACGATTATATTTTATTATTTGTAGGTATACATATGTCATACCCAACATATGGAATTTCAAGGTGTTTACAATTTGTGGAAAGCAACACAAGCTCAAGTCAATGGATATCGAGGTGGCACATAAAAATTTTTGATTGCAATAAACTTATTAAGTAGGCGTACTTTGAGTACATGAAGGAATTTGTTACCGCATCAATACCCCCCACGGTTCAAATACCCAGACTTCACGAAGAGTATCCACTGCATGGTGACCTTTGATCTAGGTTCAGGGTGATTTGTTACATGTTCATGGCATTTAATGTCATGGAAATATTGTACTGTTATTCTTTGTTTAATTTTGATTCGATATTCATTTTCTATTTCCAGGTCAAGATGGGTTTATTTAATGATAAATTAAGTTTAAACAAGTTTTATGTGTACAAGATATTTTGAATCTGCGATATGTAAATGAAATTTTGTCGAATTTTTTCATACTTGTATAATGATCGCATGAATTTTC